>OX422224.1:73422162-74657162 GCA_949130495.1 Sambucus nigra
AAAAAGGAATAAAATCACATTTCCTAGGGGATTCGATCGATCGACAGTCTTAAGTCGATCGATCGATCGACCAAATATTACCCAGTTTTCGGCATTGTTTTTCGTACGGGTTTCATACTTTTTAATCATAAAAATCCTTATTAAATAATCCCAAACTACCCAATATTAATTCCATATGATATACCAAGATATATAAATGATTTCTAATAATCTAATCACCTAAAATCATCAAGAAGGTTGGATTTAAAATGTACCATTTCCCCAAAACTCATGTTTTTATATTTATTTTTGAACATCATATAAACTCCATTTTTTCTTCATCAAATGATTCCCAATTTGATCTCATGATATCCAGATCATATACCATCATATATGGATAACTTCTAATGTATCCAAAATCATTTAAACATCATTAACATGAATCAATTTACTCAAATTCCATTTTATTCTCAAGAACTCTATTTTTTACTTTATCATCAATAAGAGTGTAAATCCCAGATTTCTTCACAAGATAGTATAAAATTCATGGATTTTAATCTATAATGAAAACGGATCACTCCTAGATAATATCCATTTCAAAGATCCGTTTTAAATTATCACAAAATTATCTTTGTTCATTTAACTTTTCAGAATTTTCCTAGCTATCCTAACATGGACAATATAAAAGCTAAGATTGCAATAATTAATCACTTGGATCTAATTCATAGGTTTGGTCCATTGGGGATGATTTTCCATTGGTGGTTCTTCCCTTCTCCGGTCAACTTGCGGTGGTGGTTGGTGGTGGTGACTTTTGGCTCTTGGTTCTCCCACGACTCGTCCCTTTCCCCAGAGAAACTCCTCACTCTCTCTCCATTTATTTCTCTCTAAGCTTGTAGAATGAATCAATAATCTAAAACCTTTAGACTTATAAATAATCCCCCAAATTCGTGCATACTATTCACCTTCCAAGTCAAATGACCATATTACCCCTCCGGGATGACTATTTGGCTCCAAAGTTCCCCAAGACCCTATACAAACGTTCGAGATTTTTTGACTGTTTAAACCCTTCTGGACACTTTGGCATAGTCAAAACGACCATTCGGATGACATAATCATAATTTAGTTTTATTTCATTACATTATAATCCCGACATGACTCAAATGCGCATCCCGACTTAATTTTCATAATTGTCGTACATATAATTTGCGACAATTTTATAAAGTCATAATCAATTGTAAAGTCATAATCATATATATTACTTCAATCACTAAGTAATATTCAACCTAAATCACATATTACTTTATTCTCGAGTAATATTTAAATTCGGATTAATTTTCAATTATATCACAATTAATTATAATTAATCCCATTTTAAAAGTCATTAAAAATACGGGGTATTGCATACTTCCCCCCTTACAACGGAATTTTGTCCCGAAATTCTAAAAATAAAATTATAGTAGGCAAGAACAACTCTGGATAAGTATTGCGCATCACGTACTTGCGCTCCCAAGTAAACTATTCTGTACCGCCCATACAGTATGCTATCGAATAACCCCACTAATGAACACCTCACTTATGATCAATTTAACCCGAGGTTACCCAATCACGTAGGTTCTTGTCCAAGCCTTACAGTTTAAGTTTCACTACTTATACTTTATTCTAGATATTCACTCTCTAACCTTCTACTATATGCACTTAAATAGATTAACCGTTCTTTAGATAAATACCATCTCGTCTTGCGATTATCATACACAAGTAGGTTAATTGTGCAGTATATATTTTGCACACAATATATACTATAAGTTTCAAATCATCTCTACTATTCACAATAGTTCCTGGTTCCTCACCTTTGTCCTACAAGTAGGAGAAACAATAAGACTTACCGTACCATACTTCAACTGGCACCATGCCCAACAGTAAACTTATAAGAGTTATAGTATACCAACTTCACTAGTGGAACGTACGTCTCTCATCCCCCCTTAAGATTCAATGCTACAAACATAATTTATCTTCCAACGTCAGATTTGTCCGCTTAGTCTTCCCATTATTCTGCGAATGATATATCATACCCAATCACAACTTGATACCCATGAATGCCTAGTGAATGTTCTTCCAAAATCGGGAGATAAAATATCGTCCTAATTGGACACAATATTAAACGGTACCCTATGTAACCTCACTATCTCGATTATATTTAGATCAAAGCATATTGTCTCGTAGTATGATCAACCCTAACTATCATAATGTAATCTACTTCAGTCAACTGATCCACTATCACCCATATAGGATCATAACCATCTTCGCGATAAAATCCTTACGAATATTCTCCTAATACTACTTAAAAATCCCTAATGGTTGGAGAAACCTTAGTTGGTTTCGAATGGTCCACCCTAATTCCAATAGATAGGTGGCCCGCTACAAGAGGAATCTATCCAAACATCTCTTCATTTAAATCCTATTATTATTGTGATGTATATCCTGATACATTTGTTATTCCACTGACTATATCTCTAATCGTCATAAATGACCGAACATTGAAGTCCCGATATCTAAACCTCTATATTTATTTTCCTTATCGCATATCTCCAAAATGGGTAACAATATCAGATTCAATTACTTAAGGCGCCCATACACCCGATATTTCTCGCATTACTGCACAAATCAATTTTTTCTCACTTGGCATACGATATGGTAGGGGTGCACTCAATCACCCCAGTAGTTATAATTTGATCACTCTATCATTGGCATCACAGTTTTATTCGTAATGTTACTAGGACTAGGTGACTCTTAAGTCATAATAGAATTATCAACTCTAAATTTATGTTTGTATATATAAAATGACTAAGGTACGAACTTATGTACTATCGACTAAACTTCTCTCCCACTCCCGATGTTCGCTAGTTTCATGCGTGGAATGTCTCGCAAAGCGAAATCCAAATAAGGAACCCCCCCCGATACACTACTACTTAACATAGTCCGTCGTCGAGATCCGTAATGGCCCCCAGTCCGTATTCTGTACCTTCCTATAATTTATGTATGTTGACACAAAAGTCTACTAGTCCATGCTTATATATCCCTAAAAATAACATAAAACATGTTTCTCACACTATCCCAAATTCTCGCTGCTATATATAATGAGCTATGTCTTGCTGCTCGACGAAAACATAATATATCTTGAGTCACATCAGTAAAATATATTTCTATTCACACATATAACTAGACAAAATTTTCACTATGGTCTATGATATCATGAAATTCTTTTTATGTATATAAATATATAGGCCCAACCCTATTTCAGTTGGTGCCGCACAAAATTAATTTTACTCTTCATGGAGTATTCAACACGATAGTCTTATCACCTAATCTACTATCGTTTAAACAATTGGTAACATATTACCATAATAAGTTATATTATGCTAACTCAAATCAATAGAGAATTATAATAACAAAATATACTCTTAGGACCCACCCGGTTCTCTCACGGGAGACACAAAAAAGTCCCGCTATCACCGAGAAATACTTTTGTAACCAGACTGTTAAAATTATCATTTCCCCTAACCTCGACTCGCACGAGAATTTAGGGTTTTCAATTTATATATGTCTGTTGTGACACACCATGTCAGTAGAATTAATCCTTTATTCACAAGGATGAAATAAAATTTCATCAGTCCCTCCTGATCACATAGGGTCCTTACACGCACTTCTCACGGTCAAAGCATCTCACAATCATTTGCACCCGTTATACATCTAGGATTTCATCCTTTAGTTGTACCCACCCGTTGTGGACAAATTATTCACTCCTGTGGTTTACACGCCCATTATTGAAACGTTGTCCAACATATCTAGGCCTCAATTATGGTCTTATCGACCTCCCTTTTTCTTCTTGGACCCCGCCAACTTTGAAATACGGTATGCTACTGTTACCAAGGACTCCACTGGTCCTATTTAAACCTACCACTCTTGGGTCGCAAATTTCCTGGGCCTAAGTCTATTGACCCAATTATGCCCCTAGAAGTGTCAGTCCTCCAGTTGTTATGCCTAATTCATATGGTTTACTATTTCCAAAATTTATCGGTCTCACTACTCAATATGGACACATTTAACACTTAGTAGTCTCTCTCTATACACATCGGGTAATTTCCCTTACTATTTCCTCATTACAGGCCATTTGATTGTCTTCTTCTTGGACCTATCAATCTTGACTCCCAAGTGATATTCCCATTATTCTTTTGGTTTTACGGGTTCTATGGGATACATTGTCGACTATGCTAGTTTTGGCTGATTTTATCACCACTAAGTAGGGGTTTAATCATGTCACTTTAAATGGGTCCTCTATTGGGTACACCTTCCGGTGACATTTTATTAACAATATTGAATTCAATCTTGCCCTTCGGCTATGTTTCCTAACCATTCTAGCTCCCCTTCATTTGGAAGCATTATCCAATTTCTTGGTGATGTTAATCCTAGTCCTCTTCGTCATATTTCCACTCACACTAGAGTATTTCACTCATGAGTCCTTTCACATAATGAACTCTATTTATCTTCTATGTACCCCATTCTTCCTAGGGTAAGGAGCTCGTTAAACAAGTTACTTCTCTCTTTCTTTCCCATAAAAGATAAGTTTTGAAATTCCATTCATATCCTGTTTAAAACATAAAATGAACGATTTCACTATTGAACCATACCAAAAATTCTTATTCCATCTTCACACATGTTCTTTATATGTGATGTCTAAATCTCATCACCTAAGTTTTTTCTTCCTAGAAAAATTTTACTAAAATTTTTTCAACTCCTGGGTGTTACTACACTTCACCCTTCACAATTATCTTTGAATTTCTTCCTTCACAAGAGTCCTTCCGACTCCCTCACCTTTCATATATAGTTTTGGGTGAGTTAAAAATGGCACAACCATCAACTATGATGGTGCTTGGGAAACTATACCTCCCAAACGACTTCCTTAATGTTCCCAACCCAAATAACAATTATGATCGTTTCTATCTCCAACACCATTTTCCAAAATACTCTATATCTTTTGTTCAGTCCTCCTCCTGCTGTCCTTCTAACGACTCTTTCTAGTCGTCCCAATGTGTTTAACGCACGATGCCCGACCGAACTCGTATAAGCATTACATCTCACTTACTTCATGGCAGGAGAACGTAAGTCATAATATGCAGAAGAATTCAACATCCTAATAGTAGGGCTCTATATCAAAGAACGCTACGCAGAAACATAGTAAGCCGCACAGATCCTAAAGACACTAGAACCTGATGCTCTTATACCACCTGTAACAACCCGCCTAAATAAATATCGGGTGATCAGTCCTTTATTTAATTAAATTAGAATATACAGTTAATTCATTCTCAGCATCACTATCGAAAATAATTTATTTATTAGTCACCTAATAGTTAATTAAGTTATGTGTCAAAATTTTTTTTCATTTTGTAGAGGGGGCTTGAAGCTCAGCGTGGCAGCTTGGGGAGGCAGCTCAGCGTGGCAACTCAAGCGTGACATCTTGGTGAGGCAGCTCAGCGTGGCAGCTTGGGGAGGCAGCTCAGCGTGGCAACTCAAGCGTGACATCTTGGTGAGGCAGCTCAGCGTGGCAGCTGGGGGAGGCAGCTCAGCGTGGCAACTCAAGCGTGACATCTCAGCGTGGCAACTCAAGCGTGACATCTTGGTGAGGCAGCTCAGCGTGGCAACTCATATTTTAGCTTGTTGTTTTAATCACATTGTACTTTTATTATTGATTTCTGTAAGCTTTAACGATTGTAATGATGTAACGATAATAACTAAAGGGTTTATATGAGGTCAAACGGTACTTGCGAGAGACCAGGCTTGGCAGGGCCTGGGAGAGCTTTCATGCTCTATCGAATGACCTCACTTGTGGGAACTTTAGAGGGACCTGGTTTGGAGGATTGAGAAGTAAGGCACCGTTGGGGCTTGTCCTGACCATCTTAGATACACCTGGTAAAACACCGAAGGACCCCGACCGTGGAACCTCAAGCGGAGCAGTTTGGAGTTCCATCGGGCATTAAGTTATGGACCAAACAACCCTCTACTTAATGTCACATCTACTGTGGGTGATGTCACTAGCCATCTAAACGTTGTCAGACATGCACTTGAGTAAACCACTGTGGTATTTGGGGCTGTCAGGCAGTTGGTGAGCCACCTCTGCGACAACAACCCCCTGACATACAGTGGATAGGCAAAAGGCATGTCTTGGCATTTAATGTTTATGACGTGGAGACAACTAGTGCATCAGGCATTTAATGTTGTGACATAAAGTATGAGGGATGTCTTTCATAGTCTTTAGTGACTGAGTTGCCTTGGGGGTGGTGTGGGGGGCTATTTAAAGGCCCCAGCCACCTTTGAGGAGAGGATCCTATTTTTGGAGAATTAAAAAGAGTTATTGCAAACTAGAGAGCTCATTTTGACTCACCATTGTCATTTATTACGAAGCTTTTAATATTTGACAGAGATTATTGAGGGTGTTTGGTGTGTTTCTACCTGCCTATCAGGGTGTATCTAGGGTGCTTACTTCTCCCTCCCTCTAGCTAAGCCACTTCTAAAGATCCATTAGCATGACCTGGGTTATACACGAGAGATTTGAGAGTTTAAATTGAGTTCATCTTCATTGAGTTTGTGTGTGCATTTCCTATAATTAGTCTAGGGTTTTGGCTAATTTAACTTGTGATTACCATACTCAATAGGGGTTACGCCTCCATATATATAATCTAAAGTACCCTCTTACATTTGACGACTATGCTGGGGAGGCATCCTTCTAGAGAAGGAGTATGGCGCAGGATAACGCTACTAGAAGACTCAATTTCGATGACATACATCATAATGAAGAACAGGCTGCGAGGGAGCAGGAGGCCCTAAGAGATGGGGCTCCTCGAGGAGAAGTACCGCTGGCTCCAATAACGATAGGCGTCCCAGGGGCTGCACAACCTTCCACGAGCGCAGGGCTGGGACCTGCCCAGATGGCGCTCCTCATGAGAAAATTTTACGAGTTTTTGCAAACCCCAGTAGCTTCCACTATGCTGGGAGGATTGGAGACTAATGCCTTTGTGACACCAGGAGTGGCCCCAGGGGCCCCACCAGGGGCAGGCATTACAGGAGCAGTCCCAACGAGTGTGCCGTCTGTTGTGAACCTCACTGTGGGCGGCTCAGGATTTCCAACGGCGCAACCGATAACGTTCGCCCCGGTTGCAATGAGCGCTCAATTGTTGCAGGTGGCCCCAGTAGCCTCGCCCTTGGAAGAGATGAGAAAAGAGATGCAGAAGGAGTTGCTGAAGTTCATGCAGTCTTCCTCGCAGGCTGTGGGCGAGGTGGCTTCGGTCTACGATGACTTTCGAACACCTTACCCCCAGGAGTACAACGACGAACTCTACCCGAAGGACTATATTCCCCCTACCTTTGAAAAATACTCAGGGAAGGGTGGGAACCCGAAGGAACACATTAAGCGTTTCATTGAACACTTGGGGGAGCATTGCAATGACAAAAAGCTTGGGCTGAGGGAGTTTTCCAAATCCCTGACTGATAAAGCCTACACTTGGTACTCTCACCTGCCTCCCAATAGTGTCTCCACGTGGGAGGAGATGCACGTGTTGTTTGTCCGAAAGTTCTTCTTGGCAGAAGATGAGTTCACCCTAACCCAACTGTGCAGGGAGAGGCAAAGGCCAGGAGAGGAGGTAGTGGCCTATATCCGAAGGTTTAGGGAAAGGTCCCTCGACGTGAGGGAAGAAGTTAAGGAGGACAGGTTACTACAAATTTGCGCTGAGGGATTACTTCCTGAGTATATCTGTCACCTGATCAATGAGACACGCGAGGGAACTTTTTCAGCTTTCTTAAAATCGGCAATAAATATATCGTTGGTGGTGCGACCTAGCCCGGTAGTAGCCCCCATGATGTTCAGACAGACGATACAACCCATCGGGGGAAGGTCTCAGGCCCCGCGGGTAGGATATGTTGAGAGAGAAGATGGGGGCAAGGCTCAGAGGAAGGACAACAAAAGAAAGTTCAAAAGGGATAGAGAAGACCCGCCACCGTTGCCTTGTACGGTGGAGGAGGCTATGAGTTGCTATAACGCAATGGTCCAAGGCGGAACGGTTTACGAGCCAAAAGGCGTCCCGGTGGAGGAGCCCGACGCGGCAACTAGGGCCAATCCCAAATATTGTCAGGTTCATCGAAAGGTCCAGCATCCAACAGAAAGTTGCTTCACGCTGCGAAGAATCATAGACAAGTACATGAAGGCGGGAACGCTACAAATCCCCCCACAAAACGTTAACAATAACCCACTTCCAGCACATGGGGACAACTTGGTAACGACCTACGATGATGAGGCGGAAAGAGGAAAAGGAAGGGCAACAATGAGGCAAAGGGAATTCGAAGAAACTCTGGAATGTTGCACCACAGGAATGGCTAACGTAGTTTTAGCCTACGATGAAGCAAGCGCTAAAGACGTGGAAGACGTATACAGCGTTGAGGGCGAGGAAATAGAGGCAGTCATTGAGTACAGCGCAGTTTCAAAATCCCCAAAGTTCGCTTGGTTCTTCGATCAAGTAGGGATACCAAGGGAGAGCAGACTGGAAATAACTCAGGCAATCCTAGACATCGCGAGGAAGGACGCGGTTCCCTCGTTGAAATGGCGGGGACCTATGGCAAGGCTGATAAAAAAGTTCCTATCAGAGGTGACCTTCAGTGATACAGATAGAGCTGTAAGGTTCCCTCATAACATGCCCTTGTATGTGACGGCCAGTGTCAACGGGGTTAGTTTTGCAAGGACGCTTATGGATGGGGGTGCGTCTATTAACATTATGCCGATCAACTCCTTCCACGCGGCTAATATCCCAGAAGAAACGTTGGTCCCCATGCCTCTGGTAATCTCAGGGTATGACAACCAATCTTCCAAATCCATTGGGTATGTGAATGTGGGAATTGTAATGGGAAATCTGAGTTCCCACATCAAGTTCCATGTAATAGAAAGTGCAACCTCCTATCATTTACTAATAGGGAGAGTGTGGATGCACAATCAAGGTCTAGTTCCTTCAACATATCATCAATGCGCCAAGGCGAATGTCAAAGGAACAGAAGTGACCATTAGGGCTACAAAAAGGCCTTTTGCTATCGAGGAAGCTCACTTTGTAGATGCGGCCTTTTATACGGAGTTGGAGGAGGATGCTCGAGTCCTAACGAGAAGAATGGAGGGGGCATGGGTTCCCTCGATCAGAGATATAATGGGGCCTCTGAACGAGCAAAGCAAAGAAGCCGCGAGTAACGAAGGGGTGAGGGTCGAAGAAACCCATCAGGCGATCCCTCGACCCCAAAGTAGCACGAGGCAGCTCCAAGGCAAAGTAAGGCTTAGAATGGATCCTATGGAACATGAGGTCCAACGACAAAGCGTGCTGAGTCATTTTTCAGAGGGAAGAATCGCTGAGGCTTCGAGAGAAAGGAAGAGGAAGGCCGTGGCAACAGCTACCAACAGGCAGTGCAAGAAGGTGGTCACTGAAGAAGGGAAGGTGATATATCGTTTGTAACGATGTGAGCGGGCGGCCGAAGAGACCAAGGATGGGGCTGACCCGTTATATGAGTGTTTCTTGGTAGATCAACAGGGACAGTGTATGGTGATAGACAACTCCAACATACAGGAATTCGTGGAGGAGGTCGCCGAAGAACCAGACTACATGGCAAATCAACCGAAGCCCCAGGCATAAGAGTTGGAGCAGTTGAACCTGGCAGAAGAAGGGGAAGACCCAAGGCCCATATTCATCGCGAAGGATCTCGATAAGGAGAAACGAGAAGCCTTGGTTGGGCTAATCCGGGAGTTCATAGATGTCTTTGCATGGAAGTATACCAAAATGGAAGGGCTAGATGGGGAAGTGAGCTGCCATAAGCAAAACGTGATGCCTTCAGCCATCCCGGTGAAGCAGGCAACAAGGACTTATAAACCTGAGTTGGACTTGAAGATTAAGGAAGAGGTTTAGCGTTTGTTGGCAGCAGGATTCATCAAACCAATACAGCATCCCCTTTGGCTATCTAGCATTGTGCCAGTAGGAAAAAAGGACAAGAATCAAATAAGGATCTGTGTGGATTTTAGAGATTTGAACAGGGCTTGCCCCAAATATGAGTTCCCTCTACCCTCCATTGATAGCTTGATAGATGCCACGGCTGGGCATGAGATGTATAGCTTCATGGATGGGTACGTAGGGTACAACCAGATCAAGATGGACCCCGTGGACGCAGAGAAAACGGCATTCAGAACCCCGTTAGGCAATTTCATGTACAAAGTAATGCCGTTTGGACTTAAGAACGCGGGAGCTACTTATCAAAGAACAATGATGGCCATTTTTCACGATTTCTTCCACAAATTTGTAGAATTCTATGTGGATGATTTGGTCATCAAATCGAAGAAGGAGGAGTCCCACCTAAACGACCTAAAGAAGGTGTTTACTCGATGTAGGAAGTATAAATTAAGGATGAACCCATTGAAGTGCGTCTTCGGAGTAACATGTGGGAGGTTTTTAGGCTTTGTGGTTGATCGACAAGGGGTGCAGATGGACCAGGATAAACAACGCGCGATCTTAGAAATACCGTACCCAAGAACGGCGAAGGAGCTGAAAAGTTTCCTCGGAAAAGTCTCCTACCTTAGAAGATTTGTACCAGGATTGGCCGAAGTAACACACCCGTTGATGCAGCTGCTGCGAAAGAACACAAAGTTCAGGTGGGAAAAGGATCACTAGGAGTCTCTCGATGAGTTGAAGAAGCTGCTCGTTTCACCACAAATCATGGTTCCTCCACAGGCAGGAGTACCGTTGCAGCTGTACCTCACCTCCACTACAAGGTCCGTTGGAGCTTTGCTGGCACAAGAGATTAACGGGCAAGAACGGCCAGTGTATTACCTCAGCAGGATCATACATGGGCCAGAGATTAGATATAGCAGCCTAGAAAGGCATTGTTTGGCCTTAGTCTTTGTAGCAAAAAAACTTAGACATTATATGCTGTCTTTTACAATTCATATTGTAACTAGGTGTGATCCTATTAAGTATTTGTTGGCTAGAACTATCTTGATTTGCAGGGCAGCTAGGTGGTTCCTTATTCTCTCCGAATATGATTTAAAGTGTGTGGTTCCTCGTGCTATCAAGAGCCAGGCGTATGCTGATCTGTTGGTAATCTTTCCATCAGGAACGTTTGAACCACCTAAAGAAGACATTCCGGGAGACGACTTGCAGGCCAACTATATGGATGCAACTGATGAGGAATGGACGATGCAGTTTGATGGGTCTTCGGCAGAGAAAAAAGGAGGGGCAGGGGTCATCCTTTCAAAAGGAATGGAGGAGATTTGTCTTTCTTACAAACTGGATTTCCCTTGCTCCAATAACGAAGCAGAATACGAAGCGTTGGTACTAGGGTTGCTGGAGGCTCTTCGAAGGGGAATTCGTTCACTCTGCATCAAAGGTGACTCGAACTTAGTAATTCAGCAAGTTAACGGAGAATATGCGTTGAAGCACATGAGTTTGGCACCGTACAGAACGATCATTCAAAGGCTCCTCAGCCAGTTCCATCGGACCAAAATTAGAAGACATCCCAGAACGATGAACCGTCATCCAGACGCTTATGCCACTATTGCTCAAAAGATGGTCATGAGGAGCGATACGACTATTGTTACGATCCAACGAAGAACAGATCCTTCGGTGGTACAGTCAATACTACCGATGGAGGGAGACGCGGATTGGAGAGGAGAGGTCAGGAAGCAACTGGAGTCTGGTGAAGGAGCTATGGGACTAAGAGAGTTAGCCCAATACTTTACAAACCAGGGAAATCTTTACTTCAGAAATGCAGGGGGATGGTTATCGAGATGCATTGGGCCAAAGGAAGAAGAGCGGAGGTTGAAGAAAACACATGAGGAGCACTGCGAAACAACTGAGATACCTCTTTATAGGAGAATTCAAAGAGGGGGATATTTTTGGCCTAGAATGAAACAGGATGCGGCAGAACTACAACGGAATTGTGATAAGTGTCAGCTATTTTTCGAAGCAGCTGAGTGCCATTTCAACGAAGCCCAAACGGACTGGAGGCAGCCCTATATCGACTTTATTCAAGATGGAATTGTCCCAACGGAGAAAATGGACGCGATGGGACTAAGGTGAAGGGCCCCGAGGTTCTATATCCAGGAGGGGCAGCTTTATCAAAGGGGGTACTTCAACAGGCCATTGCGTTGCATCACAAAAGAAGAAGCAACTGAGGTCCTCAAATAAGCCCATGACCCAGCTCACATGGGAGGGGACAAGTTATATGATCAGCTGATGACGTTGGGATATTATTGGCCAACGATGGAGAAAGACTCTGCCGAATTTGTTCGAAAATGCAAAGCTTGCCAACTTCATGGAAATATGATCCATGCCCCATCGGTGGACTTACACTCTCTGGCAACGCCTTATCCTTTCCACACTTGGGCGTTCGACCTCGTGGGGGCGATACATCCTTCGTCAAGGGGCAAGATATGGATACTAGTAGCAACAGAGTGTTTTACAAAATGGGCTGAAGCAATACCACTCAGAAGGGCAACGACTGGGGTAGTGAGTAACTTCATCAGAGAGTATATCATTTGCCGTTTTGGGATCCCAAAGGTTATTCTCTCAGATAATGGGACTCCCTTCGTCAACTCAGAAGTGATGATGCTCACAGATAAGTACTCCATTGTTCATCACACTTCAATGGTGGCATACCCGAAGGGGAATGGTCAGGCTGAAGCAATTAACAAAACTCTGGTTAATATCTTGGCTAAAACGATGGAGGACTTTCCAGGATCGTGGGATGACAAGATACCAGCAGTGTTGTGGGCCTATCGAACGACGAAGAGGAAGCCCATAGGGTACACTCCGTTCTCCCTTGTCTACGGGGCTGAGGCAATCCTTCCGGTGGAGTTGGAAGTTCCCTCAGCTCGATACCCCTTGCGAAGTAGCATGCTTCCTCAGAACATACATGTGCATTTGGAGGCATTGGATGAACACAGAGATAGCGCGATGCAGCATTTCCAAATGTATACAAAGCAGCTCTCTAGGGCATATGACAACCTGGTAAGACCAAGGAGGTTCGTGGAGGGAGATCTCGTTTTGAAGGCAGCAGTGAAACACATTAGGGGACTTCCTCTGCCAAAGTTCGCAGCCAATTGGGAGGGACCTTTCGTCGTGAAGGAAGCTCATGATTCAGGTTATTGCCTAATTTCTAAGTTGGAGGAAGATAGGCCATTCAAAATTAACAATAAATGGCTGAAAGTATATCACGTGTAAACAATTAATTTTGTACCATCGATGTATTGGGTCTTTTGATTATGAATATACAAGTTTTGTTGATCATGTGAAGTATAGACATTGATATGAAAGCAGGCATAACTCAGAGGTAAACTGGAAAATGTACATTCTTTCATTCATTAAACAAGAGAGCATTACAAACAAAATGGGGAACTACTGCCCAAGAATTACATGAATGAAAGAAAGAAAATATATACAGGAGTTTACTACCCTAAGAGAAACCACAGGTCCGGGGAAGAGAAAAAATCCCCAGGAAGGCCCGAAGAAGCTGATGCAAAGGAGCTTTGAACGTTGACAGCAACCTCTAGCCTGGTTTGCACCTGTGCGCGTTCAATAAGAAGCCTCTCCCGTTTTAGCTTGGCCAAACGCAGAGCCTCTTCGACATTTGTTACTTCTTCATCCGCCGATTCCAAAAGAGGTGCCAGCTCAGCTAATTTAACCTCCTCAGCCCGTTGGTCCTCCTGGTGCTTTATCAGCAGTTCCCTCTGGCCGATCAGTTGCTGGTTCTTCAAAGTCTTCAGATGCGTTATAAGCCAGTCAAAACGGAAACCATCACGTCCCAACTCCTTCAGAAAACCTAGAAATTGGTTGAGAAGGGATCTGGTAACACTGGCAATGGGGGTACTGGCAATTTCAGCAACAACGATCGCCATGCCTTGCAGTCTGTGACTCATAACATGAATATTTGAGCGCAGGCAATCCGGTGTGAAGGTCTCAGGATGACGATTAACCAATTGCTCAATCACCAGCCGATGGTTGACGGGCATGTGAGGAGATTGCCGAAGCACCATGAGGCAAAACGAGTGAGGAGCTAGGTCGGGAAGAGGCAATTCACACCCAGATTTGCTCTCGGCTGCAGCTCCAGTCGTAGAACCTTGATCATCATGAATAGAATTTTCCGAAGCATCCGGTTCTCGGAAGGGCGAGCCTACAGGTGAGAGGACTGGGGGCGAATCCTCCCGAGCAACCTGAAAAGAAAAGCCCAAATGATGGAATTATGAATAAAAAACTTAACAAGTGTTTTCATTGTTAAGTCACCGTTATAAGGTGGAGTTTGTAAAAATAATCTTAACAAGTGTTTTCGTTGTTAAGTCACCCTTATAAGGTGGAGCTTGTAAAAAATAATCTTAACAAGTGTTTTCGTTGTTAACTCACCGTTATAAGGTGGAGTTTGTGGAAAAAAAAAACTTAACAAGTGTTTTCGTTGTTAAGTCACCGTTATAAGGTGGAGTTTGTGGAAAAAAAAAACTTAACAAGTGTTTTCGTTGTTAAGTCACCGTTATAAGGTGGAGTTTGTAAAAATAATCTTAACAAGTGTTTTCGTTGTTAAGTCACCGTTATAAGGTGGAGCTTGTAAAAAATAATCTTAACAAGTGTTTTCGTTGTTAAGTCACCGTTATAAGGTGGAGTTTGTAAAAATAATCTTAACAAGTGTTTTCGTTGTTAAGTCACCGTTATAAGGTGGAGTTTGTGAAAAAAACTTAACAAGTGTTTTCGTTGTTAAGTCACCGTTATAAGGTGGAGTGTGTGAAAAAAACTTAACAAGTGTTTTCGTTGTTAAGTCACCGTTACAAGGAGGAGCTTAAGAACAATCTTACATAAAATCATAAGATGGAGATAATGGAAAACCTTAACGAAAGATAGCAAGAAAAATATACCTCAGTCACAACGGGAGCAGTTGAGGCAGCCACGGGGACAGGAACCGTTGGGGGAGCGATTATTGCCTCAGATGGCATAACGGGGTCCCTTGGCGCAGAAGCCTCCACGCTTGTCCAAACCTGATCACCCGTATAGGGCACAAGGGCCAGCATATTGGGATCATCATGAGAAGACACTGGGCCCTCAAACAAAGCCACGTCAGGAGGAGGTGTAAACACACCAACCTGGGCCCTCACTACGGGAGTTGGTGCAAGATCAGGAGACAACTGTGCACAAAGCCAAGTGTTAGAAAAGAAGAATGGGCACAGAAATTATGAAGAAATATCTTGACGTGTTACTTACCTCGGTTAGGGTGCTAAACAAAGGAATGACAGGCGGGGGCCTCATGAGCATCGTTGGAAGAAGAATGCTCGCCAACAACGAGGACACTTCCACCTGGGGTACCCAATACATATCACAATTCAGTAAGCCAAATACGAAAAGAGTATGACCTAAAGGACTATAACAAACAAATTATAGATCACATCATACCTCGGGCTCACTCTCTACCACAAGTACAATGGGCAGAGGAACCTCAGGTGAGGCCTGTGAATCAGAAGGGACATAGGAGGTTATCTCGGGATGTGCCACTTCGGGCAAGATTACCACTTCAGGCGAGGAATCACTCGCACGATCAACGTCATCACATCCCACAAAAACTTCCCTCGCACGTTGGCTGGCTCCACGGCGAGAATACGTGAGCCCCGTCATGGGGGAACGGGGAGGAGTCACATCGGTATGAGGTGCACCGAAGCGTCCCCCCACAAAACGGCTCACGGGAGGACTGGAAGGGTCTGGGTTTTCTATTTCAACCCCCTGCAAAATAGTTGTCAAAGAAAGGGGGGAGGGATAAGTATAGACACAAGTAAAGACAGTCATCCTCAAGCAAAAAGGAGATAATAATCCAGTCAGCCATACATACCTCCGATTCAGAAGGAGAACGAGATGGCACGACCATGGGCGAAGAGGGAGGAGTGGCAGCAATTGAGGGGGCAGGGGTGGATTGCACCTCAAGGGTCAGGTGTACTTCAGGAGTCCGTTTCTTCTGGGACTTGGTGCCCAGAGTCTTCTTCCTCGAGCTAGCTGCACCAATGCTGACCCCTTGAGGAACCCTGGAACTCTTCCTCTTTTTAGCCGTTGGCTCTGAAGGACCCACCACCACCGTGGGGAAAGCAACGGAGGAAGGGATAACGACTGCATGCCGTTGATACTCAGCATTTATTCGGTCCAGTTCTTCCTGGGCCTCCCTCCTCACACGCTCAGCCATCTCAACGGGCATGGGAGGAGGAACGGAGGCTATGGGAAGAGCTGCCATGGGAGTTTGGGGCTTCTGGGACTTCGACTTCGATTTTTATGTCCCACTCTTGGACGTTCTTGCTTTTTTAGCAAGAGGTTGAGAAGCCCCCTCATCGGTAGTAGCTGCAGCAGAGGGGGCAGCCTTCTTTGCAGCAGTAGTTTTTGACTTTGGCGTGACAACTGGGACCATGGCACAAAGTGGGGGAAGCTCGTTGGGAGGTGCTTTGTGGGTTGAACTTAGAGGGAACTCTATCCCAAGCACAGATTTGCCCTTTAGCCCCAACTCTAGGGCAGAAAATGAGCAAACAGGAGAGTACACCGGCTCTTGCTCGATGAACTTAGCAATTTCAGCTAGTTGTCTTGGCCAATATTTGGTGGCAAACAGAGGGGTCACATCCCCATGCCTAGTAATACTAGGAACGGTGACATGCCTAGCCATTGCTGAGGATATCCCCCACGCAGCAGTTGAAGAAAACAACGAACATGCCTCGCCAAAGGAGACTTTGGGGTTTGATGATTGGAAAACTGGACGTGGCACCCCCTGGTCAAACCCAAACTGACGGCTGCATCAGTTGGGGTTATAATGCTCGCTCTAGTATCCCCACTCGGTGCAGGAGGGCAGATATCCAGGAGAAAGAAGAAGAACTACGACCAGCGAGGGGTCCTCGATGTCAGGAGAGGGATCCCGTATCATTCTGGCATCAAGATGGAAAAACTTACAAGTGTGGAAAAAGGCCTCTTCTTGATAAGGCCTCATAACGAAGCTCTCAAAACGGTCAATCACTGAAATCAACTCCTTTCGGCTTTGCCTCTTATGGTAAATAAAGGACCGAGGAGGCAGAATCGATTCGGCCGAAGGAGGTCTGTTGGACTTGGCCGCTACGGCAGGAAAGCGGAAGTAAAGAAAGCTAGTCAGAAGCACACTATTGGCAAAATTGGCCAACTTATAACGACCAATGGAGCGTTCCATGTCGAATAAAGTCCTGTCCAACCAGGTGTACAAGGATCCCAAGGCAATTGCAGCCAGGGGAAGCTTTATGCCTCGAGCTCGGCGAAGGGACAGGTTGATGAGGTCTCTTCGGGGCTAATCGTTAGGCTTGCCCGTCAAAAGGAAACGGGACAAAATCACAAGAATGTAAGCAGGAAGCTCCAACGATGTACCTTGACCAGGGGCAGTTGATGAAGAGCTTCCTTCGCTAGAACTCTGGAAGAAATAGTTGATCAGGGGAGAAAAAGTAGCTTTGTTGGAAGAAGCGATGCAGCTTCGGCATATGCGATCCAACTCTGAACGATCCGCAGTCTCTTGAGCATCAAGAGCTTCATCGGTGTAAGGCTCATGGCCTGTTGCATCGAGGCCCAGGAGCTCACACACATCCTCCAGAGTTATGGTAAACTCACCCCAGGCAGCAATGAACGTATGAGTATCCACGTTCCATCGAGAGATCAAGACAGGAAGGGCAGCATTGTTCTTTAAGATGGTCAACTCACCAAACCATTTAGCCCGTTGCAGCCCAACCTTGGTGAGGATATCAGCATAGGAACTCTGCATGTGAGAGTTCCAGGCAGCAAAGTGGGCGGGGGATCCCCCGGGTGCTTCGAAATCAATGTGGGACCATGGAAAGTCCCCTCGCTCTAAGCGAAATCTCAGAGTTCCTTCTGGGGGCAGAAATCCCCACTTAGACACCTCTTCGTCCTCATCACCCAACAGGAGGGCATCAAACATGGAGGAAAAGCAAACAGCCTTACAGGCAACAGGAAAGCCATCACCCTCCCCAAAAATGGGAGAGCAACGGTAAAATCTCAGCTGTTCTTGGCGAGCAGCACCCTGGGCGGAGGCAGCAGTGGTGGTGGCAGACGGAACACTGGTGGCAGAAATGGTGGGGTTGCTTGAAGACGCCATGGCAGAAATGGTGCTTGAAGCCGTAACAAAGAAAGATTCCAGAGAAAAGGGATTGAAGGCAACAATGGAGACGGACGATCACAAGTAGTGTTATAGCTCTTTGCAACAATGGCGTATCTCTCTTTCTCTCTCTTTATAAGAACAGAAGCGATAGTCTGAGGAAAGAAGATAACAATGAAGTAAGGAAATAAGTGAAGAAGAAAGAAGAAGTAGAAACAGACCCTTTAGGCCCACGTGGTTAAGGTTCAAAGTATTTTGAAAACGGCTGTTGAGACTTTCGAAGTTTGGCGTTTAGATTTCCCCACCATCGCACGTGCACGGCCGCCTGTAATCATTTCACAAAAACACGTGGCACTTCGGGAAGTGCTGTGACAATTGAAAAGACAACGAACGTCACTAATGAAATGACGTATAGAGAACAGGAAGCGTTGCCTTCCTCAGCAAGTTCGAGTTTTGGCGCCAATCTCTTTGTCAGACTTATCCAACGGAGCCACAACGAAGAAGATGTCCCAACGGTTACACAAAGAAAAATCCATCAAGTTGAGTCATTTCGTGCAGACATTTCTTATCCCAATAAATCTCTCCACGAGGGGGCAAATGTAGAGGGGGCTTGAAGCTCAGCGTGGCAACTCAAGCGTGGTAGCTTGGGGAGGCAGCTCAGCGTGGCAACTCAAGCATGACATCTTGGTGAGGCAGCTCAGCGTGGCAGCTTGGGGAGGTAGCTCAGCGTGGCAACTCAAGCGTGACATCTTGGTGAGGCAGCTCAGCGTGGCAGCTGGGGGAGGCAGCTCAGCGTGGCAACTCAAGCGTGACATCTCAGGGTGGCAACTCAAGCGTGACATCTTGGTGAGGCAGCTCAGCGTGGCAACTCATATTTTAGCTTGTTGTTTTAATCACATTGTACTTTTATTATTGATTTCTGTAAGCTTTAGCGATTGTAATGATGTAACGATAATAACTAAAGGGTTTATATGAGGTCAAACGGTACTTGCGAGAGACCAGGCTTGGCAGGGCCTGGGAGAGCTTTCATGCTCTATCGAATGACCTCACTTATGGGAACTTTAGAGGGACCTGGTTTGGAGGATTGAGAAGTAAGGCACCGTTGGGGCTTGTCCTGACCATCTTAGATACACCTGGTAAAACACCGAAGGACCCCGACCGTGGAACCTCAAGCGGAGCAGCTTGGAGTTCCATCGGGCATTAAGTTATGGACCAAATAACCCTCTACTTAATGTCACATCTACTGTGGGTGATGTCACTAGCCATCTAAACGTTGTCAGACATGCACTTGAGTAAACCACTGTGGTATTTGGGGCTGTCAGGCAGTTGGTGAGCCACCTCTGCGACAACAACCCCCTGACACACAGTGGATAAGCAAAAGGCATGTCTTGGCATTTAATGTTTATGACGTGGAGACAACTAGTGCATCAGGCATTTAATGTTGTGACATAAAGTATGAGGGATGTCTTTCATAGTCTTTAATGACTGAGTTGCCTTGGGGGTGGTGTGGGGGGCTATTTAAGGACCCCAGCCACCTTTGAGGAGAGGATCCCGTTTTTGGAGAATTAAAAAGAGTTATTGCAAACTAGAGAGCTCATTTTGACTCACTATTGTCATTTATTACGAAGCTTTTAATATTTGACAGAGATTCTTGAGGGTGTTTGGTGTGTTTCTACCTGCCTATCAGGGTGTATCTAGGGTGCTTACTTCTCCCTCCCTCTAGCTAAGCCACTTCTAAAGATCCATTAGCATGACCTGGGTTATACACGAGAGATTTGAGAGTTTAAACTGAGTTCATCTTCATTGAGTTTGTGTGTGCATTTCCTATAATTAGTCTAGGGTTTTGGCTAATTTAACTTGTGATTACCATACTCAATAGGGGTTACGCCTCCATATATATAATCTAAAGTACCCTCTTACACATTTTTTTTAATTTAAATAAAACCATTCCACGACATGGAAATAATAATATGCAAAAACACATCACAACTGAATTAACTACTACAAGAATAAATGTGACAAGAATAGCTCTCTAGTAAAATTATAACATTTACACTAGATAAAAACTGATATACATAATGCTTACATATATAATTACAACCTCTAGAATCCTGAATGAGATGCCCAAAATGAAGTTGACGCTACAAATGAGTGAATCAACATAAAGGAAGAGTCTAAGAAAAATTCGCATCTCTGCTAGTAGCTATAATCCATAATCTATGTTGGGCATCCCTGCTGCTAGATACCTGATGTACAAGATATAGTAGAAAAGAGAATATGCAAGGAAATGGGTCAGAGCCCGAATGTAAAAGATTTTTAAAAAATAGCAAGTGCTTAACAATTACAATTAAGCATTTATTATGTACATGTTAGTTTCTTGGGCTCTCTCTTGAGAATTCTCACCTCTCATCTAGAGTGGACACCTATCGTATCTCATTATCTTCCTAGTTAAGGTTCCCTCATAACTCGCCTTAATATCACTATGATTATAACCCATATCATATTCTTGTATTTCCCCTATAATACGCATATTAATCATTTTTGTTCATTTCTCTTTAATATGAACTAATCTTATTACATCTTTGGGTTAAAGTGTTCACTTACTTAATACAATACAGACTTCATTATTCATTTCCATCTACAACATCACATAGTAGATTACATCACAGTATATATATATATATATATCACAATATTATATATACTAATGTGGCACCTCCCAGACATAGCTGCGGTGCATGCATACTGTGTTATCATTTCCTGGTACGTAATGTTACTGTATAGAGGACTATTGATTCGGCGTCTCTCATGAATCATATCATAAAACAAATATATTGGAGGCAAGCATACTCCCCAGCCAAATGGATCACGCACATACCTACGCTCCCATTCAATCGTCGAAACTATCATATACAACGATAGCACGTGTCCAAGGTGATATGCTCAGGGTAAGAATCTAAAATCCTCCCAAATTGGATGCACAAGGATAAGGCTGTCCACAACGCGAAGCCTCCAACCCGATAGCAAGCTGCGTAGGTATGTCATACATACAAATAATAATATAGGTATTCATCACAACTATACAAATATAATATCCACAAGGCATTCACACATCCATATGATAATTCCCATATGTAGTATTTTTATGTATAAAATCCTATGTATTAAAGATTATAACTTTACTTTTTTATTTTATATTCCCGAGCGTCACTTATTACTTGAAGATTAAATAAGTATTCCATAACCTAATTCAATAGGTAAAAGTATACACTCTACTTGTCCATGTCATCACAACTTACGAAATTCTATGAATTAAACTCATCTTTAATTAGGTTTAATTTTCGATAACCCTTAATTCATTCTTAACCCTTCATTTTATCTCTTAGGGTTAATCCCACGTATTCCTAAGGTTATACCGGTAATTAATATCTCTCTTACTACTGGTCCCAACCTTAAATTATCATTTATCCAATTTAAATCCCAAGTGACATAACGCTCGATAATAACTCGTTTAATTAACAATCGTTAACTTCCCCCTGATTCAAAAATCCCAAAATGATATTTTTCGGGTCTTAGGTTTATCCTACTGCCCTTATCTAAGTCCCAATATGTTCAATAAATTATCACCAAAGATTTTCTCAAAGTTGGGATTGAATCAAAAGTTAAAAAGTAACAAAATCACATTCTCTAGGGGAGTCGATCGATCAATAGTCTTGAGTCGATCGATCGATCGATCGAACAAATATTGCCCAGTGTTCTGCATTGTTTTTCGTACGAGTTTTATACTTTTTGATCATCAAAACCTTTATTAAATAATCCCAAACTCCCCAATATTAATTCCATATGATATAAGAAGATATATAAATGATTTCTAATAATCGTATCATCTAAAATCATCAAGAAGGTTGGATTTAAAACATACCATTTCCAAAAAACTCATATGTTTATATTTATCCGTGAACATCATATAAACTCCAATTTTTCTTCATCAAATGATTCCCAATTTAATCTCATGATATCCAGATCATATACCATCATATATGAATATGTTCTAACGTATCCAAAATCATTTAAACGTCATTAACATGAATTAATTTACTCAAATTCCATTTTATTCTCAAGAACTCTAATTTTTGACTTTATCATCAATATGACTGTAAATCCTAGATTTCTTCACAAGATAATATAAAATTCATGTAGTTGAATCTATAATAAAAAGATAACACTCCTAGATAATATCCATTTCAAAGATCCATTTTAAATTATTACAAATTTATCTTTGTTTATGCAACTTTTCAAAAATTTCCTAACTATCCTAACATGTACAATATAAATGCTAAGATTGCAATAATTAATCACTTGCCTCTAATTCATAGGTCTGGTCCATTAGGGATGATTTTCCACTGGTGGTTCTTCCCTTCTCCGGTCAACTTCTGGTGGTGGTTGGTGGTGGTGATTTTTGGCTCTTGGTTCTCCCACAATGACTCTTCCCTTTCCCCATAGAAACTCCTCACTCTCTCTCAGTTTGTAGAATGAATAAATAATCTAAACCCTTTAGACTTATAAATAATCTCCAAAATTCGTTCATACTATTCACCTTCCGTGTCAAATGGCCATATTACCCCTCCGGGGTGACTATTCGGCTCTAAAGTGCCCCGAGACCTTATACAAACGTTCGAGTAGGCCTTTTCAGCTATTTGAACCCTTCCGGACACTTTGGCGCAGTCAAAATGATAATTTGGATGAGATAATAGTAATTCACTTTTATTTCATTACATTATAATCCCAAAACGAATCAATTGCACATCCCGACTTAATTTCCATAATTGTCGTACACATAGTTCGCGATAATTTTATAAAGTCATAATTAATTGTAAAGTCATAATCATATATATATATATATATATATATATATATATATATATATATATATATATATATTACTTCAATCACTAAGTAATATTTAACCTAAATCACATATTACTTTATTCTCGAGTAATATTTAAATTCGGATTAATTTCCAATTATATCACAATTAATTATAATTAATCCCATTTTAAAAGTCATTAAAAATACGGGGTATTACAAACTCTTGGGAGCCAAAAGGAAGAACAAGGAATGTGTTCTTAAATAAGACATCATTTACTCCAAAGGATCAAACTCTACGAACAATTGAGGCAAGTGGTTAGCTTGCTGTGATTATAAGTTTATGATAATCAGTTCATATTATGTTGGGTGTAAACCAAAATATTTTTTATGGGTGGGTTATGGCATTTAATTGGGTTTTCAAGAAATTGAACATATTGTGGGATTAATGATTCAATTGATATCATAGAAGTATTCAATGTTGTTGGAATTAGAACTATAGCAGAACCCAATAGTAGGGATGAATTAATTTGGATTTAAGGATTTGATTTCGGGTTTACGGATATGATGAGAACGTAGAAAACCCATTTGTGAATTGGAAGTAAATTCTTAAAATTGATGATGCTAATTTGGTTAGGAGATGATTATAACCAATTATAATTGAAATAGAGGATCGGAGAAGATGAGTCGTTTGATCGATCGATCGAGCCTTAGAGTCGATCGATCGAGCCTTAGATTCGATCCATCTAGCCTTAGAGTCGATCGATCGACTCCTCAGGGATTTTGTCAGTTATGGTAGTTTTTAATATATAAGCCTTAATTGTTTGGGGGACCTTAAAGGGGATTTAGTTATTACAAATTAAAGAAATTCTTAGTATCTAGGACTTATTTAAGATGGTATTAAGGATGTTAAATGGACATAAGCGTGTGAAATCTTATGGGAGGAATTTTGGGAAATAAATTCATAAGTATTAAATTACGGACCAAGTGAGCGAGCCTGGGTATATTGTTTGAGTGACGTCAAGGTATTTCATTAACTATTTAGTGGAATAGATTAATCTAGAGTCGGAACACAGACTTGGGAAAGTATTATATTAATTAATGTGTAAATTAATTAAATTAGAGTTGGACCTAGACTCAGGAATATTTTAGGTTGGTGCTACGGATCTTGTACACGGTAAATTCGAGAACTTATATTTATATATATATATATATATTGTGTGTGCTATTAAATATCAGTGACTAAATATTTATTTAATTTATATGCTCTAGTGCTGTCAAGGAAGGTCGCGTGATGTGGGTGAATCCCATGGCTTGAGGAGCTGGGAGAGTATATCCCTAGGTCATAGCGTCCGTTATATGACTGAGTGGCTTATCTCACTTTCAGGAAGGAAATATGACCACCTCCACAACGTTTATATTTTTGGCCAAGTTCGTGAGCGATTCCGACTTGGGCTAACTAGGTTAAGTGAGCGCACCTGGTATTATAACACTTTAGAGAATAGGAGAGGTATTACTCGGGAGGATGGATTATATATATATATATATATATATATATATATATATATATATATATATATATATATATATATTCAACATATGTGTGAATGTTGTAATATGGTTCTACGTATATAATGGGATAAATAATTATATACGGGTAATAAAATACATGAAGTGAATTGTATTAATGATATATGAGTTATATATATATATATTCAACATATGTGTGAATATTGTAATATGGTTTTATGTATTCAATGGGATAAATAATTACATACGGGTAATTTAATTTATGGGAAAAATTATATTATATTTATAACTAGTGAACGTTATATGGCTTTCAAGGAAAATGATTAATTAAGTTAAGGTGATAAATAACTTATAAATCATTTAGTAAACATACTTGGGCTAGAGTAGGGTGTCAGAAAAAAGTTATAACAGGAGCTAGTTACGGGATTGATAACTAGGTGAGTTACAAAGAAGCGTTAAGTGTGCACATTATTTGAAAGGTGAGTATGTCTTTAAGAGAGTGCGACAGTAACTTAAATATGAAGCGTATTCATGCATTTTAAATTACTGTAATTTAATAACTTGCTAAATATTTTCAAAACATTTTGGGTTATTACCCTTGCTATCAAATATTTTCAAAGCCTTTTAGGTGTCCAGCCATAGGGACGCCATGTGTGACTTCATTTAAGAGATTCGCACAGTAGCATATGTTGATGTTACAGGATTTGGATAAACGCATCTATTTTTCTTTTCCTAGTGTAGGGATTCTTATCAGTCTATCTCGAACATGTCGCTCATAGTTTTATTTAGTAGATTGTATGGGACTTATTACTTCCTCTTAGTTTGGTTTGGTTTTGGATTTAGCTGGTGGTCTCTACGGCAAGATTTTTATTATTTTTTGTGATGATTAATTCTATCAGCATGGGTTGTTTTATTTTAATTCCGCACTTATATTTGAGTTGGATTAATAAAGATAAAATTTGGCACCAGCTTTTTTAATACTTTAGTAAGTTTTGAAAAGTTTTCGAAAGTGATTCTACGAATGAACCAAATGAGATTACCGTTTTAATTTGATACATGACTGATCACCCGATATGTTATTGGGCGGTGTGTCACAGATGGTATCAGAGAATCAGTATCTAGTGTCCTTAGTAGCGTCTTTTTACATTTCAGTTTAGCATTCTTTGATGTTGAGCCTTATGATATGATTGTTGTATTCCTTTACGTACGTGCATTTACATTCTCCTGCTATTAAGTATAGTTGAGGTGATTCATGTACGAGTTCAATCAGGCTATATACACCGAACATCATGGACGACTAGCTAGGGCCATTAGAAGTATTGCAGGAGGAGTGGCTCAGTGAAAGACGTGGAGTATTCTAGAAATGGTGATCGTGATATGGGTTACTATGATTACTGTTCAGGGGGAGTCAGAGGGACTCGTTTGAAAAGATACTGTAGGAATTCGAGGAACAGAGGTAGTGTGATGAACAAACAGAAAAGAGAGAATCCAAAGGAAATCGTGTAGGGTGGAGTGTAGCGACACCCAGTATTAAATTTCGGGAAAAATATTTGATCATAAGAGAAGCGTTGATTGACAAGGTTCAGCCACCCCATATTGAGAAATATGTGTGGAATGGAACAAAAATTTGAGTACGGCCTGACCGGGAGACCTTAGATATGCTGTTTAGATAGAGATGCGAAAAGAATTTCCAAATTTATCACTAATGGGTAACATAAAGTCCGATCATAATAGATAAGTTGACTAGTTTAACAAACTTTATACCTGGAGAGGGGACAGAAAATATAATGGAGTCCGTAAGTGAATAATGGACTCATGGATAGAATATACAAGAATGGATGGAAAATCCATCCAGAATGACTAATGTCGATTTTCATCAGGAGTCATACGTCTATAAGTTTACATCAACGCTTCCATGAAGGAGGAGCCAAGAATATTGGGGAATTTATTCAAAGGGAAGAACTGGATTTAATGGTGCTAGTGAGACACCATAGGGAGGGGGGGTGGAATAACCAGTAAAAGATCCATTTTAATAATTAAGGTCAAGAGAATTCCTACCAAGTGATGATGGATTCAACCAATGTCGTCAAGGCCAGCAACGAGTCCCATAAGGTCCAATAAAGCCAAAGGAACAAAATGGGGGTAGCAATTGGGGTCAAGACTACCAGATCCATGGGACGGACAATCCCGACATGGCCAATGGGGCCAAAAGAAGGGGAATGGTACAGAGAAGTGTCTTATGAGTAAAGAGTAGGAACTCATGTGCCATTCCTTTACACGACGGATTAAAAACAAGAGTAGGATGCCCGACAAGGGCAACACTTATAGGAGTTTTGGTTCGGTTTGGACGGGAGTATTATATCCAGGAACAATTTTAACCGCCAGTTTATTGATGAGTGTAAGTATAAGTTGTATCCTCAGGTAAATGGGGTAAGTTCTGTGTGATACGAGTGAATCACAGAAAAGTTTATATAACACTATATTCACGCGGGAGACGGGTCTAGTGGGTGTATCGTAAGTGTTATTATGGTTTGTATATTTTTACCGATGGGTAGCGGGGCTCTCTTTGGTTCTTTCTACAGGGGTGTATGCAGACACAGAGAGGATATATACGGTACGAAATTAGCTCATTTTGAGAGTGCTATGCGAGCCTGACTTTATCCTGTGTACGAATTGGTTAGCGATGGGTAAGCGGTGGTGGGCAGTTACAGCAAGACTATCGTATTCTCTATTCCAGGGTAGGATGCATATTTTTACGATATTCCACCTGAAAGGGGGTCGGTCTCATGACAAATTTTGGTATGGAGTAGATTTCAGAGGGTACATTTGTCTAGTTCTATTAGATCCCGTTGCGTAGGGACTTTTACTGATGTAATTAGGGGAGTGGCGAATTGACCATGGAGCGAAGAGATTCAGCTCGTTAGTGAGTTATCGATGAGTACTTAGTGATAGTTCGAGCATATCATTATATGAACCCTTTAGAGATGCGGGAGCCTATAATTAGACCTATGAGTATAAGGACAACATTTTGAATGTTCCAATTATATACTCGGGTCTACGAAAATCACTGAATGACAATGCTAGTGTTTAATGCATTGGGGAAAGTTCTTTTGGCTCGTTTGTGAAAATCATAAGCCCAAATGAGCATCGATAGTGGAGAGACATTATTTGATGCTAGGACATCGATTTAAATTGCAATTATTGAATGTGTGGAGAAAATACTTTGAACTGAGAGCTATTGCGCTATAAGGCTAGTACAACCGAGGAGTGAGGCGAAAGGAACATCGAGAAAAAAATTGCAACATAAATTAATGGGTGGGGAAACATTGAGAAAAATTAGAGTGTAAATATGCATGGGATATAAGATGTATGCGCGCCCTGGTCAGTGTGATTTCAGAGTCGTCTTAAATAAAAGGGATGTGTAAATAAATATATTGAATGTATGCCTGCAGAGCAGTCAGAAAATAAGTGGAAAAGTGTGGTGAACTGAAATCCATTTGAGAAAGGAAATGGTATGACTATATGTATATCAAGGAGAACTACCTACACCATAGGGATACGAAAGGAGGAAAGTCCAATGTAATAAGATACTTACAAATTTCATTTTAAAATGTCATTTATTAATTTTTTTTATATATTTTTCTAGTTAAAAAATAAAACACACGAATTACTAGCGCGATGCGCGACGCGACTTCGGAGTCAAAGTGCGTTACCCTATGTGACCGCAATTCAAAACATTGCTTCTCACATAATATAAGGAGTTGATGGTTTTAATGTTTCTTTTTTCTTCCTCAATGTTTTTGTGGCTTCACATCACATCACATTAGTTTGTATAATCTTCTAAAATGTAGATCCAGAAGATAATTCTAGACCGTATCTTGAGTCACTTTGATCGTAGCATCAATTTTTATTTGATGTTTTATTTTCTTGAGAATTGTGGGGGTGCATGTGAGGGGTGAGGGTGGGGGTGGGGGGTGGTTTCGGGGTTCAACACTTGTTATAGGCAAGAAAGATTTCATTCAACCCCCAGTAGTTACTAGTCATAGCTTTGCTTTTGCTTTGCCATCTTTTTTAATTTTTAATTTTTTTTTTCACTGTAGGGCAGAGAAATATAATGGCACTTGCCAAGGTTTGGCGATGTTCCATTAAAAACACAACAATATGGAAATAAGGATAAATACCAATTGCAATTTTAGGTATGTCTATCTCAATTTTCTACTCTATGATTGACCAACCATTACAACTAGATCCCACCGATGGGGTGGTTTATTAATTTGATCAGTTTCATTTTTATTCCATTCCCCTATATTGTTTCACATAGACTACTGTTATTAGTGGGCTTACCAAATTAAGGTAAACTGATTAGAGACGTTTGACACGTCACTTAATCTACCCGCATCAATGGAATAATATATAAATAATGGTCATTTTTAATACACGTGGTGCCAAATTATTCGATCCCAAGCCACAATGATATGGTAGACAACGATGGTATCCCTAGGCAAGGGGGAAACTCACATTTTTGGGAAAATAGAAAAGAGTATCACTTAGTCATATGACTAGAGTGGTTTTACGCATAGACAAGGTGTAAATTCCTACCTAACGAAAACTACACAAGGAATAGAGTTCTTGAGCATGAGAATTGGTGTTGAATGAGACATGGTGAATTTGTCTCCGGGTAGACCATTTAAGGATGGGAAAAGGTTGATTTGAGGGTATCAACCGAGAATTTTTTGAAATTTTATGGTTCCAGTGATGGAGTTAATGCTCAGGTTAGTAAAATTCATATTTGGGTGATTCAAAAAATCATGGAGGGGTCAAGTTTTCCATCGGGTCGCTGAATGGATTGACCTGAACAAGAATTGTTATCTTGGAATGGGTTATACTATCGAGTAGTATACCCAACTTTACTATTATCGGGAAGGAGTGAAACAGAATAAGGTTTCGTCCAATATTGTTGGGAATTTGGGTGAGACCTTTCAGTCCCACCTCGGGTAAAAAGTGTCAGGAGGTGATAGGTACAGAGTTACATATTGGTTTAAACGTGTCGCCCATAAGTCGCTGGGTAGACGAGAAGCGAGGATGCTACATTCTAGATTTTTTGATAATTCGAGAGTAGGAATTACCACAGGTAGTGTTACGTGTGATGCCTTGTAATGGTTTAGTATCTGCATGACACCTTACGAGACTTTATGTGAAAATAATCATTATCCACCTTTGGTTGATAAGAGGCGGGGAAATAACAAGCTGCTAGGACCCGAAATCGGTTATGGTCCATTAGTAAGAATTGAGTAAGTAGTATCCTTTCGTATAGTTCAGGTACGTAAGGAGGGGTACGTTACTGTAAGTTAAAGGTTTGAAGTCTGACGTGAGCAGTCAGGGATCGTTGCGGGTACTTACCTTGAAGGAAGTCACGCGTTTGATAATAAGGAAATTGGTACCCATGTAGGAAGAGAATTTTCTAACATAGTGACGGTTGAGCCGATGGAGTATAGGCTTATCTTTTGAGGAACTATATGGTCATCGGCCATCGAGTTAGAGATTTATGACCAGGTATTGGTTTGCGTATATACTATGAAAGGAGTGATGAGGTTCGACAAGAAGAGGAAGCTAGCACCGAGGTATGTGGGTCATTTACCTATTATTGAGAGGGTAGGAGCAGTAGCTCATAGACTGGGTTTGCCAAAGCATCTTCAGCGGATACACGAGGTGTTCCACATGACATCGCTGAAGAAATATCGAAAGAGCGAGAGGGATTTATGGCACATTCCACTCGAGGAGATTGACTTGCATCCAGGCATCTTATATGAGGAGATACTTGTACTTATTCTGGATCGTAGCAAGCGTAAGCTACAGTCTAAGGTTGTAACACTAATGAGAGTGCAGTGGGGTCATCACAGCATTAACGAGTCTACGTGGGAGCGGGAGTGGGATATGTTAGAGCATTATCTAGAGTTATTCTACGCAAGTACAACCTAATTTCGGGGACAAAATTTCTTTGTAAGTGGGGAAGTATGTAACACCCCACATTTATGTGCATTTAAGATATAATTAATTTGAATTATTTTAAATTAGTTGTGTGTCATAATTTAATTGAATTAATTATGTTAGTATTCATTTAAATATTAACTGGGACAGTATATGGTTAATATGTCTGGGATTTAAATTACTAAGTGAATAGTAATAATTTTATTTACGTCATACCGAGTATTAGAGATATGGAATTTATTTATCTCAGTCGGGAGGCGGGTATAGACTAAGTTAGGTGTGAGATAAGGATTTTTATAAATTAATTAGAACATCAATTCTGAGTGCACGGTTGAGTTGGGATGGGCCGAGATAGTCGAAAAAGTGTACCCGGGGGTGGTAAATGGGTCACAGGGTATTTTTGGGCATGACCGGGCCCACACGGGGGTAATTAGGCTATTTTAATTAAGCCCATAAGAAAAGAACGGAATTTAGTGATTAAAACCTAAGTTTAAGAGTTGTGGGCAACCATAACACAATTGGGAGAAATCTGATAACATAGAGGAGCAAAAAGGGAGAACTCTTGGGAGCCAAAAGGAAGAACAAGTGAGGTGTTCTTCAACAAGCCATCATCTACTCCAAAGGATCAGACTCTACGAATAATTGAGGCAAGTGGTTAACTTTTCGTGATTATATGTTTACGATAATCAATTCATATTATAGTGGGTGTAATCCCAAATCCGTTTTTGGGTGGGTTATGCCATTTAATTGGGTTTTCAGGAAATTGAACATATTGTGGGATTAATGATTCAATTGATGTTATATAAGTATTCAATGTTGTTAGAATTAGAACTTTAGCAGAACCCAGTAGTAAAGATGAATGAATTCGGATTTTGGGATTTGATTTCGGGTTTACAGATATGATGAGAACGTAGAAAACCCATTTGTGGATTGGAAGTAAATTCTTAAAATCGATGATGCTAATTTGGCTAGGAGATGATTATAACCAGTTCTAATTGAGAAGATATAATTAGAATGTCTCTTTGAGGTGGTAAATTGAGAATTTAAAACCTTAGTATTATGTTAATGGATGAAATAGAGGATCAAAGAAAATAAGTTGTTCGATCGATTGATCGAGCCCTAAAGTCGATCGATCGACTCCTGAGGGATTTTGACAGTAATGCTAGTTTTTAATATATAAGCCTTAATTGTTTGGAGGACCTTCTAGGGGATTTAGTTAGTAAAAATTGAAGTAATTCTTATTACCTAGGACTTGTTGAAGATGGTATTAAGGATGTTAAACGGACATAAGTGTGTGAAATCTTATGGGAGAAATTTTGGGAAATAAATTCATAAGTATTAAATTACGGGCCAACTGAGCGAGTCCGGGTATATTGGTTGAGTGACGCTAAGGTATTTAATTAACTATTGAGAGGAATAGATTAATTTAGAGTGGGACCATAGACTCGAAAATGTATTATATTAATTAATGTGTAAATTAAATAAATTAGAGTCGGACCATAGACTCAGGAATATTTTAGGTTGGTTCTACGGATCTTTTACACGGTAAAGTCTAGAACTAATTATTATATATATACAGTGTGGTGATAGTATATATATATATATATATATATATTGTGTGTGTGTGTCCTATTAAATATCAGTGACTAGATATTTATTTAATTTATATGCTCTAGTGCTATCAAGGAAGGTTGCACAATGTGGGTGAATCCCCTGGCTTGAGGAGAAGGGAGAGTATATCCCTAATTCATAGTGTCTGTTATATGGGTGAGGGGATTATCTCACTTTTCGAAAGGAAATATGATCGCCTCCACGACGTTTATATTTTTGGCCAAGTTCGTGACCGATTTCGACTTGGGGTAACTAGGTTAAGTGAGCACACCTGGTATGATAGCACTTTAGAGAATACATACGGAGAGGTATTACTAGGGAGGATGGGTTATGTATATATATATATATATATATATATATATTCAACATATGTGTGAATTTTGTAATATGGTTCTACGTATATAATGGGATAAATAATTATATACGGGTAATTAAATACATGAAGTGAATTGTATTAATGATAAATGGGTTATATATATATTGAACATATGTGTGAATGTTGTAATATGGTGTTACGTATATAATGGGATGAATAATTATATACGGGTAATTTAATACACGGGGAAAATTGTATTATTTATATAACTAGTGAACGTTATATGCCTTTTAAGGAAAATGATTAATTAAGTTAAGGTGATAAATAACTTATAAATCATTTATTGAACATACTTGGGCTAGAGTAGGGTGTCAGGAAAAAGTTATAACAAGAGCTAGTTATGGGGATAGATAACTAAGTGAGTTAAAGAGAAGCATTAGGTGTGCACATTAGCTAAGGGGTGAGTATATCCTCAAGAGAGTGTAACAATAACATAAATATGAAGCGCATTCATGCATTTTAAATTACTACAATTTAATCACTTGCTAAATATTTTCAAAACGTTTTGGGTTCTAACCATTGCTATCAAATATTTTTAAAACCTTTTAGGTGTCCAGCCACAGGGATGCCAGGTGTGACTTCATTCCAGGGATTCACAGCTACAACACATGTGGATGTTGCTGAATTTGGATAAATGCATCTATTTTTCTATTCCTAGTGTACGGATTCATATCAGTTTATCTCGAGCATGTCGCTCACAGTTTTATTTACTTTCTTTTCAAATTGTATGGGATTTATTACTTTCTGTTAGTTTGGTTTGGTTTTGGATTTAGTCGGTGGTTTATTCGGTAAGACTTTTATTATACTATGTGATGATTGATTCTATCAGCATTGGATGTTTTATTTTAATTCCACACTTATATTTGTCTTGAATTAATAAAGATAAAATTTGGCACTTTTTTTTTAATACTAGGTGGTTAGTAAATTTTAAAAAGTTTTCGACAGTGATGCTAAGAATGAACCAAATGAGATTACTACTTTAATTTGATATAGGACTGATCACCCGGTATTTTATTGGGCGGGGTGTCACATATAGCCACGGAAATAAAACTATTTTTGGTATAGGTTGTGTTTAGGAAGCCAAACTATTTTTAATATAGTTTAAGAATGCTTGAAAAGAAGGATTATATTTCTTACTAACAACTGGTGGATACATACTTCATTTATAGAGCATTGAAGTAACATAAATACTACACGAAATAAGAGATATTTGGGAACATGTGATAATGGGAGAACATGTGATAATAACAAATGGATAACCCATGATGTGACATGTGGTGAAGAGAAAGTGGGAACCCATGCTGAACAATGCCCATGCTTAATTATGTGGTGTTGAGTCCTCTTATTTTGTTATTGCTGGATTATGCACACGTCTCTTATCACTCCCCCTCAAGTAAAGGAGGGGAATGGACCACACACTAAGCTTGAATCGAAGAGAGGAGTTTGGAGTAGCTGGAAGTGGCTTTATGAGTATGTATGAAAGCTAATTTTCTGAGTGAACATATTGGGCGATGATGAGACCCCGAGCAATCGTCTCTCGAACAAAGTAATAGTCATGGTCCACATGTTTTGATCTAGCACGGAACACTGGATTGATGGTCATATATAGAAAACTAATGTTGTCCCAGAAGAGGATTGGTGGAGTATTAAGAACATGACCAATATTTTTGATAATGTAGGTGAGCCAAGTAAGTTCAGTAGTTTCCATAACCAAAGCTCGATAATCCGATTCACAGCTAGATCTTGACACAATTAGTTACTTTTTGGATGTCCATGATAGTCAATTTTATCCAAGGAACATGCAATTACCTGAGGTAGATCTTCATTTATTAAGACACCCAGCACAGTCTCCATGAGTGTATCCATCGAGAGTGAAGGAGGATTTTTTGAGGATTCGTATACCATGAGTGGATGTACATTTGAGATACCGAAGTAGTCTTTTGACTTGAAGGAGACGAGAGATGGTAGGATCATGCATGGACTGGCAAAGAATGTTAACTGTGTGAGTAATATCTGGTCGAGTTAAAGTTAAGTATGGTAGAGCTCTTATTAAGGAATTGAAGGCAGTTAGATCTTCTATTGGTTGGGAAGAGAGTTGGGTAGGCTTGGTTGATTGCGGGGTTGTACTGGATTAAAGGTGACCACATTAGCCTTACAAAGAATGGAGAGGAGGTATTTGTTTTTCGACAGAACTAGACCACAAGATAAAGGAAGAACCTCAATGCCAATAAAGTAATAGAGAGTACCAAGATCTTTTAGAGAAAACTCAGAGTTGAGTTATGTGATACGATGGTCCAAGGCATATACATTATTACTGGCGATAATAGTATCATCAACATATAGAATCAAGAGTATGGTACCCAATGAAGACCCAAGAACAAAAAGTGAAGAATCAACTATACTGCAGTAAAATCCCAACTTAAGTAAAGACTAAAGATAATAAAACCAGGCTCTTGGTGCATGTTTTAGAAGATATATCAACTTATGGAGAATTAAAAACATGATTGGGATACATGGGCTGAACAAATCCAAGTGGCTGCCTCATATAAACCTCTTCATTAAGTGTACCATGTAAAAAGCATTCTTGACATCAAGTTGTTTAAGAATCTAATTTTGTGTAACTTCTAAAGATAACACAACACTGAATGTGGAAGATTTAACAACTAGACTGAAGGTTTTGCCAAAACCAACTCCTTCTATCTAGTGAAAATCTTTGTTTGCCAAGGGTACCATTTTCCTTTAGCTTTGTTTTGTACACCCATTTTTGAGTTAATGATGTGCATATGAGGTTGGTTGGGAACAAAGGACCATTTATGATTTTTGTGAAGAGATGTGAGTTCCTCTTGCATAGCTTCTAGCAAAAAATGTCGTGAAAGAGAATGATGGAGTGAGGAAGGTTTAGGGAGTAGTGTAATGGTGTGTAAAGTATAATATGTTGTGGTTATTGATCGAGTCATCATGGGGTGAGTGTTAGATGTTGTGGTGTCAGGTACCATGGTTGACACAAAAGGCAGTTCAATGGCAATTTTTATGCCTTCTGGAGTATAGATAGTGGTGAGAGGCGAGACTGGGAGAGATTAAGATTGGTTTTAGGAGTGTAAGACTACATATAGAAGGTGATGAGTGGATTGCTTGGGGTGAGTTTGTTTGGTCAATGTAAATTGCATCTGTCAATGGGACAATATCAACTGTGGTAGGTATGGAGAAATGGTATTGTTTGTTTTGGTATAGGTTGGAAAAGTTGTATGGCTAGGTGGGTTTGAGGATCAATCTTCATTGGAGAGGTCTTTGAACATGGTACATAAGGGAAAATATACTCATCAAACACAACATTCATGGATATAAAAACCTTCTTGGTTAAAGGATGATAACATCGAAACCTTTGTGTATACTATTATAACCAATGAACATAAAGGATTAGGATTTGGGTTGAAATTTGTTTGGACTTTTGTTTCTCAAATAAGGAAAGCATTTGAATCCAAAAAATCTCAAAGTTGAGTAGTTAGGATGCACCCTATAAATTTTAAAATAGGGTGTTTTCTGTTTCACGGGAGCAGTGGGTAATTTATTGATGAGATGTACAGTAGTTAGGTATCCTTCAACCTGAATATAGATTGGCATATTGGCATGAAATAACATTGTTGGGCTAGTTTAAAATATGTGTACATGTTTTCTCTCAGCTACTCCACTTTCTTCAGGTGTGCAGGGGCAAGATAGGTGTCTTAAAATACCATTCTTATCAAGATAATCTACAACGACATTTCTACTGAATTTCCCCCCATCATCACATTGAATATTTTGTAGTTTAGCACTAAACTCAGTTTGAATCATTTGATGGGTGTTTAAGAATATTGGGAGAAAATCTGATTTAAACTTTAGGGGATACAACCATTTATACCTAGTACAATCATAAACAAAGATAGAATAAAATCTAATTCCTTTAGATGATGGAATAGGTGGAGGCCCCCATAAATCGTAGTGGATCTTCCTAAGAGAATTTTTTTTATATTTTATCATTCAAACCAAAAGGGATCCTACAACTCTTTCCCATTTGACAACTAACACACACTGGAATTTTTGTTCCAATAAGACACATTTAATAATTTTTTTTTACTAAAAAACTTCAAAGACTTTGATTGTGGATGCCCTAATATCCGATGCCACATTTGGTCAGTTATTTTCTCTTAATGAATAATGACAATAGCCTCTTTATAATCTTCATCAAAGGAATACAAAGATCATTTCTTACCGCCCTTTGCTAGTGTCTAGAGAGTCTTCATGTACTTAACAACAAAGCCATAATTATTAAATTCAAGTGAACACTCATTATCTTATAACAATTGTCTAACAGAGACTAGATTTTTCTTGAGATTTGGTACCACAGTTACATCATTGAGTTTTAAATATTGTTTAACTATTGAACACCAATATGAGTAATCTCTAATTTTGAACCATTTGCAACAGTTACTTTTTTTGTACCTTTGTAATATTATAATTGAAAGGTTTCACTTAAATCAACATACATTGAATTGTAAACATTGTGCTGATTTTTGAAGGCTACCATGGCTTGTGCATCGTAGGATAAGTCCCAGCGGTAATATGATGTGATTGATTTATGATTTGTTTAACAACATATTTAACAACCATCTTGTTAAGAAACTATTTTGTTGGATCCCTTCTTGAAAAAATATGTTGACTTCCCCGTATTGAAAGGTTTCATGTTGTTATTCATCTGAGGTGATGGTTAATTGTGAGTGCCACCATGTGATTGGTGTCCGTGTCCTGTTGGTCTAATGCCTCTATCACATGAGTTAAAATTTAGGTAGGTTGAGGGGAGCCTCCTCTTCCATGGACTTGTCTGTTCTTTCCTCTATTGGAGCTTTAGTGAGGAACTCTCATAGCAGTGAAAGTCATTGAGTGATAAACCATATTTTAGGGTTGATGATGATATGATGTTATCCATTGGTAGGGGACTCTAATAGTCGTGAAAGCCATTGAGTGATCAACCATATTTGAAGGTCGATGATATGATGCTTCATCCTTTTCTTCTTCCCTAATTTCAAAGCCTTAAAGTGAAATGACTAACTGATGCAGTGTTGGGTAAGGTTCTTTACCTAACATCACGGTTGTATAGGCTTTTTACTTAGAACATAGCTCTTTTGCAAAGATTATAACATTTCTATCTTCATGAGGGGCTTGTGAATGGCTGACAATCAATTACAAATACATTTAAATTCCTTGATATATGCTTCAAGAGTTTTTCCTTCCAGTTTTATGTTGTGCACCTATTCTTTTAATTGGAATTCCTTCTCCTTTGATGTTTGTATGTAGTTTTCTTCCAAGAAATGCAAATTTTGTTTGAAAGTTTCACAACCCACTACAAGGAACATGCACTCTTCAGTTAAGGTATTCACAATCCAACTCAGAGCAAAACATCTTTTTCTTCCCATATGGTGTGTTCATTTTTTTCAGTAGGTGGCTTTTATAGATCCAATCAGTCACCTTTAAAGTTTTGATTAGTTACTAAATTTGAGTTCTCCAATTGAGATAATTTTATTGGTTAAGCTTTATAGTAAAAATAACAATAAGTGGATAGAGTGATCCAAAGGAAAGATAGGGGCCATTTGAGGTTGAACTAGATGCCATTGAACCTTCAAGCTCTGATACCATCAACAGTTTAAGAATACTTGAAAAGAAGGATTATATTTCTTACTAACAACTTGTGGATACATACTTCATTTATAGAGCATTGAAGTAACATAAATACTACACAAAATAAGAGATAGTTGGGAACATGTGATAATGGGAGAACATGTGATAATGGGAATATGTGATAGTAACAAATGGATAATCCATGCTATGACATGTGATTAAGTGGAAGAGGAGAACCCATGTTGAACAAAGCCCATGCTTAATTACGTGGTGTGGAGTCCTCACGTGTTGTTATTTCTCTATTATGCAAAAGTTTCTTATCATTTTCATTCAGAAGGGTAACCTTTTATAAATATTTCAGCCCTTATACATAAATATATACAATTAAAATTGTGAAAAAATTGGTGGTCCACTAAGTTCTAAATAGTCTAAAATTTTGATAGATATGAAAACGTTAAGCTGGAAAAGCAATGAATATTTGTATAAAAATATAAACAAGATTTTGACAATAGTGTTTAAAAACTTCTTAGCCAAATAATAAATCAAAAGTTTTGGTTTTAAAGATCGTAGGTGAAGGAAACTCACGTGAATTATAGTGACAACCACACAACCTATAAATACAAAATATCAATGCCTCAAGTAAGTGCCTAAAACATTTAACATGTGCCAACAATACTATCTACCTACTTATATGCATACAACACTACTAATTCTTCACATTGGCAATGTTAAAAGATAATTTGTATTGTAAAGACTAATATAAAATATTTCTTGTCTTAACATTAACAAAGAACATACCTAACCAAATTCCATGTTTCATAACTATAAGATGAAATAAATTAGGTCCCTTTAACCATGGTAATAAAATTAAGCACTACCTAATGTCATACTAAATTAAGCGCAACAACAAAATTAATTGCACCAACAAAATCTATCAAATTAAATGTATCGGTGTTATTATTCAATATCAAACCTTAACCTCTCACTTTTATGTTCATTCCATGACGTTATATTAAGAAAGTCACTTCCAAAGTGCCATGTTTAAACAGTGCTTGCCAATGTTTATTTTCATTCAAGATTCAAGGAATTTTTTATAATAAAAGTCATGACCATCTCACCAAAAAAGTTGATCTATATATCAAATGAATCTTGTTTCGCTGGATACAAACTATTGAGCCCTAAAGGACGGTAAATATGAAGTATAAATTAAGATTTATAACTTATTTTAAAGAGGGGCACATACTATGTAGAATTCAAATGTCATCACTCATACGGTGTATAGTTATAAATGATAATGAGATTTATCATGTTAAGGATTAGATTTTAACAATATAATAAAGGTAAGAGTAATTTTCTTGAACTTGTTGCAAAGTCTCTTAACCTCCTACTAATCTCATTGTCCATGATCGAGTTAAGTCCTCCCAATGGATCAATGTCCAAATTATATAATGGTAAATCTAGAATGAGTAATTCATAACCAAGTTAGCAAGCACATGTACAACAATTGTAACAATAGAACTTTGAGATCAATTGAGGTGTATTAGGGTTTGGTAAACCAAGTTTGGAGTGTGTCAAAAGCCTATTAAGTCTAACATGCTAGATTTAACATATAATAATATTTAAGGAGTTATAAATGGTTACGAAGCATCAAGCTGTTAACTGGTTCATATTAGATGTCAACATTTACCAACTTCTGGATCAGATGAAGTTCCAATTTCAAACATGACTTATTCATAGTGCTATAAATAATAATGTTTGTCTTGACAAAAAAATTAGACAAACATTCATGTCTGTTTTGAATATTGATCTCAGACTCATATTATATAGAACTAAAGGTTTAAAAATTGAATAAAAACAATGACAAAAAAACTGGAAACAATTAAGGGTATTGGAGTATTATATACAGTTTAACCATATTTTTATACATGAAGTGTTATTCCCATTAATCAAACCATAATTTTACATCTCAAATACATAATCCTCAATCTATAACACCTACTGATTTTTGGAATATTAATTCCCTTTCAACCTAAAATCAAAAGATGTTACCCACGTGACCAAGTGTAGTGGCTCCGAAAAATAAAAAAAAAGAAAACAAAAGGAAAAAAATGGATTCTTCTCTTTAATAAAATTGAAATTAAATGAGAATTTCTGTATTCGTGGACTAAATTACTAAAACATGAATTACAACAAATAATAAATTATATGAAACTTATAAATAAAAAAAGATATCCCATGTCTATGTCTTAAACAAAAACTACTATATATACTTTAAATGTGCAAAGATAATAAAAACCTTCATATACTTTAAATGTGGACATACTAACAAAGCCCTTAGATGTAAAACTCTCAAAAACAACCTAAAATAAAAACATATGTGAACAAAGGAAATTGAAAATGAACTTTAGTAAACCAAGATCTCGGGTGACTAAACTTCAACAAACCCTTACTTATAAATTGATAATAATTTGAATCAACTAACGAACCACAACACAAAGAACCTAAAAGTCACTGACGCAAGTCAGAAATAATGGAAGTGGTTGGTCGTTAACTCCTCTTGGCAATAACAACACGGGCATTATTCTGCAAAAACACACATATACACATGTTAGGACGCACTTAAACACAAATATAACACATGAATATCAAAAAATCGTAGGAGAGTTTTGTGAGAGAGTACCTCATTTTACAAATAAAAAAGGCGAGTATGTAAACTGATGTGCTAGAACATGAACAAAATCTTAATTCCATAAAAATAATGTAGAAGAACATACCAAAGGTACCCACCTCATTTCATAACCTAATATTCAGATAACTCATACGATCTCATCTTTACGCATTTTAAAACGCATCCTACACTTAACAACACACACAAGCATATTTCATATTCAAGGATTCAATGGAACATAGTCAGGTATAATAAAATTTCACTGAGATTTCTATAAAAGGTGATTAGCAAATCATAATCATCCTTACGTATGGTTGTCTGATTATTATGATGTTTTTCATGGCTAATCATTCCAACAGAAACCAATACCATGAACAACCTCAGCTTAAGGAATTAAAATCACAATACTCTATAGAAATAAAAAGTCACTTAACACTAACTAGAAGAAATAACGAAATGAAATTACATCCAATAACTACAACTGTGACATCCCGACTAATTAAATACCGGGTAGCTACTCCTTTATTAAATTAATACAAAATGCCAAGTTGGTTCAGTTAATAGCATTACTGTCGAAAACATTTTAAGAATTACTAACCACCTAGTATTTAAAAAGTAAGTTGCCAAATTTTAAGTTAAGTCTGGATAACATGCAATAAAAGAATAATGGAAGAGTTAACATAATCCATTCACCATAATGAAGTAATGAATAACCAACAATTAATATAAATCCGGAGGAAAACTCCTCACAATAATCCCACAACTGAAAAATAACACGACAAGTCTGAATCCCGAATAATTACATGCCAAAAGTCTGAATACTGTAATAAATGAAATGTCCCTAAAAGAAATGGGCGACATGCCCTACAACTGACAACTGATGAATATCGAGTCAAGATAGATGAAGCGTCTACAAGCAAAGTCCTGTAACTTCCACAAACAGCTACATCTCGTCACCTGAAATGGTTTTTACAAAAATAGATTTGAAAGCAAATGGGTGAGAGCCCGGAAGTGGAAAACATTTTGAAAATAGCAAGTGTTTTAATAACATTAAAATATTAAATGCAAAGTACATGTTAGGACGTGCACTCACATGAAATTCTCACCTCTCGACTACATGTGCACTCCTAACGTACCGTACCCATCCATAAGACATCCATATCTAACCAAACCGTAATAAGTTCTACCCCTTACTACTCGATTCTCATAATACATTCTAGCGTTATCAATATAAATAGAGGGCTTTACTTAAACTCAGATTCTCAATTTGTAACACATTTCACTATCGGTTAACCCGTTATGTTTTCTCAAAACAATACCATAATTATGTTCACAATAACAACATGGAAGTTCCCATTAATTAAGTGTATATTATTCACGTCATAAATATATAATACAAGCACCCCGAGAACTAGCTGCGGTGCACACATACTCTGCTATCCATCCCGGTACATCACGTACATAAGGATCACATATTCCGAATCTCTCAGGAATAGTTCACAAATAACAACATCACAAATAATGGAGGCGAACACAGTCACATCACATGGGTCACGCACATACCTGCGCTCCCACGATCAGCAGACTTATTAACATCCCAATAAGTCCTTCTCTGACCTATGTTCATCGAGGTAACCAGTCTAAATCCGGGCAACACAAGGATTAGAGGGCCCTAAGAGAACGCAACCTCCCGTGATAGCAAGTATGGTAGGTATGTCATACACATAAAATCAATACATATACTAAGTATGCACACGTCTTAGTAATCACCATAATATATTGGTACATATCTCTTCTCGTACTGACATATAATACTACACCATTTATATGTTCCCGGTTAATATAATTAATTAGGTCGTCAATAGCTCACATCGTAATAGACACTCACGTCCTACTTCATATTTTCCCTTAGGTTCAAACTACACTTCCAGGTTTGACTCCTCATTATATCCCAAACATCCCAAATATATCAATTACTCATCAAGGAAAGGCTATCTCTACCTATACACAAGGTTACGGGGCACTCGGGATCAAAACAGGCTAAAAAGCCTAAACTGTCAACTCGTTCGAAGTCTCGTTCGAATGAGGCTATTCGAACGAGACTTCGTTCGAACGAACTGAGTCTTCTAACGAGATCTCGTTCGAACGAAGTGGGCTTTCTAACGAGACCTCGTTCGAACGATCTCATCGAACGAACTTCACCCACGTTAGAAGTCAATGGTCAACTCGTTAGAAGCTCGTTCAAACGAGCTCGTTCAAACGAGCTCGTTCGAACGACCTGGGCCGGTCTTCTAACGAGTGGCCAATTTCAAGCCCATAAATTCTTATTTCCGTTTTTCCAACTTCTCTACTCCCCAAATCTCATCCAAACCTCAATCTAACAATTGTTTAAGGTCCCTAATAGTCCCTAAACATACTTAGTTCACATATTGACATGTTTGGGGGTATTAATTCATCCTAACCTCATACAAATATCAAATCTCTACATATTTTTTCCCAATTTCAAACACATGAACCCTAGAATTTATAAATCATCTAGAAGTCTAATTAAATCCGTTTTTGGTTTCATACTAATTGTAATATGATCAGAATAATCCTCAACTACAAATCTACATGCAATTTCCTCATTAAGAATGTAATTTCTATTTCCAATTTAATGGGTTTTTCATTAACTCCCAAGAACAAGTCAGATTTTTATCAATTCCTACACATGGAAGAAACATTCTCTATAAAAACGAAATTAAATCACTTGCCTTAATGGTAACTCTGGATTTGATGACGAATTTGATGAATGGATCTCTCTCCTCTGCAGATTTCTCCTCTCCTCTTTCTTTACAAGCTTTCTTCTCCAAGGTTAATGGTGGCTAGGGTTTGTGCTTTAGAAATTCTTTTGGAACAAGTTTCAATAACTTCTGTAGCCTATTTGGGTATTAGTGGGCTTAGTGGGTTAATGCCAAATCAGATATTAATTCCCAATTTTCGTAGGTTTCAATTCCCCAAAATTCAAAAATTACCAAACTACCCTTATGCGTTGCCGGTATGCCCTATAAATGCCCCGGGACCCAAACCAAACCCCCGGCTAGTGTTTTTTGACTATTTCGACCCTTCCGGACGCGTTGGCGCACTCAAAACGACCATACAGATAATAGAAATAAAATTCACTTTTTAATTATCATAATTATTTACCATGACGCGACTGTCACACGCGTCTCAACAAAATTTCCAAACTGCCGTATTTCAATCTCACGACAAATTTCATAATTCAAAATTCATATATAATCATATATGCACATATAATCAAATACCAACTCGCATCTCACTAGTATTTTAACCCGGATTAATTTCCAATTAATACGCATTTAATTTAATTAATCCCATAAAATAAATATCACAAAAATACGGGGTATTACATACAACACTGAACAAAATAATAGTAACTACTCAACAACAACACGACCAAAACAAATACGTCAAAGGAAAACGAAAGGGATGTTAAATTGGAAGAGCCCACAAAACAAGGAATGCAATCTTAAAAAATAAAAACATTTATTAATTCCACTCTTTTACATACCATTGATTTGAATAGCAATATGAATCCTCAAACAAACAAACATCAACCTATAATTAAAAAAAGCATACGGTAAAAAAATAAACTGATTTATATTTCAAACTAGAAACATAATAATGTAAAATTTCATAAACTAGTGAACATCTTAGTTAGTATTCATTGAAGAGAATAAGATTGCAACATTGATTTAAATACCGACTATCAGCTAACTAATAAGCGATAAAGGAAGAACAACTAAGACTAAGTATTCTCCAACTATATAGGAGATATACTAGCAACAACTCAATAACTAAAACATGCGTAAATAAGAGATAATGGTGTGCTACATTTGAATAGGTAAAAGGCACTTATGCAGTTGCTTGAGACTCGTGGGAATCAGGTGGGATATCCTTAATACACCACCTCAAGTAAAGGTGGGGGTGATAGGACACAACAATATTGTAGCGTAGTGACTAAAATTGCTATGTTGACAAATTCTTGGTTATGAGTGCGATCGAACAGAGTGTGAAGTTATCCACTCTCACCAAAAACCTTGAGAATAAACAAAACCATGGACTACCGTGCGCGATAATCGTCTTCATAAAATAATAAGGTATCTTAGATCGTAATGAGCTTGATCATAATGGATCCAGAGGCTTAATTATCAGGTTTGGCTGGACCGACACCTGTAATGGGCCTCTTGGGCCAAAATGAGCTTCATCGCAATGGATTCAAAGGATCTTACTTCTTGGGCTTGTTCACGATGGATTCAGGGGCTATTTTCCTATTAGTCTTGATCACGATGGATTGAGGGGCTGTTGATAATTTTTTTTGAACACGTTATGTGTGAAGTAGGCTTAATGCTCGACATCACCGCCTTTGAGGTTGAAAGTGTTAGTGCTGCCGCTAGTCTCTGTATCGAATTGATGTTTTAGAAAAAAAATCATCAACATTTTCATATGTCCCACATGTAGTTCCATGTTGATAAATGTCTTCAACCCATGTGGTGTCCAACACCATAAATGTCAAAGACATATATGAATGTATGCTGGAATACTTCTCCAGCCCTGATGCAAAATTCATTTTTAAGATTATTTGTATTTTCAGACAGTACTGCCAAGGAGTTTAACAACTACAAACAAGTGTTTGAAAATCCACGTTATGGAAAATCCTTGGTTCCTTTCATGAAGAAAATAACCTTTTGTGATGTAACAAATTTAACCAATGTTTTCAGCTCAGGAGATAATACAGATAAGCAAGTCTGAAGGCATGATAACAACAAATCTTAAGGCATTGTGAGAGTTCACAAATAAAAAATACCCACACTATGAATGTCGAGAAGAGAATAAATGAGGTAGGAAGGAAAGCGGTAGGTGTGCACATTAGTTGAAGCATGAGGATTATCTTAAGAGAGTGCAATACTAGCTTAAATATGAAAAGTATTCATGAGTTTTAATTACTGCAAACTTAACCAGTTTCAAATGGTTTTCAAATGTTTTGGGTTCTAACCCCTTGCTAAAAATATTTTCAAAACCTTTTAGGTGTCAAGCCACAACGACGCCAAACTTGATTATCTATTCTAGGGATGCACAATTGCGACATATGTGGATGCATGAAGGATTTGGACAAGTCGCTTGATTTGTTAATTATAGACTAGGATTTCATTATTCCAGTATTTCATCTTTGGGCATGTTTCCCCTATAGTACTTTATTCAATTTATTCAGTTCAGACTTGTGTTGGGATTTATTTATTTATATGTTGGATTTCTTATTTAGATTTGGAGTTGTAGCTGAGGGCTTATTTGGCAAGACATTTATTTATTTATTCATATCATGTGATGATTTGAACTCTATTAATGTGTGAATGGTTTAATTTAGTTTTTCCTTACATTGTTTATTGTTAAATGAAAAGATAAAATTTTGACACCTGCTTAATTAACTAGTAGGTGACTAGTAATTAATGGTTTTCGACAGTGATGCTAAGAATGAACCAAATGGGAATCTTATTTAATTTAATAAAGGACTAATCAACTTGTATTTGATTTGGCTGGGTGTCCCAGATGGTATCAGAGCATCAGGTTCTAGTGTCCATAGAATCTGTATGGCTTACCACGATTTTAACGTATTTTTTTTTATATAGAACCTTATTGTTAGGACTGTTGCTTTTATCTTTACACATTTGAGATATCGTGATTCTGCTATTAAATATTATATTGGCTGTGAACTCATACAACTCATTTTAAATTTCAGAAGCCGCCTAAGAGAGGTAGATCGGCTAGAGCAGCTTCGAGGGATGAGGTGAGAGAGGCTCATCAGGAGCTGGAGGTGCAACATTCTTAGCCACTACCGGGGTTAGTGACGACTGCACAGGTGACCGAGATAGTGGCCCAGGAAGTCAAGGCAACCCTGACTTCCATGGTCTTCCATTTTCCGCAGACTCAGCCACAACCTTTTCTGGCACCTGTGTTTCAGGCCCAACGGAGGCCATTGTCTTGGGAGAAAGTTAGGGACACTTTTTAAAAAGGTCACCCACCAAACTTTTCGGGTATCTCAGATGTTATAGTAGCATGCTAGTGGAAGAAAAACCTACAGTGTCACCTATGTATGGTTGAGTGTAGCGACACTCAGAAGATTCTTTCCACGTTCAAGCTTATGGGAGCTTCACTGTAGTGGTGGGAGTCTATTAACACTTTAGAGGAGAGGGATACGATGCCTATAGAAGAGTTTTTGGAGTAGTTCGACCGCAATTACTTTCCATCAACTGTTCAGATGAAGATGAGGAGGAAGTTAAATGACGTTACATAGGGTGATCGATCAGTGGATGAATATAAGTAAGAGTTCACCCATCTTGCTACCTTTGTGCCAAACGAGGTAAACATTGAAGAGAAGAAGAAGCTTAAGTTATTCACCCATCTTGCTAATGTTATTCTACTCAACTCAACAAAGCCTTTTCCCAATTATTTGGGGTTGGCTATATGAATCATATTTTTCCATTCCATTCTGTCCAGTGAAATATCTTCGGTTAAACCACATGATATCATGTCCTTTTTTATAATATCCCACCAAGTTAATTTAGGCCTACCTCTATCCCTTGGGTTACCATCAATACTAACTAAATTACTCTTCCCTACAGGAGCATCTTTTGGTCTACGCTTGACGTGTCCAAACCATCTAAGTCAATTTTATCTCAATTTATCTTCTATAGGATATACTTTTACCGTTTCACGAATTTGATCATTTTTAATTTTATCCTTTCGAGTTTTACCACAAATCGATCTTAGCATTCGCATATTCGCCACACTCATTTTCTGCACATTTTGTTTCTTAGTTGCCCAACACTCTGTCCCATATATCATGGCGGGTCTAATGGCCGTCCTATAAATATTTCCTTTTAACTTCGAAGGTATACGCCTATCACACAGAACGCCGATAGCACTTCTCCACTTAACCCAGTCTGCTCCAATCCTATGCGTAACACCATCACTAATATCTGCATCTTTTTATATAATCGATCCTAAATAACGAAAATGGTCATTTCTAGGTATTTATTGACCCTCTAATTTCACAACATCTCCATTTGTCCTCCTATTACTACTAAAATTACACTCCACATATTCTGTTTTAGTTCTGCTTATTTTAAATCTTCTTGTTTCTAAAGTTTCTCTATACAATTCCAACGTAGCATTAATCCCCATCTTAGTCTCATCAACTAAAACAACATCATCAGCAAATAGCATACACCATGGTACCTCATCTTGTATTTGTCCAGTCAACTCATCCATAGCAAGAGCAAAGAGATAAGGACTTAATGCTGAACCTTGGTGTAGCCCTACCGTAATTGAAAATTCACTACTTTCTCTGGTTGATGTTCTTACTGTAGTCATCGTACCATCATACATATCCTTGATCACATCAATATATCTATGAGTCACTCCTCTTTTATGTAGAACCCACCATATTATATCTCTAGGTATCCTATCATACGCCTTCTCCAAATCTATAAAAATCATATGAAGATCCTTCTTTTTCTCCCTATACCTCTCCATTAATCTCCTCAATAAATAAATTGCTTCCATTGTTGACCTCCCAAGCATAAACCCAAATTGATTCTCAGATACTGTTGTCTTCAATCTCAATCTATATTCAATCACTCTCTCCCAAAGTTTCATTGTATGGCTCATTAACTTAATACCATGATAATTTGAACAACTTTTATGTCCCCTTTATTTTTATAGAAAGGTACTAAAATACTTTTTCTCCATTCATCGGGCATCCTATTTGTCATTAAAATTCTATTAAATAATTTTGTAAGGCATGATATTCCATCCTCCCTTATGCACTTCCAACCCTCAATAGGGATACAATCTGGTCCTAAAGCCTTCCCTATTTTCATCTTTTTTAGAGCAATCCTGACCTCTGTTGTCCTAATTCTACGAAAAAATATATTTTCTCGAGTCTCCCTAAGTTCCTCTATATCCAATCTACTCCTATTATCTCCATTTAATAACCTCTCAAAGCAGTTTTTCATCTTTCCATAATTTCATCATCTTTGACTAGGACTCTCGAATCATCACTTTTGATGCACTTAACATTATTAAAATCTTTTGATTTCCTATCCCTAAGTTTAGCAAGCTTATAAATACTTTTTTCCCTTCTTGTGTTCCTAATTTTGTATAAAGATCATCATACGGTTTTAACTTAGCATCTCTTACCACTTTCTTAACTTCCTTTTTAGCCCATTTATATTTCTCAAAATTCTCTTCATTTCTATTTGTTTGCTATGTTTTAAAGCACCACTTTAAATTTTTACTCTATTCTGTACTTCTTCATTCCACCACAAAGTTTCTTCAGACTGTTGCCCTTTGCCTTTTGATTCTCGAAGAATTTATTTTGATATTCTCTTAATTCATGTGGCCATTTTATTCCACATTATGTTAGTTTCTTCCTCACTGTTCCATGTTTCTTTATTTAATACTTTATCTTTAAATTGTTCTAATTTCTCTCCTTTTAAATTCCATCACCTAGTTCGTGGGTTAATCTTCATTTTCTCACTCGTGATTGTTTTTTAATATTTATATCCAACACCATTATCCTATGTTATGAGGTTAAGCTCTCTCCCGGGATAATCTTACAATCTTTACACGTTAATCGGTCTCATTTCCTAGTAATGAAAACATCTATTTACCTCTTATGCGTTCCACTTTTATAAGTTATTAAGTGTTCAAGCCTCTTATTAAAACATATATTTACTAGTGCAAAATCATAAGCCATCATAAAATCTAAGATAGACTCTCCCCCATCGTTCCTATCTCCAAAACCATATCCTCCGTGGACTATCTCATATCCTACACGATCTTCTCCTACATGGGCATTAAAACCTCCACCTATATAGATTTTCTCACCCAGGGGTATTTCTTGAATCAGTTAATCCATTTGTTCTCAAAATTGTACTTTAGCGTGCTCATCTAATCCTACTTGGGGTGCATAAGCACTAACAATATTAATTATGTTTTCACCTAATACCAATTTTACTGGTATAATTCTATCACCTTTCCTAATAACGATTACGATATCATATTTAAAGTTTTTATCTATTATTATTCCAACTCCGTTCTTATTTTTATGTTTTCCTATATAATATAATTTAAATCCTGTATTTTATATTTCTCTAGCTTTCTCACCGACCCATTTAGTTTCTTGTAAACAAGCTATGTTAGCTTTTCTTCTTATCATGGTATCTACTAATTCCATCCTTTTTCCTGTCATAGTCCCTATGTTCCAAGTTGTTAACCTAAGTCTAGTATACTGGACTAGCCACTTTACCCGCACACGTCTAGCTTGTTGCAGGAACCCTTGCGTATTTATCGTCGCATCCGAGCGCCGATGCGACACCCCTTACCTATTATTTGAGACACTAGGCGCAATGCCCCTAGCCTATTTTTTGAGACACCCGATGGCTGGCGCAATGCATCGCTTAAGGGGAATGCCCTTGCATTAGCACGTATATTCATAGGATTCATGTTCGTAAGGATCTGACAAGGTCTTACGCTTGCTGTCAGCTACCTAATGCAACCCTCCTCCTTTTTTTGGGCTTGGGACCGTCAGTGGAAAAAAATAAGTTAAGAACAATACATAAGGATTTGAATATGATACATAGGAGGTGGATCGATTTTGTGAAGTACTACTAGTTAAATATTTATTATCATCCGAGTAAGGCTAAAGTGGTGGCAGATGCGTTGATCCGATAACCTACGGGGGAGTTTGCCGAGGTTTAGAAGGCGAAGTCGAGTGAACTTTCACATGATGATGATATTTCTAGGGCGTGCATGGAAGTTTTAGCTATAACTCCCAAGATTATTATGGGGGTAATGAAAGCACAGGCGGAGGATCAGTTCTGTTAGGACAGAGTATGCCATTTATTAGCTGACGGTGCAGGGTCTTACTCGATTAGCTTAGAGGGAGGACTACATTTTAATGGGAGACTTTTTGTGCTAAAGGATGAGGACTTGAGGGTTGCGGTTATGACAAACTCACACGGTTTGAGATTTGCGGTACATTACTATGGGGATAAGATGCACAAAGACACGAGGAGGTAATATTAGTGGGCAGGGATAAAGTGGGACATATCAGAGTTTGTCTCGAAGTGTGTTACATGTCAATTACTTAAGTTAGACCACCAGAGGCCTTCAAGGATGCTACAACCACTGGAGATTCCCATGCGAAAGTGGAAGAGTGTTTCGATGGATTTTATTATAGGGATGTCGACGTAATGGGAGGTCACGATTCCATTTGGGTGATAGTTAATTGACTGACCAAGGTAGGCCATTTCTTGCAAGGTCGCACCAATTTTGAGATGATGCAGTATGTGCATCTATTCATTGTAGAAATAGTTAAGCTGCACGGGATACTAGTTAACATCATGTCGGATAGAGATAAGATCTTTGTCCCTCATTTTTAACAGAGTTTTCAAGAGGCAATGGGTATAAACTTGCGATTCAGTAAGATATTTCATCCGCAGACAAACTGAAAGACTGAGAAGGTTAATCAGATGCTCGAGGACATATTGAGGACGTGTATACTTGATTTCGGAGGAGGATTAGAGAGATACCTTCCATTAGTAGAGTTTGTGTATAATAACTCTCACCAATTCACCATCAGGATGACACTGTTTGAGGCACTAAATAGGAGACCGTGTACTTTGCCTGCTTGCTGGTTAGAGGTGGGGTATAATAATTTGTTAGGGTTAGAGATGATATAAGAGACTACTACCAAGATCGAGCAGATTGGAGGCATATTCGAATAGCTTAGGATAGGCAAAAGAGTTATGCAGATGCAGACTGGAGACATGTTAAATTTGAGGTTGACGACTAGGTGTTGGTGCGTGTGCCTCCTATGAAGGGGTCATAAGGTTCGGCAAGAAGGTGAAGGTAATGTCGAGGTATGTGGGACCCTTCCCTATTATTGATATTGTGGGACCAGAAGAATGTAGACATGGTTTACAAGAGCATCTTCAATGGATACACGACCTGGTCCATGTGGCATCGTTGAAGAAATATCGGAGGTGCGAGAGAGATTTTTGGCACGTTCGACTCGAGAAGATTGATATACAGCCAGACGTGTCGTACTAGAAGAGGTCCACGGCTATTTTAGATTATAGTGAGCTGAGGTTGCGGTCTAAGGGTAGCATTAGTCAGAGTCCAGTGGGAAGCCTACAGTGTTGACGAGTCGACATGGGAGTGGGAGGATGACATGCAAGAGAAGTATCCAAAGTTATTCGTCGTAGGTATGAGAAAATTTCGGGGATGAAATTCCCTTGCAAAGGGGGAAGTATGTAATACCCCGTATATTTGAGAATTTAAATAGTTAATTAATTCGGGTAAATTCAAATTATAAGTGTGCCATAATTTAATTCAATTAATTATTATTTGTGTATTTAATTAATAGGGTGAGATAATGATTAATATAAACATAATAAAATTTACTAACTGTGTAGTAAATTTACTAACAGTAGGCTTGCCATGTTTAGAAGCAACATCGTTTCTGAATTTTAGGATTTTGTTAAACTTTTTAGACATCAAGGCAATTTGATCATCCAAATTTTCTATGTTACATTCCTCATCAGAATCTAAATCAATGTTAGGAACAGAAAACTCAGGTTTGATCACTTTAGACTAGAAAACAAGATTCAGACTAGAATGTTTCTTTTGTCCATTAGAGAGATGTTTCTTAAACTCTAATTCCATTTCCACTTTTCTCAGTTTACTACTGAAGAGTTCTGGAGTGAGATTCGGGTCATCCATCTCCTCCATTTCATATATTTTCTTATCGAATTTTAGTGGAAGTGATCGTAGAATTTTAGATACAATATCTTTTCTATCATACATAATGCCATTAGCATGCATTTTTGTAATGGTCTCAGTCAACCTAATGTAAAAATCATGGAAAGTTTCAGTATTAATCATGATGAGTGTGTTATACTGTTTTTATAAGCATTTAGATCTTTGCATGGGAAGTGACAAGTGTGTCCCAAGCTTCCTTAGAGGTTGAACAAATAGATGTTATCTTAAATTCATGTTCATTGATTGACATAAAAATATCATTCTTTCATTTAATGTTATTATAGGAAGCCAATTTTTCTTCCTTTGTGAACTCATTGAGCAATTTCTTAACTCTTTCATTACTACCTTCTACGATAGGTTTAGTAGGATGTACATATCCGATTTCAATAGCATCTCAGGCTTCATCTCCCAAGTTCCCTCGGATGAAGGCTATCATCCTTAATTTCTAGTAAGGGAAGTTAGTCCCATTAAAGAGGGGAGGCCCGGATAGATTCCCTTAACTCTCAAATTTCTCGTCCATAGGTTTGTTTTGAAAAATAGTTTAAAAAACACAAGATCTAAAAGATTTTGTGATGACTAACGGCCTTGCTCTTATACCAATTGAATATACCTAACTAAGTTTTTTTAACACAAGTTGAAGCAGTCTAGTAGGTTCCGAATCTATGTCTCGAAGAAACTCTTTAAGAAAACAAACTAAATAACACAAGATGTGTTTAGAAAAGGTTATGAAGGAGTTATTTCAGATATTGGTGAACAAGTTTTGAAAACCCAAACAATTTTAGTTATCGCAGCTGTAGAGTATTAGGGATGAGATAATAAACAAACATGCACAGTACACAAGTATTTTAACGTGGTAAAACCCCACCCAAACGGGGAAACATCCATGGAGGTCTACGCCACAAAATAAAAATCCACTATAGTAAGTTTTAAGGTACAAGAAAGAAACGAAACTTAAACATGCAATACAAACCTAAATCTAAGTTAAGTAGTTATACCAGCTCCGTTAGGTAAATCTAACTCTTGAGGCTCTTATTTGGTTTCTTGTCGTTCAGCAGCTTGTCTCCTTAAACTCCTTCTTTACGTAGACTCAGAAGTTGAAATATCTCAACCAACACACAATTTCAGTGCTATTGTGTGAAGGTGTTTGTGTGTGTAGTGCCTAAAAACATGAATGAACACACACACACACATACACATACACACACACACACACACACACACACACACACACTTATACAAACAATTATCCTACGAATTAAAAGATTTTTCTACGACTGATATGCATGATTTTACAATACTGAAATTATGTTTCCTTATGAAACTATTGATTTTCAGATCTTTGTTCTAGAGAACCCTTAAAAATGAGATTCTCTGAATCTTTATTTATCTACACGTTTTTCAAAATGAAAAACATATATTTGAACCTTGAAACCCTCAAATCATTTTTGTAAAACAAAAATAAGAGAGTGTTGGATTTAAATGAAAATAAAACATATAAGTAGTGAATCCAACAAGGGAGTATGATTAAAGTCCTATGTTTAGAGCGCACGAATTCCTGATAAAGAAATCAGATCTAACAGCTATGTGATTGTATCACTTAGAAATTAGATCTAAAAGTTCCAATATTTAGAAATGAGTTCTGATTTGGGACTGAAGGGGTTGGAAAAGAGATTAAAAAAAAAGAGGATTGATAACTCTACAAACCAGAAACCCTAAAACTCTCAAAGGTATTTTTCTAAGATAAAATGGACAGAGTTTGGTTTGGGTTTTGTATTTTCTCTCGAGTTTTATTTTTGTCTCTCTTCTCTCTCTCTCTCTCTCTCTCTCTCTCTCTCTCTCTCTTCTTTTCTCTCAAACCCTAAGGCTTCTATAAATTATAAATGAATGGACGAAGAGTCTTATTTATAGGGAGGATAGAAGGGTCTGGAAGCTCGAAGAAAATCAACGACTGTGATGAGATTGATTATTCGCATTATCAATCCAAAGGTTCATAATGCATCGCCATTATTTGAGTTGTGATTGGTTTATTTGGATAGCACAAGGATTGAAATAAAACGCATACAAACCATCGATATAAATGATTAAAGGTTGAAGATTGAAACTAAAGAATGTGTCTATGACAAAACATAAATCTAACCGTTCCAAGAGCAACGCGTGTAAGGTATTCCAATTAATCTCAATAACTAACCCAATATTCTCTGCCGCTTTCGGTTTCTACCGAACCCATATATTAGGAAGTTTTGAATATTAAAAATCAGCTGTAAACGTTTTATAAACCCTAAAATTATTTTTAGAAAAAGGTTTTTAAATGTTTAAAAATTCCTAAAAAGTATTAAAAAAATGTAAAAAATTATTTTAATCCAAGTGTTAACAGACACCTCTATTATGTGAAAAATGTAACTTAAATTATTCAATCCCAGAGTGTTGTGTTGCTGGGTTTCTACCTGTAGGACCATTTTCTTGTTGAATAACTCATTTGAATCTTTAAGAGGCAATGAGGCTTAGGGTAAAAATAAGAATGACATAAATTTTGTCTCTATTTACAAACTAGATAAGCTACTATATATTGGACTCAAGTAAGTCATATATATAGTGTGCTTCAGGGGCACCCTAAAAATTATCTCATTATTAGAGATAACTCCCCTTCCTTACAAAGCAAGGTTAGAGAGAGACAAACGAGTTGACTTAGGGGGTAGAGGGGGCAAAGAAGCTAGGAGACACTTCAGAGAAGAACAATTTTTCTTTCTTTTTTACTTGTTCATTTTATGTATTTTTAGATGTATATTGTAACTTTCATGTTGTAACATTTTGTAATATGAGAGTGAAGTCAAACGGTATCCACGAGTGACCAAGTCTAGTAGGGCTTGCGAGAGCTGTCATGCTCTATCGAATGACCTCACCATTGAAACCTTAGAGGGAACTGGTTTGGAGGATTTAGAAGGAAGGCAACATTAAGGCATGACTTAACCACTCTAGATACATTGGGTAAAAACACCACCAGGTCCGAGAGAGCATGATTTAAAAAAACACATTGGATAGGGCAAAGAGATACTGGCATAGGATAATATTCTCTCTACATAGGATTCTATGTTTACAGATGTATTTGGACAGAGGGACCATTACTTTTCATTAAAGTAATACCATTGCCCATGCTTTGGAAAAACATTAGTTCATGCTAAATTTGTTTCTTCCCAACTAGACATCTAGTTGGTAACCAACATGGGTATGATAAAAAGTAATATTTAAAGTCCCTTATGACTAAGACATATAATATATATTATTAAATTTCATTTATAAGAGAGGGGAGAAGAGATTATGGGAGATATATGGAGGAGCCAATTATTGTGAAAACTATAGGACATATCACCCACCATCGATACAATTCGAGTTTCGTCCATCAAGAGCTGAGAGTTTAGGAGATTTTGATGTTTTGAGATGCCTACCTAGGGTGTATATAAGAGTTATTGACTTTCTCCCTCTTTAAATGATTTCAATATTACTCACCCCTTGATGGACCTGCTATGAAAGAAGATGAAGTTCAAATGGGAGGAACCCCACCAAGAAGCATGCAACAAGATCAAAATTTTTCTCACTTCTCTAAAAATCCTAATCCCTCCAAGATTTGGAATACCATTGCAGCTCTATCTTACTTCCACCATAAGACCAATCGGTGCTCTATAGGCAGAAGATATTGATGGCCAAAAGAGATTGATGCTCTATAAAGTCAGTCTTATTCATGATTTTGGGTTTAGGGTTTGTGGAGGTTATAATTCTTTCTCTCTCTAGAAAGTTGTGAGCTTTGGATAGCAATGGTAGAAATGGGAGAAATGAAGAAGAGAAGGAAAAAATAAAACATCTAAGTGTCAAAAGATAAAGAGCCCTTTGAAAATTCAAGTTATCATTTGGATTTCTTACCCGTGGTAATAGGAGAAGGCATAATTATGTTTGTATTCTCAGTTCTGACGTAAATCATTTCATTGTGACACGTGGCACTTTGGTGGAAACTTTGGCAGTTGATGGGATTGTGACACCTCGCCTAATGAAAAATCGGGTGATCATTACTTTATTAAATTAAATTAGAATATCCACATGGTTCATTCTCATCATCACTGTCGAAAAAAAATTCTTTAATTTTTCACCTAATAAATAATTAAGCTAGTGTCAAAACTTTTCCATTTTTAATTTAATTAAAACCATTCCATATATAGGGAATAATTGTAATCAACATCTCATCACAACTGAAATACATGTAACAAGAATAAATGTGACTGGATTAACTCTCCAGTTAAAATGTATTATAAAGAAAAAACAAAAACTGATATCGACAATACTAACATAAGTAATTACAATCTCTGGAATAGAAATGAGATAACTAGAATCCTGGGTGACATGCCCTAAATGAAAATAGATACTACAGATGTGTGAATAAACAAAATGGATGCGTATAACAAAGTCTTCATCTTCATTAGCATCTATAACCTGTCGAGACATCCATATTTTATGCCGGCATCCATGATACTGGGCACCTGATGTACAAGATACAATAGTAAAGAGAATATGCAAGGAAACAGGTTAGAGGCCAATTGTAAAAGATTTTTAAAATAACAAAAGCTTAACAAGTGCAATTAAGTAATTATTATGTACATGTTAGCTTCTCGGGCTATCTCTTGTGATTCCTCACCTCTCATCTAGGGTGCACACCTAACGTACTTTATCATCTCCCAAATACATGTTTTCAATTATGATTCTATCGCATATGATTTTCCCATATTTCCCACATAATACGTATGATACTTAAACATGTTCATTTCTCTTTAATACGAACTAGGCTTTCACAGATTTGAGATTAAGTATTCAGTTGCTTAATTCGATCAAGATCTCATTATTCATTTTTATCTACAATTTCACACAGTAAATTTCATCACATTATAAATTATAATCTACAATTGTCACACAGTAGATTACATCATAGTGTATATATATTTTAATCTACAATTCTCACGCGGTTCATTACATCACAGTATATATATATATTTATCACATTATTATGTATACTAATACGACTCCTCCCAGATACAGCTGCGATGCATGCATACTCTGCTATCATGTCCTGATACATCTCTCGCTATATAAATGACTATTGGTTCGGCGTCTATCACGAACCATAAATAACATAACACACATATTGGAGGTGAGAATACTCTCCACCCAAATGGGTCACGCACATACCTACATTCCCATTCAACCGTCAAAACTATCATTCACAACGATAGCACGTGTCCAGGGTCTAATGCTCAAGGTACGAATCTAAAATCCCCCCAAATGGGCTCATTAGGATAAGATTGTCCACAACACGAAACCTCAACCCTGATAGCAAGAAGTGTAGGTATGCCATACACATAATAAATAATAATATAGGTATTCACCCCAGATGTATATAATAACAATAGGGTGCATGCACAACCCATTCCATACCTAGTATATTTATCTCTAATATCCTACGTATTTAGAGATTATGACTTTACTTCTCAAATTATATTTACCATATTCTCTCGTCATTGGAAGGGTAATCTTTTATTTCTCATATAAATTCAGTAGGTAAGTTCCACGCCCTACTAATCCAAGTCATCATAACTCCCAAATTTCCATGAATTAAAATCATCTTGAATTAGGTTTATTTCTCCATAATCCCTAATTCAAATTTAAACCTTTATGTCATATCTTAGGGTTAATCCCATACAAGAATAATGTTATTTAGGTAATTAATGACCCTCTTACTACTATTACTAAACTTAAGTTATACTTTATCCAATTAAAGCGTCAATTTATATAACTCTCCACCGTAATTAATTCCATTAACACTCGTTAATTTCCCCCATTTAATCTCACACATAATAATATTTTTTCTGGTCTTAAGTATGTCCTACTGCTCTTTTCCAAGTCACATCATGTTCAATTAGTTAACACCAAGGATTTCTAAAGTTGGGATTTAATCACAAATTAAAAAGGAAAGAAATCACATTTCTAGGGGGAGTCGATCGATCGACGATTTTGGTCGATCGATCGATCAGATAATTGCCCAAATTTCCTTAACAATTACGCATTTAATCATTTTTCATCATCAAAACCTCTACCATATGATCCCAAACTCCTTATAAATCATCCCAAATGATATAACAAGATATATAAGTGATCTGTAATCATTAATCAACATAAATCCATCAAGAAGTTTGAATTAATCATGATGTTTTCCCTTAAAATTTAGAAACTCCTTATTATATCACCCAGACAAGAATGCCGAGAAAGCCCAATTTTTTCTTCACCAAATGATTTCCAAATTTCATGTATTAAAATAAATATTCAAAAAGGGATTAATCCTACATAATTCTCATCTCAAGGAATCAATTATAATTACCATATTTCATCTTTGATTCATTCAACTTTTCAGAATTCATAACTATCCTAACATGGACAATATACTTGTTAAATTTGCAAAGGTTAAATAACTTGCCTATAGTTCGTAGGTCTGAACCATTGGGGAACATAACTCTACTGGTATTCATCCATTTTCCAGCCAACTTCCGGCGGTGGTGGTGGTGTAAGATGACTCTTGGCTTTTGGTCTCCTAGAGATGCCTCTTCCTTTCCCATAGAAGTCTCTCATTCTCGCCTGTAATACCTCGTATTTTTGTGATATTTATTTATGGGATTAATTTAATTAAATGCGTATTAATTGGAAATTAATCCGGATTAAAATACTAGCGAGATGCGAGTTGGTATTTGAATATAATGTGCATATATGATTATACATGAATATTGAAGTTTGAAATTTGTCGTGAGATTGAAATACGACAATTTGGAAATTTTGTTGAGACGCGTGTGACAGTCGCGTCAGGTTTATATTATGATAATTAAAAAGTGAATTTTAGTTCTATTAACCGTATGTTCGTTTTGAGTGCGCCAACGCATCCGGAAGGGTCGAAATAGTCAGAAAACACTAGCCGGGGGTTAAGTTTGGGTCCCGGGGCATTATTGGGCCATACCGGTAACTTATAAGGGAAGTTTGGTAATTTTAGAATTTTGGGATTTTTGATTAACGAATTTTAGGAGTTTTAATTGGAAAATTAAAACATCCACTAACACATTACCAGCCATTATCTGATTTGAGGGCTACAGGGGTTATTAGAACTAGCCCCAAAAGTTCCTAAGACCAAAAACCCTAGCCTCCATTGCTACCATTAGAGAAGAAAGCTTGTAGAGGGAGAGATAGAAGGATTCTGCAGAGAGAGAGAGAACCATTCATCAAATTCGTCATCAAATCAGAGATTCCAATAAGGCAAGTGGTTTAATTCTAATTAATTTCAGAGAATGCTTCTTCCATGTGTAGGAATTGATAAAAATCTTATTGTTCTTGGGAGTTTGATAAAAACCCATTAATTTGGAACTAGAAACTTGTATTGTGATAAGGATTTTCATGTAGAACTATATGTAGGGGAATAACCTGATGTTAATACGTTTTGGATGAAACAAAAATGGATTTTTTTAGACTCTTTGATGATTTATAAATTTTAGGGTTCATGTTCTTGAAATTCGGGATAAATGTATGGATTTGATATTTAGATGATGTTTATAATGAATTAAGCCCACAAAAACATTAGTAGGTAACCTATGTATGTTTAGGGACGATTAGGAACCTTGAACAATTATTGAACTAATGTTTAGAAGATATTAGAAGTGAAGAAAAGAAGGAAAAAATGAAATAAGGATTTCTGGGCTCGAATCTGGCCACTCGTTAGAAGACCTGCCCAGGTCGTTCGAACGAGCTCGTTCGAACGAGCTTCTAACGAGTTGAAAGTTTGGGTTCTAACGAGAGGGATGTTCGTTCGAAGACTTTCGTTCGAATGAGATCTCGTTAGAAGGCCCAGTTCGTTCGAACGAACTCTCGTTCGAACAGCCTCGTTCGAACGAGACTTCTAACGAGTTGACAGTTTAGGATTTTTAGCCTGTTTTGATCCCGAGTGTCCCATAACCTTGTGTATATGTAGAGATAACCTTCCCTTGATGATTAATTGATATATTTGGGATGTTTGGGTTATAATGAGGAGTCAAACCTAGAAGTGTAGTTTGAACCTAAGGGAAATTATGAAGTAGGACGTGAGTGTCTATTATGAAGCGAGAAATATTGACGACCTAAATTACTATATTAATCGGGAACATATAAATTGTGTAGCATTATATGTCGGTACGAGATTGAGAAGTGTACCACCAATATATTATGGTGATTACTAAGATGTGTGCATACTTAGTATATGTATTGATTTTATGTGTATGACATACCTACCATACTTGCTATCACGGGAGGTTGCGTTCGCTTAGGGCCCTCTAATCCTTGTGTTGCCCGGATTTAGACTGGTTACCTCAATGAACATAGGTCAGAGAAGGACTTATTGGGATGTTAATAAGTCTGCTGATCGTGGGAGCACAGGTATGTGCGTGACCCATGTGATGTGACTGTGTTCGCCTCCATTATTTGTGATGTTGTTATCTAAACGATTCCTGAGAGATTCAGAATGCGTAATCCTTATGTACGTGATGTACCGGGATGGATAGCAGAGTATGTGTGCACCGCAGCTAGTTATCGAGGTGCTTGTATTCTATTGTATATTTATGACGGGAATAATATACATTTAATTAATGGGAACTTTCATGTTAAAATTATGAAAAATTATGGTATTATTTTGAGAACATAACGGGTTAACCGATAGTGAATTGTACTAAATATTGAGAATCCGAGTTTAAATAAAGCCCTCTATTTATTTGATAACGCTAGAATGTAATATGGGAATCGAGTAGTAAGGGGTGGAACTTATTACGGTTTGGTTAGATATGGATGTATTATAGATGGTTACGGTACGTTAGGAGTGTGTTAACGAAAATGTTATTTATCCCTAATTAATTAAATTAGTTTAATTAATGAACATTTTAGTTCAACTTAATATATTGATTTTGATGATTCCAAACATATTTTTATTAGGTTATTCTATAGATATTTATTATTGTATAATCTTGTTTATATACCATGATAAACATATATTTATTACATATCTATTCTGAGTGAGTTATATCTTTTTATGGTCGAGTTTTATTTTTCATGACTCGATACGCCTCGACTCGACTCAATGACATATCTGAGAAAAGGTATTCACGTGTATACATTTTCAATTGACACATTAAGCACACGTGCATATTTCTTGATCTATGATTTTTAATTGTGTGCCCAAACATTTTTTTAAAAAGAAATTATATTATTACTGAAAATAGTTTTTAAGTAAAACAAGTGTAATTTTGATTTAAAATTAATCTCTTAGTTTTCGGAATTTGTTGATAAAAATAGTTTTTCATTTTGAAAAACCGAATTACCCCTTTAAACAATATTTTTTTGTTTACCTATATTATAAGACAATAGCTCTTTTAGTCTTAGCCTTAGGACTATTAGCTTTAACAAATATATATATATATATATATATATATATATATATATATATATATATATATATATATATATATATATATATATATATATATATATATATATATATATATATATATAGTTTTCGTCCTTTGTAGCTTGACTTGACCACACAAGCTAGGACCTACTACTTCTATTTTGTGTTGGCCGAATAAACCTCTTCCACCCTTAAGTTCTAGTTTTTAGATCGTACTCATTTAATGAGTTGTGTACCAATTTCGTCATTTAGTGTGACTTTCCTTGACTACTCTGCTATTATCTTAGTAAGTCTACTATTTTGGCCATATCTGTTACTTAGCTATGATAGCTTGCAGTTGTCCTAGTTTTAGGTTTAGATTTTATAAACCTTAAGATTGTAAAAGCTTAATGTCCGAAACATTTTTTATATATCAGTTGGAAAATATTTTTTTGTAAAATAACTGTTGGAACAATTCTGTCCGAAATATTCTTTATATATCAGTTGGAAAATATTTTTTTGTAAAATATCTGTTGGCATTTGTCTGTCCGAAATATAACTCCGTAAAATATTTTTTTTTGTACCGAAATCTATTATAAATCATGTTGTCCTTGTCAAGAGCTGACAGCCCATTATCTAATGGCTTTACCAAGAGTTTCTTCCAATAGCTTGAGCCCCTAGCTGACGTTTTCTCCTAGGATCAACTGCTACAGGGGTTGGCATTTAATTCTTGTTGGTTCAAAGGCTAACAACCTTATCGCCCCTTATCACTATTATGCACCAAATCCCTCTTATGGCCTGATAAGATTAGACCTATTCTGATGGGTCACTGCGACAGGCCTTTAAGAGATGTGCATATGTGTACGCATGTGACATTTAAGAGATATTCGTTTGAAGTAGAAATTAAATATCTGATATCATATTTTTTTAAACCTTTGTCATCGATTTATCCAAATTATAAACTGCCATGTCTTGGGTGTGACTGTCCGATGTTTTTTTAAATCTGTTCAAATTTTTTATACATATCTTTTGTCCAAAATTATCTTTTAATATCTGTCCATTAACTCTTGTATATCTGTTGGATATTATCTCTTGGACTAACAACTTCTTGCAGAGCCATGTTAGATATTTGAAATGACTTCTTTCAGTCACACATTTTTCAGTATACCATTCTTATGCTACAACAGTCATATTTTTATTTGAGAAGCAAAATGAAGATTTGCAGATCAGTCTTGGAGATCATTTTTCAGTACACCATCTCAGAAAATCCAGAGCATTAAATGCTGAAAATGCTTGTGTCTAACAACTAGTTTTCTGTAGACACATTTAAAAGCTTGAGAGCTGCATTGAAGTCAAGCAGCAGACTGGAATGAGAATATGAAAAAGACTTGAAATATTATTGAGAGCATTAATTTTTCTACTCAGCTACACATTCAAGAGAGCAATAAATTTAATTATCTGCTCAATCATTGAAGAAGAAGACTTGTGCCTACTTCAACATCAGTTATTGAAGTCTGATTCAAGAAGGAGAAAGTCAGATTACAAATTGTATTTTAAGGAGTTTCAGTATTTTATTCTGTACTACAAAAATTCAGATTTATTGTGAAGCTTTGTTGAAGCTTCGGTTGGTACCGGCAATTGGTTCCTACCCACAAGTGGGCCACGGGGTTTGAAGCTCGGAGTTCGCTTGCAAACATTTGTACGCGGTGATTTGATCCTACCCGCAAGTGGATAAGGTTTAGTGAAGCGCAAAGGAGTCGGGGGCTCTAGGCGCGTGGACGTAGGCCGGGATTTGGCCGAACCACGTTAAATTTCGGTGTCATTTATTTTCCGCACCTTTATTTATTTATTTGCACATGCATGCTTGAGTTATTATTATCAGCACACTATCTTGCAAATAAATTAATTCCGAAATTTGACTTAATTAATTTTAAGGGTAAAATAATTATTTTTTGAATTAAATAATTTATTTCAGAATATCACTTTAAATTAAATACGAAAATTAATTTAATATTTCTAGAGTGTTAAAATCTCCATCTCTAGTTGTTTAAATTAGTTAGTTGCATTTATTTGATATTATTGGTTCTATTCTTTAAAGTTTTATTAATATGAAATTTGTTTAAGTGATTTAAATTTACTATTTTTCTAGAATATTAATTTGACTTAAAGTTTGTGAAATCTCAATTCAGCCCCCCCCCCCCCCCTCTTGATTATTATTTGGGCAACAATTGGTATCAGAGCTAGTGCTCTTCTTATTTTTTTTGATTTAACAATCTTAGAGTTAAAGATCCATGGAAAACTTTAATGTTTCATCTCTTGGTGAGGGTCAATCTATAAATAGACCTCCTTTATTTTCAGGAAATAATTACAGCTATTGGAAAAATAGAATGAAAAATTTTATTCAATCAAACGATTATGCTGTTTGGAGAGTCATTATAAATGGTCCTAATATCCCCATAAAAGTTGTTAATGATGAAAATGTTCCTAAAGAAGAAAATGAATGGAATGATGTTGATATTAGGAAAATTCAAATAAATGCGAAAGCTATGAATATTCTGCATTGTGCACTTGATGTAAATGAGTATAATAGAATTTGTTGTTGTGAATCTGCTAAAGAAATTTGGGATAGACTAGAAGTCACATATGAAGGAACTAGTCAAGTTAAAGAAGATAAAATTAGTATGCTTGTTCATAATTATGAGTTATTTAAGATGATGTTTGATGAATCTATTTCTGATATGTTTACTATATTTTCAAATATTATAAATGGATTGAAATCTCTTGGTAAATCCTATACTGATTCTGAATTAGTGAGCAAGATTCTCAAGTCACTACCATCTGCTTATATGACAAAGAAGCTGGCTATCAAGGAAGCGATTAGAGAAAGATCTATTTCTCTTGATGAGCTATTGGGTTCCTTAATTACTCATGAAATGGAACTTAAGGAATTTGTTGAAGATGAGAAACCAAAAGCAAAAAAAATTATTGCTCTCAAATCTTCAAGCAAAAATATAGAAAGTGAAGATGACGATAATGATGATGATATTTCCCTATTGGCTAAAAAATTCAAAAAATATCTCAATTCTAAAAAGAAGGCCAAGGAAAGGAGAAAGAAACATTTTTCAAAAGATTTCAATGATGATCATCAATCCAAATCTGAACCAAGATACTATCATTGTGATGAAGTTGGACACATTAAGCCGAATTGTCCAAAATATAAGAAAGGGAAGAAGGCATTGAAAGCCACAACATGGAGTGACTCCGACACAAGCTCTTCCGATGAAGATTCAAATGAAAATGAAGTTGCTCATCTATGTTACATGGCTATGGAAAATGGGGTACATTCTAACCCTAACTCTAGTGATAGTGATAATGATGATGTTGATGATTATGAGGTATTACAAAATGTTTTTGATGAATTATGTGAAAGTTTTGAAGAACTTAAAAAGAAATATATTCATCTTAAAAAGTCTCATTCATTAGTTTCAACTAAATATGATTATATGTCAAATGATTTTGATGAGTTGAAATTAGAAAATGAATCTTTGAAAAACGAAAAATCTGTTATTGTCACTACTCCTCTTGAAATTGAAAATATTGAATTAAACAGGGAGATTGAATATTTAAAGAAATCATTAGATAATTTTACAAAAGGAAATGAATATTTTCATAAAATTATTGAGACACAAAGGATTCGATTTAATAATAATGGTATTGGATATGATGAAGGAAATGAGAAAAAGACTGATTCCAATTTATTAAAATTTGATGCTTCATCTAGTCTACCTAATTATTTATGCTCTTATTGTGGTAGACACACACAATTTTCAGATATGTGTCCATATAAATTTAGAAAAAGAAAATTTGCATGGATTCCAAAAGGAACCAAGATGTATACTAACCCCTATGGACCTCACACATTTTGGGTACCAAAAGAGAAAATCTTTAAAGTTGTGTAGGTTGCATTTTGAGATGGAATGTGGATTTTCAAGGCATATGATTTGGTCATATTACAAATTTCAAGTATCACTGCCTAATGTTGGAAATGCCACACTTGGAAGAAGTTGGTTGAATATATCTTTGGTTTTGGTAAGGTGGTAAGGAACACCTTTCGTGAATTTAATATCATATATTTATTAATGATTCATTTCATAATTGATATATTTCCATGCATAAGAATATCTGTTATAACACATGAGCGTGTTGATTGATTATTTAGTATTCACATATGAATTTGTATATTGATTATTTTTTATGATTCTTTATTATATCATACATTTGATTTTGATAATTATTTTATAAGAAAATTTCATATATATTTTAATTACATCTTGACATATTTTTTATGAATAATAATATTGGATGAATTCATGAATTTATTGTATATTAATTTGAAACGAAAATGTCATTTGAGTACATTCTAGTATATTAGTTATATGTGATACATGTTGATGTTGTAACATTCACTCATTGATTTTGATAATATTGTATCATTCACTTGTTGATTTTTGATGATATGGTCATATTAATCTATATGAGTTAGTCTTATTGCATACTACATGATTAATGTCATTGTTCGAATATTTGTAACATTCAGGATGAATATTTTTTTTGTAATATTTGTGTTATGCATGTTTGAATTGAGAAACCACATGATCAACAATTGGTATCATTTGTGAGACTTTTCAAAAATGATTTTATGAAGTTAATTTTTTTTATTATTTTATCTCATGAAATAGATGCACCACATTTGCTATATGCATATATTCCTTCATTGGTATCCCTTAGGGGGAGATAAATGTTTATTGAAAATTATTCATAGAAAAATGCTTTATAATTTTTTGTGTGCAATATGATTGAATAATTCGAGAATTTATGCTCGTATCTTGATAACGACAAAGCTTGAGTAAAATGCTATGCATTTTTGATGCCGATATATTCTAACTCATGTTGTGCGCTTAATTCAAATTATTTGAATACATCGAGTTATGAAATGTTTATTCTATCATGACGATTTTTACAACAAATGATATTGCCCCTATTGAAAATTTATGTCGCAACTTTATTAGATTAGTGAGAGAGTTAATTATGCACATTGATATTTCTCTCGTATTTGCACTATTTGATCACATTGAGTTGTGATTCCTATTTTTGCGTAAAAAGTTGTTCCGAGGAACTATTGTGTGTGACGCATGATTTGTGTGTGACTACAACAACTTGGTATCATTTATCATTTTTTTTGTGTGACTTAATCATTATTTGATTGTATTAATGTCGATTGATAATACTGAATACATGCTATGAAAAATTTATGATGACTTGTGTGCGTATTGAAAATTTTCATGTTATTTATATGTCCCTTGAGATCTATGGTTGAATCCCACGCATGAATTATTTTTGATAGAGGGAGCTTCGCCCTTTTAACCTGTGACACTGAATTTATAAGAAATATCGTTTTGATAATGTCAATGGGGGAGAAATATTTATGATTCACTATTTGTGCTTAATATTTTATTTTATGTATATATGTGAATCCTTGTTTGTCGTCATCAAAAAGGGGGAGATTGTTAACGAAAATGTTATTTATGCCTAATTAATTAAATTAGTTTAATTAATGAACATTTTAGTTCAACTTAATATATTGATTTTGATGATTCCAAACATATTTTTATTAGGTTATTCTTTAGATATTTATTATTGTATAATCTTGTTTATATACCATGATATACATATATTTATTACATCTCTATTCTGAGTGAGTTATATCTGTTTATGGTCGAGTTTTATTTTTCATGACTCAATACGCCTCGACTCGACTCAATGACATATCTGAGAAAAGGTATTCACGTGTATTGTACATTTTCAATTGACACATTAAGCACACGTGCATATTTCTTGATCTATGATTTTTAATTGTGTGCCCAAACATTTTTTTAAAAAGAAATTATATTATTACGAAAAATAATTTTTAAGTAAAACAGGTGTAATTTTGATTTAAAATTAATCTCTTAGTTTTGAAATCATTTTCGGAATTTGTTGATAAAAATAGTTTTTCATTTTGAAAAACCGAATTACCACTTTAAACAATATTTTTTTTGTTTACCTATATTATAAGACAATAGCTCTTTTAGTCTTAGCCTTAGGACTATTAGCTTTAAAAAAATTATATATATATATATATAGTTTTTGTCCTCTGTAGCTTGACTTGACCACACAAGCTAGGACCTACTACTTCTATTTTGTGTTGGCCGTATAAACCTCTTCCACCCTTAAGTTCTAGTTTTTAGACCATACTCATTTAATGAGTTGTGTACCAATTTCGTCATTTAGTGTGACTTGCCTTGACTACTCTGCTATTATCTCAGTAAGTCTACTATTTTGGCCATATCTGTTACTTAGCTATGATAGCTTGCAGTTGTCCTAGTTTTAGGTTTAGATTTTATAAACCTTAAGATTGTAAAAGCTTTCTGTCCGAAATATTTTTTATATATCAGTTGGAAAATATTTTTTTTGTAAAATAACTATTGGAACTATTCTGTCCGAAATATTCTTTATATATCAGTTGGAAAATATTTTTTTGTATAATATCTGTTGGCATTTGTCTGTCCGAAATGTGACTCCGTAAAATAATTTTTTTTTGTACCGAAATCTATTATAAATCCTGCTGTCCTTGTTAAGAGCTGACAGCCCATTATCTAATGGCTTTATCGCGAGTGTCTTCCAATAGCTTGAGCCCCTAGCTGACGTTTTCTCCTAGGATCAACTGCTACAAGGGTTGGCATTTAATTCTTGTTGGTTCAAAGGCTAACTTCCTTATCGCCCCTTATCACTATTATGCACCAAATCCCTCTTATGGCCTGATAAGATTAGACCTATTCTGATGGGTCACTGCGACAGGCCTTTAAGAGATGTGCATACGTGTACGCATGTGACATTTAAGAGATATTCGTTTGAAGTAGAAATTAAATATCTGATATCATATTTTTTTTAAACCTTTGTCATCGATTTATCCAAATTATAAACTGCCATGTCTTGGGTGTGACTGTCCGAAGTTTTTTTAAATCTGTTCAAATTTTTTATACATATCTTTTGTCCGAAATTATCTTTTAATATCTGTCCATTAACTCTTGTATATCTTTTGGATATTATCTCTTGGACTAACAACTTCTTGCAGAGCCATGCTAGATATTTGAAATGACTTCTTTCAGTCACACATTTTTCAGTATACCATTCTTATGCTACAACAGTCATATTTTTATTTGAGAAGCAAAAGGAAGATTTGCAGATCAGTCTTGGAGATCATTTTTCAGTACACGATCTCAAAAAATCCAGAGCATTAAATGCTGAAAATGCTTGTGTCTAACAGCTAGTTTTCTGTAGACACATTTAAAAGCTTGAGAGCTGCATTGAAGTCAAACAGTAGACTGGAATGAGAATATGAAAAAGACTTGAAATATTATTGAGAGCATTTATTTTTCTACTCAGCTACACATTCAAGAGAGCAATAAATTTAATTATCTGCTCAATCATTGAAGAAGAAGACTTGTGCCTACTTCAACATCATTTATTGAAGTCTGATTCAAGAAGGAGAAACTCAGATTACAAATTGTATTTTAAGGAGTTTCAGTATTTTATTCTGTACTACAAAAATTCAGATTTATTGTGAAGCTTTGTTAAAGCTTCGGTTTGTACCGGTAATTGGTTCCTACCCGCAAGTGGGCCATGGGATTTGAAGCTCGGAGTTAGCTTGCAAACAGTTGTACGCGGTGATTTGATCCTACCCGCAAGTGGATCAGTTTTAGTGAAGCGCAAAGGAGTCGGGGGCTCTAGGCGCGTGGACGTAGGCCGGGATTTGGCCGAACCACGTTAAATTTCGGTGTCATTTATTTTCCGCACCTTTATTTATTTATTTGCACATGCATGCTTGAGTTATTATTATCAGCACACTATCTTGCAAATAAATTAATTCCGAAATTTGACTTAATTAATTTTAAGGGTAAAATAATTATTTTTTGAATTAAATAATTTATTTCAGAATATCACTTTAAATTAAATACGAAAATTAATTTAATATTTCTAGAGTGTTAAAATCTGCATCTCTAGTTGTTTAAATTAGTTAGTTGCATTTATTTGATATTATTGGTTCTATTCTTTAAAGTTTTATTAATCTGAAATTTGTTTAAGTGATTTAAATTTACTTTTTTTCTAGAATATTAATTTGACTTAAAGTTTGTGAAAACTCAATTAACCCCCCCTCTTGAGTATTATCTGGGCAACAAAGTGCACATGTAGTCGAGAGGTGAGAATTTCATGTGAGTGCACGTCCTAACATGTATTTTGCATTTAATGTTTTAATGTTATTAAAACACTTGTTGTTTTGAAAATGATTTCCACTTTCGGGCTCTGACCCATTTGCTTTCAAATCTATTTTTGTAAAAACCATTTTAGGTGTCCAGCCACAAGGACACCATGCTTAAGATTCTCATTCAGGTGACGAGCGGTAGCTGTTTGTGGAAGTTACAGGACTTTGCTTGTAGACGCTTCATCTATTTTGACTCGATATTCTTCAGTTATTAGTTGTAGGGCATGTCGCCCATTTCTTTTAGAGACTTTTCATTTATTTCAGTTATTAAGACTTCTGGCATGTAATTATTCAGGATTCAGACTTGTAGTATTATTTTTCAGTTGTGGGATTGTTGTGAGGAGTTTTCCTCCGGATTTATATTTAAGTTGTTGGTTATTCATTACTTCATTATAGTGAATGGGTGTTATTCTTCCATTATTCTTTTACTGCATGTTAATCAGACTTAACTTAAAATTTGGCACTTACTTTTTAAATACTAGGTGGTTAGTAATTATTAAAATGTTTTCGACAGTGATGCTATTAACTGAACCAATTTGGCATTTTGTATTGATTTAATAAAGGAGTAGCTACCCGGTATTTAATTAGTCGGGGTGTCTCAGGTGGTATCACAGCATCAGGTTCTAATGTCCTTTAGGATCTGAATGGCTTATTATGTTTCCGCTGAGCTTTCTTTGATGTAGAGCCCTATATTTTAGGACTGTTGTATTCTTTTGTATATGCTACATTCTTCATCTATTTTAAGTTTATAACTGCGAACTTATAAACTTAATTCTTATTTCAGATGCCTCCACGACGTGCACAACGGGTTCCCAGGGATGCAACGCCAGAATCGCAGCCCGCACCAGTTCAGGGCACGATGAATGCCGTCGAGGTTGCAGCCATTGTGGCCCAGGCGGTAAATGCCGCACTAGCAGTAGTTCATCAGGCACCACCTCAGGCACCGATAGCCGTGCCAGTTCAGGCTCATGCATTCCCATCTGCTTGGGAACGTGTACGTGATGCTTTTCAGAAAGCACACCCTCCGGAGTTCGCAGGTAGCTCCGATGTGGTAGTTTCGAGTAAGTGGAGGAAGGATATTCAGCGGCACTTGAGGATGTACGAGTGCACTGAGGTTCAGAAGTAGATACTAGCTACCTTTAAGATAGTGGGGTCTGCACTGCAGTGGTGGGAGTCTATTACCACCGTGGAGGAGAGGGACACTCTCACTATTCAGGAGTTCTGGGTGCGGTTTGACCGCAAGTACTTTCCGTCGGCTGTTCACACAGAGATGAGGAGGAAGTTGATGAGCCTCAAGAAATAGGGTAAGACTGTGGCCGAGTATGAGGCCGAATTCACTGATCTTCTGAACATTGTTCCGGATGAGATACCGACGAAGAAGAAGAAGATACAAAAATTTACTGACGGGTTGACATGGAGGATTCGTCAGCACTTGTTAGGGAACCTCTCGTTAGCCACTTATTCTGATGTGGTTAACGCTGCATTGCTCCATTGCCAGGATCACCGCTTTCACATGACTGAGGGTAAGCGATCAGGACAGTCTAGCCATCAGGGCAGGACTGGAGGAAATAGTGCCAGTGGGCCACAATCTGTTCAGGGGCAGAGACAGGGTGATCAGGGTACCCAGTAGGGGGATCATAAGAGGTTCAAGTCCGGAAATTTCAGGCATGGACAGGGAGGTTTCCGGTAGGGCCATCAGGGTTCGAACGGCCATCAGCACCAGCAGGGTCAGAATGGTCAACAACAGTTTCATCAGGGCCAGCAGGGCCAGTGGAGGAACGATAACGGCCACTAGGGCCGGGGGCAGCAGGGACAGAGAGGGGGAAACTTTTCGGGGAAGTGTTTTGTTTGTGGCAAGATTGGCCATAAACGCTAGGACTGTCCTGATAGGGGCAGGGCCCCACAGCAGCAGCAGGGTTCTCGACATGAGCCACAGAGGCCACTTTTTCCACCAGCCCAGGTGCCAACTCTTCCAGCCATTCCAGCAGTTCCTGTGCAGCAGGGAGAGTTACAGTATGGACGTGTCTATAACGTCCACCAGGCAGCAGCTCCGCAGGCACCACCCGCGATTGAGGGTATGTTTCCTATCCATGGTACTATGGGTCGGGTTTTGTTTGATACGGGGGCAACACATTGCTTTATAGCTACACATTTTTCAAAAGCCTTAGGGTTGTTAGCCACAGTTGAGAGCACAGTGACGTGTGTAGACTCACCATTGGGGAGTGGGTCACTTATTTTCTTTATATGCCGGGGAGTAGGGGTAGAGATTGGTAGTCTGGTATTACCTGCAGATATGTTGGTATTAGATATGCATGTTCACGATGTGATTATTGGTATGGATTGGCTCGCTAATTATAGATCCATGATTGATTGCTTCGATGGGAGCATTATTTTTTCCATTCCGGGGCAAGAGATGTTTATAGTGGCGATGCCTGGCCCAGAGGGAGGTTCAACCGCTCATTTGTATTATTTAGAGGAGGAGACCTCTAAGGAGGTGGTGATACCACTTGATTCGATTCCGGTTGTTAGAGAGTTTGCCGATGTATTTTAGGATATACCTGGATTACTCCCCAGTCGAGAGATAGACTTTATCGTAGACTTATTACCAGATACGAGACCTATAGCACGCGCACCGTACCGTATGGCTCCAGCTCAGATGAGGGAGTTACGGGATCAGATTGAGTAGTTGTTGGGTTAGGGGTTTATACGGAGGAGTACTTCGCCGTGAGGTGCCCCTGTGTTGTTTGGGAAGAAGATAGATGGTTCACTGAGATTGTGTGTGGACTACCAAGAGTTGAATAAGGTCACGACACGGAATAAGTATCCATTTCCTCGAATCGATGACCTATTCGACCAGTTGAGAGGAGCTTCTTTCTTCTCAAAGATTGATTTACGATCGGGATACCATCAGTTGCGTATCAAGGAGGAGGATGTCTCGAAGACTGCATTCTTATCGAGATATGGTTCTTACGAGTTCCGGGTTATGCCTTTTGGTTTGACCAATGCTCCAGCCATGTTTATGGACTTGATGAATAAGGTGTTCAGAGATTTCCTAGATCAGTTTGTCATTATCTTCTTCGATGATATTCTGGTTTACTCCCAGACAGAGGAGGAGCACGCCGAGCATTTGAGAAAAGTTTTGCAGACACTACGTCAGAACGCGCTGTATGAAAAATATGAGAAATACGGGTTTTGGCTGAAGGAGGTCCAGTTTTTGGGACATATTATTTCTGACGGGGGAATATCTGTTGATCCGGGGAAGGTATCCGCGGTGAGTGAGTGGGGACAGCCCATGACACCGATAGAGATTCGTAGTTTCTTGGGTGTAGCAGGATACTACAGGAGGTTCATTCGGGGATTCTCGAAGATAGCAGGTCCTTTGACACATCTAACTCGTAAAGGTGTGCCATTCATCTGGAGTGATGCCTGTGAGTTGGCATTCGATGAATTGAAGGATAAGTTAACCTCAACACCTGTGTTAGCATTGTCGAGACCGGGAGTTGAGTATTTAGTTTACACCGATGCGTCCTTGCAAGGACTTGGAGGTGTATTACAGCAGGAGAGTCAGGCCATTGCTTATGCATCCCGTAAGCTAAAGCTTCACGAGAAGAACTACCCCACTCATGACTTGGAGTTGGCGGCAGTTGTATTTGCCCTTCATATTTGGAGACATTACCTTTTGGGGGAAAAGTTTCGATTGTTCACAGACCACAAGTCCCTACAGTACCTATTCATGCAGAAGGAGTTGAATATGCGACAACGGAGGTGGCTTGAATTCGTGAAGGATTATCAGTTCGATATCCAATACCACCCAGGGAAGGCTAATGTGGTAGCAGACGCGTTGAGCCGTAGACCAGTATATGAGGTGGTAGGGGTGTGGAAGGCAAAGTGGAAGGAATTGGGACACCAGGATGTAGTGGACCGATCGTTCATGTCTGTGATGACCGTTACACCGCAGATTGTCATGAAGATAGTAAGGGCACAGGCAAATGACTCGTTCTGTCAGGAGCAGATAGTTCGATTATTAGCAGAGGGAGCCGAGTCCTATACCGTTAGCTCAGACGGGGGATTACGCTTTAATGGGAGATTTGTAGTTCCAGAAGGGGAGGAATTGCGGCACAAGGTGATGGCAGAGTCGCGTGGCTCACGATTTGCGGTACATCCCGGAGGGGACAAAATGTACCAAGACATGAGACGTCAGTATTGGTGGAGCGGGATGAAGAGAGATATTGCCGTGTTTATTTCAAAATGCGCCACTTGTTAGCTAGTAAAAGTGGATTATCAGAGACCGGCAGGACTGCTACAGCCATTAGAGAACCCGATGTGGATGTGGGAGAGCATCTCCATGGACTTTATCACGGGGTTGCCTACGTCACAGAGAGGTCACGACTCCATTTGGGTAATTGTGGACAGGTTGATGAAAGTCGCTCATTTTCTACCCGTAAGGACAGACTACACTATGGGATAGTATGCCAATCTCTTTATTTCAGAGATAGTGAGACTTCATGGTGTGCCTTTAAATATCGTGTCTGACCGGGATAAGATATTTGTTTCACGGTTTTGGGAGAGTTTTCAGGAGGCCATGGGCACGGAATTGCGGTTGAGTACGGCGCATCACCCGCAGACCGAGCGTACAAACCAGATGTTGGAGGACATGCTACGTATGAGTATCATTGATTTTGGGGGTGGATGGGAGCAGTACCTTCCACTGGTAGAGTTTGCTTACAACAACTCCTACCAGTTCACCATTGGCATGGCTCCATTTGAGGCATTGTACGGTAGACCTTGCCGTTCCCCATCATGTTGGTTGGAGGTGGGGGACAACAAACTACTAGGGCCGAAAGTGATTCAGGATACTTCGGTAAGGATAAAATTGATTCGGAGTCGCACTCGGGTAGCTCAGGATCGACAGAAGAGCTATGCTGATGCGAAGAGGTTCTTCAGGGAGTTCCAAGTGGGTGATCAGGTTTTTCTCAGAGTATCTCCTATGAAGGGGATTATGCGTTTCAGGAAGAAAGGGAAGTTGGCACCGAGATATGTGGGACCATTTCCTATTATTGAGCGGATTGGACCGGTTGCGTATAGGCTTGGGTTACCGGAGCATTTGCATCAGATTCACGATGTGTTTCATATTTCCTCGCTAAGGAAATATCTTAGAGACGATTTGGCTCATTCTCACATTGCTTTGGAGGACATCGATCTCCAGCCTGATAGCTCCTATGAGGAGGGGCCGATTGCTATTTTGGACCGAAGTGAGCGAAAACTGTGGTCAAAGATAGTCCCGTTAGTGCGTGTTCTGTGGAGACATCATAATGTTGAGGAGTCCACATGGGAGTGCGAGGATGAGATGCGCGAACGTTATCCAGAGTTGTTCTTACCAGGTACTTTCTAGTTCCGAATTTCGGGAGGAAGTTCAGTTATTAGGGGGGGTATGTAATACCCCGTATTTTTGTGATATTTATTTATGGGATTAATTTAATTAAATGCATATTAATTGAAAATTAATCTGGATTAAAATACTAGTGAGATGCGAGTTGGTATTTGAATATAATGTGCATATATGATGATACATGAATATTGAAGTATGAAATTCGTCGTGAGATTGAAATACGGCAATTTGGAAATTTTGTTGAGACGCGTGTGACAGTCGCGTCAGGTTTATATTATGATAATTAAAAGTGAATTTTAGTTTTATTAACCGTATGGTCATTTTGAGTGCGCCAACGCGTCCGGAAGGGTCAAAATAGTCAGAAAACAATAGCCGGGGGTTAAGTTTGGGTCCCGGTGCATTATTGGGCCATACCGGTAACTTATAAGGGCAGTTTGGTAATTTTAGAAATTTTGGGATTTTTGATTAACGAATTTTAGGAGTTTTAATTGGAAAATTAAAACACCCACTAACCCATTACCAGCCATTATCTGATTTGAGGGCTACGGGGGTTATTAGAACTAGCCCCAAAAGTTCCTAAGACCAAAAACCCTAGCCTCCATTGCTACCATTAGAGAAGAAAGCTTGTAGAGGGAGATATAGAAGGATTCTGCAGAGAGAGAGAGAACCATTCATCAAATTCATCATCAAATCAGAGATTCCAATAAGGCAAGTGGTTTAATTCTCATTAATTTCAGAGAATGCTTCTTCCATGTGTAGGAATTGATAAAAATCTTATTGTTCTTGGGAATTTGATAAAAACCCATTAATTTGGAACTAGAAACTTGTATTGTGATGAGGATTTGCATGTAGAACTATATGTAGGGGAATAATCTGATGTTAATACGTTTTGGATGAAACAAAAAAGGATTTTTTTAGACTCTTTGATGATTTATAAATTTTAGGGTTCATGTTCTTGAAATTGGAGATAAATGTATGGATTTGATATTTAGATGATGTTTATAATGAATTAACCCCACAAAAATGTTAGTAGGTAACCTATGTATGTTTAGGGCCGATTAGGAACCTTGAACAATTGTTGAATCTGGCCACTCGTTAGAAGACCTGCCCAGGTCGTTCGAACGAGCTCGTTCGAACGATCTTCTAATGAGTTGACAGTTTGGGTTCTAACGAGAGGGATGTTCGTTCGAAGACTTTCGTTCGAACAAGATCTCGTTAGAAGGCCCAGTTCGTTCGAACGAACTCTCGTTCGAACAGTCTCGTTAGAACGAGACTTCTAACGAGTTGACAGTTTAGGCTTTTTAGCCTGTTTTGATCCCGAGTGTCCCATAACCTTGTGTATATGTAGAGATAACCTTCCCTTCATGATTAATTTATATATTTGGGATGTTTGGGTTATAATGAGGAGTCAAACCTAGAAGTTTAGTTTGAACCTAAGGGAAATTAAGAAGTAGTACGTGAGTGTCTATTACGATGCGAGAAATATTGACGGCCTAAATTACTATATTAATCGGGAACATATAAATTGTGTAGCATCATATGTCGGTACAAGATTGAGAAGTGTACCACCAATATATTATGGTGATTACTAATATGTGTGCATACTTAGTATATGTATTGATTTTATGTGTATGACATACCTACCATACTTTATATCACGGGAGGTTGCATTCGCTTAGGGCCCTCTAATCCTTGTGTTGCCCGGATTTAGATTGGTTACCTCAATGAACATAGGTCAGAGAAGGACTTATTGGGATGTTAATAAGTCTGCTGATCGTGGGAGCGCAGGTATGTGCGTGACCCATATGATGTGACTGTGTTCGCCTCCATTATTTGTGATGTTGTTATCTAAACGATTCCTGAGAGATTCGGAATGCGTAATCCTTATGTACGTGATGTACCGGGATGGATAGCAGAGTATGTGTGCACCGCAGCTAGTTATCGTGGTGCTTGTATTCTATTGTATATTTATGACGGGAATAATATACATTTAATTAATGGGAACTTTCATGTTAATATTATGAAAAATTATGGTATTATTTTGAGAACATAACGGGTTAACCGATAGTGAATTGTACTACAAATTGAGAATCCGAGTTTAAATAAAGCCCTCTATTTATTTGATAACGCTAGAATGTAATATGGGAATCGAGTAGTAAGGGGTAGAACTTATTACGGTTTGGTTAGATATGGATGTCTTATAGATGGGTACGGTACGTTAGGAGTGCACCTGTAGTCGAGAGGTGAGAATTTCATGTGAGTGCACGTCCTAACATGTATTTTGCATTTAATATTTTAATGTTATTAAAACACTTTCTGTTTTTAAAATGATTTCCACTTTCGGGCTCTGACCCATTTACTTTCAAATCTATTTTTGTAAAAACCATTTTAGGTGCCCAGCCACAAGGACACCATGCTTAAGATTCTCATTCAGGTGACGAGCTGTAGCTGTTTGTGGAAGTTACAGGACTTTCCTTGTAGACGCTTCATCTATCTTGACTCGATATTCTTCAGTTATCAGTTGTAGGGCATGTCGCCCATTTCTTTTAGAGACTTTTCATTTATTTCAGTTATTCAGACTTCTGGCATGTAATTATTCAGGATTCAGACTTGTAGTATTATTTTTCAGTTGTGGGATTGTTGTGAGGAGTTTTCCTCCGGATTTATATTTAAGTTGTTGGTTATTCATTACTTCATTATAGTGAACGGGTGTTATTCTTTCATTATTCTTTTACTTCATGTTAATCATACTTAACTTAAAATTTGGCACTTACTTTTTAAATACTAGGTGGTTAGTAATTATTAAAATGTTTTCGACAGCGATGCTATTAACTGAACCAACTTGGCATTTTTTATTGATTTAATAAAGGAGTAGCTACCCAGTATTTAATTAGTCGGGGTATCTAAGTCTTTTATTTTTATTTTTAGTGAATGAACCTTAATCCTACGACCTCTACACTTATATAATATTATCACAAATTCGTGGGTACTATTCACCCATTTTTGAAAATTACCAAAATACCACTCGGGGGAGTTTGTTTAGTTCCAAATTGCCCAGAGACCCAAAGTAATCTCCCATGTAGAAGTTTTCGACTATTTAAGCCCTCGCGGACACTTTGGTGCAATCAAAGCTAACATTCAGATGACATTAAAATAATTTACTTTTTATTCCATTTAAATATAGTCCCGACACGACTCATACGCGCATCCCAACGCAATTACCATAATTATCGTATTCATCACTCGCGATAATTTTATAAACTCATAATCATATGTAAAGTCATAATAATTTATATTACTTTTAATCACCAAGTAATATTCAACATAAATCACATATTACTTTATTCTTGAGTAATATTGAAATTTGGATTAATTTTCAATTATCCCAAAATCAATTCTAATTAACCCCATTTTAAAAGTCATTAAAAAAATAGGGTGTTACAGGGATGCCAATAATTAACGAGTGCATGCCGAAGGAGAGAGAAAAAATCATCTGGTCAAAGAAATTATTCAGGGAGAGTGTTGACTTGGGAGGACTCTTCATTGGAAAATTCAAAAAAGGTAAAAAAATTCAAATTTGCTAAAGCTCCATTACTAAGATATCGACTCAACCCGACATGAGCCAGACACACAGTAGGAGATTTGAAAGGAGGAAGGTTTCTTAAGTAGAGATGGTTCATGCATACATTTATTGACCACACAGAAAATTTCTCCAGGTATAAATAATGTCATGATTGGAGATAATTACTTACCTATAGAGGAAGGTTACAGAGAGAGCAACGCGAGAAGACTAAGGAGATAGAGGGGAAAAGAAGCAAGGAGGCTCTTTGAGGAATCAAAATTGTTCTTTATTTTGTACGTGTTCAATTTATTTATTTCTAGATGTATATTGTATCTTGCAAGCTGTAACAATTGGTAATATGAGAGTGAGGTCAAACGCTATCTATGAGGGACCAAGTCTGGAATGGCTTGGGAGAGATCCCATTTTCTATTGAATAACCTCACCCTGGGAACTCTACAAGGAAATAGTTTGGAGGATTGAGAATCAAGGAAATGTAAAGTCATGACTTAACCACTCTAGATAGACCAGGTAAAAATACCCCGGTTCGAGAGAGAGTGAGTCAAAGAAACACATTAGACAGAGCGAAGAGATGTTGACATAGGATAATATTTTCTCTAAAAAGGATTGGGCCAAATGGACCAATAATTTTAATTAAAGTAATACCTTTATCCATGCTTTGGGAAAACTTTATGTCATGTTAAACTTGTTACCCACTAGACAACTAGTGGGGAACCATCATGGGGTTGACAAAAAGGGAGATCTAAAGTCCCTCGAGACTAAGATATAATATATTTACTACGAGATTTAATTGACAAGAGAGCGGTGAAAAGAGTGAGGGAGATAGAGAGAGAAGGGATATTATCTTGAAGACCAGAGGAATTATCACCCACCATTGATACACATTGAGTTTTTTCCATAAAGAGCTAAGGATTTTTGAGATTTTGGTGTTTTGAGCTTCCTATATGGGGTGTATCTAAAAGTCCTTGATTTTCTCTCCCTTTAACTAAATTCAATCAAGTGCTTGATATTTATATACTTAATTTCATTCCATCATAGTTGATAACACCTTGTTTGATAATTTATTTCCATCTTAACAAAGGTTTGGCCTCCGTTTGCATTATAACACCCCGGTCTGAAGGGGACTCCCCCCTTACATAACGCACCTGGTTAAATACTTATAAAAAATACCATTTGTTTAGACATAATACCTCCTTTATCTAAATCACCCATTTACCCACACCGAATTTACATTAGTATTTTCCTTAAAAGTAACCTTTCAACACATCTACACGCTCCGGGTTAGAAAGTACATGTTTTCGATTGAAAATGATGGATTAAAACTCATTAGGTTACTAAATTACCCATTTAATCCCCTCACACGGACATTAGATAATTTCCCATAGTTCTTGTCCATATTATTTTTTCAACTTGAACATTTACCAATTACATTTCATGTTAGGCCGTCATTTATTATATTCACAACACAACCCATTTCTTTAACATGTTCCATTATCTTTTTCTCAAAATCCTCCAAATAATTGTATACTTTAATAGGCTCCACACTCTCGTCTATGCTACCACAGGCTTTGGCCAGTGTTTTGGGTCTTTCACTCTAGGGATCCGAGCCCATCTTAATATTTTTTCGATCTCAACCGAGTCCATGTTAATGTGCTTTAACATTTTTCCAATGTCCGCATTATTCCACTTTTACGGGCCGAAGCCAAAACCCGAGGATTTCACCCTACCTAGTGTTAAACTTCGAAAATAACCATTTTTTGTCACTACGTGTGCCCATGTGCGTTGCACGTGCGACTGCATCCGAAGAGTAAATATAAGCACTAAAAGTAAGAAACAAGACACTATAAGTAGATATATCCATGAACACTTAAAAAATCCATATTAAATTTATTTTTTATTGGTAAATACCTATAAAATATTGTAATCAAAATAAATTTATGTGCACCCCCCAAAAAAATACACACAAAACAAAGTTCGTATCTATTTCAACGATAAAAAAAATACTCGAATTAAAAAGTTGTTTTGTGCATTAAGTTTTTCCTCATTAAACCAATATTATATAGATAATATGCCCTTTGAGGTAGACAAACAGTATATAATGGGCATTAAAAAAGGATACATCCATAGTTTGCAACCATAAATACTGCAAAAAATAACCAAACCCAATGGTAATGGAAAACCCCCATAAAAATTTAGTAAAACAAATTGAGTGGAAAGTAATAGACTTAAAAACACATTATATATTTTACATAATTATTAAAAGATCAATTAAAAATACATTGCATACAAGTAATAGCTTGCATAAATCACTCAACACCAATAACATTACGAAAATTAAATGTTTCCCAGAGATTTACGTTTGAAACTGAATGCACATAAAAGTGAATGAAGAATTCAAATATTGAACAAAAGTTAAGGGTAGGAATGCAATAGATACTTGAAGTGTTTTATATTTTTAAGAAACTTTTTCAACAAAATCGAAGGGTAATATTCTTACATACCACGAATAAAAGTGGAACTAATAGTTAGGGGATACGATTTAGTAGCTTAGAGTATTATAAAAGTTTATAATTTAATTATTTATTTCAACCCTTGCAACCGAACCTTAGATCTAATTTAAAACATTAAATATAACATAGAAAAAAGTTGGTGAAAGAAAAAAAAATCCATTAGGGCCCGTTTGGCAACACAATTGCACGGCTTGGAATTGGAATTGGAAAGCCAATTTCACTTTTATGGAATTAAAGTTGACCGCCCAATTCCATTTCCATGGCTTTGAATTGGGTTGAAAAACGGACACTTAATATCTCTCCAAATGTTTTATTTCAATCAAATCATATGATATTGAGCTCATGAAACGAATAAAAAATATATTGATTACTATTTTCCCAAATTTCAGCGATATCACAATCTCATATACAAAATAATTCACTTATACGACATTATAAATTGTTGAAAAAACCTATGATTCGCTAACTGAAATTCTAATGTAATTTTAATGCTTGAAAGAGACAGTAGGACACATCTTTTACTCCTTAAAGCTCCAGAAACCTAGATAACTCGTTTAACACATTTTCTGACTTGTGTGGGTGACCCTATACATTTGTTTCCACAGATAATTCCTATAGAGGAAAACTATTAAAAATATTCTCCTACATCTATTTCACTTCTCAAAATTTTAAAAAGTAAAATTTGGCAATGAAATCTCTATAATGGGGAAAATAAACATGATCTTTTACCATTCCATTGTCTTTTATCTCTCTCTTTAATAAACCCCTCTTTCCATGTGAAATCTATAAAGTCAGTCTTATTTCCAACCGCCCTATTCTCCTTTGTTTTCCATAACATCAAAAAATCTTAAACTAACAATGCGGGATTTTATGCAAATACATATTATTTACCTTTTATCTATTAAATATAAAAAAACTCCAATATACAAACTAAAACAGAAGTAGTAAAGGTGAAAAAGGAAAACTTTATATTAAAAAAAAACTAATTATGATTTAGTTCGTTTATGAGGGAATCAAGCTTCTGATTAGGTTGAAATCGAATCTGAAGAAAATTCGTTTTGGATTCCATTTATAGATCTAAAGCGATGATAACACCATTGTCCGTTAAAAAAGTTTTGGTGCTTTTGATTTGAAGAACATCGATCTGAAGTACACTAAAAAACTTTGATTATATCATAATTACAAAATTGAACCTACACAATGATTTAAGAAGAATGGAAGAAGAAGAACCATCAAATTGCACATAATTTTAATTAATATAGAAATAGTATAACAAAAGCCCGAAAGATTTTATGCACGACTGGAACATGTAGCAGTTTCTCTGAAATAATGATGTTTTAGAGTGGTTGCGAGGTGAAATGAATGGATGATGTGTTAATCTATGAGATGTTGTTAACTTCAGTAGATCTGATGGTCTTGTTTTTTTCTTGGACTATGCCGAGAAGATTAACTTCTACGATTTTTGAATGGGATGAACACGTATCAAATGATTTGAACTTGTGTCAAAAGTAACCATCATGAACACTTGGGATGTTGTACATACTTTCTCAGTGTACTTACATCTTCTATTTCCTTTTCAAAGATGACACCATTATGACACGTGATGTTTTTTGCCAAGCTTGAAGTATTTAAAGGATAAATCCCTCATGGTTTCAATATCATCTTTCGAGTTCCATCATCTTCATCGTTTATCTCCATTTTCTGGTGCAATTATTTCTTTCTAGTGTCTGTTTTTAACCCCCTTTTTTCATTGAAAAGTACCTGATCATTCGTATTCTCAATATTTTAGGGTTTTAATTCATCTTCATAGGGTATTTTGAGATTATGACAGTTTAATCTTGTATTGTTCTTTGATTATTTGGTATTTAATTTTTGGTAATCAGAGATTTAACAATATAGGTGTCCAATTGATCTTGTTGGCCTAGGATTTCAAAATTTTTAGGTTTTTAGGACTAACACCCGTTTTATACATTTGGCTATCCTCAGGATTAGTCAACCCACGAAAACTCTATATTCAATTTTAATGCGCTATCTTCCCCAAGTGTAGTGGTTATTTGAGATTTTAGCTGAATTAGAAACTACTTGCTTCGATAAAACTATGGAACCCGAATTATTCCCATATGGAAGCATCTTTTGGTGACTCCAATCCATTAATGTCCAAAGCACCATTTGAGGGTGATAGTCTTGATGGTCAAGAAGTTGATAACCCAGTTTTACAATAAGTGGGTATTGAGAATTTAGGGGGGACAGTGTGTTAATGTCTGCCATAAGTTTGGAGTCTTCTTCTGACGAGGTTATGTCAGATAAAGCTTAAGATATGAGGCATGATTATATGAGTCAAGTCCCTTCCATTTCCCCCATAGAAGAAATATTTAGTGATGAGGCACTCGGTGAGGTGAGTGATTCTGTTGATTCTTTAGATTTTTTATCCCTCTTCTATGGTGAGGAGAGTGATTCTGGTGATTCTTCAGATTCTTATAACCCCTCCACTACTAACACGATGTGTATGCTTGACATATTTCGGTGTATGAAAATGATAATCTTAGTTAAAAAAATTGCATCCCCGTTAGCATTCAAACTAGGTCTCCCGTCAGTGCAGAGGGGCTATATGAAAACTCCAATGCATGCAAAATTTGCTTTACCTTCCGTGCCCTTCAGAGGTGACTTCACCTACCCCTTCATCCTATCATTAGATCAATTCTGAGTGGATATGTTACTACACACACTCAACTTCCCCCTAATGCACATAACACTATCTTGGGGGTCGTGATTTCTTAGGACATCTTCAGATACGTCCATTCTCTGAAGGACATTGTAAAGTCCTGTAAGGACATTTTTGTCCATTATCAATGTATTATGTCACACGCCGTTACACCGTTGAAGAAATTCAAGATTCAAGATTCAACGGTCCGAATATCAAAAGAAGAAGAGGAATCATAGTCTGACATCCGGACCGATCTGCTGTAATAAAAGAACTGATTCGGCTAATCAGACCGGTCAGCCTAAAGACCCGAACCGATCCTCTTGTTTGTCAGAAGGTCAGTATAGCCCGAACCGCAAGCGAACCGATGAAGCTCAAAATAAAAGAACCGATCTGGTCAATCAGACTGATCCACCTCAAGGAAAAAGAACCGATCCGGTCAAATTGGACCGATCCGCCTAATACCCGGACCGGTCCGCCTGGGATAATCTTAAACAGATCGTGTTCAGACCGTGGTCAGATTTTTATGGTTCCAAACTTGTTACTTAAACCTACTACGGGAAGTGGTTTTCTAAGACTCACACACATGATTTTTAGAGTTCAGAATACCCTATATCTTCACCTATTGAGCCCTAGACTCTAGGTTTTTGATTCACACAAATTTCCAAACATTTGTGAATCACGTTGCAACCCGGGAACGAAGCTTTGCTGTTGTTCAACCCTTGTGGAGAAGCCATTTCTCTTCTCCATTGCAGCCCCCCTGGAAAGGGATATTTCCAGCCATCGACTACAGAATCCGATACCTGGGGGTAATTCTTAGTCACTTGTATTTTCATTGTAATCTGAATTGTATAGCCTACAATATTATAATGAAAATAAATGGTTTTGCCCCTTTGGGGGATTTTTCCTCACAAGCATGTGTTTGAATGATATTGCTTTGTTCATTATCGTATTCAATCACATATTGTTGCATGTTTAGGGTTTGTTTGGGTTAAAAGGTGTTTAATATATAAGTTTATCATTTGAACGCGAGTACATACGTTCTCAAATTGGTATCAGAGCAGGTTACGCTAATCTATTGCGTATTCCTATTTTCCGCAAAATTTCTCTAAGATATCAATTTTCTGAAAAAATTGATTTTTGAAAAAGTGCGTGTCCAAATGGAGAAGTTATATAATAAAATGCCTATTTTTGACGGGACAAATTATGCCTATTAGAAAGCCAGAATGAGGTCGGCTTTAAAAGCCATAGATGAAAGGGTTTTGATTTTAGTTGAAAGAGGGTGGACACCTCCCTCCGTGACTGTTGATAATGTAATTAACTTGAAACCTGTCACTTCTTGGACTGATGAAGAATTTAAATGGTCATCTTTTAACTCTAAGGGTCTAAGTGCTATTTCTAGGTCTGTCACACCTGATGAGTTCAAACGCATAATGACGTGCATCACGTCAAAAGAGGCATGGGATGTTTTACAACTCACCCATGAAGGAACTAATGATATGAAAGAATCTAAGTTGCAAAATTTGACAGCTCAATTTGAAACCATCACCATGCATGAATCTGAATGCTTTGATGAATTTTATGCTAGACTTTCTGACATTGTGAATACTAGCTTTAATCTTGGTGAACACATTCCTAATGCTAGAGTTGTTAAAAAGATACTTCGTTCTTTACCTAAGCATTTTATCCCTAAAGTCACTGTGCTAAATTCCATGGGTAATTTAAATACGCTAAAATTGGAAGAACTTGTAGGAGATTTGCAAACTTATGAAATTGATATGTTCCCTAAAACTGCTAAATCTAAAGATAAGTGAATTTCACTTAAAGCCCAAGAGAGAAGGAGTGAGGGGTCGGCTAGAAAAAGGGTAGAGTCGTCTAGAAAGAGAGAGACTGACACGTCAGATTCTGAATGTGATTTTGATCTAGATGATTTGGCTCTTTTTGCCAAAAAATTCAAGAGGATTCTCAAATTTAAGAAAAATGGCAATTTTAAAGATAAAAAGAAATTTGAGAAAAATAAGTTTGATAAGAAAAATGAAAAAGAGTCCAAAAATCCTCCTAAGAAAGAAAGTGAGAGACGTTTTGAGTGCGATGGTAGGGGTCACAGAGCATTTGAGTGTGCCAATCGTCTGAATAGAGAGAAAGGGAAAGCTGTCCTTAATGCTACCCTTAGTGACGACAGTGAGGTCGAGACGGTGGATTCCGGAGATGAGTCACCGCATGAGTGTAACTTCACCGCATTCATGGCCAGTCAAGTGAGCACTCCTAGTTCTCTTCACGACGATGAAGATGATGCTTCACAGGGACACCTCGACAGTGAGATCGATGTGAGTGAGGGGGAGGATGACTCAAGTGAGAGTGAGAGTGATATTCAATGCACCTACACTGAGTTATATTCTGAGTCATTTAAAACTAAAAATGTAACAAAGCGCTAGTTCTTAAGATCACCGCCTTAGAGGAAGATTTAAGAAAGGCGAGAGAAAGAGAGTCCTCCACCTTCACCGCCATGAGAGAGAGAGAATCTGTCTGTGACGAGAAAGAGAGTGTGTTTAGAGAGAGAGAGAGTGTTTCTGAGAAAGAAAGAGGGGAGTTGACTAAACAAGTGGCTAGTCTTATGAGTGAGCTCCATTCCTCCGTGGAGACTGAAAAGAAACTTGAAGCTCTTGTTGCCCAGCTGACTCATGATCTTGAGAAAGCACGGGAAGTCAAAGTTCAAATCGAGGACAGATCTGGGAAGATGGGAAAGATGCTCCTCGGCCCCGCGTTAGGTTTTGGTGATCGGAACGGAATTGGTTATGATGGTTCCTCCACGTCCCAAATTGCACCTGGACCAGTTCTTGAGTTTACTACGAATCCCTATGGCCATCGTCAAAAACCTCGAAGGAGAGTTCGACCAAGAAAGGCAAACCAAGGTCCGCCTTTGACTGTACTCTTTTGTACTTATTGCAAATGAGAAGGCCACCTTAGGGAGTCTTGCTATAGCATGGGTCGGACACGACGTACTATTGCTCCACCACGTCATACTAATAAGTTTTCTAGTCTGAGAGAGCGAGTTGAGTTCTTAGCAACCACGTCCCAGAGTTTAATGCAAGAATTCCGATGGATGTCTTTGCCATTAGTGAATGCTTCTCACATTCCATCTAAAACCAACAACAACAAAGGCAAACAAAAGGTCATCTCTGCATGGGTGCCTAAGAAAGATAAAAAGGCCTTTGTTGTTCATGTTTCTCTCAAAGCACATAATACCTCACAGTGGTATTTTGATAGTGGGTGCGCCAGACACATGACAGGTGATGCCTTATTTTTTACGACTCTTGAGGACTATCAGTATGGCAAAGTCACCTTTGGAGATGGGAGCAAGTCTAGCATTGTAGGATGAGGTACTGTCGAGTTACCTAGATTTCCTAAGCTAGAAGAGGTTTTGTACGTCAATGGTTTGAAAGCAAACCTTCTCAGCATTAGGAAGCTGTGCCACGCTGACTTTGCAGTAAAGTTTTATCGGGATACTTGTAAAGTCTATAATCAAGTCGGTAAACTATTAGTGCAAGGGGTGAGGACCAAGGATAATTGTTATGGGACTGAGACCACATCCTCATTTGTCTGCAACAGCGCCACGATCACTCCTACGGATCTGTGGCACCAACGTCTAGGTCACGTGAACGTTAGAGATCTTCATCGTTTAGATAAAAAGGACCTAGTACATGTCTTACCATCTCCTGTAAAGTCAACTTTGACCGTTTGTGGACCCTGTCAGTTGGGAAAACAAATTCGTATTCCTCATAGGAAGTTACATTCCATTACCACCTCTCGTGTTCTCGAGTTGATTCACATGGATCTTATGGGTCCCACTCGTACTGAGAGTCTAGGTGGTAAGAGGTACATCCTCGTGATGGTAGATGATTTCTCCAGGTACTCCATTGTAGGTTTTCTGAGAGAGAAATCCGATGATGTAGAATTTTTAAAGACCAAGTGCCGTGTCCTGCAAAATCAACACGGTGTCACTATTAACAGGATGCGTAGTGACAATGGCACTGATTTCACAGAAGCAAAGGTAGACCTTTACTGTGATAGCCTCGGGATCAAACATGAGTTTTCTGCTATGAGAACTCCTCACCAAAATGGGATTGTTGAGAGAAATAATAGAACGATCCAAGAGATCGCTAGATCTATGCTTCTAGGTCGTAAAATTTCTAGGAGATTTTGGGCAGAGGCAGTGTCTATTGCATGCCACACGGTGAATAGGGTGTATTTGTGTCCACACACACTTCAGACTCCTTATGAGTTGTGGACTGGCAAGAAGCCCATCCTGGCATATTTTCGTGTTTTTGGGAGTAAATGCTACATCCTACAGGATAGAGAGCAATTAGGAAAGTTTGACTCCCGGAGTGACGAGGGAATACTTCTAGGATATTCATCGACTAGCAGAGCGTATCGGGTTTTTAACCTGAAGAGCTCTAAGGTTATGGAATCAATAAACGTCACCGTGAAAGATGATGAACCTTCGACAGTTATTGATCCTAACCTTCAGTGTGAGGATGAGGATTGTTCTGACAGTGATTTACCTGTTCCTCTCTCATACTCTGTGGACCCTACTCTTGTGTTAGGGGACACACCTGCTTCGGTTCGCAAGAGTCATGACCCGTATGCCATTGTTGGCGATCTCACTCTAGGGGTCAAGACTCGTGCTCAGCTAGATAACGTTGTTAGCCATCTTTGCTACACGTCCAAAGTCGAGCCCAAGAACCATAAAGAAGCACTCAAGGATGAACATTGGATATCTACTAAACAGGATGTGTTGCTTCAGTTTAAAAAGAATAATATCTAGGAACTTGTCCCCCGGACTAGTGAGACTAATGTGATAGGTACCTGGTGGATTTTCAAGAACAAAATGGATGAAAATGGTACCATAATCAGATATAAGGCTAGGTTGGTCGCTCAAGGCTACACACAGATAGAGGGTGTAGACTTTGGGGAGACATTTGCTCCTGTTGCGAGGCTTGAGTCCGTCCGTCTTCTGCTCGCCATCGCATGTCATCTGCGCTTCAAGTTATACCAGATGGATGTCAAGAGTGCCTTTCTGAATGGCATTCTACAGGAGGAGGTTTATGTGAAACAATCAAAAGGGTTTGAAGACCCTCAGCACCCAGAGCACATCTACTATCTTAGAAAAGCCTTGTATGGTTTGAAGCAAACACCCCGTGCTTGGTACGAGAGGCTTACTTCCTATCTCTTAGCTCGTGGCTTCAAGAGAGGGGGAGTAGATATGACGTTATTCGTCAGGAGAGATGACTGTGTTATTTTGGTTGCCCAGGTCTATGTGGATGACATAGTCTTTGGATCCACATGCTCCCAGCATGCTCATCACTTTGAGGAGGAAATGAAAAGTGAGTTTGAGATGAGCATGGTTGGTGAGCTTACATTCTTCCTTGGTCTCCAGGTTTGTCAGCTAGAGGATGGGATGTTCATCTCCCAATCCAAGTATGCTAGAGACCTAGTGAAGAAATTTGGTTTAGACTCCGCTAAGCATGCACCTACACCTATGAGTACCACTACCAAGCTTAGTAAGGACACTTCAGGCAAGGACGTAGAGCAAACCTTATATCGGAGTATGATAGGTAGTCTTCTCTACTTGACTGCCAGTCGTCCCGACATTGCCTTTAGTGTTGGAGTCTGTGCGCGATATCAGGCGTCCCCGAAAGAGTCAGATTTACTTGCTCTAAAACGTATTATTAAATACGTGAGTGGGACTCTATCATACGGTATTTGGTATTCCTTTGATACCGATGATCGTTTGTCCGCCTATTCGGATGACGATTGGGTTGGGGATGTAGATGGTTGTAGGAGCACTTCTGGTGGGTGTTTCTATTTTGGTTATGCTCTTATCTCTTGGCTGAGCAAGAAGAAAAATTCCATCTCTTTGTCAACTGCGGAAGCTGAGTACATAGCTGTCGGGAGTTATTGAACACAACTCTTGTGGATGAAGCAAATATTGGAGGATTATGGGATTTCATAATACACCATGATAATTTCTTGTGATAACACGAGCGCGATACACATATCCCGTAATCCCGTCCAGCATTCGCGAACAAAACACGTCAGGATACGTGAGCACTTTATTCGTCAGTTAGTTGAGGAGAACACTGTATCCCTAAGTTTTGTTACTACCAACCGTCAGTTAGCAGACGTTTTCACGAAACCTTTAGATGCCCTTAGATTTGAGAATCTTAGGAAATCTTTGGGGATTTGCGCAGTTAACTGAGAGGTTGGTCTATGTCTAGAATAGGATGCTTTCTCATGTTCATATCATATGCTTCCTATTGCTAGTCTGTTTTATATGTACCATTTCTTAGTTGTACAGCTTTTATTTATTCTTTTTGATGTTTATATTTCTTTTGAAAAATACAAAAAGATTTTCCTTTACGAAATTTTTTTAGAAAAGCACAAAAAGATTTTATTTTGATAAAATTTTTGAAAAAGACCAAAAGATTTTTATTTTTATGCTTTTTTTATCGATGAGCATTTACGGTAGCCAAGTCACAACTTCATTTCATTTATCCATGCGACTGTTTGATAGAGATTTGAGAGGCTACATCATTTCATCCATGTGCTTTACATTGGTTGGAGTCTTTGAGATGCAATTAGTGATATCTTCCTACATGTATGACTCCTATATCCTTTATTGCACACATGCACGACTATATTTGATTATTGCACTTGTCTATGTCATATTGGCTTGAGTGTTTCCATCTCAATCCTGCCTATATAATGTACAATATGCAATAAAACTTGACAAGATTGGAATGCATGTAAAAACCATTTTGGTGAGACTATGTGTTTTTGTATAATGGGGAGGGGCTGCGAAAGGTAAACATTTATCCTTTGCGGAAAAGCCATCGTTAAAATATACCTAAAAATGGAGGAATTTTAATATCCGAGGTCCAAAGAGGTTAAAAGAGCTCGAAAAAATTTAAAGTCAATAAAAAGCACTTCATGCCAAATATGGGCCTCTTAGGTTTCACCATCAATTCTCCAAAGTTTGAGAATTTAGAATGCCTCTATTCAAAATTATATCTGAGGGAGTTTGGTTGGAGAATCTTTAAACGGGTTTGCACTTCCTTGAAAGTCCGGAAAAAGCATAAAATCATTTTGGACGTTATTGGTGTGAAAATCACTTGGAGCTTTGATTTGTTGATTTGATTGAGTCAATATCTTATATTGTCATTATTTTACACCAAAGGAAGCATTTGAGTTCATTCGCTAGGAATATCCAATATTCATCGTGCACATATGTCATGTTTGTATGCATTGATTTTCCTATCGAAATTGATCACACCACTTCATTTACGCTATCATCGTCTTGGTTGCATTGTGTTCATTCATGGTGTGATTTTATCCTAGTGACACCCCACACTTGATTATTTGATTTACTTCTCTCATTTGTCTATTATGGGGACATCATAAAAAGGGGGAGAATGAATTATCTTATTATGGGGGGAGATTTGAAAGTTTGAGTTTGCTCATAAATTGGTATATATGTTTATCTCATTTCAAACTCGATATGTCGCTTGGTATTTTGTTTTGTCTCATGTGTGTAGGCACTACATGGATTATCATTGGATTGCACACCCTGATGAGAAAAGTGTTGAGATTCCTAAAGAATTGAAGAGAAAACGTTGTAGTCTTATTCAAATGTATCTTTCCAGTTCTGGGTTCATGGAAGGGTAGATTTGTATAGGCATCATTTTTAGTTGTTTGATAATTCGGATGTTTGTTTTTATGTCTGTACCGTCATAGACATAGAGGGAGATTTGTATGGAAATTTTTGTCCATTATCAATGTATTATGTCACACGCCGTTACACCGTTGAATAAATTCAAGATTCAAAATTCAACGGCCCGAATATCAAAAGAAGAAGAGGAATCATAGTCTGACAGCCGGACCGATCCGCTGAAATAAAAGAACCGATCCGGCTAACCGGACCGGTTCGCCTAAAGACCCGGACCGATCTTCTTGTTTGTCAGAAGGCCAGATTACTAATATGTTCGTCTACACAGTTCCTTCTCATGCTATTTCAGAACCACCCTAAGAATCCACACTTGGAATGGCCCATATATATCTCGATCAGAGCCAAATGGATTACACTAGTCATAATAAAATGGAGGTAGAGAAGAAGGGGAAGTCCAATGATGAGGCCCGAGAAAAGAAGAAGGTTGATTCCTAAAAAAGGATAAATGCATATGAATGAAAGAAAGTGCAGGTAAATGCTCACAAAACGGTCGAGGATGAGACTGTCATGATGTCTAAAGCTAGTATTGGAGATACAATGTATGTTAAAGATCCTAGGACTTAGCACGACCCTAAGTTTCCAAACGCTGGTTCTATTGCAGAGAGGGTACATATTGGAGGGATACCTTATTGTTATCTTTTACGAGCACCATGATTGGCTTCCCACTATGGAGAAATTGAAGACTTTAAGTTTGATCCTACTCATTTGGTGAATTTGGATTATCTCAAATGTATGAACAATGTCAGTTTCCTCTATGTCTTTCGTAATTAAGACTTCGAGTTCTTGAGGGCTTATGATCCTGATGTACTATGGAGGTTGGCTCAACATTGGCTAACAGTGGTGAGTATGTTAATCATGTTGTTTATTTCTTAATTTTTCCATTCATTCTTGTTTTTGACTCCATATTTCATTAACAGTGTTCCATGGTGGCAATTATTTTGAGTTAGAAAGTTTTTAAAAACCACATGGCCTACGAGGAATAGAGGACCACCATTGAGGCTTTTACAAAACTAAGAACTGAACTTCACTATACCCTTTTAAAGACATTTGAAAATTTGAAAAAGTCTTGTAAGGAGCTACAACAGAAGGATGACAAGGTCATTTCTAGTAGTTCTCCTTAGCTAGGTTTAAGTTGAGGTCACAAGGTTGAAGGATCATGCCACCACATATTCTGTCAAGTTAAAGAGCTTAGAGGAGGCCTTGAAAAAAGATAATGATAATTTGAGTGAAACCAATAAAAAACTTATTCTGACAGAGGAAGCCTTGGTGAAGGTAAAGGATAGGATAGTGGAGAAATATAAGTGTTCAACAAATTATAATGTCGACAACCTAGATTTCTTTCTTGATGGTTATGAGTAATAAAAGATGTTGGTGGTGAAGTATTGCCATTATATATTTTTCAAGGTGAAAAAGTGGTAAGGTGACGATGCTGAAGCCAAAGCTCTTACTTTCGAGTAGATGGTAGAAAATTATGCTTCGAAGGCTGAACAGGCTCATGAGACTGGTAAAATCTCCGCTACTAAGGTTTCTCTTCCTCCTGATGAAGATGTGTTCGTTGTTGATACTTATATCCCCTCTATTACTATTTATAAAGATGCATTAATTTAATCTTTCACGTCCTCATAATGTGTTTTTGTTACTCTGCGATCTATTTCCTTTCTTTCAACTTCAACAGTTTTTAATTTTTGATGAGAATCTTTTAAGCTCATTCTTTTTTATTGCAATGATATAATTCTTCATGTTTTATGCTTAGAAGGTATTCACAAAATATTTGATGCAAGTTAATGTGATCAGATACTCTATATTACGCCAGTTATAGTACAATGGATTTTTTTTAGCTTATCAATTTATTTTCCATATCGACTTACTAACTACTTAAATGTTTATAATGGGTTTATGAATAGTTTAATCTTATAATCATATGGTCAAGTTTTTAGCCAACTTGACTTGCCTTATTAGCTACCTAGTTTTATGGAATTATCCTGATCAAAGGTTCTACCAGTGTTTGTGCCAACTTACTAGTCTTATAACCAATCTCGTTGTTCTTGCTATGTGTCTAGAATAATTACTTAAGTTGACCAAAATTAATTTGGTAGGGCTTCTTATTCACGATCATTCATAAGACAAGATCATAGATGTATTTAAATTTCTTGTTCGTGAATTATTTATAAATGAAGCCATACATGAAGTTAGTTTTTTATTACTTGTTGATACCTTTTGTTGGCAATCCGTCCTAATAAGAGCCTATACCTAGGGTTAGAGTGTTAGTGATGATCCCGCTGGTGATCATATCCCATGCTCACAAAATAAAGAAATTACATACTCCAGAATAAAATTTTCATTACATCACTTATAGTACATACTCCAAAATAAATAAATTACATATTCCAAAATAAATGTTTCATTACATCACTGATAGTACTTTCTTAAGTGCTCGGCGTTCCATATATTTATGAACTGCTATCCTTCCAAGGTCCAAATCTTCTATGTTGCTAAATTGACGATGTTGGAGATATGATAAGGGTTGTGCTAGTTGGGTTCATTATTGTTCTCTTTTTAATTGACCATTTTTAGTACACAGTCGCCTTCTTTTAAACTACTCGGCCTCCCCCTTCGATTGTATAATCAATCAGTTCTTTGGGTATGATCTATTTCTCCTAGTGTGGTATTTTCTCTCACTTCTTCCACTTAGTAAAAATCTAACCTCCTTATCATGTTAATTCGCAGTGAGTTAAATTTGAGGACATAAAGACTAGGTAGACCACTATAACCTCCAATTCTATTGTGCGTAAGGGGTACACCTTATTAACCGAAAAATAAATTAGTGGGCCAGGGTAGTTTTTAACTAATTGTCTCTAAGTATCAGGCTCCTAAAGTAATTATAATACATTAGGTCTATTGAGTTGCTATTGTTGATGAGGACCATTGCCACCTTGCTTTCATGAACCATCATGGTAATGACTAGGGGGTCATTTTATTGGTACAAGAAACAAAATAAATCATCTTTGTAGAATCCAATAATAAGTCCATCTTTATTTACCTTCCTCGGATGAGTATCCACGTTGCTTTTCAGGTTGATCTGCCTGATGTGAGTGCAGGACTTTGCTTCACTGAGGTATGCCTTTATCTTAAGAATTCTATCTCCTCCTCCAACATACCCGCTAATAATAAAATAAAAACTAAAGGAAATCATCTCGAGCTCATGTACAGGCTTCTTGGGCTTTTATTTTTATATTCGGGTCTTCCTACGAATCATCATCATGTCCCCTTTTTCTCATTCATGCCTTCATATGAGGAGTTGATGATCATTGTCTGAGTTTATGCTCCTCGTCTGGACCTTTTTTGATATCTTTATCCATGTACCTCAATAATTTCCCTTTTTCTAATTTGGCTCTAAATTTCCTTATTAAGAGATATGAAATTTTTCGTGTTATGGTCGTGGTGCTTGTGAAACTCGCAGTAACGGATTTGTCTCGATAATTTTGCTAGGTCTTTCTGTTTCTTGGGCCACCCGAGGTCTTTTTTTCCTTAGATCTCGTCAAGTATGTGATGGATGGGAATAGTAAAAGGGGTGTACTCATCATACATTTTTTTCTTCTTGATTTTCTTCCTTCTGATCCTTTTTCTCATTGTTCTTACCAAAATAAGCATTTAGGTGACCTAAATCCTTATCCACCATGGCCTCCTTAACATTTATGATTTAACCACACTTGGCCCATAGTTTTGTCAACCTCTTCGGTGGCTCTATGGCCAATGCCCAAAATAGCTTTCTTGGCTATAACCTAGTCATCAAAACGGACATGTTAGTTCTCTTATTATAAACAACCACCTAAAGCTTCTCATTATTGAAGCCAGTTATCAACTTACGCGTGGTCTCGTCAGCCTACAACCATATGTTGAGCAAGTGGGCGACTTTCTTACCTGGCTTGGCTCCAAAATATAAATTACTAACAAATAGGTCGACAAAGTGTTTGAAATTAAAGATTTGTCTACATAATAGGTTGTTATATAAGATTTGGGTTGACCTAGTGATCATGCTGGCGAATTATCGATAATTCATTTCATCCGTACTCGAATAAATATCATTAGCTATTTGATATTGCTCTACGTGCAGTATTGTATCGGTTTCCCATTGTATCTTAGCATAATAACTGCTGATTTAAGTTTTTTGGGTCTTACATATCCCATAATTAGCGGGGTAAAGGGAATCCTTCGACAAAGTGTTTGTGAAGCATGGTATTAGATCTAGAAACTTCTCCCAAACGATCCTCTAATCATAGATGGATCACTTCTAAGACTGGTCCTCCTAGTCTATCTTGACTGTAACCGTCTTAATTGATCTCCATTGGCTTTCAAATGAGCTCTCTTCCTAATAAGTCTGCTCGGCTTTAACCGATACCTTCATGCTTGTTCTGGATTTGACTTAGCATTGTGTTCCCCTACTAATGGACCGAACTATCTCTTCCCAATTCTTATTTAAATCTTTGCGGCCTACTGGCTATTGGACCCTAATTTTACGCGGGCTTAGACAGACAAATGTTAACCCTTTACTCACCATTTCCATCACACTGGGACTTTCCATAAAAAATGATTCTTTGTCATCATACCAAGTTAATATATGGAATGAAGTGGAACCGGGGTGGTATGACCTATCTTCTTGCGATCTATAATGACTGGATGTACTCCTGCCATAATACGACCCTAACTTAAGCCTTTTTGACTATTCTAGACCTTGAGCTTTGTAAGAATGCCTCACATATTTATATTAGTTGGAGGTAGGATATCTCCTCGCTTTTCTAAAGTCCTTCTTTAGACCGATGTGAAGGGATTCGGTAAAGAACTACTCTGTCTAGCGTAGAGACATTTCATCACATGTTTAACTCTTTTCTCCATTGCCTCATGGCCTTAGTTAGGCTCATTAATATTCCATATATGTCACCCATTCACACAGGTTTGGAAGGTGGATGTTCTTCTGCTATGCGACTAGTCTCTGGGTTATCTATCATTTCCCAGAATTCGTAAACTTATAATTGGAAAAAAGGAAAAGTGTTTTAGCATCAAGCATGGTAGGATACAATAATATCTTGTCATTTTCCTAGAGACGATGCCGATCTGTTATCGTTCAAAGTTGGTTTATGGATTAATTGTCTTAATTGGGAAATTCCAATGATAAGCGATAACAAATATGGAAATTGTAACTACAAACTTCTTAAATTGGGAGGAACGCAACAAATAAGAAATAAAGAAGGAAATAGGGATTTACGTGGCTATACCCAATATGGAGCATACGTCCACAGTTGTAGTGTTTGTTTTTCTATGTATTACTGGGCAATAACCATGAATATCTTGAATGCAAGCTCTATGATTTATTTCCCCAGGGCTTGCCTGTAGTTGTCTAGTAGAATAATTTTTGAATCCCCTATCTTGTGGAATCGAGTGTTATTTATAGATAGTAATTAGAGAGAAAATAATATGGGATATGTGGGTGCCTTTATAGGTTAGGAAGTTACACAATTTATATTTTCGGCTATAGATAATGAGGTGTTTGTTACAACACGATAAAAGTGGGATAGTTAGTAACTTCCTCACGTGCATGAATATGATAAACGTGATTGTTGGTCTTTCTCTACGAGTGCAAGATGGTGTGAGGTGGGCATTGACAGGGTAAATTAACGATGTTAATTAATGTCGTATTAATAGTAGCAGGACATTTGATTAAATGGCAGGTTTAGGCATAATAATACTCCAGACAACCTTAATCCCCATGGTCGATCAAATTTTATGTCAAGCCGACCTCTTTTTCATCCCTTAATAAGGACACATGTCACCTCCTGAGAGCCCCACATGGTGCTCTATATTTATGAAATAACACTTAACTATTTTGTGGTATTAGTTTTTTAATTTTGTACTCTTGCTTCTCACAATGCCATTTTAATAAAATACTTACATTTTTAATTTAACAAATTACATAGGAGATTTAGAAGAAATTACAGTGTGATTATAAAATTGTGTTATATAGTTATTGTAATTGTAAAGTTAACAAAAGACTTTTTGGGTTTATAACAAAGCAATATCCTAGTCATTATCATTTCAAAATGGTCATTAGAAACAATTTTTACAATGTTACAACAATTATATATGTCATGTTTCACATATTTTAGTATATATGTATATTTCGTATACTGTGTATATTTCATATATGTACATATTTAATATATTTAATATATTTTGTATATTTACATATTTTGTAGAATTATATATTTTATATATTTTCTTATATATGTATATTTCAAAGATTTATATATTTTACTATATGTGTATATTTGGAATTTTTTGCATTTGAATTTAAGAATGGCTGACAAGCTTTAATTTTTCTTGTAAATTTTATAATTACACAATTTTGTATATGTTCTTGGTAAGTAAATAGATTGATACAAATTTTGAAATATGCACAAAAAATTTCCAATGCTCAAATGGATTTAAGAACAAAATGAATGGAGAGAGAGAGTAAGTTTAGGAGGGATAAGGCCTTCTTTTTCTTCATCGGCACAACACATCGGAGAGGGACGGGGTCAAGTCCCCTCTCCTTTTATCTTGAAATGTAGTAGAGAGAGAAAACATTTTTGGGAGGTTGAAAATGGGTGGTTATTGATGGAAGTTCACCAAAAAATGTAAGGGATGGGAGATTCACCAGAGATAAACAAAGAGAGAAAAAATCGAGTGGGTTATTGGAGTGGAAAATAGATTGTGACATAATATAAACGGGTTACGTTTTTTTCTAATTTAAGTAATGTATTGAATTTTTTCCCTTGTAATGCACAAGACTCAATTTCCACTAATTTAAGTGTCGAATCAAATGGAAGGTTATTATTAAAATTATTTGGCTTATTTAGCGACTAGTTTGAAACTTTAAATAGTTCAATGCCATTGTGAAACTACCATGATATTTTACGGGTAAAATGAGTAATTTACTAAAAAAAAAATACATAAACCGTCCGTGTCTTCTCATCCTTGAACTTCTTTAGTCAAAGATATATTTATATAACGCTGGTACGATAATAAAATGTTACATAAAAATGAAAATTACATTAATATTATACAAATAATCAATAATAACCTATTAGGCCCGGTGTCAAATTTTAAAAACTTATTATATTGCTTAAGTAAACCTTCTATCATTAACATAAACGTTCGCCACAATTACATAATAATCAGCACTGATGACATAAATAAATAAAGTAACCGGATATGTCTCTGTAAAATACAAGTACAATCATCCAACTGATAAATGAGATAAAATAACAAAGTCTAAAATGAAAAGGGTCTAACTTTGGGCAACCTGCACAAAAAATGAAATACTAGATCCCCATACTATCTTGAAATCATAGAAGTGCTTACACAAATTCTGCAAGCATCCACAGCTGTTGAGACATCATTTTACTGGAAGTACACCCTAACCCTGGCATCCCTGTGGGTGAACTGGTTCAGAAACTTTATTTACCCCAGGTTGGTTCATTTGTGCTCTAGACATCATTTTATCTATCCATTTAGGCTAGCTAGAAATTTTGAAAAAATTGGTAGGATAATGTATTCATTCGAATCAGGGAATAGGATCAAGGATTTGAGAAAATGTGGATTATGACATGACTCAGTAAGTTTAATGACTAAGTAAAGAAAGTTTAGAAATTCAGTAACGTTGAATAAATATTTAAATTGAGGAATTTATATTTAACCGGAAGGTCGGTAAACATAAAAATTATTTGGATATAAATTATTGAAATGTTGGGTTTATTATCTAATTAAAGAAACTAATAATTAACTAGATAGTTACTTAAGTTGAAAGTCTTGATGGGCAAATCATTAATATATCGTGGGGTAAATTATAGAGTAATTATCTATATACGTATCATGTGGTATATGTATGTAGCTATTTATTTGTGTGGAAGATACCTATGTTCGTGGACGGTCCTATCGGCTGGGGTTGCATGCGTTCGGGACAGGAACATTCATCGGCATAGGTGGGCTAGGCGTAGTGTTTTGTCATATTTTTGGTACTACGTGGTAGTGCCCCCTATAGAAATTAAGTTTTGATGCTGGTATCCATGTGACACCTCTTGGTATGGGTCATTCAATGGTGTAACTTCCTAGCTACCACCCCACCTGCTTGTGTATTATGATATCCATGGTGGATAGGAGGTTCCCCAGGGATTACCGAAAGAGGACGAAGGAGATGCAATTGGTAGATGCCTTTATGTCGCATATATAAGGACATATATATAAATTAATGGAAAAGAATAAGAATAATTCTCAGTCTAATGAATTAGACTATAAAACACAAACCCAATACTACGTAGTATGATTACGTCACAGTTATTGACAATTTTACTTGGTTATTCAGAATATGATAATATGGATGTAGACAAGTATATTTCATTAAGTACATTATTCTCGAAGCATCACATGTTTATTAATTCTCTTATTATGTAGATTTTGGGATTTGGAGTTAGGATACAATTAGGATGGAACCTTGGTGAGAGGTGAGATAATTATTGTATGCCAGTCCCGATGAGAGTCTTTCAATTAAATTAGTTATATTCTTGCATTTCAATTTCAGTAAGTTAGTTCTTGCACACTCTAGGGGGCTGACCTAAAATAAAAAAAATGCCCCCCATGTTTGCTTAGACACGGATGGCGGGACTGCCAGAATATCACACTTGTTGTCACGTGTTGCTTCCTGAAGATCGATTTATTGATTCTTGATTTATTTGCAACTTTTTCATGTTTTTACTTATTTTGGACTATTACAAGGGAATAAGTCCAAAGTCATTTAATTTATTAGTCGAGAAAGTTTTGTTTATGTTGTTTTTTATTTTGTTGGACGTTGATGTTGGATTCATTATTACTTTATGTTCATTTAAATAATCCAGTCTTAATTCAAATATGGTTTAAAAAATGAATGTTTATAATGGTCAATGCTAAGGATGATATAGATTGTATAACAATCTCCCTCTTCGACATATTGTCTCTAGCCAACCTTTATGTTAGAAAATAGAGGCCGTTACAGTTGGTATTACATCGTCCAAGTTCTAGTGTCCTTAGAATCTTCCATTTCGTCTCCTCCTAAGCATTCTTTAATGTGTCTAGACCCCGTTATAGTATTTTGTAATCTGGTGTCACGATGACTTGAGTGCCAATATCATCGCTATCATTTGAGCGTTAGCAAGACTTCTGGAGTGTTTGAGCTTAGAAAAGCATGAGAATGATGAGCTTCGCGAGTTAATGGTCAGATATGTAATGGGTCGTTAGACAAGTATGATCATCATAGTTGTGTAAATTATTATGGTAAATTAACTAGTTTGGGGATAAATTCCGCAACTTAAAGACCCTGGGTAATTATTGTATTTCATATTGAGTCCATTTTTGGAGATAAAGTATTTTAGTTGTTGAGGATCTTACTAGAGTTTGGGGTTTTACTTATGGTAATATGGGTTGTGATGGAAATTTAGCCTAGTATAATGACCTTATGAAATTTTGTTCACATCAGCGAGAAGGTAATAGGTTGCTGGGTTTTTGCAAAATATAAGGATTTTGATGAAATTTTTAAGTGGGATTTAATTCTAATTAAAGGGTTAAATTGGTGTTGCACTCGGATTGGAGCAATTCTTTCTTATGTGGTGAAACCATTTGTGATCTCGATGACTATAAAATGAGACTGTTTGGGGTCAATAGTAGGTTTATCATGTAATCACGTAATAGTTGAAGACTAGTTATATAATTTGAAATACACTTATGTGAGAGGGAATTGTAAAAGAGAACATTGATTTTCTGGGTGGTTCGAGTTGAGATATCCCAATTAGATTATTGTATGAGGATGGATCTATATATGCACTGCCTACGTGTATTTTGTGAGTGTATTATTTATAAACAAAATTTAGGAACAAGTGGGTTCTAAGAAATAAAAAGAAAGAGCATGTTTTGATGTGGTTGCGAATGTAGGATTGAGAGTGCCCCTATTGGAGACAATTATGGGAAAACGGAAGATGGTGTTACAAAATGGCGATTTGAGTTGAGAGGGAGGACTAAAAAGATAAAATATAATTTAGATTTGTTTTAAAATGTGATGTGTGGAAACATGTTTGCCAGTTTCCCGAATGTGGATTCTGGGGATGGTAGAGTAGAACCAAGAATGGTCTGGCTGAGATTTTATAGTTTTTATATGGTGGACGTTTCTATTGGAATTGGGGTTATAGATGCAGGTTTCGTATGATTAGGGAAGTAGTGCCTGGTTAAGAGTGGGTGATATGATGTGATGATTTTAGTTTGGTTATTAACATAGTTACTGGAGTATAAAAATAATGAAGTATGATATTCATAATACCTATGCATTGGGTAGTGGTGAGAATGTGAGCATCTCCTAAGTTATTATAACTTATTTCTACACTGGAAGAGGGCTTAATGGTCGATGGGTTCCATAAACTCGTTATGATTTTGTAGTGGTTATTCTTGGGAAATTTTTATGCCCAACGTGAATTTTGGTAGTAAATGTGATGATAAAATTGATTTTGGCTTATTACATGAGTTTGTCTATTGGAGGTGATTTTCGAGTTTGAAGTATTGATATGGGCTATATTATTGTGATGGTATAACTTATGGGATGGCTATGTGGGATGATTGGCCGATGATGGGTTTATTTTTGTATTAAGGTTCTAAGTGATGAGAAGGAATTATATGGTAAAAATTTTGTTTGTTATGAAAATTATATGACTAGTGACAGTTTCAGTTACGGGATGATGTGTACGGTTATAAATAATGCTATTATAATGGGGATTCCTTGGAAATAGGAAGTTGTGGCTTTTATTGGAATGATTAGGCCCACAAAGACTTATAAATATATTATGCACAATACTACACTTAAGTCCAAGACCGATAAATCTCAATAACCGACGAAGATATGTAATATTGCATTGGGAATGCTCATTGTTTGGATTTCGCTTGCGAGATATCCCATGCACAAAAGTAGAAAATGTCGGGATTTGAGAGATGTTGGATCCTATGTCATTTTGGTTGTTGTTCTTGGTATGATCAAACATATAAATTTATCAGCATTTAGTGTATTCTACGTCATTTTGGTTGTTGTTATTAAAAGTGATGAAACTTTTGTTGAAGATGGTCGTAAACTTGAATTTATGTAATTAATAAAAAAAATTATTATTTTCCCTTTACGTCTTAGGCTGATGAACCTCAATAACTGACTAAGTCATTCAGTAGTGTATCGAGAGGGTTCTTTATTTGGATTTTGCTTGCGAGATGTCCCATGCACGAAATTGAAAAAAGTTGGGAGTCGAGGGAAGTTGGATACTAAGATGTTTAATTTTTACGTTTTACATATGTGGAGTTATAATTTTCTTTCTAGATATTCCACGCATGTATGGTTTTAGGTTGGATGTATAGGTTCCATCCACATTGGATAATTTTGCGCATGTGCTCATGTAATGTCGAATATATGGGCGCCCTAGTGATGTTATGTTAGGCACATATGAGCCTTTTCTTTATCTCAAGAACTATGAGTATGGACTAATTGGATGTAAAACTTGCGATAATGGTGAGGATAAAAATGAGAGGTTAAGCTTCAGTGAATTATGAGGATGGAATTCCGTTGTCAGGGAAAATAATGTAATACCCCATGTTTTTGAAATAAAATATTCTGACGGAACTTAATTTAAAAAAAATCGGATTAATTTTTGGAACAAATTAAATCAGATGGATTTAAATTTAAATGGGTACAATTCAAATTAAACAAAAATGTTTATACATAGTTATATAATTAAATGACTCAATTTAGATAATGACTTCACTAGTGACAATAAATCATACGTTAATAAACTTATCGGTGGATGCTATTTAAACACTATAAAAATGAAAAACAGGAATAAATATAATTGTGGCAACTTTAAAGTGGTTTTATGGGCTCGTTTAGGTGCTTTACACCTTTAAAAGTGGTACCGGGGTATAGTTATGCCATTTGGGAGGTTATTGGGCTATTTTGATTATAGGGTTAGGCCTATTTTGGGGTCCAAAAATGGGGATTTAGGCCTAACTATGGATTAAGGGTTTTTATAAGTAAAATAAGAGTTTTGGGAAACACCATTTACACAACAAAAGGAGATCTAGAATCCACACCCATAGAGAAGAGATACCAAGGTCAAAAGAAGGAGGAGAATTAGAGATTCAAAAGGAGGATTCAAGAAGAGGAGTTTCCACCTTTTCACCCTAAGATAAGAATTTTCTTATTTAAATTGATTTCCATGTTATTTCTTAATTTATTTATGTAGCTTCCCATGTAGATTTATGGATTTAATTTATAATCGATGATGTGGAATAGATTTCATTATATGCATGTAGAGGGTCTCAGTTTGATGATTAGAAAATTATAGAATTGAAGGATTGATTAGAAAATGTGGAAAAATAATAAGAATAATGTTTGTTTAGAGATGGATATTGTGATTTTATGATGTGGTAAACTAGATATAATGTATAACCATGAGAAAGATTTTTTCTCGACACACACCTATGCGAAGATACGAATCATGAAAGTTAGGAGTCACCCACATTATATTTTTTGGAGAAGATGGTACCTTGATGATTTAATCATGATTTAGGTGTGATCCTAATGTAAAAATTGTTATTAGATGATATAAAACTAATTAATGATCATAAGTGATGCTGGAATAGCTTTTTGGTGAGGAATAATGGGTTAATTATGAAGAAACTGTGGGAATTTAGTCTAAAACAAATAGCAACCCCAAAACTATAGGGGCGAACTGGTTCGGATGCCCTGTTCACCTAGATTGGTTCGTTTGTGTTCTAGGTTAGTCGTACGGGGTACCGATGAATTTCGGAGTCATAAAATATTAACATAACATTTCAGAATATTGGTAGGATAAAAATATATCCATTTAGGCTAGTCGTGAACATTGAAAAAATTGGTACGATAATATATTCATTGGGTTGATCGAGAATAGGATCTGGGATATGGAAACACAGGGATTACGGTATGACTCGGGAAGTCTAGTAAATAACGAAATAATGTATCGAAATTCAGTAACATTGGATGATTATTTAAATAGAGGAATTTGTATTTAACGGGAAGGTCAGTAAACACCTAAATTAATTGGAGTTAAATTCTGGGTATGTTAAGATTGTTATCTAAATACAGAAACTAATAATTAACAAGATGGTTAGTTGAATGGAAAATATTGATGGCCAAGTCAATAATATATCATGGGGGGAATTGTAGAGTAATTACCTATATACGTATCACTTGGTATAAATATTTAACTATTTATTTATGTGGAACACACCCTATGTTCGTCGAGGGTCCTATCGGTTGGGGTTGTGCCCATTCGAGACCGGTGCACACGCCAACACAATTGGGTTAGGTTTAAGTTTAGGTCATACTTTAGGTACTACGTGGAAGGTATACTTATAGGAGTTAAGTGCTGATGTTAGGATCCATGTGCCACCGATTGGTATGGGCCTTTAAATGGTGTAACTGCGTAGGTACTGCACCACTTGCTTGTGTATTGTGATGTCCATAGTGGAAAGGATATTTCCCCGGGCTTACCAATAGAGCACGAAAGAGATATTATTGATAGATGCCTTAGCGTTGCATATATAAGGACATATATATAAATTAATGGAAATGAATAAGAAGAATTCCTAGTCTAATGACATAGACCATAAAACAAAGATCGAATACTATGTATTATTAATGATAAATGATCATGTCACGCTTATGGAATGTTTTACTTGGTTATTTGGAAAATTATAATACACATGTATACAAGTATATTTCAATATGTAAATAATCCTAGTAGGATCATATGTTTAGTAATTCTCTTGTTATATATATTGATTTTGAGATTTGGGGTTAGATACTACTAGGATGGCACCTAGGTGAGAAGTTAGATACTTGTCATATGCAAGTGCCGATGGGAGTCTTTCATTTAAATTTACTGTATTCTGGTATTTTAGTCTCAGTTAGTTAGTTCTGGCACACTCTAAGGTGCTAACCTGAAATAAAAAAAAATGTCCGCCCTGGTTTGCTAAAATAAGGATGGAGGGACTGAAGGAATATCAGACTTGATGTCACGTGTTGCTTCTCGAAGATGGATTTATTGATTCTAGCTTAGGTTAGGTTGCTACTTCTTAATGTTTTTATTTATTTTGGATTATTCTAAGGGCATAATCCAAGAGTCATTTGATTTATTATTTGAAAGTGTTTTGTTCATGTTGTTTTTTATTTTGTTGGACGTGGATGTTGGATTAATTAATACTTTGTATTCATTTATTTAATCCAGTTTTAATTCAAATGTGGTTTAAAATATGAATGTTTATTGTGGTCGATGCTAAGAAGGATATAGATTGTATAAAAAATCCCATCTTTGACATACTATGTCTGGCCAACCTTTTTGTTATAAAGTGGGGGTTGTTACAACCCTAAAATAAAGTATATGGAGATACTCTCCAATTTTCGTTAAGGAACATGCAATGAATACAACTCCCCAACTTGTTTTTGGTCTTCCACCTTTATAGATGACAAATGGCACACCTTGATACATACTTCACAACATCCCTTTTTACTTAATCCCACCAATATGATCATTACATATCCTTATACATATTTTCCCCTTTGGAATGGACCATATACCAAGAGCCATGAGCCTTGGCTAAAAATTCTTTTCGTACCTTGGGGTCCTCGGGCACTACTAGCCATTCCTAGAACTGTAAACCCCCATTAGATACCATCGAAAAGGAAGGGACTCCACTAGATGGGTTAGTGTCTCTGAATATGATTGAGGCGGGGGAGTTGTCGAGGATGTACCATGGAGGAGATTTATTTGGAAGTCGAGGGAGTTCCTAGCCTTGAAGTATGTGAGGGTGGTGTAGAACGCACTAATGAGTGATTATATTAATATATGGTTTTTTGTTTTTTGTATTTTGGTATCTTTTGGCATGTTGTATATTTTTTATGAATGACTTTTATTTGGTTACATGTGACATTTTATTCTTCACATATGGCCTCAAGTGCTACGAGGTTTATGAGCGTTCATCCCCAAATGCATAGACTAGTGGTGCACAAGTTTGGGTATATTTTGTACCTAGGAGAGAGGGTGGTGAGGCAAGTGATGGAGGGTGAAGTTGAGGTTCCACCATCAGTGCCTACTGAGTACATAACGAACCTAAAGAAATGTAAGTGAAGTGAGGGAGTCAACGATGGAAGGTGAACCCTATATTCTCTACCTGGATGTGACAACAGGGTATGATAATCTATATGCTGTGACCAATTGGTTGATGTCATCGACTATATATGATACGGATTGTGTGACCCCGTTGTTGGCGAGACTTGGAGGAAGTAATAGTGTGTCAATTTCTTTAACACATACCTCGGGGAGTGATGCAGTGGCAACAATGAATTATATTCACATCCATCATTTCTAAATTTATTCTTACCAAATATGATTGGGTGGAGAACACATTGTATACGTGCCTCATCACCCTTCGACGATAATAGATTGCTTCCCTCCTTTGTTCGAGGATTTTTTTGGGAGGGAGGTATGACTGTACCTTTCAATTTTTCACTTTGATCATGACTTCCTTTTTTTTTGTTACTGATTAGATCGCCTTTGCTCAATCTGCCCTTTTGTAGAGTCTTCGGATGATGTAATATTGGTTACGGGATGTCTGATATTAGATGGTGAGGAAGGCAGATAGAACTTTCATGGTTTCGTCGACAACTTCTGAGGGGTTCTAAGAGATTCTTGGCTATAGGAGCGTTGTGTGCATTGCTCACCATCATGGAAGTTAACTCGATCTGATCCATCCTTGAGGCAATAGTTTAGCTTTCGAGAAATTTTGATCCTTTTTACCTATTTTTTTTCTTCTTTTTCTTGAAAAAAATGTAAAAACAAGGGCATATTTTATATAAACAATACATTTTTCCTTTTCTTGATTTATGTTGAATTGACTCACGTGGTCTACAAGCACTTTAAATTTTCACGGGGTTTTACTTATGAAAAAGTAAGAAATATGCTTAAAAATTAAAATATGTATTTTGAAAGTTTTTTCTATAAGAAATAACACAAAAACCTTTGAAAAATGGTAGCTCTGATAAAATTGTCTTATTTGAAAAATGAAAAAGGAGGAAAAGTAGGAAAAATCCAAATATAGGGGATGCGTCGATCGACATACCCCTTGGCTTTCTTATCGGCATACTAGTCAGGTCAAAGTTGGGTTTTTAGCCATGATTGTCATTTTCCTATATTTATGCATGAATAAATTATTTTCTTAATAACCTATAGATTCGTTCATCTTTATGTAGGATTTAAAGTATAAAATGGGCCTTTGGGGTGGATTTTTAAATCACACCCCAACTGCTTCCTTTTTCTTTATTCTAAATTGGTTTTTGCTCTTTTGAAATGGAGGTACCCGTGACAGAGGCCTTTGTAGTCTATCTTGCAGGGTTGGAAGACATATTTTTGAGCAATTTCAACTACAAGGCATTCAATAACCATTCGGTTACTTTGTGGCATAATCAACCCGTTGACTATAATCTTATGGAAGCGTCTTTTTGGTTTTTTTACCGTAAAGAAATACGTTATGATTTGTTTTGGGCAATATGTGTCCCACCTATGAAGAATCTTTAGCTATAGGCATCGACCCTAGTGTTTTTAAGACTATTCTTGACTTATCCCATCCTCATTAGGTGTCGCTAGCCTAATACCTGCATGTCTCTCTTTCTACTACCCGGGTACTGGTTCATGGGGGATATATCAACCTTTTGGTAGGGTTGAACAATGTGAGCTTGAGAGACTTTATTAAAAATGGCATCCCTGGTCTCATAGCATTAGGATTGACGACCACGATGATATTGGTGGCTGGCGATATGACGACGGACCCTCAGGAGAAAATTATCGTATTCTTGATATCATATCATTGCAATCCGACTACTACAATATTAGTGGAGCCTTTAAATGTCCTGAATGATGGGAAAAAATGGTCGGGGAAACTTTTTACGAGGAAATGTTGTGATGTTGTATATTTGGTCGTCAGATATACTTTACATGGTTGTTCCCCTTGAGTATCCTCTAACTAGTCAACCAAACTTCTTTCTGAAATCCTTTCACAATTTTCATGCCTAGGTCAAATGGCTGGTGTGGCATGGGGCTAAACACCTTTGTTAGTCAATTTCGTTGTGGGGTGAACTATAGCTTGTCCAGTAACTAGGCGACTATCATTATCTTTGACTGGTAGGACTTTAACAGACTCCTTCCTACATTACTTATAAACTTATCCATCAACTGGGCTAGTTTCAAATTGTTCCTCTGCACATAACCATTTTATTTCCTGTATAGGATTTGACTCAGTCTTTGAGGATGACTTTGGGGCCATTGTGGAAGCTCTGCAAGTCCAATACTCCTTCGTCCTAATCTTTTGGGGAACCAGAGTTTATCTTTGGGAATTATTTGAGGATGTAATGGTGTAATGTGTTCACCAAGATTTGTGCTGAGGAAACTAGGTAGTGGTGACTTGCAGTGTTTAATGCTCAATATGTGGGTATTCTGGCTTCATCTAAGCTAATCAATGCATACCATCTCACAGTGAACATAAGTATATGTTGTCAAAACTGGGATTATATGGGTCCTCGTGGGAATTTTGATGATGGTTTTGAAGATAAGGCGTGACCATATGGTAGTTGACGAAGCTTTTGTGAAGGTGTGGGGTAGGTTTGGTACTAGGTGTACTTGTGCTTGGTATGTCGTAGGGCTGGTATGGTTATAACGGTATTTTGGGACTTTCTTGTCAGCGATACTTTATGTAATTTCTCTATTTTGAATAAAAGAATAAAGTGATGCAAATCCATATATATTATTCCTTTTGAAGAATCTTACTCATTGCTGAGGCATATGTAATCTCATTTTTCATTTGAATGATGAGAGTAACTAGTGTTCTTGATGGGAGAAGATAATAACATTTTCTAAAAAAGCAAAAACCGTTCCCAAAGTGACTTTATGGTTTGCCTACGTACATGTACACCATTTGTAATTTTATTTTTATTTTTGAATATGAAATTTTAAAAGGATCAGGTTTAGTTCTCAAAAGAGAGGAAATATAATGTTTTTTAGAATATAAGGGATATGATAAGAGTCGTAGTGTTATTAGAGTTGGACTAAGAATAAAGTTTCTAAAGATAGTCCATGTTTAATTAATGATCCATTTATTCTCGCTTGTGTTCTATGAGCATGGTGGGTCCACCTAACAAAATCTTATCCAGAAGACATGACTTGCTTTAGTTGTGTTTAAATGTTCTTCTCAGGTCCCAGATAGGTTCCAAAGTTTCTTTAAGAGAGAGAGACAGAGAGACAGAGAGAGATCTCCTTCTCGCACGGTGCTATCTTTGACTTTCTTATTGAATGATAATGCAATGAGGAGGTAGTACCCTTATATATGGTATAGAGCCTTTAGTCTTCTTTTAACCAAAAGTGTGATCTCAGAGTAGTGAATTTGCTACCAATCAATTTTGCCAACTTAACATTTGATCATGAACCGCAAAGAGCGTATTTTGAGTTTGATTGGTGGAATTACATCCATGTCATATACAAAGGAGTGGGGTATCTCTTGTAGGTGTTATAATAGAGGTGGGATTGACCTACATGACATATGACATCAAATCTTCTCAGTCTCTACACCTTTAAATCATTTTACTCATTATGGATTTGAGGATTTTATTTTGAGCTTTGACAACTTATGCATTTGAATACTATACTCGTGAACTACTTCGTTGACTACAACATTAAAATGGAGTCCATTACCGGATACCAACTCGTGGGAAACTACATAAAGATATATGATGTTATTTCTGGTTAACTTGGACACTTTCCTCCCACATAACACCGCATATGATTTGGCTTCAACACATTTGGTAAAATATTCAATGGGGATCAGGATAAATTCATGGTCGTTTTATGCATTGAGACTGAATCCTAATGATGTCGATTTCCACAAGTTGAGAAGGACCCAGGTGACGTCATGTTGAAGAGCCTTCATGAAGGCAACTGTTGTCATTTGAAGCACCTTCTGATCTAAGGAACGCAGTCTTGGACCATGGTGGTCCAGTAATATCTATGGATAATATTTATTAGTAATCGTATAGTTGTTCATATGTGGCCTGTATTCACCATTATAGATTTTTTGGGTCATATTATCGACATCATCCTCTGCTACGCATTGCAATTGGATTATGTTCTCTCTAAAAGTGCTTGGTCAAAGATAATGTATTGAGAAACAAGCCTCCAAAGAGTCGCATTATCTTCCTTATTAGCCTCCTTATAAAACCACAATAACCATCGCACGAGAAAATCTAATCATGCCACATAACTAATAAAAGTGTTAGATGAATAACATCGACTATCCAACCAATCCACAAAGTTCAAGTATAAAAGACTACAGATACATACCAAAACTGAATATAAAAGTACAAGCCCAATAGTACAACTGAAATTTTCCATCTAAACAGATAATAAGACATGCGTCTAATCAAATATCTAGCAACATCCGCATATACAACAACTATGCACCCTGTGGAAAAATCAGACATGGCGCCCCTGTGGTAGGACACCTAAAAGGTTTTGAAAAGGTTTTATAGCAAGGGTTAGAACCCAAAACATTTGAAAACAATTAGCAAGTCAAATTAAATGCATGAGCTTAAAATGCAAGTATGCTCGTCATATTTATGTTACTGTCGTACACTCGTAGTTTGGACGTGGTAATCTCGCCTATATAACATCAGTTCCTATGAAGGAGGGATAACTAGAACAAGTGGATGAGGTCGTAAAGGTGCTTGTTGAGTCGTTTGAACCCCCGGTACTTGTGCCATGTTCAAATGTGGGAAATCCTTCTTCATATGACCAACCTCCCTACACTGATGACATCGCCCTAAAAATGTTCCTGATTTATGGCCCTGACGACCGCGGTCCTGTTGACCTCCCCCGTAGTATCCCCGTCCTACTTGGTCCTGTGGAACATTTAAGTATTCCTACTATCCTTGGAAGTTCTTCCTAAAGTTTCCTAAACGCCATCTCTTAACTAACATCTCCAGGCGAGAATATCGTTTCTTCTGATGTCTACTGCACTACTTAGGCGACTTTGCTCCACCTGCACCCTTTCCTCCTAACCTACTAGACTGACCCAAATCTTTGACCTAATACTCATCGTCAGCTGAGGATGATGATCCTTACGATAATCTAAAGCAACGGTCATAACTGCGTTGATTGCTTGAGCCAAAATATTAGCGACCTCGGCTGCAGTCATCATCCCATGAGGAAATTGTGGTTCCACATTCCCAACCGCGATTTTTTCCTTAGCATGACAGTCTTTTCTAGGAGACATCCAAAATGAGAACAAATTATATTAGCACACAGTTTTAGTAATTACGCACCGCAGAAGATCGTATATTCACTATGAACACATCAATTCTAATAATAGGGCTCTATATCAAGAAAGCTCATGGAAGAACTTAGAAACCCTGCATAGATCCTAAGACACTAGAACCTGATGCTCTGATACCACCTGTGACACCCCGCTTAAATTAATAACGGGTGGCCAGCCCTATAACAAGATAAAACAAGAATCTCAAGTGGATCATTCTTAGCATCACTGCCGAACAGAATAAAATATAGCTAACCACACAATAATAAAATAAGCGAAGGACAAAAAAAAAATTGAGTCAACATACAAGAACTACAAATCAACACATACGGTCACAAAAGATGATGATATATACACGAGTAGAACAAAAGATATACCCGAATATGATATCGGGTCACAGAAAATTCAACATCTAGATGATAAAAATGTAAAAGAGCTACACATAACTCTAGAGTAACATCTGATATATAAAATGTATCTTAAACTACAAGTACAAAAATAGGAAGCGGCTATAACAAAATCCCATAACATTGTGACACCTCGCCTAATTAAATACCGGGCGATAACTTCTTTATTAAATTAAAATCATGGTGAGCAATTGGTTCATTCTTAGCATCACTGTCGTAAAAATAAACTTTTCCAATTTAACACCCTAATTAATTAAGCTAAGTGTCAAAACCATTTCCATACATACTTTCCAGATTTTATTTAAAGAAAAATCATTTATTTTATTAACAACATTCAATAAGTAAGAAATCACGCCACATTAAATTCTGCAACATAATCCAATTAATTTAATACATTCGTCAATCGAATGTCAACATACGAAATCTAAAGTCACACATCCAAACTGAATAAATCCTATAGTAACAATACTGGAAATAACTGAAATACAAATGTCCAATAACAACGAAATAATAGAAAGAGCTACACATGCCCAACTAGATGAAACTACTAAGAGTGGATCCGAATGAATGAAGTCGTCTAATCAAGAGACCTGCAACTCCCACCTAAGCTGCAGCGCGTTCCTTCCAAGAAAGCCCAGCCTCAGAAGAAAGTCAAGGGCCAGCAAGGTCCACTCAGATATCCAGATTAATCGATGCATACGAAGCAAGGCTCCACGAGGAGAGGGAGTCCTCTCGCAGATATGAGGCTGAGAATGCTCGCTTGAAAAGAAGACTGGAAAAACTGGAGGAAGAACTATGGCCTGATACCTGGAGACGCCCCTATCGCACTCCTAGACCTCAGGCGAGTAAATCTCGCAGCCGAGGAAGGATCCCTAGGCGGCAATATCAAGGGTTCGAAGGTGGCGACTCAGACGACAACCTCCGCGAGCAACTGAGAAAAACTCGCCGCTATCAGAGCCCTGCTCGCAGCGACGACAACATACGGAACTTAGTCCGTAGAGAAATGGACCAACATCCAGCTCACCGCGGTGCCAGGTCGACCAGAGAACTCGCCAGGAGACCCCTCAAGACCCAGATGAAATTGCCCTTCAAGAGGGAAATTGAAGAAGAAGAAGCTCCCAAAAAGTTTGCTATTCCAAGGTTCAAGATTTACGACGGGAAGACTGATCCCATTGATCATGTCAGGCAGTACCGGAAGGCTATGACCCTCTGGAATCACCGAGAGGCACTGATGTGCCGTATTTTTCCCTCGAGCCTTCATGACGTGGCCCAGAAATGGTTCGAGAAACTGCCTCACCGATCCATCAGAAATTTCAAATCCCTGGCCGAGCTCTTTACGGTCCGGTTCATCACCAGCAGCTCCCATCCCAAAAGGATGTATGCTCTATTAACAATGAAGAAAATGCCTCAGAAGACACTCCGAGACTACACGAAAAGGTACTGGGAGTTATTCAACGAAGTCGAGGACTGCGCGGAAGAGGTGGCAGTGGCTTCATTCAAATTTGGGCTACCTATCTCTTCCCTCCTTTACCAGTCTTTGACAAAGAAGGAAGCAACCACCATTGATGACCTGATGGCTCGGATTGAGAAATACGCAAAGGTGGAAGATGTCACCCGTCTTAACGTAGGAGAAAATGGTCGAGCCAAGCTCGCTACCAAGGGAAGTGAGAAAGTTGATAACCAGAAAAAAGGAGGAAAGAATGGGAGAAAGAATGGCTCCAAGAACGGAGGGAACCCTGACGTTGCAAAGTCGTTCCAGGCGGTCAACACCGTCTTCAAAGAACCAATTTACAAAATTCTCGCGAAGATCAAGGATGAGCCGTTCATCAAATGTCCCCGAAAAATGGTAGGAGACCCATCGAAAAGAAACAATGTACTGAGATGCACCTTCCATAAATATGGAGGGCATAAGACCGAGCACTACTAGGCTCTTAAGTTCCACCTCGAGGAGTTGGCCCAATCCGGACATTTGAATGACTTTGTGGAAAGGAAGGTAGAGAGAGTGACTATCCACAAGGAGGCAAAACCCACAACGTATTGGAAGACGACGCCGGACATGAATTCGCAGTAATCCATGGAGTATCCGATGTTAAGAAAATCCAGGGTAACTCAGCTCGAATGGAGGTAAAGAAGCTGACAGCGGTAATGCAAGCTTTTCAGATTGATCCAGCAAAATCACAGGCAGGAAAACGTCGGCGAGCAGAGGACATCAACTACAATAAGCATATTGTTTTCCCGGATGAAGATCTTGTGGGAGTGAGGACCCCACATCACAATGCCTTAGTCATTACACTCAGGATAGCCATCTTTGATATCGACAGGTGGCTCGTCGATCAAGGGAGCTCATCCGAAGTAATGTACATCGACCTGTTCAGAAAATTGAAGTTGAACATCGCCGACCTAAAGGGAACAACTGTTCCTATGGTCGGCTTCGTTGGGAAAATGACCATGCCTCTGGGAAAGATTGTACTACCAGTGCTCGCTGGGAATGTTTCAAAAATAATTGAATTCTTGGTGGCCGACATCGATTCACCGTATCAAGCCATCCTCGGCAGGGGATGGCTTCATGCAATGAAGGCAGTCTCTTCGACCAACCACCAGAAACTCAAATATGTCATCGAGCGGGGAGTGATGGAGATACATGGCGACCGGGCGATGGCGAGAAAGTGCTTCATAGCGGCCATCCAACCAAAGCCAGAGAAAAAAGCCGTTAAAACCAGCGAGAAAGTGGAGGAAGGTGCAATCCCTTCCAAATAGCAATTAAAATATGGAAGGCCCAGAGTGGAAGAGACCAGGCTCCTCCCCTCCGAGCGTGTTGTAGAGGACCTGGTAGAAGTAATTGCTAAAGAAGGCGACAACAGCAGAGTCTTCCTGATCGGGACCTCACTCACTAACCAAGAGCAAAAGGATTTGTTAACCTTACTCAGAAGCAACATAGATGTTTTCGCTTGGGAACCCTATGAGCTGCTAGGAATCGATCCCAATATGGTCTGCCATCAGTTGCACGTCAATCCCACATTCAAGCCGATAGCGCAGAAGGCAAGACGAACTGCTCCCGAGAAGGCCAGAGCAATAGAAAAAGAAGTCAAAAAACTTCTGGATGCAGGGTCCATACGGGAAGTGCAATTCTCCAAATGGTTATCCAACCCAGTGGTAGTTCCAAAAAGCAATGGGAAGTGGAAAGTGTGCATAGACTTCACTGACCTCAACAAAGCCTGCCCCAAGGATAACTTCCCTCTTCCAAAAATAGACCAACTAGTAGACGCCACTGCAGCTCACGAACAAATGAGTTTCCTAGACGCATACTCAGGCTATCACCAGATTCCCCTATATGCCCCAGATCAGGACAAAATGACATTTATCACGACGGTTAGTTTATGCTGTTACAAGGTCATGCCTTTTGGGCTAAAAAATGCAGGGGCAACCTATCAGCGGCTGGTTACTAAAATGTTCAAGAATCAGATGGGAGACACAATGGAGGTCTACATCAATGACATGCTCGTCAAGAGCAAGGAGAAGGAAAATCACCTCTCGGACCTGTCAAGTACCTTCGAAATCCTCAGGAAGTACCGAATGAAACTCAACGCGAGCAAGTGTTCCTTCGGTGTCCAGTCAGGAAAGTTTCTTGGGTATTTGGTCAGCAAGCGTGGCATAGAGGCTAATCCGGACCAGGTTGATGCAATCAAAAGAGTGCAACCTCCTCGCACAATCCGCGATGTACAGAAGCTCACTGGAATGCTCGCTGCTCTAAATCGTTTCATATATAAATCCTCCGAGAGATGAAAGCCCTTTTTCCAACTCTTAAAAGGCAGAAAAATAGTAGAATGGACCCCAGGTTGCTCACAAGCATTAGACGAGCTCAAGTCCTACCTAAGCTCCCCACCACTGCTTGTCATACCACAGCAAATGGACTCTTTGTACCTCTACCTCTCTGTATCCAGCCATACTTTCAGCTCAGCGCTAATGTGTGAAGTTACAGGGATCCAACATCCAGTCTATTACTCGAGCAAAACCTTACTAGACGCCGAGTAACGCTACCTGCCATTGGAAAAGCTCTCTTTTGCCCTAGTAATGTCCTCGAGGAAACTGAAGCATTACTTCGAAGCTCATACGATCATCGTCCTTACATCACACCCCCTTAAGGCTGTCCTAAGGAAGACGGATTTTTCGGGCAGACTGTCTAAATGTTCAGTCGAGCTCGGCCAATTTGACATCCAATTTCAACCAAGGACAGCTATCAAGGGTCAAATCCTTGCTAACTTCATAGCTGAATTCACAGGCAAAGAACCCTTCGACCTGCCTAAGCCAAGAGAACAAAACAACCAGGCTACAGGGGGAAGCTGGAAACTATTCGTTGATGGAGCCTCCAACTCAAAGGGGGCAGGAGTAGGAATTGTTCTCATCACTCCAGAAAACACAGTCCTCGAGCAAGGAATCAAGCTGGGATTTGCAGCCTCCAACAACGAAGCAGAATACGAAGCCTTAATAGCAGATCTCCAAAGGGCGCAAACTCTGGGAGAAAAGCATTTACAGGTATTCGGAGACTCGCAACTAGTTACCAATCAGATAAGTGGAGACTATAACGCGAAGGATGAGAGGATGGCAGCCTACCTCTCCCTGGTAAAAAACTTAATGACAAACTTTGAAGAAATCAACATCCAACAGTTTCCCAGGGGGCAGAACATCCACGTTGACGCCTTAGCAGCCCTTAGCTCGGCAGTTGATTCCAGCCTTAAAAGGATCATCCCTATCGATTTCCTCAGCTGCCCGAGCATTTACCCCAACTGCGAGCTGACCAAAGCGAAACCAATACTCCAATTGGAACTTGCCCCCAGCTGGATGGATCCCTTGAGAGACTATTTGAAGAACGGAACGCTCCCAGAGGATAAGAGGACCGCCCACCAGATAAGAGTCAAAGCTGCTCACTTTCACTTATCCACGGGAGGCGACTTGTATAAAAGATCTTTCTCCGGCACCTACCTTAGATGCGTCCACCCAGGCGATGTCAAGACAGTGCTTCACGAGCTTCAAGAAGGAATCTGCGGGAGTCACGTCGAAGGAAGGTCTCTATCTTTCCGAGCAATGAAGGAAGGTTATTGGTGGCCATATATGCAAAAGGACTCCGCAGCATATGTCCGCAGATGCCTAAAATTCCAGCTTCACGACCCCATGGTCCACCAGCCCGCCAGTGAGTTAAAATCCCTGACCAGCCCCTAGCCTTTTGCCCAGTGGGGAATGGACATCGTGGGACCATTGCCCACCGCTGCCGGCAATCGCAAATACCTGTTGGTCGCAACTGATTACTTTACCAAGAGGATCGAGGCAGAACCACTGGCGAACATCCGAGATGCTGACATGATGAGGTTCATATGGAGAAATATAATCACTCGATTCGGGATCCCCAGAACCATCATCACTGACAATGGAACTCAGTTCGATAGTGGCCCTTTTCAAGACTTCTGCGATCAACACGGGATCAGGCACCACTTCAGCTCGGTGGCTTACCCTCAAAGCAATGGACAAGCTGAGGCTTCCAACAAGATAGTGATCACTGGATTGAAGAAGCGGTTAGAACAAGCCAAAGGCCCGTGGACAACCGAGCTACCGTATATCCTATGGGCGTACAGAACAACTCCTAGGCTAGCCATAGGAGAAACGCCATTCTCACTAGCATATGGTATGGAGGAAGTCATCCCACTAGAAGCAGGATTGCCTACAATGAGATTCGACCTCGTCGAGCAGGGTCAGAACGATCAGGCTTTGCTCGCTGAACTCGGTTTGGCCGACGAGCGCAGGGAACTTGCCCTAGTAAAACTAGCGAGCTATCAGCAACAGCTCGCAAAGCACTACATCAAAAGGGTCAATCCGAGGAAATTCGAAGTTGGGGACTATGTTCTAAGAAAGGTCCTGGGCAACACAGTGAAGCCATCAGACGGTAAACTGGGCCCGAACTGGGAAGGACCTTATGAGATAATTAGAAACGATCAGCATGGTGCCTATCATTTGAAAACGATGGAGGGCAGAGAGATACCACGAGCATGGAACGCAACTAATCTCAAGAAATTCTATTTTTAGGGGTTCTATTATTAGATCTTTTATTGTACTCATTATGGGAAAAGACAGTTTATTTCTCAATTCACCAATGAAAATCTCTCAGTTGATCACTCTCTAAAAAGTAACAATTATATCTTATTGCACATCCTTTTCAAATCACAGGTATAATGGTTGGCATATCAGGGGAATATCCCTCCTCAGGTCATCGTCATGAAGCACGACAGACCTCTTAGCATTGCCCATGGCAATATATGAATCCCTATAGAGTATTCTTAGGCATCAAACCTACTTAGGTTAAACAAAATCCTAACCGGATAAAGTCATCCAATAACAGGTGTGTCCTTGCCAATTGCCTTACTTAGGCCTAAGGGAGTGTGACGACATGACCTAAAAGGTAAAGTAAGGGCACAATGGTATTCGTAATACTGGACTGGGCGGACACTCACATGAGGATTGTGAAGCTGCAAAAATATAAAAAGATTAGATAAACACGTTTAGTTGGCAAAATCGCCCAAAACTCAAACTTTCCATTAATCTTTTATATTTACAAACAATAATAGTACATATTTAGTCGGCGAAGCTCGCCCAAAGCATTTACAATTATTAAAAAACAAAATATCAAGAAGGTGAAAGCCTCCGAGCAAGGTAGTCAGCAACTTTAGATCTCCTCCCATCATCAGGAGTAGGATCGTACTCCTCCACGACCTCATTTGTGTCCAACTCCAATAGTCACCGGGGAATAGCATCTATGGGGATCCATCGATCATCTCGCCTGAATGGATTGGGCATCAGAGTTGAGGGGGACATCTCGTGCCGATACCACAATATCGAGTTCCTCGGGACCTGCAGCTCTTTGAAAGCACTCAACCACCCCCTGATGAAGGAAAGTTCCTCAAACTCTGATAATCTTATGGGAGCATCCAGCCAGCCCTGATCATAGCCATCAGTCCACACTTGGTGAGGGTCCTTCTTGAATAGATGCCGCAGTCGGGTGACGTCCCTCTGGAGCCCAGTAGCAGTCACATGAGCTCGGCAAACATCGCCGCGTAGCTCCTCTATTTCCCTCTCACGCTGCTCCACGACTTCCCTACTCCTACCCCTTGTACACCTACCAGCACGCGGGAGGGGAGGCCGAACAGCTCGCGACGAGGAAGAGCCTTGTAGGACTGCCGAAGCGGTGCTCGGCGAATGTTCCTTAAGCTTCGAGACCTCCCGCCTCAGGTCTTCATTCTCCCACCGAAGGAACTCCATGACTTGGTTGATCTCGGTGGCCTCCAGTAACTTTGCTCTCAGCTCGCTGACTTCTTCTTGCACTGAAGCACCGATCTCTTCCATTTCCTGGAGCCTGTCCTTCAACTTGGACACTGTAACAACCCGTCCTTTTGGAGACCATTAATTTCCATAATTGGATATAAATTGGCAATTTGGGGAATTTTCCTAAATAGTAATTTTTGGAATTTTCGAGGATTGAATGATTTTCGAAGGGTGTTATAAATTATTTTGGGACTATATAGGTCGAAGTAATTTAATTATATGTCGCCGTGAAGTATAGCGACACGAGGTAAGATTTTTAATGGGAAAAACCCGCATTTATTTATTTTGGGTTGGAATAGTGATTTACGGTCAAGTACCTCGGATGGGAATTTTGACTGCGCCATAATTCTCGGAATGTCCGAGATAGTCGGAAAAGAGTGTCCGATTGCCGAAAATGAGTTTCGGATATTTTTAGAGGTAAAATTAACTCGTAATTGGGTAAACGAGTCGTTTTTGGGTTTTAAGGGTTTAAAACCCTTTTCTCTTATATAAAGAGGGAGAGAGGGAAAGAAAAGAGAAAGAAAGAAAGGAAAGAGAGAGAAGAGAGAGAGGAAGGAGAAAGAGGAGGAGAAATGGGAGATCTCGGGCCAACTCCGCCGGATTCGACTCGAGGTCGTCGGATTTTATCCACGAGGCAAGTGTTTACTTGCTTTATTTATCTTTTTGCATAAATATCTCATACCGTAGTTTGGTATAAACAAACCCTAATGGTTTTGGGGTGGGTTATCGTGGATAAAACGGGTTTTTGGGAGTTAAAACAATTAAACCCCAATAATATTTCAATTTTGTGGAACTAGGGTTTTAATCCAAATTAATTGGTGATTCCGGGTTCTAGGATGTTTAGAACCCGTGTTATAAGTGTATTTGTAGTTGGTTGAGGTTGTAGGACGTTGGGTGAGGCGACAAAAGCTTGGGAGAAGCTTTAATGGCGGAAATCGTCTCGGAGGTGGCGATGAATAGTAACCCGTCACCTTTGGGGGCATTTTTGGCCATGAAAAGAATTGATTTAGCTTTCGGCCAAAACACGAAAGTTGTAGATCTTTTCGATACGGTCGCGTGGGCGCCGATCACGTATTTTTATGATTTTTCTAAGATTTGATATGATTTTTACAAGATGACAGCTCCGGGTTGACATCGTCAACTCGGAAATCAAATCGGGAATTGGAAAAAATTACAGCTAGAATTAATACCGTAGATGTTCGGGATAATTTTTGGGGTAGTTTAGAAACCCCAAAAATGAATTTAGGTTGTTGGTTAAGGGAATTGAGGGATTTTAATTTGGGAGACCTGGTGTGACCGGTCGACCGCGCCCCTATGGCCGGTCGACCGCGTCAAGGAGAAAGGGCCTACTGCTTTGTTTCGTAGGCTTATTTACAACCCGCGGTCGACCGGGGGTCTAGGACCGGTCGACCGGTGCCCTGTTTTCAGCCCAAGATTTTGGAGATTAGGATTATTTCTCCTTTTTGAGTTTATGTTTAAAGGCCTTCCAAATTAGAAATTTATGGAGGGTTATGTCCTAAAGGACTTGAGGAATTGGGAGTTTGTATATGTATATATTCACTTAGAGTGAATTATTATATTTGGAGATATCCAATAAACCTTTAAGAGTTGATTAAGGTAATTATTCGTCATCAAAGTAAGAAATACTTTGGATTTAGAATCATGCTAATCCGAATGCATGATTATGATTCCCGGAGGGAATCTTTGGCATTATAGTCATCGTTAGATGATATAGGCCATTATGGCCGGTTATATATGCTAAGAGGAATATATAGGCTATACATATATACTGTGTGATTTAGGTATACATATATATATGTTATAATGGAAAGGATTTTGAAATTATAAAAATGAATATTTTCAAAATGGAATGAGAAATGTTTTTCATAATTAATAAATTATAGATTGTACACACCTCCCTAAATCGCTATCATAAGGGAAGTCGCGCGTGTTGTGGTGAAGCCTTCCTGGCTGTTGAGCAGGTTGGATATAGTCCCTAGGCCATATGGGCGGTTATTTATATTTTTCTGCGCTGGTTAGGGGATTCTGGGTGTGGTCCTGACTTTCCCGCAGGCAATATGGCCGCTTCCCGACGTTGTTAGGTTCCCAGGTTGTCTTGGAGGCCCTGGAAGATGATAGCCATTTAGGGGCGCGTCCAGTGGGGAAACCCGGAGGGGCGGTCTTATATTTGTTAAAGCAATTCATGATAATGGATTGGCTTTATATTTACATTTCCTGAGTATAAAAAAGGAAATGAGATAAAGGTTTAGCTTCGGTAACACTCCCGGATGGAAGAAGGGATGTGGAAGCATTATTTGATCAAAGCATTTTCATGATAATGGAAATGGCTTTGAGGGATGACATATAAAGGGAAAGCATTTTTATGATAATAAAATTGGCTTTAATAAGGTAAACGATTTGTTAAAGCAATTCATGATAATGAATTGGCTTTTATATTTACATTTCGTGAGTATAAAAAGGGAAATGGAAAGTTTTGAGAAAAGGAAAAGTATTGATAAATACTTGTATATAAATCCTCAGTCCGGGAGATAGATCCGGATGTATATTATAGTATGGATATGTATATATGGATGAATCGAGTGCCGAGGATCTAATGGATCCCAATGATCGACCTTGCCGCATAGTAGTGTATCGGGGGGGGGGGGGTTCCTTGTTTGGATTTCGCTTCGCGAGACACCCCACGCACGAATATGGCGGTGTGTTGAGACTGGGGAGAAGTTTAATCCTTAGTGCTCTTATATTATTAATTCTTATGGTATATATATTATTATATATCTTTCTGTACTTAGGGACTGGCGGATCTCGACTATCGACCGTGCCGCGTAGTAGTGTATCGGGGGGGTTCCTTGTTTGGATTTCGCTTTGCGAGACACCCCACGCACGAACATGGCATAACGTTGAGACTGGGGTGAAGCTTCGCCCTTAGTACATTACTGGACTATCTAGGGTAGATAGTGGTTGGGTGATAGACTAGTTTAGCAGGGTAGCTTGACTAGAATGTTCTAGATAGATGCGCTAGGAGTGCACTATTAGCGGAGAGGTGAGGGGTATCTCATGGGAGTGCGATACCAAACTTAAATATGAGATAAAACCTTTTTCAAAATAATAAGGCATTTATGCACTTGCAAAATATTTTCAACATTCGGGGCTCTGACCCGTTTATCTACTTCTCCTTTCTTGTTATACTATATATATATAGGTGTCCAGACACAGGGACGCCTGGATGGAAATTCTTTCGAGTCTGACGTCTGCTGCAGCAGCTGTGGATGCTTGCAGGTTATCGGTAGACGCTTCTTTCCTTGTACTCTAGATAGGAGATATTGTATAAACATTCGAGCCAATGGCTCAATAGCATTTATTTATTCTTTCAGTACAACATTCGATATGGTTGTATATTTTGACCGAGTGTTCGGTTATTTTAATTCCTTTTATTTTCATTTCAGTTCATTACGCATTTAATTGTGGATGTTTTGAATTATTCGTTAAAAAGAGTAGTTAAGTAAAAGTTTTTAACGGCCACCTAATAGGATATTAGTAATTAAATGGATTTTCGACAGTGATGTTAAGGATGATCCATATGTGACTCCTGTTTTAATTTAATATTGGAGTGATCGCCCGGTATCTTATTAGGCGGGTTGTTACAGATGGTATCAGAGCATCAAGTTCTAGTGTCCTTAGGAATCTGTGCGGACGTACTACGCTTTCAGCGTTGCCCTCGATTTGTATAGAGCCCCAGGATTAGGATTGTTAATATCTCTTGTGAGATTTCGATCTCCTGCCATATTAGAAGATTATAGAAATCTTTTACGCGCTCGTTGAGAATCGTGTGCGGAGCTCGGAGGGCAGCAGGAGTTGGAGCTTAGCTGGAGTAGCTGGTAGAAGGTTGGGATGAGGACCTTAGTAGAGGTCACTCTCCTTGTGGTAATTATTAAGGATTTCGGCGGCAACTACAAAATAATGGTAGTTAGGATTACCGCAGTACCGCTGAGGTAGAGAGTGGTACTAAAGTTGAATTCCTCATCTAAGTTGAGGGTTCGAAAGGGATCTTACGGATAGTTTTAACCGTGAGACCCCATAATTCTGCAAGGAAGGATTGTTGGAACCAGTAGTGGAATTTCCTTTTAACGAAGGAGTTAAGAGGATTAGTACGATGATTGTAAGGAGCAAGGCTATAGAGTCAGATGGTGTTGTGGAGTGCGGAGCCACACGGATAGTCTTTTCCGATAGGAATAAAGGACAAGGTTAGGGTGCCCAGATGGGGCCTAGAGTCGAGAAATTTTGGTAAGAGGTGTGGCTAGATGAAGTTGTGGTGTTCGATAGCCTTAGACTCGTGTGTGTAATATGAGTTTTGTTTTGGTCTCGATAACATAATAATGTAGGCCTATGTGTTTTCCGCGATAGCGGAATTTTGTTTTCCTTCACTCGCCATAGAGGCGGGTGATTATATTTTGGTTATATACGTATAATGTATTGGTTGATCGGAGCGATAGCAGGCTAATGATGGCAAGTCTATCGTGTCCACTGTTCCTGGAGGGGACAGGTTGTTATTGTGGTGTCTCACCTTGATAAAGTTCGAGTTCACCTCTATTATTATGGATTAGTGGAACCTCGATGAGTAGAGGCTTCCCTTTTTTTGGTTGGTATATGTGGCAACCTTATAGATATAATGTGAGGCCCACAGGAATATTGTTGAGCTATAAGATAAAGCTCATCATGGTTTGAGCAAGGACTTAGAAATAGTGCGAGCGCTGGGTGGTGTGACTCTTAGTTAGAGATAGGAGTTCAGACCATCTTTTTGTTGGATTAGGGGATAGGGATATCCCGGGTGCATGTTAAAATAACGGGACTCCGTGATCGACGAAGTCAAGGGTTAATGTGTGGAGGGGTTCCTTGTTTGGATTTCGCTTTGTGAGACACTCCACACATGACTCTTAACGGTGCCGGGCGTGGAGAGCTGTTATAGGATGCAAGGATTCGGGTTAGTCTTATAGTGTGGATGAACCCCTATAGACTATGAGCCCTGTGATGATGATATGTTTATGGAGATATTGTGCTATGGAAAAGCACTAAATTGGTCCTCTCACCACAAGTAGTTGGGTGGAGTGGGACTTAGATAATTTGATTTGAAGATGATATCCCTGCCTTAATAAGAAGGCAAATTTGGAGAAATTGGGTTGAGGAATATAACCAGCCTTAATGAAAAGGCAAATTTTGAGGAGATACAATTTGGGCATTATGTTCGTGACACTTTCTACAGAAAGTGGGCACTTCGATTGGTTAGGTTTCCTTCCGTATGGACGGAAGGATAAGATTCTAGAAATGCGTTCGTAGGTTAGCATAGGCAGGATTTAGGATGTCCCGCTGGTGTGTCTTGGGCCGTTACATCTCGATGACCGACAACGCGAGGGAGTAGTGTAACGGGAGGGTTCCTTGTTTGGATTTCGCCTTGGCGAGACGTCCCACGCACGAAACCGAGCAAATGTCGGGATTCGAGAGAGGCCTTGGGCACTAGGGACATACTTAGGATTATATTAGTTTCGCGTAGGTAGGGTAACGCATAGATAGTAACATTGTAGGATGTAGGCTCGATAGAGTTAGCGTTACCGAGGTTAGGAGTGTGATTTTCGCGGGTCGAGAGGACCCATAGATGAGTATTACACCGAGGAAAGGAGACCCTTATTGGGAGCGAGTGTTACGTGTCTGACGTTCACTATATACGTGCAGATGTGCGCAAGTTAGAAAGGTGTATGGGCACCTTGGTAAGTTTATTTATATACCGCCTGAAATAGAATGGGCGTAGTATATAAGGTTGAAATTCATGCCGATAGGCATTATAGATGATGGGTATTATGTGACGTATTAGAGTCACTTTACGATCGTGGTAGTCGTATTGTACATGGTTGAGAACCATTGGGTTAGTGTCATTCCCTTTGAGGTATTAGGATTTTGAGTGATCCTAGGATTGGTGGTGTAGGTCCTATCTGAATTTCGAGGACGAAATTCCGTTGTAAGGGGGGGAGTATGTAACAACCCGTCCTTTTGGAGACCATTAATTTCCATAATTGGATATAAATTGGCAATTTGGGGAATTTTCCTAAATAGTAATTTTTGGAATTTTTGAGGATTGAATGATTTTCGAAGGGTGTTATAAATTATTTTGGGACTATATAGGTCGAAGTAATTTAATTATATGTCGCCGTGGAGTATAGCGACACGAGGTAAGATTTTTAATGGGAAAAACCTGCATTTATTTATTTTAGTTTGGAATAGTGATTTGCGGTTAAGTACCTCGGATGGGAATTTTGACTGCGCCATAATTCTCGGAATGTCCGAGATAGTCGGAAAAGAGTGTCCGATTGTCGAAAATGAGTTTCGGATATTTTTTGAGGTAAAATTAACTCGTAATTGGGTAAACGAGTCGTTTTTGGGTTTTAAGGGTTTAAAACCCTTTTCTCTTATATAAAGAGGGAGAGAGGGAAAGAAAAGAGAAAGAAAGAAAGGAAAGAGAGAGAAGAGAGAGAGGAAGGAGAAAGAGGAGGAGAAATGGGAGATCTCGGGCCAACTCCGTTGGATTCGACTCGAGGTCGTCGGATTTTATCCACGAGACAAGTGTTTACTTGCTTTATTTATCTTTTTGCATAAATATCTCATACCTTAGTTTGGTATAAACAAACCCTAATGGTTTTGGGGTGGGTTATCGTGGATAAAACGGGTTTTTGGGAGTTAAAACAATTAAACCCCAATAATATTTCAATTTTGTGGAACTAGGGTTTTAATCCAAATTAATTGGTGATTCCGGGTTCTAGGATGTTTAGAACCCGTGTTATAAGTGTATTTGTAGCTGGTTGAGGTTGTAGGACGTTGGGTGAGGCGACAAAAGCTTGGGAGAAGCTTTAATGGCGGAAATCGTCTCGGAGGTGACGATGAATAGTAACCCGTCACCTTTGGGGGCATTTTTGGCCATGAAAAGAATTGATTTAGCTTTCGGCCAAAACACGAAAGTTGTAGATCTTTTCGATACGGTCGCGTGGGCGCCGATCGCGTATTTTTATAATGTTTCTACGATTTGATATGATTTTTACAAGATGACAGCTCCGGGTTGACATCGTCAACTCGGAAATCAAATCGGGAATTGGAAAAAATTACGGCTAGAATTAATGCCGTAGATGTTCGGGATAATTTTTGGGGTAGTTTAGAAACCCCAAAAATTAATTTAGGCTGTTGGTTAAGGTAATTGAGGGATTTTAATTTGGGAGACCTGGTGTGACCGGTCGACCGCGCCCCTATGGCCGGTCGACCGCGTCAAGGAGAAAGGGCCTACTGCTTTATTTCGTAGGCTTATTTACAACCCGCGGTCGACCGGGGGTCTAGGACCGGTCGACCGGTGCCCTGTTTTCAGCCCAAGATTTTGGAGATTAGGATTATTTCTCCTTTTTGAGTTTATGTTTAAAGGCCTTCCAAATTAGAAATTTATGGAGGGTTATGTCCTAAAGGACTTGAGGAATTGGGAGTTTGTATATGTATATATTCACTTAGAGTGAATTATTATATTTGGAGATATCCAATAAACCTTTAAGAGTTGATTAAGGTAATTATTCGTCATCAAAGTAAGAAATACTTTGGATTTAGAATCATGCTAATCCGAATGCATGATTATGATTCCCGGAGGGAATCTTTGGCATTATAGTCATCGTTAGATGATATAGGCCATTATGGCCGGTTATATATGCTAAGAGGAATATATAGGCTATACATATATACTGTGTGATTTAGGTATACATATATATATGTTATAATGGAAAGGATTTATAAAATATAAAAATGAATATTTTCAAAATGGAATGAGAAATGTTTTTCATAATTAATAAATTATAGATTGTACACACCTCCCTAAATCGCTATCATAAGGGAAGTCGCGCGTGTTGTGGTGAAGCCTTCCTGGCTGTTGAGCAGGTTGGATATAGTCCCTAGGCCATATGGGCGGTTATTTATATTTTTCTGCGTTGGTTAGGGGATTCTGAGTGTGGTCCTGACTTTCCCGCAGCCAATATGGCCGCTTCCCGACGTTGTTAGGTTCCCAGGTTGTCTTGGAGGCCCTGGAAGATGATAGCCATTTAGGGGCGCGTCCAGTGGGGAAACCCGGAGGGGCGGTTTTAGATTTGTTAAAGCAATTCATGATAATGGATTGGCTTTATATTTACATTTCCTGAGTATAAAAAAGGAAATGGGATAAAGGTTTAGCTTCGGTAACACTCCCGGATGGAAGAAGGGATGTGGAAGCATTATTTGATCAAAGCCTTTTCATGATAATGGAAATGGCTTTGAGGGATGACATATCAAGGGAAAGCATTTTTATGATAATAAAATTGGCTTTAAAAAGGTAAACGATTTGTTAAAGCAATTCATGATAATGAATTGGCTTTTATATTTACATTTCGTGAGTATAAAAAGGGAAATGGAAAGTTTTGAGAAAATGAAAAGTATTGATAAATACTTGTATATAAATCCTCAGTCAGGGAGATAGATCCGGATGTATATTATAGTATGGATATGTATATATGGATGAATCGAGTGCCGAGGATCTAATGGATCCCAATGATCGACCTTGCCGCATAGTAGTGTATCGGGGGGGCGGGTCCTTGTTTGGATTTCGCTTCGCGAGACACCCCACGCACGAATATGGCGGTGTGTTGAGACTGGGGAAAAGTTTAATCCTTAATGCTCTTATATTATTAATTCTTATGGTATTTATATTATTATATATCTTTCTGTACTTAGGGACTGGCGGATCTCGACTATCGACCGTGCCGCGCAGTAGTGTATCGGGGGGGTTCCTTGTTTGGATTTCGCTTTGCGAGACACCCCACGCACGAATATGGCATAACGTTGAGACTGGGGTGAAGCTTCGCCCCTAGTACATTACTTGGACTATCTAGGGTAGATAGTGGTTGGGTGATAGACTAGTTTAGCAGGGTAGCTTGACTAGAATGTTCTAGATAGATGCGCTAGGAGTGCACTATTAGCGGAGAGGTGAGGGGTATCTCATGGGAGAGCGATACCAACCTTAAATATGAGATAAAACCTTTTTCAAAATAATAAGGCATTTATGCACTTGCAAAATATTTTCAACATTCGGGGCTCTGACCCGTTTATCTACTTCTCCTTTCTTGTTATACTATATATATATAGGTGTCCAGACACAGGGACGCCTGGATGGAAATTCTTTCGAGTCTGACGTCTGCTGCAGCAACTGTGGATGCTTGCAGGTTATCGGTAGACGCTTATTTCCTTGTACTCTAGATAGGAGATATTGTATAAACATTCGAGCCAATGGCTCAATAGCATTTATTTATTCTTTCAGTACAGCATTCGATATGGTTGTATATTTGGACCGAGTGTTCGGTTATTTTAATTCCTTTTATTTTCATTTCAGTTCATTATGCATTTAATTGTGGATGTTTTGAATTATTCGTTAAAAAGAGTAGTTAAGTAAAAGTTTTTAACGGCCACCTAATAGGATATTAGTAATTAAATGGATTTTCGACAGTGATGTTAAGGATGATCCATATGTGACTCCTGTTTTAATTTAATATTGGAGTGATCGCCCGGTATCTTATTAGGCGGGTTGTTACAGCCACCAGCTCAGACTGATCCTTATATTTCTGGTTCCTTGAGTTAGCAAACCTGCAACGCCTAGCAAAGGCCTGGCGAACTGCAGGGCTTGCATTAGGACCCAGAGTCCTACCTAGTTGGGAGGTAACAGGAATATAGTCATCCACATCAACCAACTACAAGTAAAAGAAAGAGAAAAGAAAGAGATCAGCATAAACAAAAATGAAGTCTTTTCATTGATAATGAGCGAGGTTACATCAGATCAAAAAAGAAAAAAAGTTACAAAGAAGCCCTATCAATTGGCAACCTCGGTGGATGGACCCTTGTCCTTATCAGCATCAGCAGGGATATTACCCTCTGCAGGTGTGTCCACTGCCCCCTCGACCAAGGGAGCATCAGCAGGAGTCGCCTGAGAAACAGGATTGGTGCCTTCAGCAGTTGGGGCTGGCTCCTCATCCACGACTAGCTTTGGCCCTGGATCATGCTCGTCAAAGAGTGGGGATGCAACATCCAGCCCAGCAGCCACGAGGGCCTTGTTCCACCCTTTCTTGAAGTTCAGATGGCTGATATAGCCTATCTGAACCTCGGCGTCCACATACGCTGCAGCCCAACCACAGTTGTACGAATCTTCCTTGAGAGTGGCCACCTGAGCTTTCTCCACCTCCAGCTTCTCGGCCAGAGCCCTGTTCTTCTCTACAAGGTCTAGCTTGCTCGAGTACACTTGTTCGTACGCCTTCCTCAGCTCGCCAAGCTCCCAGACAGCGTCATCTCTCTTGCGAGCAGAATTAGCAAGGGCAGAGGCAGATGAGGCTCAAGCTGCATCAGCAGCCTTCAGATCGACCTCCAGCTTAGAACCCCTGGCTACCAGAGTAGACTTCTGCTGCTCCAGCTCGCTGTTCCTTCTCAACAGCTGGTCGCGAGAGCGATAGAGCACAGCAAAGTAAGTTACCAATTGCAAAAAATGAGGGAAGGATCAGAAAGAAGAAACCATCAAAATGGATTAAAGGAAATTGAGAATTAAAAGAGGAACCTTACCAAGGCAAGCCTCTGGCTAGATTGCAAAGCCAGTTGATCGGACCCCGACGCCCTCTCACTATCTGCAGGGAGGACTGCTCTCTCGAGCAGCGCAGGGGCAAGCTAAGGAGAGGTGGCCACCGAAACCCCCTCAGGCAAGGAAGATACCGGGACCAGGGCTTGACTAATTTTGGTCCTTAGTTCCATCTTCCTCCTCTCCTCCTCTTTTTCCCTCTCCCTTCTCTTTCTCTCTTCCACCTTCTTCCTCTCCTCCTCCTTTTTCTTCTCTCTCTCTCGCCTGCTCCTCCTCTCTCTTCTTCTTCTCTTGCTCCTAAGAAGAAGGCCGAGAACCAGTAGCTATGGCCCCGGAGGCAGTCTTCGATTTATTGGACCTCTGGACAAGAAGCACATCATCATCATCATCATCATCATCATCATCATCATCATCATCATCATCATCTCTAATTAAATTCCTCATGGGAGGCATCTCTTCACCAGAACTGCTGGTAGTGCTCGAAGAACTGCTACTGTCAACACTGCCTGCACCCAAATTACTAACACCTGCAGGCTCACTCTCCGAGCTGCTCTCCTCTTTGTCCAGTTAGATGGGCTCAACAGAAATCTCTTCGGAAGAGTCAAAGTCCAGAACACTATCCACGGGTCGGGCTATGAAGCTGGAGCCTGTGTTCTTGTATTCAAGCAGAATAGCAGTAGACCTAGGATGCTCGCCGTCACCCAAAGGTTCCCTAATGTTCCAAGCTTTCACCAGTTCCGAGATACGAACCTCGCTGAGAGCAGGCTCCAAGTTCTTTATACTCGCTGTAAAAGAGAAAGCAAGAAGAGTTTAGAAAAATCACAAAGTCAGCAAAGGTTAAAACAATAATACAACATCTACCTATATATTCTTCCCCATAAAAGGGAACAGTGAACCTCTCAGACCTCGACCCTTCAAATTGGGGGGATAATTTCCAATTCCTAACAAGAAACCCTTCTTTCCAGTAGTCCTTATGGGAATCAGGTAAATTTACAACCAATACCCTATCAGGGCTCCTAGCCTTAAGGTACAGGACACCTGAACTCGTTCGAGAAAAGGAATAATAAAAGCAGACCTCGGCAAGCCCTAACCTTGTGCCGTACAATTGATTTATCCTATGCACGTCGTTCACTGTTTTCCATACGTTGGGCGAACATTGTGCAGGCACAACACCAAAATAGCTAAAGAAGTGAAGAAACAGACCATTAGTGGGAAAGGTAAGACCCCCCTGGGAGAGTAACAGGACGTGAATCCAATGTGCATCCTCTATATTCTTAACGTTCCTAGGCGGCGAGACCCAACACTCAATCTCTACCCACTCAGGAATACTGTAGAGTCTTCTAAACTCAGTTACTGACCTATTTCCAATCTTCTCCATTGGAAAAATACAAGAAAAACTATAAACTCAAGAAAAGGGCATGAGAGACTTACAAGACAGAAGATCAGGTCAAATGGCGAAGAAGCGACGAGAGTGGAGACCGAAAACAGAAGGTACAAAGCTTAAGAGTTCTCAGAAGATAGAAGATTGCTGGAAAAAGCTGAAGTGACGAAGAGAAAATGTGTCTTATTCCAACAAGCCTTCAAGTCTAATCATAACGCACGGATAACGAAGCGGGTGCCGCCAAAGCAACTTCATAGTTTTCAAAGAAATCGACCATCATAGCTGATTATTTAAATTCATTGGACCTGTAAAAATGGCCCAACAAATTTAGGGGCAATTGTGGGTACCCTAAATTTAGCACCATAAGGCCTGGACGAGTAGCCTCTCCTTAGCGGCCCAAAGCCCATGCCCATCACCTCTTGTACTCATCCGATTAACCCATGATCCCATGAAGAGAAGTTGTAAGGGAGCGCGATCCCATGTAGGGGAGATGGCTAATAAGGAGGAACCCATCACCCCCACTACTCCAACATATACATGTACAAATTAAACCCTAAGTCTGGGGCAAAGGACAAGTTGTATTCTCTGTACTTATTCTTCAGAATATAGAGAAATAATACTGACTGAACCACCATGGACGTAGGCACATATTTGCTGAACCACGTATAACTGTTGTTGTGTGATTGGCATCTTATTTATCGTTTCTTGATTGTTACCTCTTTCATATTTATTTGTGTTTCATAATAATTGTCACCATAATTAATATATCTAAATTATAATCTCTGGGTTCTAATCTTTAACCTTCATAAGTTATTTGCATAAGATCTCTCACGTCATCTTTAATGCCAGTAATATACCTCCACTATTTTACCTAACCTAAGAACTAAGTACGAAACATCTCCCCACACCCAACGTTACGTTAAGTTTCGTGCGTGGGACATCTCTCAAAGCGAAATACAAATAAGGAACCCCACGATAAACTACCACCTAAGATTGTTCGTCATGGGAATCAGTTAGGCCCTCGGTCCAAAGTAAACACCCAATAACATCCTCTCTGTAGGCAGAAGAATATACTCATCCACTCTCATGATTCAAAAGACAAAACACAATACACATCTTTATAACTTTCTCTAGTTATAATATTATGATATCACGCACTATTTATAAAACTTATATAATATTACACGCACGTATTATACATGATTCATCATTCTTAATAAGTACACATATATTCACACATAATATGTATACTAATAATCTCAAAATGCTATCAACTTCCAAGGAATCACTCACATGTCCCTGGGTTACCAATAGGTGGAATAGCTCGCACCGAACTTGGTAAAAACCTAAATCACAACGTATGAGAAGCGGCCATAGTTGCTCCTCGGAAATTAGAACTAAGTATACCCACTACATCTCACCCTAATAAGAATCACACAATATACATAATGGACTCTATGACCTGGGGACATTACTCTCCCTCCTCCTCAAGCCAGGGAGATTCACCCACATCGTGCAACTTCCCTTGATAGCATTAGAGGGTTATGAAGCACAAAATATATATCATACACATCAGATATATACACATTAGATCACACACACACACACACACACACACACATATATATATATATATATACCATCACATAAGGTATATACATTGAAACCATATATATATACGTACTATCTCATGCCCGTATGTAAAAAGTAAGGAATTCAGTGATATGTATGTAACTATCCTAATACAAACTGATACACTCTCGCATACCTTCACAAAAATTTATTACTCAATACCTCACTTGAAACTTACAAATCCCTCACGCATATGCTATAAATAGTCACCTTATTTAACAACACTAAGGATACACGATATTTCTCTATCACCTAGTCCATAATTGGCGTTTAGTAAATTCCTACTACTCAAAGAATTTATGAAAGAATACGACATGTTAAACTCTTAAATATGACACCATAATAGCTCGCAACCCTCCTCAAAAGAATCCTCCTTCCTTGGAGGATTTTCCAAAAAAAAGGAAACGATACAAATTGCCCTTAAATATCTCCATAATAACCCCCAAGGTGACCCCTATATTGTATTCTAATATGAACCCTCATAATATCTCCCTAACATATATACTACACTCTATTGGAGGGTCCCTAAGCATAAAACTCATTAAAAATGGGTAAAACAGGTGCTGGCCAAAAATAGGACCCAACTGGATCGGGCCGAGGGTACTAAAAAATGAACCGGTCCGGGTCCTAAAATTTGACAGAACTCTTTAACAACCAGACCGATCCTGGGTGTCCTAAAAACGAACCGGTTCGGTCCTATAAAATTTTGATCTTGCGAGATTTATACCAAAAACCTTACTTCTACTCTTCCCAAGATTTACCTTACACTTAAAAAACACAAATCTACCCCACTCTAACAATATCCTAATCATCAAAACCCAACACATAAATTTTTCCCACTACTTTTACCATCAAAACCACAAATATAATCCAAATGCAAGATTTAATCCTCAAATTTTAGGGTTTAACCATAAAATCTTAAATCAACTAAACCACCGACCAAAAATTATGAGATAACTCACACAAACAATTATTTAGCAAGTTTAATCACTTGCCTCAAAGTTGTAGAGGTTGAATCTTCCTTTAATCCGTGTATTTGAGCGAAAAATCCAAAGCTTCCAATCTTGTCTCTTCTCTTTTGTCTTCTTCCTTCCCTCTCTCTCTATATTTCTGGGGTTTTATCTTTCTAACAAATGATATTGGCTTATCTTGTAATCCTAATAAGCCCATATCTAATAATACCCAACTTTAAATGATAACACACAATTTAAATGACTCATTTTCTCCAATTAAACCCATCCCAGATCAACCGTGCACTCTAATTCATCATTCGAGACTCCAAAAAATAAAAAATCTAAATTTTTCCTAATTAAATAATTGTATTTCTCCCAAAATAATTAAATTCCTATGTCCTCGAACACACGGGGAGTTACACTCTAATCCCCTTTTTGGGCCTATGGGCCTTCTAAAAAGGGCGTAAACTCTTTATTTGGAGCTCAATTATGTCTAAATAAGTCCCAAAACCCAATATATACCTATGGCCACTCATTTCCAACTATTTCAAGCCATCCGAACTCAACTGTAAACTCCGAATTGCCATCTGAATAAATTTATAACATTCTCAAAATTTTTGACAAAATGTGACACAAAGTAGTCCAAATAATTAAACCAGAATTCGCCAAATTAATAAATTCCTCAAATTTAAAAATGTCTCAAATCATAAATTAAATTCCTCCTAATAAAAAAAATATTTTTTACCCAAAAGTTTATTTAATTAAAGGTCCTTGAATTTATGGGGTGTTATATACTCCCCCCCTTAAAATGGAATTTCGTCCTCAAAATTCGAATAAGCTTGGTACTCCCAATTTCAACTAGATCCCTAATCACTTACTCTTAGCATTTCTTAAAACAGTTCTATAGGGAATGTAATTAACCAGAGCGCCATACACCCTGTACCCGTGCTTACTCACACGAAATAAAGCCCGACCTTTACCATCCCTTAAACCATAACATATAATACAGTCCCACAGTTATAACATTCCCAATACCCGTATCTTGGCATAAAAGTATACATAACCAATCTTATGCTAAAAATAACGACATATACTACCGTGCCCTTACTATCACTAGTTTCCTTGCACGAAAATAATTTCGAGCTATATCTCCTCACTCGACAATAATTCAACCCAATCTGAATCACCTCAATAATGTCCCTACTCCCCAAGATTTCAGTTTAACAACAATAGTACATTAATATGCAACACATTTTAACACACATAACCATATATATATGATAGACCCTATATCAGGTGAAACCTAACAACGATAATTCATACCCTGGTACTGCGAACACCCATCCCTTACTATAAGTATACATTATAGGCCCAAACAATCGCTAATGAGTTCAAACTTTGGAAAATCGTCCACATTACTCCCATAATTCTCGAAAGTAGAAATATCTTCTATAATGCCACCTTCCTTTTAGTGTACCGTCCACTCTCTTGTGGTTGACACCTAATAACCCCCATATCCCACGGTACCTAAATATGTACACTATAGCTACTTTGGCCAACACATCCACTAATATTCGTCTCACTCACAAATCCTAGTGGTAACAACCCATAGGTTGTGATACACTCAATGTCACTGCCAAACACACCCACTCTCAATGTTTCATAAACCAAGGAACATCTTATTCCCATTCCTTCAGAATATAGCCAAAATCATTGCCTTTATGTTTCTCTCCAAACCTACTAAGTCTATACACAGTAGAGACTCTGGCTCCTCCCGGGGTGCCCATACCCCCTATATTGTGTGCATAATTGCATGATCCTTCAATCATCACATACGTAACCATATTTGTTTCAAATTCTGCTCCTGTATTATCGACGTTGCTGACGTTACTACTTATTATTCAATTCTTCCCGATATTTCCCCACCCATCAACTTGTGGTGCGACTACTCGCCGTGTTTCTTTCGTTACTCTTCCCACCCATATAACCAGGACAAACAACTCCATCCCTAAAATCACCTGTGAAATCATGGACTCCTGCGTCTCTAAGGGACTCATATACTACAACGCTCGCATTATCACTAAGTGCTTAGCGCTAAAAAAAATAACAATTTTAAATCTCTCCGCTCCACAGAAACCCCAACATACCCTAAATATCGTCAGAAAGAGTCCTTGAGCACCGGGATCAAATACAACTAGACAATTGTACACTCTGAAGTCTACTTTAAAAAAATATTACCGCGAGCTCGATCCTGTTTCAGGTGGGACATCACAAGAAGAAAATCTATCCAACACTGGAAAAACAAACACGATAGCGTTACTATAGTCACCCACCATTGCGAACTCATCTGTATTCAGAATAAAGATATACCTTGAATGTCAACTCAGAACAAACTAATCCTCAGAAAATTATATATATCATCTCAGTGTACCCACCAGTTCCCTTACGGGTGGAACTGAAGAGGTACCCGTTACTCCAAGGTAAATATACACATACTAGTGATATTAATGAACTCTTCTCTAGATTCATTCCTCACGCGAATCTAGTACTAATACATTCCTGGGACCTATTCGCATCACACAAAACATACCCTAATCATCTCGAAATAAAACTCATACAATCCATTGACAATAATGCTCGTAGTTCAAATGGTTCCTGGACATAATAATCTCGTTTCAACTATACCAAAAACTCCTCCCAATGTTTCCCTTGTTAGGCATCCCGTTCTTATCCCCTGACTCACTATGGACAAGATACATCCATGTGTTTCTACTCTTTTACGCATACGACACCATCTTGTGTCATTCCCCTTTCCCTATCTCCACCATCCATGACAAGGTTAATTTTACTCATGTATTTGGTAGCCCTTACCCTTATTGATACCCCAAATTTCCCTATGGATCCGATGATCTGATAGACTTGTTGATGACCTTAACGGAAATAACACCAATCATCCTAGTCGTATCTCCTATGTGAGCTTATATTATCTACCCACTGGTCTATTATTAACTTACATACGCTTTTTGGAAAATTTCTAAAATTTCCCTTGCCTCTCCATTTACCTTTAGTGGGATTATTCATAATACTCCTCACCCCAAATTCTTTGCTATCTATGATATCTCCCCGTGAATGTGTTGACTGACTCCTATCACCTCATACTGCTTCTAAGAGCAAACTTCTTTGCCAAAAATTTAAACTTAAATGCCACTCCACTCCCCCATATGTGATCCCATTTGGATGTTCTCCATCCATTGGTAAATCACCTTTATGCACTTCCTTCAAATTCTAGTGGATCATTATTGTGAGACATAATTTTATTTGACCTTTACCCCTTGTCGTCTACACTTGGGGTTTTAACCTTACACCATCGTCCTATAACTTGCTAACCAATTTCTGCCCACACTGATGTCGTAACCCTCTAGATCTATTACTAAGATGTCAGCCACAAAACTTAATACTCCAATTATAATTCATACCCCCCTACAATTTAAATGGGTGGGCAGTCAACCCCATATAGGTAACCCCCCACACATGAGTTGGCTATTAGACGTATTTAGAAATCCCACGACTCTAGAAAAAATGGGTCCTAATAAATAAATGCAATGCACCAATATAAAAAAGAAGTCTACCATTATAAATATGAACATAACGGTTGTCATATTCTAACTGTCACAAATGTTACGGAATCTGGGGAGCTGTTGCTGCTGGCGGTACCTGCACCTGATAGCCATGCGAGGAACCTTGCTGATGGACCCTACTTCTATGTGGCCAATCCTTCCTAAGATGGCCCGGTTGGAAACAAACAAAACAATGCTTCTGGAAGCCTCCTAAATAGTGGCCATGGCGACTCTTACTTGGGCACTCTTTCCCCACATGGCCCGACTGGCCACAAATGTAGCAGTGCCTTTGATACTGGCCCTACTGACCCTGATTTGGTTGTCCCTGGTGGTAGCCCTGAGGGACCCATAGATGGTTAAGGCCTTGTTGTCCTTTCTATACCTTCAATTGTGGTATGATATTCTGTTGTGGGCAATCCTTTCGTTGGTGATTCACTTATCCACATATAAAGCAATGACCCTCAAAGGGGAATTCCTTCTTTTGACAGCCTTTTCTCCCACATGTGAAGGAGCAGTCTGAGAGATATATCTTTTTCTGGTCCTACCCCTACTGGTTAGGACAAGGATAACCCTGGGGCAGTCCCTGTCGATTCTTATGTTGAGAACTCTGTCCCTGATGTGGGATCTCACTATCATTGTTATTCACGGTATTTTCCTCCAGACCACTTTACTGTGTTCACTTTCTCCCTAACCTTTGGATCTAACCACCCAGATAGTGTACTAGTGCAGTAGTCACCACTTTTACTACAATTTCAGCAATCTTCATGACTGTCATCGTCACCTGTGGTGTTTGAAGAACTTGTTGTGCTTGCCCGCTTGTAAACTCTTTAGTGGTCTTTGTTTTTCGTTCTTCCTCGATCGTCATATGGAATTAAATTGAATTGTGTAAGTTCATCTTCAGTACCAAGTATAAATAACATTAGTGAGATATCTCAAACTGGTGAAGATAGAAGTGACAGTCCAAGCTATAGGGATCTATATCAAAAGAACGCTACGCTAAAATGTGAAAAGACACACAAATCCTAATGACACTAGAACCTAATGCTCTGATACCATTTGTGACACGCCGCCTAATAAATACTGGGTGATCAGTCCTATATCAAATTAAATAGGAATCACATTTGGTTCATTCTTAGCATCGATGTCACAAAAATTCTTAATTACTAACCACCTATTCTTTAATTCAGTTGATGCCAAATTTTGTCTTATTAATTAAATCGAACCAAACCAATATAATAGGAAACCAAAATAACCATCACAAAAGAAAATCTAATCATGCCACACAACTAATAAAAGTGTTAGTCGAATAACATCGACTATACAAGAAATCCACAAAGTGCAAGTATAAAAAAGTACAGATACATTTCAAAACTGAATATAAAAGTACGAGCCCAATAGTACAACTGAAATGTCCCTATCTAGACAGAGAATAACACAGGTGTCTAATCAAATATCCCGCAGCATCCGCATATACTGCAGCTACGCACCCTGTAGGAAGAATTAGACCTGGCGCCCCTGTGGTAGGACACCTAAAAGGTTTTAAAAAGGTTTTATAGCAAGGGTTAGAACCCAAAACATTTGAAAACATTTAGCAAGTGAAATTAAATGCAGGAACTTAAAATGTTGTATGCTTTTTATATTTAAGTTAGTGTCGTGCACTCTCTTGAGGACACCTCACCCCTCCACTAATGTGCACGCCTAACGTACAATACCTGACCCATCTTGCTAACCACCCCGTAACTAGTCTTGTCACGTAAAGTCCACTACTTCTCCCAATACTCTATCCCAAGTGAGTTTAGCATATACTATATAAGTTATTAATCACACTAACTTATTTAAACCGATTCTCAATCAATACTATATAATTGTTTCACAAGTTATATTAATTATACATTTACACTACGTATATATATCCATATATAATTCTGTACTATATATACATATCATATATAAACATTCACATGCATGTCGGATATAAATGCTATCACCCAACGCAAAGGAGGAGGTCGTAGTTCCCCTAGAAAGTGTCTGTCCCATACCATAACGGCCAACCCCTAATAACATACGCTATGACATGGGGAATATACTCGCCCTGCATTCGCTAGTCAGGGGACTCACCCACATTGCGCAACCTCCTAAGATAGCATTAATATCTGTATACTTTACTATAAATATTATTCACACAAATATATATATATATATATATACACACACATATATATATATATATATATATATATATATATATATATATATATATATATATATATATATATAATATGGGACAATGGTGTTTTACTATTCATAACTTATCTTATCTTATCAAAGAAATCAAAGGGCTTATAATTTGCCACATCACTCAAAATAGATGGTCCAGATTATTCCCCTATTCTAACCCATTAATCTCATTTTCCCAAACCCTAGACGCCTTCTCATTCACTCACTCTCACTTTTGTTCTCTCTAGGTCTTTGTCTCTCTCTCTCTCTCTCTCTCTCTCTCTCTCTCTCTCTCTCGATTGTGCTGAGAACGCCCCCATCCATGCTCCTCTCCCTCTGTCATAGCCTCCCCTTTCCCCAGCCCCATGTAACCTTTTTACCCGCACGATTTGCTTATTTCATTAGGTTTTTTTCACATAGGGTGTTTCGTACTCTAAACCGATTGTTAGATACGTTGTTGTAATACCCCGTAATTTTATTGATTTTTATTTAAGGGATTAATTAAATTAAATGAGAATTAATTGGGAATTAATTCAGATATAAATACTAGAGAGATGTGAGTTAGTATTTGATTATGATATTAAAAATGAACATTTCTTGGGTATTGAAAGTATTTAATTTGTCACGAGGCCGAAATGTGACAAGTTGGAAAATTTAGTTGGAACGCGCATGTCAATCGCGTCAGGAATGAAATTATTTTAAAAAGGTGAATTATATTTTTTTGAACCGAATGATCATTTTGAGCGAGCCAACGTATCCGGAAGGGTCGAAATAGTCAGAAAACACTAGCCGGGGGTTTAGTGTGGGTCCCGGGGCATTTTTAGGCCAAACCGACAACCTAGAAGGGTATTTTGGTAGTTTTAAAAATAAAGGAATTAAAACCAACGAAAATTAGAGTTTATATTTATATTTTCAAAGGGGACACTAAGGCCATTACCAGCCAAAAACATTAGAAGTGGGCTATGGGAGTTAGAGAGGAGTTACCATAGGGTTCCAAACCAAAACACACTCACCACCATCAAATTTGAAAGGATTTGTGACCGGAAAAAGGGAGAATCAACCTTGAATCATAGACAACACATTTGAAGAACAAATCTGAGGCAAGTGATTTGATATTTTTAGATGCATTGAATATTTCTTCCATGTTTAGTGTAGGAACTGTTTTGTCTTGAATGTTTTGAGGAAAACTAATGAAATTGTTGGAAAAACTCTAAATTTGAGATAGAATTTGCATGTAGAATGACTAAGGATGAATTTAGTATTCGAAGACTTAAATATGATGATTTAAAAACGGATTTATGATGAGTAATTGGGCACAATAAAATTGTGGGTTCAGGTTGATAGGGTTTGGGGTAAAATTTGGGGATTTATGATAATTACATGTTGTTTAAGAGGATTTGACCCCAAAAATATATTAAGAAACGACCTAAGAGGGTGTAGAGAAGTTTAGGAATATTAATATGCTATTGGGATGATCTTAGGATGAGTTTAGAGAAGAGAAAAATTGAAGAAAACGAAGTGAAGAATTTTTGGGCGCAAACTACCATCTCGTTAGAAGACCTGCCCAGGTCGTTCGAACAACCTCGTTCGAATGAGACTTCTAACGAGATGATAGTACCCCTTCTAACGAGTTGGTAGTTCATTCGAAGACATTCGTTTGAAAGACCTCATTTGAAGGACCTCGTTCGAACGAGATTTCTAACGAGTTGACAGAATGCCTTTTTAGGCCTGATTTTATTTTGAACCTCCATAAGACCTATATAATTGAGTGTAATCCTTCCCTTGTTGATTTGTGGATAGAGTTATGAGATTTTAAGGATTAAAACTTAGAGTTTTGTAGTAATCCGAATGATGTTTATGGGTTATGATATTAGTGTCTAAAAACTTCGACGTGAGGAGAGTTGATAACTTTAATGTATATAATTCGGGGACTTGTAAACATGTAACATGAAATGAAGGTATAAGAATGAGAAATATACTATGGAATACAAAAGATGTGTCAATGCCTTGTATATGTAGTTAGTTGTGTATAGCATACCTATTATACTTGCTATCACGGGAGGTCAGCGTTCGATCAGGGCCATCTAGTCTTTGTGTGCCTATGGGGGGGGTGGATTTAGATTGGTACCTCGAGGACATAGATCAGAGAAGGAATTATTGGGAAGTTAATAAGTCTGCTGATCATGGGAACGTAGGTATGTGCATGACCCATGTGATGTAAACTATGTTCACCTCCATTATGTGTGAATGTTGTTTATTGAAAACGATTCCTGAGAGATTCAGAATACATGGTCCTTATGTACTTGATGTACCGGGATGGGATAACAAAGTATGTGTGAAACGCAACTTAGTCTCAGGGTGCCAGTATTGTATATTTATGATGAGAATAATATACTGTTAATTGAAATGAACTGTCATGAATAAATGTAAGCGTGAATAATAGCAATCTTTTTGTAGAGTTAAAAATAGAAAATCTCTAGCAAATAGCTTGATCAATATGGGAACTAAGAAAGGAAAGTGAAACTCTCTATTTAGATTAAGATGTCAGAACATAAATCGTGAATCGTATAAAAATGTTAGATCTTATATTGGACTAGTTAGATATGGGAATATCTAGAATGGGTACGGGTATGATAGAAGTGCACAATTAGTTGAGAGGTGAGGAACTCATGTGAGTGCACGCACTATCATGTACTTTATATTCACTGTTTAATTATATTAAACCACTTGTTGTATTTTAAACCGTTTTCACAATCGGGCTCTGACCCATTTGGTTTCAAATCTATTTTTGTAAAAACCTTTTTCGGTGCACAGCCACAAGGACACCAAGCATATGAGTTCTATTCCCGTGACGTGCTGTAGCTGCTGTGGAAGTTACAGGACCTCGATAGTAGAGGCCTCCACTTTTCGTGTTGACTCTATTTCAGATTTACTCATCTGTAGGGAATATCCCCCCATTTCTTTTAGAGACATATCATTTACTCTGTTTTTATTTCATATTTTGGGTTGTAATTAAATTAATAATTCAGGCATGTATTTGTTACTTCAGTATTTGAATTGTTGTGAGGTGTATTCCTCCAGATTTAGTTTATTACATCGTTATTTATTTTAGGTGGTTAGTTATTATAAAAATGTTTTCGACAGTGATGCTATGAACTGAACCAACTAAGCATTTTATATTAATTTGAATAAAGGAGTAGTACCCAGTATTTAATTTTTCGGGGTGTTTCAGGTGGTATCAAAGCATCAGGTTCTAGTGACCTTAGGATCTGTACGTCTTATTATGTTTCCGCTGTGCTTTCTTTGATGTAGAGCCCTATATTTTAGTATTGTTGTATTCTTTTGTGTATGTGTCGTTCTTCAGCTATTTTGAGATATTAACTGCGAACTTATAAGACTTTACTCATATTTCAGATGCCTCCACGACGTGCACAACGAGTTCCTAGGGATGCTCAGCCCGAGCCACAGCCGGTACCAGTCCAGGGCACCATGAATGCCGCAGAGGTTGCCGTTATTATAGCCCAAGCGGTAAATGCCGCCCTGGAAGTTGTGCAGTAGGCACCACCCCAGGCGCCAACAGTACCGCCAATTCAGTCTCATGCATTCCCGACTTCTTGGGAACGTGTTCTCGATTCTTTTCAAAAAGCACACCCTCCGGAGTTTGCAGGTAGCTCCGATGTTGTTGTGTCTAGCCAGTGGAAGAAAGACATTCTAAGACATTTGAGGATGTATGAGTGCACGGAGGTCCATAAATAGATACGGGCTACTTTTAAGCTTGCAGGATCAGCATTGCAGTGGTGGGAGTCCATTACCACCCCGAAGGAGAGAGATGCCCTTTCTATACAGGAGTTTTGGGTGCGGTTCAACCGCAAATATTTTCCATCAGTCGTTCACACTGAAATGAGGAGGAAGTTAATGAACCTAGAGCAGGAGGGGAGGACCGTGGCCGAGTATGAGGCCGAATTCACTAATCTCTTGAACATTGTTCCCGATGAGATTCCTACTGAGGAGAAGAAGATTCAGAAGTTCTAAGACGGATTGACTTGGAGGATCCTACAACACTTATTGGGAAATCTCTCGTTGACCACTTATTCTGATTTGGTTAATGTAGCATTGCTTCACTGCGAGGATCACCGTTTTCAGATGTCTGAGAGTAATAGATCAGGAGAATCCATCCATCAGGGAATCATAGGGGGAAATGGTGCTAGTGGGGCACAATCTGCTCAAGGTCAGCATAGGTAGGGAGATCAGGGTTTCCAGTAAGGGGATTTTAAGAGGTTCAGATCTGGGGGTTTCAGAAATGGACAGGGAGGTTTTCGTTAGGGCCAGCAGGGTCATCATGGCCCACAGGGATAGCACGGCCAGCAAGGCCAACAACAACAGTTTCATCAGGGCCAACATGGCTAGGGAAGGAATGGCAACGGCCACTAGGGCCATGGTCATCAGGGTCAGAGAGGGGGGAAATTTTAGGGGAAATGCTTCATTTGTGGAAAGATTATCCACAAGCGCCAAGAGTGTCCTGATAGGGGTAAAGCCCCAAAACAGCAGCAGCAGGGTGCTGAACAGGAGCCCCAAAGACCTATGTTTCCCGTCGCCCTCCCAGCAGCACAACATATGCCAACTTTGCCACCCATCTTATCAGTCCCAGTCCAGCATGGACAACTATAGTACGGGCGATTTTATCAACTCCTGCATGCCACAGTTCCACAGGATCCACCTACTACTGAGGGTATGCTCTCTATTCAGGGGACTATGGGGAATATTTTATTTGATACGGGAGCCACACATTGTTTCATTTCCACGATATTTGCACGCACTTTCGGGTTGTTAGACACTGCAAAGAGCATGGTTACTTGCGTAGATTCACCGTTGAGTAGGGGTTTCGCGATTTCCCTTATTTGTAGAGGTGTGGGTATAGAGATAGGGAGATTTACTTTACCCACTGATATGTTAGTATTAGAGATGACTGAGTACGGTGCGATTGTTGGTATGGATTGGCTAGTTGTGTATCGAGCCATGAATGATTGTTTTAGTAGGAGTATTATTTTTTCCATTCCCGAGAAGGAGATGGTTTTAGTGGCGATGTCTTGCCCCAAGGGAGGATCACCCACACACTTGTATTACATAGAGGAGGAGACCTCTAAGGAAGTGGTAATACCACTTGATTCGATTATAGTTGTTAGTGAGTTCACTGATGTATTTCAGGATATACCTGGATTACCTTCTAGTAGAGAGATTGATTTTGTTATCGATTTGACACTGGGCACTCGACCAATTACCCGCACACCGTAGCGTATGGCTCCAGCAGAGATGAGAGAGCTAAGGGATCAGATAGAGCAGTTATTGGTTCAGGGGTTTATTCGAAGGAGTACTTCGCCGTGGGGTACCCCTGTGTTTTTCGTAAAGAAGACGAATGGATCGTTGAGACTATGTGTTGATTACCGGGAGTTGAATAAAGTCACGATATAGAATAAATATCCGTTGCCCCGAATCAATGACTTATTTGACCAGTTGAGGGGAGCTTGCTTCTTCTCAAAGATTGATTTGCGATCAGGATACCATTAGTTGGGTATCAGGGAACAGGACGTCACGAAGACTGTTTTCTTGACGAGATATGGTTCATATGAATTTTGGGTTATGACTTTTGGCTTGACCAACGCTCCAGCCATGTTTATGGACTTGATAAATAGGGTGTTCCAAGAGTTCCTAGACCAGTTCATCATTGTCCTTATTGATGACATTCTGGTTTACTCCCAGTCAAAAGAGGAGCACATCGAGAATCTGAGACAGGTTTTGTAGACGCTACGTCAGAATGAGCTATATGCAAAGTACGAGAACTGTGGATTTTACCTGAAGTAGGTTTAGTTTCTGGGACATATCATTTCAGATCGGGGGATATCTATTGATTCGGGTAAGGTATCTGCGGTGAGGAAGTGGGGACATCCCACGACACCGACTGAGATCCGTAGTTTCTTGGGCATAGCAGGATACTACAGGAGGTTTATTTGGGGTTTCTCAAAGATAGCGGGTCCTTTGACACATCTGACTCAAAACGGTGTACCATTCATCTAGAGTAATGCCTGTCAGTTGGCATTTGATGAGTTGGAGGACAATTTGACCTCAGTGCCTGTTTTAGCATTACCCGGACCGGGAGTTGAGTACTTAGTCTACACCGATGCGTCCTTCTAAGGACTTGGATGTGTGCTGTAGTAGGAGAGTCAGCCAATATCTTATGCTTCCCTTAATCTTAAGCCTCACGAGAGGAATTACCCCACCCACGACTTGGATCTAGCGGCACTCATTTTTCGCTCTTAGAATTTGTAGACACTATCTCCTGGGAGAGAAATTTGAGTTGTTCATCGACTATAAGTCTCTACAATACCTCTTCACGCAGAAGGAACTGAATATGCATCAATGTCGATGGCATTAGTTTATGAAGGATTATCAGTTTGATGTCCAATATCACCCAGGGAAGGCTAACGTGGTAGCAGACGCGTTGAGCCGTAGGCCGGTAGATGAGGTGGTCGAGGTGTAGAAAGCTAAGTGGAAGGATTTGGGACACCAGGATGCAGTGGCCTGATCGTTCATGTTTGTGATGACTATTACACCTCAGATTGTTATGAGAGTGGTAAAGACCCAGGCAAATGACTCGTTCTGTCCGGAACAGATAGTTTGATTACTAGCAGAGGGAGACGAGTCCTATACTGTTAGCTCAGATGGGGGATTACGCTTCAATGGGAGACTTGTCATTCCGAAAGGGGAAGACTTGCGACACGAGGTAATGACGAAGTCGCACGGCTCACGGTTCGCTGTACACCTTGGTGGGGATAAAATGTACCAAGACATGAGACAATAGTACAAGTGGAGTGGGATGAAGAGAGATATTACCGTGTTTGTTTCTAAATGTGCCACTTATCAACTAGTAAAGATGGACCATTAGAAACCGGTAGGACTTTTACAGCCGTTAGAGGTTCCGATGTGGATATGGGAGAGCATATCCATGGATTTTATCACGGGGTTACCTACGTCATAGAGGGGTCACGACTCCATATGGGTAATTATGGACCGGTTGACCAAATTTGCTCATTTTCTACTTGTAAGGACAGATTACACAATGGGACAGTCTGCCCAGATTTTCATTATGGCGATTGTGAGACTTCATGGGGTGCCTCTAAATATCGTGTCTAACCGAGACAAGATATTTGTTTCACGATTTTGGGAGAGTTTCCAGGAGGCCATGGGTACAGAGCTGCAGCTGAGTACATTATATCACCTTCAGACTGATGGGCAAACAGAGCGGACAAATCAGATGTTGGAGGACATGTTGCGTATGTTCCCCCTAGACTTTGGAGGTGGTTGGTAGCAATACCTTCCACTGGTGGAGTTTGCCTATAATAACGCCTACCAGTTCACCATTGGCATGGATCCATTTGAGGCATTGTGTGGCAGACCTTATCGTTCCCCAACGTGTTGGTTAGAGGTGGGGGATAACAAATTCCTTGGGCCGGAAGTGATTCATGACACTTCGATAAGGATAGAGATGATACGGAGCCGTATTCGGATAGCTCAGGACTGGCATAAGAGCTATGCTAATGCCAAGAGGTTCTTCAGAGAATTCAAGGTGGGGGACCAGGTGTTACTCAAAGTATCTCCTATGAAGGGGATTATGTGTTTTGGGATGAAGGGTAAACTGGCACTAAGGTACGTGGGGCCATTTTCTATCATCGAGCGGATTGGACCAGTTGCGTATAGACTCAGGTTACCAGAGCACTAGCATAGGATTCACGATGTTTTCCATATTTCCTCGCTAAGAAAATATCTTAGAGACGATTTGGACCATACTCACATTGCTTTAGGGGACATTGATCTTCAACCTGATAGTTCCTACGAGGAGGGGCCGATTGCTATTTTGAACCAAAGAGAGTGGAAACTAAGGTCCAAGATAGTACCATTAGTACATGTTCAGTAGCGACATCATAATGCCGAGGAGTCCACATCGGAGCGCAAGGAAGAGATGCGCGAGCATTATCCGGAGTTATATTTACATGGTACTCTTTAATTTTGAATTTCGGGATGAAATTCTGTTATTAGGGAGTGTATGTAATACCCCGTAATTTTATTGAGTTTTATTTAAGGGATTAATTAAATTAAATGAGAATTAATTGGGAATTAATCCGGATATAAATACTAGCGAGATGTGAGTTTGTATTTGATTATTATATTAAAATTGAATATTTCTTGGGTATTGAAATTATTTAATTTGTAACGAGGCAGAAATGCGACAAGTTGGGAAATTTAGTTGGGACGCGCGTGTCAGTCGCGTCAGGAATGAAATTATTTAAATAAAAAAAATGAATTTTTTTTATCAACCGAATGATCATTTTGAGTGCGCCAACGTGTCCAGAAGGGTCGAAATAGTCAGAAAACACTAGCCGGGGGTTTAGTGTGGGTCACGGGGCATTTTGAGGCCAGACCGACAACTTAGAAGGGTATTTTGGTAATTTTAAAAATAAAGGAATTAAAACCCACGAAAATTAGAGTTTATATTTATATTTTCAAAGAAGCCACTAAGGCCATTACCAGCCAAAAACATTAGAAGTGGGATACAGTAGTTACAGAGAGTTACGATTGGGTGCCAAACCCAAAAACACTCACCACCATCAAATTGGAAAGGATTTGTGACCGAAAAAAGGGAGAATCAACCTCGAATCTTCAACAACACATCTGAACAACAAATCAGAGGCAAGTGATTTGATAGTTTTACGTGCATTGAATATTTCTTCCATGTTTAGTATAGGAACTGCTTTGTCTTGAAAGTTTTGAGGAAAACTAATGAAATTGATGGAGAAACTCTAAATTTGGGATAGGATTTGCATGTAGAATGACTAAGGACGAATTTAGTATTCGAAAACTTAAATATGATGATTTAAAAATTGATTTATGATGAGTAATTGGGCATAATTAAATTATGGGTTCATGTTCATAGGGTTTGGGGTAAATTTTGGGTATTTATGATAATTACATGTTGTTTAGGAGGATTTGACACCAAAAGTATGTTAAGAAATGAGCTAAGAGGGTGTAGAGAAGTTTAAGAACATTAAAATGCTATTGGGATGATCTTAGTATGAGTTTAGAGAAGAGAAATATTGAGAAAAACGAAGTGAAGAACTTCTGGGCGAAAACTGCCATCTCGTTAGAAGACCTGCCCAGGTCATTCGAACGACCTCATTCGAATGAGACTTATAACGAAATGATAGTACCCCTTCTAATGAGTTTGTAGTTCATTCGAAGACATTTGTTCAAACGACCTCATTCAAACGAGATTTCTAACGAGTTGACTGAATGCCTTTTTAGGCCTGATTTAATTTCGAACGTCCAAAAGACCTATATAATTGAGTGTAATCCTTCCCTTGTTGATTTGTGGATATAGTTATGAGATTTAGAAGTATGTTAAAGATTAAAACTTAGAGTTTTGTAGTAATTCGAATGATGTTTATGGGTTATGATATTAGTGTCTAAAAACTTCGACGTGAGGAGAGTTGATAACTTTATTGTATATAATTCGGGCATTTGTAAACGTCTAACATGAAATAACGGTATATGAATGACAAATATACTATGGAATACCGAAGATGTGTGAATTATTGGTATATGTAGTTAGTTGTGTATAACATACCTACCATACTTGCTATCATGGGAGGTTGGCGCTCAATCAGGACCATCTAGTCTTTGTGTGCCTACGGGGGGATTTAGATTGGTACCTCGAGGACATAGATCAGATAAGGACTTATTGAGAAGTTAATTAGTCTGTTGATCATGGGAATGTAGGAATGTGCGTGACCCATGTGATGTGAACTATGTTGACCTCCATTATGTGTGAATGTTGTTTATTGAAAACGATTCCTAACAGATTCGAAATACGTGGTCCTTGTGTACGTGATGTACTGGGATGGGATAGCAGAGTACGTGTGCACCGCATCTTAGTCTCGGGGTGCCAGTATTGTATATTTATGATGATAATAATATAATGCTAATTGAAATGAAGTGTCATGAGTACATGTAAGCATGAATAATAGCAATCTTTTTGTAGAGTTAAAAATGGAAAATCTCTAGTAAATAACATGATTAATATGGGAACTAAGAAGGAAAGTGAAACTCTCTGTTTAAATTAAGATGTTGGAACTTAAATCGTGAATCGTATAGAAATGTTAGATCTTATATTGGACTAGTTAGATATGGGAATATCTAGAATGGGTACGGGTATGATAGGACTGCACAATTAGTTGAGAGGTGAGGAACTCATGTGAGTGCACGCACTATCATGTACTTTATATTCACTGTTTAATTATATTAAACCACTTGTTGTATTTTAAACTGTTTTCACAATCAGGCTCTGACCCATTTGGTTTCAAATCTATTTTTGTAAAAACCTTTTTCGGTGCACAACCACAAGGACACCAAGCATATGAGTTCTATTCCCGTGACGTGCTGTAGCTGCTGTGGAAGTTACAGGACCTCGATAGTAGAGGCCTCCACTTTTCGTGTTGACTCTATTTCAGATTTACTCATCTATAGGGAATGTCCCCCCATTTCTTTTAGAGACATATCATTTACTCAGTTTTTATTTCATATTTTGGGTTGTAATTAAATTAATAATTCAGGCATGTATTTGTTACTTCAGTATTTGAATTGTTGTGAGGTGTATTCCTCCAGATTTAGTTTATTACATCGTTATTTATTTACGACTATGATGTGGTTGTGATGGAAGTATTTTATAATTTAAATAGATATCATGTTAATCGGATTTAATTCAAAATTGACAACTCACTTTTTAAATATTAGGTGGTTAGTTATTATAAAAATGTTTTCGACAGTGATGCTATGAACTGAACCAACTAAGCATTTTATATTAATTTGAATAAAGGAGTAGTACCCAGTATTTAATTTTTCGGGGTGTTTCAGGTGGTATCAAAGCATCAGGTTCTAGTGTCCTTAGGATCTGTACGTCTTATTATGTTTCCACTGTGCTTTCTTTGATGTAGAGCCCTATATTTTAGTATTGTTGTATTCTTTTGTGTATGTGTCGTTCTTAAGCTATTTTGAGATATTAACTGCGAACTTATAAGACTTTACTCTTATTTCAGATGCCTCCACGACGTGCACAACGAGTTCCTAAGGATGCTCAGCCCGAGCCACAGCCGGCACCAGTCCAGGATAACAAAGTACCGGGATGGGATAACAAAGTATGTGTGCAACGCACCTTAGTCTCAGGGTGCCAGTATTGTATATTTATGATGAGAATAATATACTGTTAATTGAAATGAACTGTCATGAATAAATGTAAGCGTGAATAATAGCAATCTTTTTGTAGAGTTAAAAATAGAAAATCTCTAGTAAATAGCTTGATCAATATGGGAACTAAGAAAGGAAAGTGAAACCCTCTATTTAAATTAAGATGTCAGAACATAAATCGTGAATCGTATAAAAATGTTAGATCTTATATTGGACTAGTTAGATATGGGAATATCTAGAATGGGTACGGGTATGATAGGAGTGCAAAATTAGTTGAGAGGTGAGGAACACATGTGAGTGCACGCACTATCATGTACTTTATATTCACTGTTTAATTATATTAAACCACTTGTTGTATTTTAAATTGTTTTCACAATCGGGCTCTGACCCATTTGGTTTCAAATCTATTTTTGTAAAAACCTTTTTAGGTGCACACCCACAAGGAAACCAAGCATATGAGTTCTATTCCCGTGACGTGTTGTAGCTGCTGTGGAAGTTACAGGACCTCTATAGTAGACGCCTCCACTTTTCGTGTTGACTCTATTTCAGATTTACTCATCTATAGGGCATGTCCCCCCATTTCTTTTAGGGACATATCATTTACTCAGTTTTTATTTCATTTTTTGGGTTGTAATTAAATTAATAATTCAGCCATGTATTTGTTACTTCTGTATTTGAATTGTTGTGAGGTGTACATCATTATTTATTTGCGACTGTGATGTGGTTGTGATAGAAGTATTTTATAATTTAAATAGATATCATGTTAATCGGATTTAATTCAAAATTGACAACTTTCTTTTTAAGGAGTACAGAAAGTATAATCCCCAGGTCATAGCGTCCAAATAGAGGTGAGATGTTGAGATTATTGTTTTCAAACTTGGGGAAATATGAGAGCCTCCACTACGCTTATGTTTTTATGTTTCGACTCGATCATATTTAGCTATCCTGGGGATCTAGTTGGGAAGAAGTAGACCTGGGATGGTAGAACTTTAGAGAAGCATCTGGTGAGGTATTACTGAAAAAGATGGATTTATATATATACGAAATATGTGTGAACGTTGTAATATGGTTCTACGTATATAATGGAGTGAATAATTATATGCAGGTAATATACATGTAGTGAAATGTATTTAATTTTATATACCTCGTGAGAATGTTATATGGCCTTAAATGAAAAAAAAATGATTAGTTAAGTTAATGTGTTAAATACCTTACAAATAATATAGTAAAGATAGTCGGGCTAGAGTAGTACGACAGGAAGGAGTTATAACAAGAACTAGTTATGAGATAAATGACTAGGTTGGTTATAAAAGAATCATTAGGTTTCTACAATAGTTGAGGGGTGAGCGGGTTCTCAAGGCAGTGAGACACTAGCTTAACTATGAAGATCAATCATAGATTTTAAATTACTTAAATTTAGTCACTCGCTAAATATTTTCAAAATGTTTTGGGTTCTAACCCTTTCTGTTAAATATTTTTAAAACCTTTTAGGTGTCCAGCCACAGGGACGACAAACTTGATTCTATCCCACGATTACGGAGTTGTGGCATATGTGGATGTTTCAGGAGTTTGAGTAGTTGCCTCTTTCATTTATTCTTAGTTTATAAATTCTATATATGTCTTATTTCGAGCATGTTGCTCACTGCATGCATTTAGATTATTTTAGTTCAAATTGTATGAGATTTACTTACCATCTGTCATATTTATTTGGTATGGATTTTAGCCGATGGTCAATTAGACAAGGCTTTGTTTCACTTATTTGATGGGATGTTTAGAGTCTATTATTTATGTGATGAATCTATTTAGTTTTTCGTTGCACTTAATGACTTGGTTATTAAAAAGATAAAATTTTGGTACCGGCTTAATTAACTAATGGGTGTTTAGTGATTAATAAGGTATTCGACAGTGATGCAAAGAATAAACCAGATGTAAATCCAATTTAATGTAATAAAGACCTGATTACCTTGTATTTAACTAGGCAGGGTGTCACACTAATTAGTCTAAAAAGTCCCTAAAACCCGATTAATACTATGGGTACCTAATTCTTACTATCTTGACCCATTCCAGATCTTCAGAACACTCAAAATCAACATCCAAGTGACCTAACAGAAGTTTTCCATCTCAGTCCTATCATGACCCCACACGCGTGTACCAAATGAGATACCATCAAAACTCATTGATTTTACTCACTTACGATGTAAGGTAAATTAACACGTTTCAATTTACCTATCACAAAAGTAACACATAAATATTAATCAATATCCATGCTAACTAATATTTATTCAATTCATTTAATATCTCAAATTAATTAAATTATGAGCATACACGTAATTTAAAATATTGCCAAAAATACAGGGTGATACACGAACTTACGAGGTAACCGATCAACCTTGTTTTGGGAAGGTTGCGTGAAATAACAATAGACAAAAGAAAATGAAATAATAAAATGGTTTAGTTTTAATGAGTCATTTCAACCTATCAATCAACAAATAAAATATAGAATATCCAAACCACTTCCACATTGTTATTCCATATTAAGAGTATATTTAGGCCTCAAATTTATGTTATCTTCCTTCTTTATGCAAAATATAAACTTAAATAGGCTTGAACAAAAATTCCTATTCCAGATTAATCCATATTTCTCATATGTAATTCAACCATGATTAATCAAATCTACAATATACGGATTTAGAATTAGTTTAGTTAGGCAAATTACATAGTGTTAATACCAAGAACACAAGTGTCACACCCCGCCTCATTCTAGCGGCGTCCGCCACCAAAACTAAGTCAGGCGTGAGTAAATAAAATACCATTCTTAGCATGAGATAGATATGAGACATGTAAAATTAATCCACAAGATAAATGATAACTAATCCCATCAGATAAACCATCTAACAAAATAATGAAAGATCAATCTCCATGCTAAAGTCAAAGTAAATCAAATCTCCAATTATATGAAACTGAATAATCTCCAACTGAATCCAATGAAAATAATTTAATAAAATCCATGTAACTTTGGAAGCCAATGGCCCAATCACAAACTTAAACTGATCCTCAATACAAGTGCGAAGGAATAGAAAAATAAACTAAATCAATACTCATAAGATAGAGCAACTCCAACTGGACATCCAAGCAATTCTCCAAATAATTTTATATATCTTCTCCAAATACACCTGTAACACCCCGCCTAATTAAATACCAGGTGATCAATCCTTTATTAAATCAAAATCAAGCGGAACGGTGTGCTTCATTCTTAACATCACTGTCGAAAATAATTTCCGTTTTAATCGCCCTAAATAATTAAGCTAAGTGTTAAAAAAAATTAAATAATATTATTTATTAAATTCCGTTGTAAAAAAACTTTTTAAACATAAACTAATATATGAATAATATAAACAATAAATATGCCGAATCATCCAACGAAACATACCAGCTATATTATTCAAATCCAAATATATAACCACAACCACTGAGAACGTAATAGATAAAACAATCCCTATCAAGACTAAACAAGCATCTGGAAATGGGTGACACATTCCCTAACTAAAATAACTAAAAAAAAAATCTGAGAACGAAAGGAGGAAGCGTCTACTACAATAACTGCAACTCCCACACAAGCTGCACCACGTCCGGTCAAATGAATCTACACCTAACGCCCCTGTGGCTGAGCACCTATAATATATATATATATATATATATATACATACAATAAAAGAGAAGAATGACAGGAAATGGCCCAGAGCCTAAGTGTAAAACAGTTTTTAAAATAGTTTAGAAAGTATTTAAAATGCTTACTAGATAATATAACAACCATGTTAGTTCGCAACACTCTCTTAAGAATTCTCACCTCCCATCTAGTGTGAACGCCTACCGTACTACTGAATGCCTCATAAGTCTTTCTATCTCGTCTCCCATAAATTTTATTTCGAGAAGTCACAAGAATAAAATTTTAGTTTAGAGATCAGTCTCTTAATGATTATATTCATCATTTATGTATTTCTTCATACTATTATAAAGTTCCTAACACTTACTACAACTAGGTGCATTATTCAATATCTAACTACTTGTATGCACAGTAGAAAAATTCCATATATACGTATATATATTAAACACTCATATAATATATATACTGTCAGAGCCCACATAAAATCTATGGTACTGGCATACTCTACTATCAAGTCCTCGTATCTATCATACTAAGGTAAATACTAGTTTGGAAACACTCTCGAACTGTATTAACACAATACACACAAAACGGAGGCGAAGCGTAGTTCCAAGTCACTAAGAGGTCGGCGCATACCCCTCATGTCTCTTAAGACCGTCTGACTATCACTCTCAGATATCCAGTACCTAGGAATCCTATGTTCTAGGCTACAATTTAATATCCCCCATAAAGGTCCCATCGAGATAAGACTGTCCCAGCGCGGCAACCACCTTGATTGCATGTAGTGCGGGTATGATTATACACAAATATATATATATATATATATATATATATATATATATATATATATATATATATATATATATATATATGTACACACACAAGCACTCGGTCATATATACAAATATTCTCATTTTCCAATTAGGTACGTTCACGACCCATAATAACATTTTAACCGTACTTAATACAATTTTACCGAATCTTTACGCATAAATAATTCAACTCATTTTATTCTCAATTATAATAATTTCGTAATTAATTATTATCCCTTGAAGTATTCTCTCTTCCTAAAGATTAATTCAATAGGTACACCCTCTCCAACATACTGCTCTAAGTCATTCAGGAATCTCTCGATTCCGTAATTAACGTATGCACAATTTCCAATATGCATCAAATCCCCGTTAACCCACTGTTACATCCATATAACATTTCATTCAACGGAATCTACTTAGACCCTACTAGTCCTCTTCATGACCCATTATTATCTTTAAATGATATTTAAGGGTTCCTATGTATTTTATCCGAGTTAAACAAAAAGAGGAAAAATATTCATCTTCTAGGACGGTTCGATCGATCGAGGAAAAATGGTCGATCGATCGATCAGTTGATCCATCGACATTCTTGGGTCGATTGATCGATCGAACATGAATTGCCCACATTAAGCCATTGTTAACTACGGGTTTCATCCAAGAAATTTCTCCCAAACACCATTAATGATTTCCAAACTCCCAAACAAGTTTACTACTGATTAAATACACCTATATACATTATTTCCTAAGTAAAGCATATACGAATTCATTAAACGTATCGAATTAAAGGGCGAATTAACCATATTTTGTCAGGAACCCTAGTTTCATCATAATTTCCAAACTTCTAATTATTTTTCCAGATTTCTTTCTTTTAAACCAACATAAGTTTGTGGGTAATCCTATACATATAACAAGGCTTCCAGATTTCATGTATTACTCCTAAAACATGTGATTCAAATCTCCTAATTCATGAAATTCTTCAATAGAACATATATTTCTCAATCCTATTCTAACATAGGTGAAATATTAACTAGAAAAATAGCAAGATAGATATTTGCTTGGGATTTGAAGTTCTGATTTATTGGTGATAACGATATAGCTGCATTCCTCGTCTTACGATCTATGCCACGGTGGTGTTAATCTTGAAAAAGGGGTTACGGTTCGTGCTCAAGTCTTGAAAAGCTCTCTACCTTTCATCTCTAATGGACGTTCTATATTTATGAGATTGATAACCCTAAAAACTTAACTCTAATGGATGATATAACTTAGGGAAAATAGTGGGTTTAATTACCCTGAAATACGGAATGCCTATAATACCCTCCCGGGCTGCTAGTTAGGCCTAAAAAGGCCTAAGACCTAAACTAAACCCTCGAGTACACTTTTTTGACTATCTCGACCCTTTCTGACACGTTGGAGCACTCAAAATGACAATACGGGCGACTTATAATTCCTACGGGCTATTCGGGAATGCATCATTTTTTTTAAAGATTCGAAGACACTACTACTTTAAACATAGTGGATCTATAAGTTTTTTGTAAGTCTGTCATGGTTAGTTGAGTCTTAAATATTGTTTGAATAAAGGTTTTGCCTGAAATGGAGTTTTCCTCAATTCGTCTTCGGCTTGGTGTGTTTTGGTTTGATTGTGTGGTTTGAAATATTTATTTTGGACTTTATCTTCTATCGACACCTTATTATAATCAAGATAAAATCAGGTTAAAAATTGAATCTTTTGCGCGTGTCCTAAGATATAAGCAGGTTACACTAATTTTCGATGGGTCAAATTAAGCATATTATAAAGCTCAAATGAGGTCGCCTTTAAAGTTATTTATGAGCACTTTTAGCTTGTTTGTAAAAGAGGGTGGACACCACACACTACGACTAGTGACAATGACATAAAGTCTAAACCTATCACTCTAACACCCCACCTATTTAAATAACGGGTGGCCAACCATATACTGAAACAAAAGAGGAATCTCACACGGGAACATTCTTAGCATCAATGTCGAAAAGCATATTAATTAATAATAACAAATTAAGCCCAATATCAAATTTTAGAACTTACTAACTTGTCTTAATAAAGATTTCCATCGTATAAAAACCATTCTAAATAATTTAAATACACATTCATGACCTGAATGAAATATATGTTGAGAGATAAAATAAATAAATCAACCAAAAATACTCGATGGATCCCAATACAATAATCAAACTCGAGCTGAAATAAAATAAACTCTACATAAACTAAAGAAAATCCAATAATAGGCGACTTGCCCTCAATAAATAACTAAATGAAATCCTATCTAGAAAAACAAGGATAGATTCATCTAGTCGAATATGTAGTCATCCACAGTTGTTAAAGCATCATCTAACTTGAAATAAAACTATGCATGGCGTCCTTGTTGCTGGGCACTAAAAAGGTTTTCTAAATATTTTAATATGTGTCAGAGCACAAAAACCTTTTGAAAATATTTTGCAACGCATGTATTTTAAGCAACCTCATTATCCTACCCTACCTAACTAGTACCATCACTTATCTTAGTCCCATATTCTAAACTTCTAGACAAATCTATATCAGACATATTTATACTTTTCCTTGATTTCCCATTTAGCTATTATAACCCCCCGTGATTTTTATGAATAATAATTAATTATTTTTGGTAGAAATAAAGATTATTTTAATTCGAGAATTTTAAATTGGCATTTGAGGTCAAAATTTGAAGATCTTAGAAAGTAAATTGAATGACGATTCTGAGTGTGCGTTTGATTTCGGAAGGGTCGATATAGTCGAAGTGACTACACTTGGGTCTTATTTGGGTTCCAAAATATTTTAAGTTCGTTTTGATCGAATTAGAATTACCGAGTCATTTAAAGTGTGTATAATCATTTAAAATTGTGTATTTTGGATTCAAGGCTTAAAAGCCTATGTGAGAATCCTTTCTCATTTAGAGAAAAGAGAAAGCCCTAGAGAGAGAGAAGAAGAAAGAAAGAGAGAAAAGAGAAGAAAAGCTTGGGATTTCCGGCCATTACGCGATTTTGAGGAAGATTCAGACTCTACAACCTTGAGGCAAGTGATTAAACTTTCTAAATAATTCTTGTGCATCATTTATTTCATGATTCGTGGATATAAATTATCATTTTTGGGATTTATTTGTTAAAACCTAGATTTTGGGTAAAACTTACATTTGAGGTTTATATAACGGATTTAAGGTTGTAAATTAGTTGGGTCAAGTTATTTGATGAGTTTAGATGTTAAAAATATGTTTGCGTTGAAGAGAAAGGGTTATAAGATGATTAAAATGATTTTTGGGAATTTTGGGTTTTGGGGAAATCAACCTATATCGTAGCTTGCTGAACATACCGAATCGATTCAACCTCTCCAAATTGATTCATCTTGTTGTAGAACGTACACGTCTTTAGGGCTGAATTGATTCTCCCCTTGCGAATCGATTCGGTAGGTAGCAGCATTACATGTCCCTTTGGGCCGAATCAATTCGAAAGGGCCGAATCAATTCGCTGTTGACGCCGAATCGATTCGAAAATAGGGCTATTTTGTGGGGTGTTTCTAGAGTGAGTTTCACTCTGTTTTGTTTGGGTTTATCGATTGGGAATCCTTATACAAGTTATGTGAAGTATGTTTTAGAGATGTTTATGAAGTTTCACCAAAGATGTAATATTTTGATCATATTGAGTTATTTCGAGAGAGAGCGTATGAACTTAAGTTATCGTATCGACTAAGGGGGAAACCCACTATCATTGAGATTTCTATGTGGAGATAATTATGGTTCTACAAGAGAGAGAGGCATGATAACTTTAGGGTTCATATGATTTAGCCATGAAATGGATCAGGGATAATAATTATTGACCAGAGTGAATTTGGATATAAAGAATATCGTTAACGCTAATTGGATTGGGAAATAAAGGGAAGGTATGCGAGTTAGCAACAGTTATTATATCGAGAGTAATATACTTATATGGGAAATCATTTCTTTCATACATACGAGAGTAAAGAGTTTGTATATTTATATTGCATAACTGTATATAACTTGTGTGATGGTTTGCATTTATATGATGTGATTGTGTATATATATCTAGTGTGATATATATATATATATATATATATATATATATATATATATATATATATATATATATATATATATATATATATATATATATATGTACTTATTGTGTGGGCATACCCTTCACTGCTATCATGGGAAGTTGCGCGATGTGGGTGAGGCCCCTGGCTCGTGGAGCAGGGTGCGTATAGTCCCCATGTCATAGGCTTCCATTATTTATAATGTGATTTTTTTGAGAGTGAGAAGTCTTGGGTAAGATTCGTTCTCACTTTTTGGTTAGGAACTATGACCAATTCCCATACGTTGTGATTTGTTTTTATTGTCATGGCGGTGTGATAATAATTCGATATACGGTAACCTGGGATAAAGCGAGCAATTCTTGGAAGATGATAGCATTGTGAAGTATTTTGGATATCCATATGTGACTGGATCTTAATTGTACGCTATGTGTGCTATGTGTACTTAATTGTTAGGATTGAATGACTGTTCCTTATCACTAGAGTGATGTTATATAAACCCTAAAAGTTTTGGAGCATTATCTTAGTTATGTGATTAGAGATTATTGCTCATTATAAGTATTCGTAATTATGTGTGGGGTACCGGGGGCGTAATGGATCCCAACGACCAATATTATCAAGGAGTAATGTAACAGGGGGGGGGGGTACTTGTTTTGATTTCGCTTTGCGAGACGTTCCACGCACGAAAAGCCGTGGACTGTTGAGAGTTGGGAATAGTTTAATCCTATATATATAAATTTTGTATTCGGGGTTATATGCATCGTGCATTGAGGGCATAATGAATCTCGATAATCAACACTGTCAAGGAGTAGTGTATTGGGGGGGTTCCTTATTTGGATTTCCCTTTGCGAGACGTCCCATGCACGAAACGCAGTGCAGTGTTAAGAATTGGGACAAGTTTAGTCCTTACCATTTTGATGCAATTAACTCATGTAGTTAATAACTAGAGTCGGCTAAATTCTAGTAAGAGAATATGTTTATGTATATGCATATTTATAAGTTAAGATGGTTTGAGACGCATATTAGGGTTTAATGAGAATCGGTAGCTGAGGGTTATGTGTTAGATGATGGGTTACACAAGTGTAGTTTTGCGCGTAGGTTAGATTAAATTATACCTAGAAGTGTTGGGTAGTTTATATTGAGTATAATGTGCATACGTTTAGGTGCGCGCTTTAGTAAGAGGTGAGTTGGATTTTCTGGAGAGTGCGACTCCACCTTAATCATGTTATATTGCATTTAAAATTATTATACATTTTAATGCAGTTGCTATAAATTTTTTCACACCTCAGTCCATGGCCCGTTTATATGTTCTCCTGCTATGTATATACATATTGTATCATTTTAGCTGTTTCTCCGCAAGGACGCCATTGATGTTATCTATCCAGTGTATTCATGGAGGTTTAGCAGTAGCGGATTGTTGCGGGATTTTGTTATAGCCGATTCCTATCTTTTTTTTTTATCTAGATTAGGGTTCAATTTGTATTTCAGGTTTACACCTAAGTGTTGTAGTGGTAGCATTATGTTTAAAAAAAATTGTCAGAATATTGTATTGTTTGTGACCCGAAAGCTTATTCGGGTATTTTTCTCTTGAGAATTTATGTTGTAATTCAGAATTACTTCTTCTCATATTCTTCGTGCACGTATGATAGCATGTTTCGTAGTTATTATGTTGTTTGTTGGTTATTTCATTGTATGTTTTTATAATTTTTTGTTGGCATCCTCTTTGTGTAGTAATGGGTAGTTAGCCATGTTTAGTTAGTATCGCCAGTTGATACTGAGAATGATCCACTTTTGATTCCTGATTATTTTAGTATAGGGATGGCCAATCGTTATTATTTTAAGCGGGGTGCCACAGATGGTATAAGACCATCAGGTTCTAGTGTCTTTAGGCTCTGTGTGGGTCTTCTGCGTTCTTCTGTAAGCGTTCTTGAAGTAGAGCCCTATTATTAGGACTATTGTGTTTACACTGTGACACCCCACCTAATTAAATACCGGGCGATCAATCCTTCATTAAATTAATTCAAGGTGAACAGTTGGTTCATTCTCAGCATCACTGTCGAAAAATAGAACTTTTCCAATTTAAACACCCTAATTAATTAAGCTAAGTGTCAAAACCATTTAAAACTTTATTCTCATTTTATTAAATCTGGTTATTAAACCTTAAACCATTATGGTCTAAAGAGTAACACAATAAGTAAAAGAATAAAATGAACATTCAAGAGTTTATCCAACGATAATAAATCCCAACATGAAAATACTAAGGAAAACATACTAACATTAACAATCCCGAAATAAAGATACTGAAATTAAAAGAATTACAATCTCTGACAATATCAATTAAATAATGGAAAAAGGGCGAGACATGCACCCACTGGATAAAGCTGAACTAAAAGTAGAGTCAACAATGAGGTCGTCTAAATAATGGCCTGCAACTCCCATAAAAGCTACAGCGCGTTCCATCCAAAGGATCCTATGCACGACTCCCCTGTGGCTGGGCACCTGTAATACATACATATATATACAAGAGAGAAAGATAAGAGGAAACGGTCAGAGCCCGATATTGTATATGATTTAAAAATTCTTTTAGCAAGTATTTAAATTGATTACAGGCCAATGCAACAACATATCAGTGCGACACTCTCTTGAGAAATTCTCACCTCTCTTCTAATGTGCACTCCTATCGCAACTAACCTTCCCAATGGTTTATCTCATCATATATCACACTATCTTTCCCCAAGGATTTAACATATCTTAGGTGACTCTCAAGATTTAAGATTTAACAACATCATGGTTTAAAAGGATAATTTCATTTTGTACAAAACACTCATTTTAACTTTATTGATTCATAAAGTTTTTCAATATCATATTATACTTTTCAAACAAGTATTTCCAATTTGAGTCATTACACATGTCTTACTTACCATAACATAGTAGGCAGTTTCCCAAATTTCAGAAGTTCATATATATATTAAATACTCGTATAATATATATATTCTAATAGCACCCCACATAAAATTATGGTGCGGGCATACTCTGCTATCCAATCCCCGTATCACTCGTACTAAGGGAAATACAAGTTCAGAATCACTCTCGAACTGTATTAACACATACACAAACAATATTGAGGCGAAGCATAGTTTCCAAGTCCAAGAGGTCAGTACATACCCTCACGTCTCTTAGGACCGTCCGACTATCGATCCGATAGCCCGTACCTAGGATTTCTATCTTCTAGGGTACGAGTCAATATCCCCCATAAGGCACATGAGATAAGATCATCCCAACTCGGTAACCTCAGGGATAGCAAGTAGCGCGGGCATGTTTTTAACACATAGATAGCATATGCATACACAATCATATAACTATACTTATATTACCATAAAAATATTGGGTATATTCTCAAATCCCATACTTACGACATTATTTCTCATATCTCATTATTGTTATCACATGTAACAGTTCGTTTCTTACCTTGATTCGGTATTATTCCAACTTACCACATAACTCTCATGGTTTTATTCTCCCACCTATAAAAATTCCGTAGGTATTCATCTATTCTTTTTCGTAACTATTTTACATAATCTTCTCACTTTAAATACGTAGTTTTATCGTTTCTTATATATGAAATCTCCCAAGGATACAACTCTCGTCTAATCTTAAAGGTCCCAAAATTTATTCATATACCTTATTGGTCCTCTTTATCTCTCAAAACATATTTATAAGGGTGTCCATGAATTATTCCTCATTAAAGTGAATTTCAACTAATTAAGAAGGGAAAACATGAGTCTGCCAGGAGGGGTCGATCGATCGAGGTCTGGGGCTCGATCGATCAATCCTTCGATCGATCGAAGATCAAGGCTCGATCGATCGATCAAGCAAGCATTGCGAATCCTGCAGTTTTGCAGTTACGGGTTTCATCCTCTAACCTCAACCAATTCCATATTTTCATTCCTAATCGTCCCAGAATTTATACTACTAACATTATATCATCATATTATGTATTTTCTACGTAAAGCATGTAAGTTTCCGTCACTAAACATGGATTAACAACCCAAAATTCATGTAAATATCAAGAACCCTAGATTTCTCTTAAACATGGTTCTAACACATCTTTTCCAGAATTTCCTTCTTATAAAACATCATAAATTCGTGGTATAATCTTCTACATGGAAAAAGGGTTTCCAGAATATCATTTAAATCACCCCTACATGCAATTTCCTATCTCAAATGGGGGTTTTTCTTCCATACAACTCATCCTAATCATTCCTAAAATAATATGAGTGATGCATCAATGAAAATAATCAAGATAAACACTTGCCTGGGATTTTTGACGTTCTGGTTTGGTACCAAATTTGGTGTGGTTGCGTTCCCCATCTCGTGATCTACGCGTTGGTGGTGGAGGCGGTGCAAACGGATGGATTTCGGGCGTTGGATTTCTTTGGAAGCTCTCACATTCCCTCTACTATGGCCATCACTTGTCTTTGGTTGTTCTAACCATAGAAGGCAACCTTAGACATCTGATATAACCCTTGAAATTTCGTGGGTTTAATTACCCAAAAATATAAAATGACCAAAATGCCCTCCAGGGGTACTAACTAAGCCTAAAATAGCCCCGAGACTCAAACTAGACCCCTGGGTACACTTTTCTGACTATCTCGACCCTTATGGACATGTTGACGCACTCAAAATGACCATACGGATAACTAAAAATATTTCCTTTTATTAATCAACATTTATTCCCAACGCAACACAGGCGCATTCCATAATTGTCATTTTATTCACACTTGACAATATTATAAAAGTAAATCTCATATATTACTGTACTCATCCAGTATCATTCAACAAATAACAAATTTCCAATAATTACTAACTCTCGTCACGCTAGTAAATATTTAAAACAACATTCTGGATTAAAATTAAATTAATTTATCTCAATTAAATTTAATAAATCCTATAATTTAAAAGCTATAAAAATACGGGGTATTACATACTTCCACCCTAATAACGAAATTTCGTCCCAAAATTCGAAAAATAAGGCCTATCAGGTAGCACAATTCTGGATATCCTTTTCCGTTCGCAAACTAACTACACATTACGGTACTCAATCACTATAGCCTTTTCTTCACAGCAACATTGTTTTACATTCTCATTGGAGACACTTCACATTGTTCCCCCAACCGACAACATTGGCATAGGTCACGCCTATACGTTTTAAATTTCATTATCTCACTATCATTAGGAGGCCTCACCTCACTACCTGACAAATACTCAGATTTATTCATATACAAAACTCCCATTCTGAGAAAATTATACGAACATTTGATTACACTTTCTCGTCTAAAACAGTCGTGGAATTCTACCCCAGTTATCGGATGTTCTCTCGACCGATCCAAAAACCCTGATTATCTACTCACCTCTAAGCATACGGAAGGAGAATAGTCGAGGTTCTTCCATAACAAAACCTAAATAAGTACCTCGTAAGCGACAAACATGTATGAGTGCTTCTACAGAGCATTCCTGAAATCATCGTATCAAGTTTCCAAAATCTCCTTCATGTAGCTCCCCGAATCTTTAATCACCATGCGCCTATTCCCTGGCTAAGGGTGATACATCCTACTTGAAATGAAACCTTATCTTTGTTGGTTCCTGAAATTCCATATCAAAGGTGGGATTCACCAATCTCATCCGGATTCGGAAATTTATACTGCGTCGGACCATGCATTGGCGCAAACTTCCTTTCAAAGGAAGTCTGGGTTATACTAGTTAATATTATAAACCATCCCAAAGGAATATCAATCACTTCCTTCTTGGCGGATTAATTCACATGTTCAGGATGAACCCTTGATCTTCTTTTGAGGATGGCAACCCATCCAAGGACTGTACCGACTTTACCGACCTCTTCCAATTTCAGCAATTGTAGATAAACACAAAATTTCATGGTGTATGCCGGAGGTTCCACCCGTGCTCTTCTCTTCACGATGCGTACTTCTGGACCTCTTATACCGTACTAACATCATCACCTTTTATATGTGTGAGTCGCTCTCACATTTGATTACTAATAATTTCTGATCTGAGTGTTCCTTATAATCATTTAATTATGCTCCATTCAAGGAATGCTCTTCTTAAATGGCTTCCCACAGTCTTCCAATTCAAATTTAGGTGTGCTATTCTAATTTCACACCTATGTATGGATTATCGTCCCTCATGTGATGTTTAATCCACTATATCACTTCCACTTCGTTCTGTTAGCCCCACAAACACATTTTTCCACATGTCCATTGCCACGCCCCTTCATCTCGGACGAGTTTTAACATCAGTTAACCAGGATGTGTACACACCCTATAAACCGTTTATACTAGCGTAAGCATCACATACGCTCCACACTAATAAACAAATTATTTGTTTTCCCTGGTGCTTGCAGCGTGATTACAACACTTTAATCATCCTAAAAATCAAAATTTTAAATCTTCCTTATTATCATCCCGCTCCCTTAACTCGTGTTGACAAAGAAAAACTTTCAATGCTTTCTTACCACATAACCGGCTCCAATGGCTTTAAATAAAAATTTAACTTCCCACTTAAAGATATAATCACTTGATCCCCTTTCGATTGGGGTACTGAACTCATGGAATAGTGACCAAACGTCTCCCAATTTTCAACCTTACACTAAGTTTCATGCGTGGGATGTCTCACAAAGAGAAATCCAAACAAGGAACCCTCCCGATACACTACTGCCTAGTATTGTTGGTTATCGAGATCCGTTAGGTCCTCCTTCCATAGCATTTACCCCTTTACTCCATCTTTTTGCAGAAAAGTTACATTTCCTCCCATAATTACACTTAACAAAGAACATCTCACCAATTGTACTATCGTTCAGAATTGGGTGTTGGAAATGGAGTTCCATGAATCTCGAATACATATAAATGGAATTTGAAACTCCTTCCCCTAATAATAGGGGTATCACTCTTATTGCCCTCCTATCTAAAGGATATATAAAATAATGTAACCGTTTTATTACCAAGTCCTGAGCGCTACCCACAATACTGAGTTAAAACTTTTCGCTCAATCGTAAGCCCGATACACACTGAATCATAACAACCAAGTCCCCTCGCGCCAGTATCGAACATCTCGAACTCAATATCCCCTCCGAAGTCTCTAGGATTGATAATATATAAGTGCGGGTTCAACCCTCTTGCAGGTGAGGCCTCCCCAAAACAGAACATGTTGCACTAAAGCAACTACTCCAATAGCCTTGCAATAACTGCCTACTATTGTACTGGCCATTTCTATAAAGTTGTAATCAATAACGTACTATACTCATATAACACCTCACTAAAACGAGTAACCTCAATAAAGTATATAACACTATTAATATACTAATTCATCCTCCGCGGATAGCATCAAGGAAAATCTCACTATACTAGGAAAATTATTCACATGATGATACCTCTCATATTTATGCACATTAAACCCACCTCACATGCCAATTTAGTAATGCACATAATACAATGACTCGCTCGTGTCACAGAAAACATGTTTAACCCTCTGAGGATAAAACTTATAATTCTGCCTTGCCAATCGTCTTGACCATACAAATTCACTCCAGATGTAACATGCCTGCCCATACCAAAACAAAACTACTATAATCGTTGTCCCTTACTAGACACCACACTCTGTCTACATACTTGCTTCGAAAAATATTTTAGCACGTGTGATCTCACTCTCCGTAAGATATTTCTATATTTAATTCACTTACCATAAGAAATACATTCAAAAACTCACGAAATACCGGAATCGATTCCAGGAGAATTACAATTTCCTTAAAGGTATCCTCCTTTATATAATAAAAATAGGTGTAAGATCCCCCTTATGGGCGAGGTATTGCCACTCAACATTTCTTGCCCCGAAATGGCAAAGACATTACTCTCACCAAAGCAATCTATCATGGCTCTATAAGTTGCGAGCCAATTCATACTGATAATAATGTCGTGCTCATGAATATCTAATACTAACATGTCTGCTGGTAATACTAAGCCACCAATCTCTACTCCCACACCCCTGCATATAAATAAAGTAAGTGAATCATTTCCCTGTGGTAAGTCTACACACGTCACAGTGCTCTCTTCTGTGACTAATAGCCCCGAGGCCTTCGCAAAATGAGTATCAATAAAATAATGCGTCAACCCCGTATCAAATAAAACTCGACCCATAGTACCATGGATAGGAAACATACATCTTTTCTCGGTTGGGGCCTGAGATGTTGCTTTCTGGTGGACGTTACAGACACGTCCATACTGTAACTGTCTCTGCTGAACTGAGGTTGTTGGAAAGGGTGGTGGAGCTGGCTTATGTGGTTTATTACTAGCACCTTCTTGCTGTGGGGCCCTATTCTTCTCTAGGCAATCCTGACGCTTATGGCCATATCTGCCACATTGGAAGCACCTCCCCCTAAACTTCTTCACTTCACTACGTTGTTGAATAGTCTCTCTTTTTCCCTGGTCTTGTTGGCCTTGAAGCTTTTGGGCTTCCCCGCACAATTCGTTACCTTTGTGGCTTTTACAGGCCTGAGGAGCTTGTTGTTGCGATTTTTGTGTCTTCACACACTTGTTACCTCCAGTCATGACAGACTGACTATACTCTTTAGATCTTTTGCCCCCCATGAGCTGTGTTCTGCGTTCTTGATACTGCAAGACCACAGTGGTAACTGCCTCTGCCACAATACCTGCTAACTCGGCGGTTGATATTCTCTCTGGATATACCTGAGGGGTGGGTCGATCTTGCTCGTTGACTCCCCTAACCGTTTTAGCTAGTTCTTCTTGACGATCCATCTGAAAATTTCAATAAATTTGGATGAGTTCATCATTCGCATAAACAAATCGCAGAAGTACGAATTCCCAATGTATAGAGATGAACACAACATTCCTAGTATTAGGGCTCTATATCAAAGATGCTAAGCTGGAAACGAAATAATCCATACAGATCCTAAAGGACACTAGAACCTGATGCTCTGATACCACCAGTGACACCCCGCCTAATTAAATACCGGGCGATCACTCCTTTATTAAATTAATTCAAGTTGAACAGTTGGTTCATTCTCAGCATCACTGTCGAAAAATAAAACTTTTCCAATTTAAACTCCCTAATTAATTAAGCTAAGTGTCAAAACCATTTAAACCTTTATTCTATTTTTATTAAATTCGGTTATAAAACCTTAAACCATTAACGTCTAAAGAGTCACACAATAAGTAGAAGAATAAAATGAACATTCAAGAGTTTACCCAACGATAATAAATCCCAACATTAAAATACTAAGGAAAACATCCTGACATTAACAATATCGAAATAAAGATACTGAAATTTAAAGAATTACAATCTCTAACAATATCAACAAAATAATGGAAAAAGGGCGACACATGCCCCCACTGGATAAAGTTGAACTAGAAGTAAAGTCAACAATGAGGTCGTCTAAACAATGGCCTGCAACTCGCACAAAAGCTACAACGCGTTCCATCCAAAGGATCCTATGCACGACGCCCCTGTGGCTGGGCACCTGTAATACATATATATATATATATAAGAGAGAAAGATAAGTCGAAACGGGTCAGAGCCCGATAGTGTATATGATTTAAAAATTCATTTAGCAAGTATTTAAATTGATTACATGCCAATGCAGTAACATATCAGTGCGACACTCTCTTGAGAAATTCTAACCTCTCTTCTAATGTGCACTCCTATCGCAACTAACCTTACCAATGGTTTATCTCATCATATATCACACTATCTTTCTCCAAGGATTTAACATATCTTAGTTGACTCTCAAGATTTAAGATTTAACAACATCATGGTTTAAAAGGATAATTTCATTTAGTAAAACACGCTCATTTTAACTTTATTGATTCATAATGTTTTTCAATATCATATTATACTTTTCAAAACAAGTATTTCCAATTTGAGTCATTACACATGTATTACTTACCTTAACACAGTAGGGAGTTTCCCAAATTTCAGAAGTTTATATATATATTAAATACTCGTATAATATATATATTCTAACAGCACCCCACATAAAATTATGGTGCGGGTATACTCTGCTATCGAATCCCCGTATCACTCGTACTAAGGGAAATACAAGTTCGAAATCACTCTCGAACTGTATTAACACATACACAAATAATATTGAGGCGAAGCATAGTTTCCAAGACCAAGAGGTCAGTACATACCCTCATGTCTCTTAGGACCGTCCGACTATCGATCCAATAGCCCGTACCTAGGATTTCTATCTTCTACGGTACGAGTCAATATCCCCCATAAGGCACATGAGATAAGATCATCCCAACTCGGTAACCTCAGGGATAGCAAGTAGCGCGGGCATGTTTTTCACACATAGATAGCATATGCATACACAATCATATAACTATACTAATATTACCATATAAATATTGGGTATATTCTCAAATCCCATACTTACGACATTATTTCTCATATCTCATTATTTGTTATCACATGTAACAGTTCGTTTCTAACCTTGATTCGGTATTATTCAAACTTACCACATAACTCTCATGGTTTTATTCTCCCACCTATAAAAATTTCATAGGTATTCATCTATTCTTTTTCGTAACTATTTTACGTAATCTTCTCACTTTAAATACGTAGTTTTATCGTTTCTTATATATGAAATCTCCCAAGGATACAACTCTCGTCTAACCTTAAAGGTCCCAAAACTTATTCATATACCTTACTTGTCCTCTTTATCTCTAAAAATGTATTTATAAGGGTGTCCATGAATTATTCCTGATTAAAATGAATTTCAACTAATTAAGAAGGGAAAACATGAGTCTGCCAGGAGGGGTCGATCGATCAAGGTCTGGGGCTCGATCGATCGATCAAGCAGGTATTGCGAATCCTGCTGTTTTGTAGTTACGGGTTTCATCCTCTAACCTCAACCAATTCCATATTTTTCATGCCTAATCATCCCAAAATTTATACTACTAACATTATCTCATCATATTATGTATTTTCTACGTAAAGCATGTAAGTTTCCGTCACTAAACATGGATTAACAACCAAAAATTCATGTAAATATTAAGAACCCTAGAATTCTATTAAACATGGTTCTAACACATCTTTTCCAGAATTTCCTTCTTATAAAACATCATAAATTTGTGGTTTAATCCTCTACATGGAAAAAGGGTTTCTAGAATATCATTTAAATCATCCTTACATGCAATTTCCTATCTTAAATGGGGTTTTTCTTCCATACAACTCATCCGAATCATTCCTAAACTAATATGAGTGATGCATCAACAAAAATAAACAAGATAAACACTTGCCTGGGATTTTTGACGTTCTGGTTTGGTGCCGAATTTGGTGTGGTTGCGTTCCCCGTCTCGTGATCTACGCGTTGGTGATGGAGGAGGTGCAAACGGATGGATTTCTGGCCTTGGATTGCTTTGGAAGCTCTCTCCTTCCCTCTCCTATGGCCGTCACTTGTCTTTGGTTGTTCTAACCCTAGAAGGCAACCTTAGACATCTGATATAACCCTTGAAATTTCTTGGATTTAATTAGCCAAAAATATAAAATGACCAAAATGCCCTCCCGGGGTACTAATTAAGCCTAAAATAGCCCCGAGACTCAAGCTAGACCTCCGGGTACACTTTTCAAACTATCTCGACCCTTCTGGACACGTTGGCACACTCAAAATGAGCATATGGATAACTAAAAATATTTCACTTTTATTAATCAACATTTATTCCCTATGGGACATAAGCGCGTTTCATAATTGCCATTTTATTCACACTTGACAATATTATATAAGTAAATCTAATATATTACTATACTCATCCAGTAACATTTAACAAATAACAAATTTCCAATAATTACTAACTCTCGTCACGCTAGTAAATATTTAAAACAACATTCCGGATTAAAATTGAATTAATTTATCTCAATTAAATTTAATAAATCCCATAATTTAAAAGCTATAAAAATACGGGGTATTACATACACGTCTATATTTTCTTCTACGATGAGAAAAAACTTGAAAGGAGTTCTGATACAATTGTTCTTATTTCAGATGCCACCAAATAGTGGTCGTCTAAGCCGGGAAAATAGAGGGGCTGAGCGTATGGAACCCCAAATGCCTCAAGGGACTATGACCACAAATGCCAATATTGTGGCACAAGCAGTAACTGCTACCATTTTTATGATGGCACATCAACCTGCAGTTTAAGAAGACTGAGCCCACCCGAGGCTATCAATGTGGGAAAGAGTACGAGAAGATTTTAGGAAGGGGCACCCTCTAGAGTTTTCAGGGGGAGTTGATGCGATGGCTACTAGTCGTTGGAAATATAGTATGCAGAGGCACCTTCGTATGGTATGAATGTACTGAGGTGAAAAAGAAATTTATTGCCACCTTTAAGTTAATAAGGGCATCTCTCCATTAGTGGGAGTCAGTCACCACATCGTAACAGAGAGATCCAATGCCCATAGAATATTTGTAGGAACTCTTTGATCGAATGTATTTTCCTTCCGCGGTTCAGAAGGAAATGAGGAGAAGATTGTTGGATGTGTTTCAAGGTAATAGATCGGTGGCCGAGTATGAAGAATAATTTCCTCGATTGGTGAGTTTAGTGCCCAATGAGGTGAATACGAGAGGTAAATTAATATCGAAGTTCGTGCGAGGTTTAAATTGGCAAATTCGACAGCATTTGTTAGGGAATGCGGCGTTAGAGACTTTCACCAAGGTAGTGAATGCGACATTGTTATAGTGTCAGGAATATCGTCTTCAATCACAAGGGGGTAAGAACTTTAGAGACTCGCGTTCATCTAGTAAGTCTAGATAAGAGAATGCCAGTAATGCCAGTGGGTATAAGTCGGATTATAAAGGATCACAATAGCATTTCGTTCCTCAAAATGAGCAGAGATGATTTTCGGGTAGATGTTTCTTTTGTAAAAGACTAGGTCATAGAAAGATAGATTTTCCCAAAAGAGGTAGAGGACCACATTTTGAGGAAGTTTTGGATGTGAAACCCTTACAGAGGGTTCAAGGCCATTTTAGGCCGGGGGACATTGAGTGGGAACCCAATGATGAAGAGACATTGTCGAAGTAATGAGGTATGATGTAATTATTTCCTTTGTGTTTAGAATTATGCTCCAAGGGGCATTGGGAGTATTGTGTGTATGATTAAAATGAGTAGTTAGTGCTATAACTATATTATGTATGGAATGACCCGGAAGGGTAGATTGAGCAAGTGAGGCTCTTATATTATTATCTTTTGAGAGAATAGATTATCTTTTGATGTGCTAATAGAGAGCTTTAATTTTGCTGTGAACATAAGAATTATTGAAATGTGTTGAGTAGTAACGATAAAGCTATTTGTTTTATAGTCGTGCTAGACTTATATAGTTGCTATATTCCAGCTATGGAAGATCCTAGTGTATGGCAACATATTATTACGATGTAAGTGATTATTACTGAAATAATTCAGAATTTAGTTGATTATTGTTGAACGAGAGATTTTAGCTCATAATTGTGCTAGTTTTGAGAACTATATATTATTAAGAGTAGGATAATTATTAAAACCTTTTGTTTTGGGCATAAAGTATTTTATTTAAATGTCAAAAGACATAAACTGTTCTTAAAATAAACTTTTTATAGGCCTTTGGGCAATATCAAAAATGAATTATGCAAAATATTTTATAACTCTAGTCTCTATCTAACTAGCTCTCAATCCCTAACAGAGCTACATAGTAGTGTATTGGGAGGGTTCCTTAATTGGATTTCGGTTGCCAGACCTCCCCCGCACGAAAGTGGCAAATGTTAGGAATTGGGAGGAGTTAAATCTTTGGACCTTTCAAAAATTTTATATTATTAGCATGTTAGTACAATTCAATTTATTTTGAGTTATTGAACAGTGGAAGGCAAGTGAAGCCTAACTATGTTTATACGAGTAGAGCTTTGGTAGAGGGTGAATGGGCGCCCTAGTTGGTAGATCTGGTTTTTAACTAGAATGATTCGTTGTGAGAAGTGGCAGGAATAGGTATAGTGATCATGAGAGTAGGTGTCGTAGGAGGTAGTTGAGATTTGGAGTACTAGGCTTAGCTTAATTTCGAGGGAGAAATTCTTGTAAGTGTGTAAGTCTACAACACCCCTCGATTTTCAGGACTGATAATTAATTATTTCGGGGAAAAATAAAGATTATTTGAATTGGAGAGTTTTAAATTGGCACTTGAGTTCAAAATTTGAAGATGTTAGAAAGTAATTCGAATGACGATTCTGAGTGTACGGTTGATTTCGTAAGGGTCGAGATAGTCGAAATGACTATACTTGGGTTTTATTTCAGTTTCGGAATATTTTACGTTCGTTTGGCTCGAATTAGAGTAACAGAGTCATTTAAAGTGTATATTATCATTTGAAGTTGGGTATTTGGGATTCAAGGCTTAAAAGCCTACATGAGATGCCTTTCTCATTTAGAGAGAGAGAGAGAGAGAGAGAGAGAGAGAGAGAGAGAGAGAGAGAGAGAGAGAGAGAGAGAGAGAGAGAGAGAAGAAGAAAGGAAGAGATAAAAGAGAAGAAAATTTTGGGATTTCCGACCATTACACGATTTTGAGGAAGATTCAGACTCTACAGCCTTGAGGCAAGTGATTAAACTTCCTGAATAATTCTTGTGCATCATTTATTTCATGATTAATGGATATAAATTACGGTTTTTGGGATTGATTTGTCCAAACCTAGATTTCGGGTAAAACTTACATTTGAGGTGTATATAATGGATTTAAGGTTGTAAATTAGTAAGGTCAAGTTATTTGATGAGTATATATATTAAAACTATGTTTGGGTTGAAGAGAAAGGGTGTAAAGATGATTAAAATGATTTTTGGGAATTTTGGGTATTGGGGAAATCAACCCATTTCATTGCTTGCTCAACATACCGAATAGATTTGGCCCTTTTGAATCGATTCGACTTGTTGCGAAACCTATAGGTCTTTAGGGACGAATTGATTCGCCCCTTGCGAATCGATTTGGTAGGTAGCATACCTATAGTTCCCTTTGGGCCGAATCGATTCGTTGTTGGGGACGAATAGATTCGAAAGCTGGGCTGTTTTTGTTGGGGGGTTTCTAGAGTGAGTTTCGCTCCATTTGATTTGGGTTTATCGATTGGGAACCCTTATAGAAGTTATGTGAATTATTTTTTGGAGATGTTTAGGGAGTTTCACCTAAGATGTAATATTGTGATCATATAAGTTATTTCGAGCGAGAGTACGAACTTAAGTTATCGTATCGACTAAGGGAGGAAGCCCACTGTCATCGAGATTTCTATGTGGAGATAATTATGGTTCCACAAGAGAAAGAGGAATGATAACGTTAGGGTTCATATGATCGATTGAACCATAAAATGGATCGGGGATAATAATTCTTGACAGACATGAATTTGGATGTAAAGAATATCCTTAACGCTAATTGGATTGCAAAATAAGGGTAAGGTATGCGAGTTAGCAAAGGCTAGTATATCGAGAGTAATATAATTATATGTGAAACCATTTCTTTCATACATAAGAGTTTAAAGTGTATGTATATTTATATGGCGTAACTGTATATACCTTGCGTGATGGTTTGCATTTAACCGTACTTAATACAATTTTACCCAATCTTTACGCATAAAGAATTCAACTCATTTTATTCTCAATTAAACTAACTTCGTAATTAATTATTATTCCTTGAAGTATTCTTTCTTCCTAAAGATTAATTCAGAAGGTACACCCTCTCCAACATACTGCTCTAAGTCATTCACGAATCTCTCAATTCCGTAATTAACGTATGCATAATTTCCAATATGCATCAAATCCCCGTTAACCCACTGTTACATCCATATAAGATTTCATTCAACGGAATCTACTTAGACCCTACTAGAACTCTTCATGACCCATTATTATCTTTAAATGATATTTAAGGGTTCCTACGTATTTTATCCGAGTTAAACAAAAAGAGGAAAAATATGCAGTTTCTTGGAGGGTTCGATCGATCGAGGAAAAAGGGTCAATCGATCGACATTCTTGGGTCGATTGATCGATCGAATAGAAATTGCCCACATTCTTCAATTGTTAACTACGGGTTTCATCCAAGAAATTTCTTCAAAATATCATTAAGGATTCCCAAACTCCCAAACAAGTTTACTACTGATTAAATACACCTACATACATGATTTCCTAAGTAAAGCAGATACGAATTCATTAAAAGTATCGAGTTAAAGGGCCAATTAACCATATTTTTTCAGGAACCCTAGTTTCATCATAATTTCCAAACTTCTATTTATTTTTCCAGATTTCTTTCTTTTAAACCAACATAATTTCGTGGGTAATCCTATACATATAACAAGGCTTCCAGATTTCATGTATTACTCCTAAAACATAAGATTCAAATCTCCTAGTTCATGAAATTATTCAATAAAACATATATTTCTCAATCCTATTCTAGCATGGGTGAAATATTAACTAGAGAAATAGCAAGATAGATACTTGCCTAGAATTTGAAGGTCTGATTTATTGGTGATAACGATATAGATGCATTCCTCGTCTTACGATCTATGACACGGTGGTGTTAATCTTGAAAAAGGTGTTACGGTTCGTGCTCAAGTCTTGAAAAGCTCTCTACCTTTCATCTCTAATGGTCGTTCTATATTTATGAGATTGATAACCTCCAAAACATAACTCTAACGGATGATATAACTTAAGGAAAATCGTGGGTTTAATTACCCAAAAATACGGAATGCCTATAATACCCTCCTGGGATGCTAGTTAGGCCTAAAAATGCCTGAGACCTAGACTAAACCCCCGGGTACACTTTTCTGACTATCTCGACCCTTCCGAACACGTTGGAGCACTCGAAATGACCATACGGGAGAATTATGATCTATTCACTTTTTATAATAATAATTTAGTCCCGACATGACACAGGCGCATCCCGACTTAATTTTCAATATTGCCATATTATTCAATCATGACAATTTTAATAAATTCAATCTCATATCTTACTTTACTCATCCAGTAATGTTCAACATAATTCTTTTATATAATTACTAACTCTTGTCACGCTACTAAATATTCAATTTAAAATCCAAATTAATTTAAATTAATTTATCCCAAATAAATTTAATTAATCCCATAATTAAAGGCCATAAAAATACGGGGTATTACATACTATTTCCTGAAAAAGTTAGTCAATGCATGAGGTCAAAGCCCCGAGCATTAATACAAACTACTCCCCTCAAATAGGGTCCATGAACCTAGACAGTAGCGTTATACACAATAAATATCACAATAGAATATTTTAAATTAAACGGGATAATTAAACGTTATAATTATAAATCACTAACTACCTGCAGAAATCCCCATTTAAAAAGGCACACCAATATGATTTTAAATTCCCAAGTCCCCCGTTGCTAATTTTATTAATTAAGACAAAATTACCAAATGTCTTAATTACTTATGTTATTACTTCAATAATTATTAGTTATGGAGGTCCTCATGTCGCTGGTGATAATTCACCACAATTCATTATAGTGGTCCTCCCACCACGGGTGATAATTCACTAAATATGTCACACTTTCTCTTGTCAATATCCAGTCGATTTAATTAAAACTATCGATCCCCCGCAATATGAGAAGTTTCAAACACACTAAACGACATAAATTACCCAAGCTGATCCGTTTAAACTGTCGGCCCTAACACATTATGTCGCCACCAATTTTAATACCAATTTTTTTTATCTTATGCATTAATTCTTAATTTCTTAAATTATAAGTTACCCCGCCCTATTAATCAATGTAAGATCCTCAATAAACCCCTTAGTCCCATAACTAAGGGTCCCCAAGTTATCAATACGTCCTACCCTATGTATCAGATGAATTTCTAACATAAACCTCGACCTAGTCTCATGCCTAGGCTAGCGTAACGATGATAAAGTACTATAAAATAGCCCACCCCCAACATAATAAAATCGTAATAATCTACCCTCACTAGGCCCATACCTAGAAGGCTTAAATCATCTAAAGGTCTACCCACTAGTCCCATACCTAGAAGGTATCCTAGAAAATATAGGTAGCACAAAAATACCCAACAACCCGTCATCACAATGACAATATTATAATACCATCAGGTCACACAAACAAGCAAAATAATCATCGTACTAAACTACCTAAGACAGTCCAATTCAATTAAATCTTAACTTCACCAAAATTGATCCCAATTAATTATTTTTAGAATAAACATTGAAATTCCTCATTAAATCATCATATTACAAAATTCATTATATCAACACAATTAATGTGAGTTAAATACCCCCAAATCCATTTATTTCAAAACTAGGGTTTTTCAACATGCAACCTACACCAATAAAACCCAAAACTTACTCAAAAATCCTACGTACCCAAGGGTTATGAATATTATTAATATTAAAGGATTTCATAAAAACAACCCCAAGTTTTGTGAGTCGACTTTCTCTAATTAGATAACTTATTGATTTTAAGAAAGCATGTAATTAAGGTTTAGGCAACACTTAAAACGCATAATACTAAAGGAAAAGAATAGAGTATCCATGCTTGAGGTTAGTTGGATAAAAATCTAAATAGAATGTTTAACTCCTCTTAATAAAACACCAATTGAATCTTCAAAACATGTGAAAAGTAGGGGCTAGGGGTTGAAGATGAGAGAAATGTTTTTTGAAAAAGCTTTCTAGATAAAGTTTGAGAGAAAAGTGATTTTTGAAGTCCGAGCCCCGTATTAGTTTAGTATATAAAGGGTTTAAGAGGTAAAACACAATTAGGCCACACCCTTCCATCCACTGCCTCTGTCGTTCGAACGACATACGCTATCGTTCGAACGAGAAGCTATGTCGTTACAACGACATACGATGTCGTTAGAATGACCCCAATATTAAAATCCAAAACTTTTAAAATCCGACTTGTTAATGTGATAAATTTTCTTAAAAATGTACCTGCCAATTAAAGTATAAAAACTATATAACCTTTTTATAAAAGACCCAAATAAATTACCGGTTGAAAACATTACTAAAAACCCAGTTAAATACAAAATTTTACTTTACTCCTAATTAATTAGAGTCAATTAATTAAAACATGGGGTGTTACAACAATGTCTATTGAAGCACCTATTATTCGGTCCATCTTCAACAACACCTATATAAAAAGGCCCAAAACATATTATGTTTAAGCAATGTGCTTGTTCAAATTCAGAGAGAAGTATTTGAAGATAAATGCCTGTTTTGTGGGGAAAGGGCTCAATAGTACACACATAAAAATGAAATTAAAACATAAATTAAATTATATTGTGTGAATTACTTTTAAAAGAGTATTCAAATTAACCATCAAACAATATTTTTTTGTATCGAGTTCACTTTCCTATCCTTTTAGCACTAAAATTTACCACCCTTTAGTGTATACCTTATAAGTAAAGTACACAAACTAAACACAAGTATATTATAAAATATCATATATACATTAACAAATTTCTTGTACAAAGAACAAGATTTCCCCCAAAACATAAAAAAATATTGTAAATGATATTTACTGTACACATTACTAAAAAAGAAAGTATGCACTAATGGTGTCCTTAACCGAATAAAAATATCGAGAATGGTGTTAAGTTAAAAACCCCCGTACATTTTAAAAGTAAACTGTAAAGAAATATGACATTAACAAAGAAATACAGGGGTGATGTAGAAAATTGATTTGTTAACATGTTCATTATAACTAGAGGACACACAATAATGTTGTTATAAAATTATTCCATAGAATTATTAACTATCACTAATGCCCTTTTATCATCTTAAAATATAGTTATTTTAGTATCTATTTAATTTGTATAGACCCATAATCTACTTCACGAAAGGACAATGAGCTTTTATTTTATAAAATAGTCTTAAATTAATGTTTTTAATTGTATACTTACATAATTAATGTGTTTCGATCACGGCGACATATGCGCGTCGAGTTAGATCTCTCTTGTACGTTGATATAATATTAAATCATGTTATTTATGGCATAATTTTGAAACATCGATGGGTTTTTTTCAAGAGAACTTTTTATGTTTCACCCAATGTAATATTTTTTTCCCAATAAAATGACATTTCAGCGTTAAATGAATATATATATATATATATATATATATATATATATATATATATATATATATATATATATATATATATATATCACTGAATTAACGATGTGTTTAATCTCTTTTTGATTTGATATTATGTTCTAACTAAGTACGTATTTTAGCCAAGTTAAACTAGAGCCAAATCAACAATTTATTAGTCCACAATTGGGGAAAGTGTCTATAAAGTCAAATTTGGAATTACGACTCCACGTACGAATAAATAGTTCAGATTCCCTAATGAATTGGGTTCCTCTTTTATCATAATATATTTCGTGATATTTTATATGTATATAGTTTTCGACACCCCCATTTTTATCAAAAAAGTATGAATCTCAATTCTTTCGACGTTTAGCAGATATTACAATTCTAAAATTGATTGATTATTCTTCATCAATAAATCAGCCTCTCCCCAATTTTACTTCATCCATCCTGAATTAAGACGGACTATTTTTTTCAGGTTGTCCCAAGTGAATAACACTTCATCCATTTTTAGTCGAACATCAATGAACCTGCAAGAGGTAGATTTTATAATTGCTCATAATTTACATAATTTGGGATGTAGTTTTTGTTTGAGCGAAACTGTAGTTTTTGTTTGAACGAAATCCTATTTTAGTTAGAATGTATCTTTCCCCCTATGTTTTGATTTTTTCTATAAATTCGACTCTTGTGAAAAGATTTTTACAACTCTTTGGAATAAAACAAACTTATGTAGCTATTCCAACGGTTTTCTCTTTCTTATTTCATAAAAACAAGTTTTTTTTAAATCACTTTTACCTAGAATGATTTTTATACTTTGTCATACTTGTTTCCATACACTACATCAAACCCTTGTAGAGTGTTTTCTATGGATGACTACTATGGAGTTGTGACTTTACCGCTGAAGAAGAAATTATTATGTATCTCGTTGCTGATCGGTGGGTATTAAGGGAAGCGTTACTTCCTATGGGCTATGCGCGACCGCATCATTTTTTTTAAAGATTCGAAGACACTACCACATTAAACATAGTGGATCTATAAGTCTTTTGTAAGTCTGTCATGGTTAGTTGAGTCTTAAATATTGTTTGAATAAAGTTTTTTCCCGAAATGGATTTTTCCTCAATTCGTCTTCAGCTTGGTGTGTTTTGGTTTGATTGTGTGGTTTGAAATATTTATTTTGGACATTATCTTCTATGGACACCTTATTCTAATCAAGATAAAATCAGGTTAAAAATTGAATCTTTTGCGTGTGTCCTAAAATATAAGCAGGTTACACTAATTTCTATAATAGGTTTCTTATTTTCGATGGGTCAAATTAAGCACATTATAAAGCTCGAAAGAGGTCGCCTTTAAAGTTATTTATGAGAACGTTTGGCTTGTTTGTAAAAGAGGGTGGACACCACACACTACTACTAGTGACAATGCCATAAAGTCTAAACCTATCACTCTGACACCCCTCCTATTTAAATAACGGGTCGCCAACCGTATACTGAAACAAAAGTGGAATCTCAGACGGTATCATTCTTAGCATCAATGTCGAAAAGCATATTAATTACTTATAAAAAATTTATCCCAATATCAAATTTTAGAACTTATTAACTTGTCTTAATAAAGATCTCCATCGTATAAAAACCATTCTAAATAATTTAAATACACATTCAAGACCCTGGATGAAATATATTGTGACAACCCAGTATCCGAAATAAGGGGTGGCCAGCCCGATACTCCAGTAATACAGGAATCATGGATAAATATCATCCTCAGCATCATGACAACATAAAGAGTATACGGGATAACCACACAATATTTCAGACAATGGGTCATCAAAAATTTTAGGTTAGCTATTTAAATAAAACATCATTGACAACCCATAATAGAAAAGAAAGGTGGAAACTCCCACAAGTATATAAATATAAATATATATATATATATATATACCAACCATAGTAAGGGAAGGACCGAATAAAATGTCGATTAATAGAATTCATACAATATACAATGAGTTCCATGTGTTACATAATACATCCATTATACAATTATAACCATCTGGGCCACACGCCCGAATAAGGACTGGTCATAACTAGTAAACAACAAGGAAGGCGTCTACACAAAATATCCCGTGATATTCGTAAAATGACATGGCTCCTCAAAAGACACTGTAATAGGGAGGTCATTAAGTGAGACCTTGCGGTGGAACACCTGAGCGGATATAATATATATATGCACAACAAGAAAGAAGAACCGGTCAGAGCCCGGTTTTATGTGATCACCAGATAAATGACAAGTAGGACAATAATGAACAGTAAAACATGGATGATAAAGATGAAAAGCTAACATGGTAACATTATGAAATAAACTAAGGCAATTTAAATCATCATAAGGTAATAGTCAATTATGTATGCAAATGATAATAGTCATTAACAACTTTTTTTCATCTTTCATCCTTTTCATTTCATCTTCTTTTCATTCCTTATCAGGAATACAATTTATCCTGTGCTCTTTATGGCATGTATTTTAAGTGTATGCTCCTTATGGCATATACTTTGCTCTTTATGGCATTCACATATATATATAACGATTCTAAGATCGCCCGTCCGATTTTCCCCACTATGTGCGTCCCTAAATAACCATCATCTTCTAGGGCCTATCATAAGACAACCTGGGATGCTATCGAAACGTCGGGAAGCAGCCATATGCATGTGGGGTAGTCAAGACCACACCTAGAATCTCTTACCCATCGCAGAAAATATTAAACAAGCACTCATATGGCTTAGGACTATATCCACCCTGCATTCATTAGCTATGGGGCTTCACCTCATGCACGAACTTCCCTTAAGATGGTATTTAGAGAGGTGTGTATTATCCATTTTATTAATTTCCAATACATGATTTAGTAAATTATCATTTACTTTGTCCGTTTTACATTTTATCAAATGCATTATGGTTATGTTCTTCACATCATCATAATAACCTCGAAGAATATTTAAACTCCTAAGTTATTTCTCCCAAATGTCCCCTTTTTGGACTTTATACTAAACCATCACATTACATATAACTCACATTAACTCCTAAAGTATTCAAACTTGCCATTAAGATCTCCTAGATTCTAATAAAACTACACAAGAGAAGTAATGCCTGAACATTACTTTAAACCTTTCCCCTGAAATGAACCCTAGACGAACCCCTTTGAGTCTAGGGTATCGACCAAACTCAACTAATACTCTAAGATCCTATATTTACTTCATTTAAGAAGGTCCTTGAGTCCCTTTGAAGAGAAAATATTTTAATAAAATGAAAATAAAATTTAGGGAAGAGAACAGGGGTCCGGTCCACCGGTCCCAAGACCGCGGTCGACCGCGTCTCAAGATTTTGCCTAGGAAGAAAAGAAGAAAGTTCACTACAGCAGGGCCGGTCGACCGTGCCATAAATTTTATGCCTTTGAAAGAAAGTAGTTTGCCCTCTCCCGAATGCTCGGTCGACCGGTCTGAGAACCACGGTCGACCGGTCTTTCCAGACCTAGACCAAACCAAATCTTCCTATTTCAAGCTAATCCCAAAGCCAACTCATTTATTTCCACCAACATAACATAAATGCTACTAACTACTACCACAACCATCAATAATCAGCAAAATTATTTTTCAATGATTCAAAACCAACAAATACACAACGAAACCCTAAACTAGTGAAACCATGATCAATACACCATTATCACTACAAATCATTTTTCTTAAACCACAAATAGCATGTAGAAAACTTGCCTCAATTGAGAAAATGCAGATTTTCCTTGTGTAGAAGAAAGAATCCTCCCTCAATCTTTTATCTCTTCTCTTTCTCTACTCTTTCACTTCCTCTCCCAAGCTCTCTCTAGGTTTAGGAAATGAAATTTGGGAAAAAAGAAGACTTAGTAATACTAAGTCATGGAATTAGTCCAAATCCCAACTTAATTAACCAATATTGCGATAAAATGACACGCAACTGCATTTTTATGGTATAACCAGTCAAAAGTGCCAAAAACCTCCAATTACAATATGTCACAATATTTGACTTTCTCGCACGTTCCGAACTCAACTACGGCCTCCAAATTATCATTTGGACAATTTATAATTCATTTTAAGTTCCGGTCTCATTATTAAGCCAAATATCATTTTAATTCTTATGATATTATAAAACATGACATGGCAATATTCACCTTTAGTTACGTTAAATATGCAACCTCATAGTAAATTTTAACTTTTCTATATTAAATTAATACTCAATCCATATCTCAACATTTTGTATCTAATTACCATACCTAGTAAATAAATATAAAATATGTTCTCATAAGCGAGGGTTATTACATACTCCCCCCTTATGAGGGAATTTTCTCCCCAAAATTCAAACGTACCTTATAAGAAGAGATGTGGATACATCTCCCGCATGTCGTCCACACGCTCCCACGTTATTTCTTTAGCATTGTGATGAGTCCATTGGACTCTCACCAAGGGAACCACACGGGACCTCAACTTGCACTCACCATACTCAAGAATAGCAACTGGTTGTTCTTCATACGAATCATCGGGTTGCAAGTCAATATCCTCGAAAGGAATGTGCCAAAGGGCACCTTTGCATCTCTTATACTTCTTCAAAGAGGAGACATGGAATACATTGTGGATTTTTTGTAAAGGCTCCGACAAGGAAAGTTGGTAAGCGACGGGACCGACTTTCGCAATAACTAGGAAAGGCCTAACAAAATGCGGTGCAAGCTTACCTTTCTTCCCAAAACCCTTAATGCCCTTCATTGCTGTCACTCGCACCAGGACTTGATCTCCAATTTCCAACTCCACGTGTCTTCTACCCGCATCGGCATAGCTCTTTTGACGGTCTTAGGCTATCCGAATGCGATTTCGAATGAGTTCAATCTTTGAAGAAGTGTCTTGGATCATTTCAGGTTTAAGGAATTTGTTATCTCCCACTTCCAACTAACAAGTAGGCGACCTACATAGCCGTCCATAAAGATCTTCATAAGGCGCCATTCCAATAGTAAATTGGTATGAGTTGTTATAAGCAAACTCAACCAATTGTAGGTATTATTCCCAACCACCATTGAAATCAAGCATGCACATACGGAGCATATCCTCCAGCATCTGGTTTACCCTTTCGGTTTGGCCGTCTGTTTGAGGATGATAGGAAGAGCTTAACTTCAATTCGGTCCCCATTGCCTCTTGGAAACTTTGCCAAAAGTGGGACACAAATATTTTTTTCTCGATCGTAAATAATATCTAAAGGCACCCCGTGAAGTCTAACGATCTCTTTGATGAACAATTGGGCATATTGAGCGGTATGAAAATCCGTACGCATGGGAAAAAACTGTGCCGACTTAGTCAAACGATCGATAATCACCCAAATCGAATCATGACCCCTTTGTGATCTAGGTAAGCCCATAATAAAGTCCTTAGAAATGCTTTCCCATTTCCACACTGGAATTTCCAACGGTTGCAACAAACTTGCCGGTCGCTGATGGTCGATCTTAACCAACTGACAAGTAGTGCATTGGGATACAAACTCCGAGATATCACTCTTCATGTCGGGCCTCCAATACTGATGGTGCATGTCTTGGTACATCTTGTCCCCACTCGGATGTACCGTAAATTTTGACCCGTCAGATTCCGCCATCAGCGCTTGTCTTAAGTCCCCTTCTTCCGGAACAATAAGTCTTCCATGGAAGCGTAGTCCACCCTCAGAACCAATCGAGTAGGACTCCGCTCCCTCGGAAAATAATCGGTTTATATGGTATTGGAAACTCTTATCTCTTCCCTGGGCTTCCACAATTCTTGCCACAATTGTAGGAGTAATGGTCATTACTAACATGAATGCTCTGATCCACCGCATCCTCCTGACTGAGCTCCTTCCACTTAGCTTTCTATACATCAGCTAAACCTCCCTCGGGTTTCCTACTCAAGGCATCCGCTACTACGTTTTCCTTTCCCAGATGGTAATGGATATTGAATTGATAGTCTTTCACGAACTCCAACCAACGACGCTGACGCATATTCAAATTCTTCTGGGAAAATAAATAATGTAGAGATTTATGGTCCGTGAAAACACTAAACTTCTCCCCCAAGAGATAATGCCTCCATATCTTCAAGGCAAAGACATCTACAGCGAACTCTATGTCATGAACCGGATAATTTCTTTCATGAGGCTTTAGCTTACGGGAAGCATAAGCAATAACCCGTCTTTCTTGCTGAAGAACACCTCCTAACCCTTGAAGAGATGCATCGGTGAAGACTAGATATTCCAATCCCAGTTTTGGCAATGCAAGGACTGGAGCCGAAGTTAACCTATCTTTGATCTCACCAAATGGAGTCTGACATGAATTGTCCCAAACAAATCTCACTCCCTTTCGGGTCAAATTCGTCAAAGGGCTAGCAATTTTCGAAAAGTCCTTAATGAACTGACGGTAATAACCCGCTAAGCCCAAAAAACTATGAACCTCTGTAGGTGTCATGGGATGACCTCACTCCCTCACCTCAATCACCTGACTAGGATCCACCGATATACCCTGGGATGAAACCACATGACCCAGAAACTGAACTTCCTTCAACGAAAATCCATATTTCTCACTCTTCGCATATAATTGGTGATCCCTCAATCTCTTTAGAACCAACCGTAAGTGAGTAGCATGATCAGATTATATCTGAGAATAGACTAAGATGTCATCGATGAATACAATAACAAATTGGTCCAGGAAATCCCAAAATACCCTATTCATGAGATTCGTAAATATAGCAGGGGCATTGGTTAGTCTAAAGGGCATAACCAAGAATTCATTGGATTCGTATCGGGTCAGAAATGCAGTCTTGGATACATCTTGCTCCCGTATCCTCAGTTGATGATACCCCGTCCTCAAATCGATTTTGGAGAAGTATGACGCTCCCCTAAGGTTGTTAAACAAATCATCAATGCGAGCCAAAGGGTATTTATTTAGGATGGTGACTTTATTCAACTCCCTATAGTCCACACACAATCAGAAAGAACCGTCTCTATTCTTCACAAATAATACAGGGGCACCCCATGGTGACGTACTACGCCTAATAAATCCCTTTCCAAAAGCTGCTGAATTTGATCTCTCAACTCCCTCATCTCCAAAGGAGACATATGATATGGAGCTTTAGCAATCGGTCGAGTCCCCAGCATTAAATCAATCACAAAATCAATCTCCTGACTTGGAGTTAATCCCGGTATTTCCCGAAAAACATCTTCAAAATATCTAACAATCGGAAGAGGATTTAGGGGAATAACTACATCCCTAGATGCAGCCTCCGCAATACAATATAAATAAGCACTCGTACCTCCTTCCATACAAGCCATAACAACCAAGAACATTTCTTGTCTCGGAATCGCAAAAACTATGCTCTTCCCATGACAATTTACTATCGCATGGTATTTCACTAGCCAATCCATACCCAATATTACATCATACCCGACCATGTCAAGGACGAGTAAATCGGCCTCAAAGCACAAGTTACCAAGGTTAATCCCGATGTTTTTACAAATAAAGAAAATTAATGAACCATCACCCATAGAGGATTCAATGCTAGTTAAAGTACTCTCTGTAGACTTTATCAAATCTGTAGTTTGAGCAAAACTCCTAAAAATAAAAGAGTGTGTAGCGCCCGTATCAAATAGTACCCGACCCATATGCCTTTGGATGAGAAACTTACCCTCAATCGCCGACGGTGCTGGAGGGGTTGGAGGAAGTATAGCCTTCTGAATATGGTAGACCCATCCATACTTCGGTTGCCCGTGATGAGGAGGAGCAATCGGATTAGGCACCTGGGGCTAAAATTGTACATACGATTGTTGTGGGACCCTAGGAAGATGCCCTCCAATCAACTGAGGACACGACCTATTATAATGGCCCAACTCTCCGCACTGAAAACATTTATTCACCACATTCTCCTGGTTCCGCCCTTGATTGTTTCGGAACAGCCCTGAACCTCGGCCCTGCTGGCCTTTGCCTCCATTTCCACCTCTACCTCCTTGTTGTTGTGGAGGTCCGCCTTGACCCGGTCTGTTATTATTACCACCCGCATTAGACCCACCAAAGCTTTATCATTTAGACAAATCCCCTTGCTAGGGATCCCTTTCTCTCTGCTTACTCCCTGAAGATTGGGACGAAGAAGATGTCCCCCCCTCCAATCCCATTACCTACGGGTTTTCCCACTTGCCCCAACGGTGCAGCCTTCTTATTATGTTGCACAAATAATATATGCACTTGACAATGAAGTAGACAAACATTCATCACATCCCCAAAGGTTAATAATTCCGGATTTCCCGACAAATGTTGTTTTATTCGCCAATGTAAACCTCCCACAAATTTGGTAATTCTCTTCGCTTCTGGAGTCACTTCATCCAGCATAAAACTTGCCAGCCGGGTGAACTCCTCTTCATACTCTGCCACGGATCTCTCCCCCTGAACTACATCTTTAAGTTTCCTTTGCATCTCCCTTTGAACTGGGGGAGGGAAGTACTTTCCATCAAACAAGGCCCAAAAATCAGTGATTGACATTATATCCCTTTTCTCGGGAGTAGTCATTGACTCCCACCAATGTAAGGCCGATCTGACAAGCTTAAAAGTAACAAGGATTTGGTTTTTCTCCTCACTTCATTCTACCATTCTAAGATGGCATTGCATGTCTTTCTTCCACTGATTTGCCTTTATAACATCAGATGCTCCATCTAATTCAAGGGGATGGCCATTTAGGAAAGACTCTCCAACCCTTTGCCATTGAGAAGGTCCCGTAGGAATTTGTGCCTCTTGCCCCTTCGGTTGAGTTTGTGGAATTTGTTGTACCACTGCATTCGTCGCTGCATTTACAGCTTGCGCCACTATGTTTTGCCACATCTGTGGCACTAATATTCCCCGGTGGTGGCGGTGGAGGACCAACCTCATCTTCCACAATTCTATTACATCGAGCGGGACGTCCTCTCTTAGGCGGCATCTGAGATAGAGAAATGATAAAGTTAGAATATTAAATAAAATAGTTTATCTAGCATAAGATCGCAAACATAAGAAACAAAACAGTCCTAAGATTAATCTCTATGTCGAAGAATGCTACGGTAGAATGTGACAAGTCCGCATAGATCCTAAAGACTCTCGAACCTGATGCTCTGATACCATCTGAGACAACTCATATCCGGAATAAGGGGTGTCCAACCCGATACGCTGATAGTACAGAAATCATGAATAAATATCATCCTCAGCATCGTGACAACATAAAGTGTATACGGGACAACCACACAATATTTCAGAAAATGGGTCATCAAAAATTTTAGTTTAGCAATTTAAATAAAACATCATTGACAACCCATAATAGAAAAGAAAGGTGGAAACTCCCACAAGTACATATATATACACCAACCATAATAAGGGAAGGACCAAATGAAACGTCGGTCAATAGAATTCATACAATATACAATAAGTTCCATGTGATACATAATAGATCCATTATACAATTACAACCATTTGGGCCACACGCTCGAATAAGGACTGATGATAACTAGAAAACAACAAGGAAGGCGTCTACACAAAATATCTCGTGATCTCCGCAAAATGTCACGGCTCCTCAAAAGACACTAGAATAGGGTGGTCATTATGTGCGACCTTGCGGTGGAACACCTGAGCGGATATAATATATATATGCACAACAAGAAAGAAGAACCGGTCAGAGCCCGTTTTTATGTGATCACCAGATAAATGACAAGTAGGACAATGATGAACAGCTAAACATGGATGATGGAGACGAAAATCTAGCATGGTAACATTATGAAATAAACTAAGGCAATTTAAATGATCATAAGGTAAGAGTCAATTATGTATGCAAATGATAATAGTCATTAACCCATTTTTTTCATCTTTCATCCTTTTCATTTCATCGTATTTTCATTCCTTATCAGGAATACAAATTTATCCTATGCCCTTTATGGAACGTATTTTAGTTGTATGCTCTTTGTGGAATATACTTTTCTCTTTATGGCATTCATGTTCCATCGAGTCCAACTCGATAATTTGAATAGTTATAAGTATATATATATAATGATTCTAAGACCGCCCGTCCGGGTTTCCCCACTGTGTACGCCCCTTAATAACCATCATCTTCGAGGGCCTATCATAAGACAACCTTGGATTCTATCGAAACGTCGGGAAGTTGCCATATGCCTGCGGGGTAGTTAAGACCACACCCGGAATCTCCTACCCATCATAGAAAATATAAAACAAGAACTCATATAACTTAGGACTATATCCACCCTACATTCATTAGCCAAGGGGCTTCAGCTCACTCACAGACTTCCCTTAATATGGTATTTAGAGAGGTGTGTATCATCCTTTTTATTAATTTCCATTACATGATTTAGTAAATTATCATTTACTTTGTCCATTTTACATTTTATCAAATGCATTATGGTTATTTTCTTCACATCATCATAATAGCCTCGAAGAATATTTAAACTCCTAAGTTATTTCTCCCAAATGTTCCCTTTTTGGACTTTATACTAAACCATCACGTTACACCTAACTCACATTAACTCCTAAAGTCTTCAAACTTGCATTTAAGATCTCCTAGATTCTTATAAAACTACACAAGAGAAGTAATGCCTGAACATTACTTTAAACCTTTCCCCTGAAATGAACCCTAGATGAACCCCTTCGAGTCTAGGGTATCAACCAAACTCAACTAATACTCGAAGAACCTATATTTACCTCATTTAAGAAGGCACTTAAGTCCCTTTAAAGCGAAAAGATTTGAAAAAAAATGAAAATAAAATTTTAGGGAAGAGAACAGGGGATCGGTCGACCGGCCCCAAGATCGTGGTCGACCGCATCTCAAGATTTTTCCTAGGAAGAAAAGCAAAAAGTTCACTATGGCAGGGCCGGTCAACCGATCAGGGGACCACGGTCGAACATGCCATAAATTTTATGCCTTTGAAAGAAAGAAGTTTGCCTTCTCCCGAAGGCCCGATCGACCGGTCTGAGAACCGCGGTCGACCGGTCTTTGTAGACCTAGACCAAACCAAATCTTCCTATTTCAAGCTAATCCCAAAGCCAACTCATTTATTGCCACCAACATAACATAAATGCTACTGACTACTAACACAACCATCAATAATCAGCCAAATTATTTTTCAATGATTCAAAACCAACGAATACACAAAGATACCCTAAACTAGTGAAACCATGATCAATACACCATTATCACAACAAATCATTTTTCTTAAACCACAAATAGAAAGCAGAAAACTTGACTCAATTGAGAAAATGCAGATTTTCCTTGTGTAGAAGCAAGAATCTTCCCTCAATCTTCAATCTCTTCTCTTTCTCTACTCTTCCACTTCCTCTCTCAAGCTCTCTCAAGGTTTAGGAAATGAAATTTCGGAAAAAAAGAAGACTTAGTAAGACTAAGTCGTGGCATTAGTCCAAATCCCAACTTAATTATATGGCACAATATTTGACTATTTGGCATGTTTCGGACTCAACTACGGCCTCCAAATTATCATTTGGACGATTTATAATTCATTTTAAATTCCGGTCTCATTATTAAGCCAAATATCATTTTAATTCTTATGATATTATAAAACATGGCATGTCAATATTCACCTATAGTTACGGTAAATATGCAACCTCCTAGTAAATTTTAACTTTTCTACATTAAATTAATACTCAATCCATATCTCAACATTTTATATCTAATTACCATACCTAGTAAATAAAAATAAAATATGCTCTCATAAGCGAGGGTTATTACATATATGTTGAGAGATTGAATAAATAAATTAACCAAAAGTACTCGATGGATCCCAATACAATAATCAAACTCAAACTAAAATAAAATAAAGTCTACATAAACTAAGTACAATCCAATAATAGGCGACTTGCCTTGAATAAATAACTGAATGAAATCCTATTTAGAAAACAAGGATAGATTCGTCTAGTCGAATATGTAGTCATCCACAGTTGTTAAAGCATCATCTAACTTGAAATACAGCTATGCATGGCGTCCTTGTTGTTGGGCACTAAAAAGGTTTTCTAAATATTTTAATATGTGTCAGAACACAAAAACCTTTTGAAAATATTTTGCAATGCATGTATTTTAAGCAGCCTCATTATCCTACCCTACCTAACTAGTACCATCACTTATCTTAGTCCCATATTTTAAACTTCAAGACAAATCTATATCAGACATATTTATACTTTTCCTTGATTTCCCATTTAGCTATTGTAACCCCCCGTGATTTTTAGGACATATAATTAATTATTTTTGGTACAATTAAAGATTATTTTAATTCGAGAATTTTAAATTGGCATTTGAGGTCAAAATTTGAAGATGTTAGAAAGTAAATTGAATGACGATTCTGAGCGTGCGTTTGATTATGAAAGGGTCGATATAGTCGAAGTGACTGCACTTGGGTCTTATTTGGGTTCCAAAATATTTTAAGTTCTTTTGGATCGAATTAGAATTATCGAGTCATTTAAAGTGTGTATAATCATTTAAAATTGGGTATTTTGGATTCAAGGCTTAAAAGCCTATGTGAGAATCCTTTCTCATTTAGAGAAAAGAGAAAGCCCTAGAGAGAGACATAAGAAGAAACGAAGAGAGAAAAGCGAAGAAAAGCTTGGGATTTCAGGCCATTATGCGATTTTGGGGAAGATTCAGACTCTACAACATTGAGGCAAGTGATTAAACTTTCTAAATAATTCTTGTGCATCATTTATTTCATGATTCATGGATATAAATTATCATTTTTGGGATTGATTTGTTAAAACCTAGATTTTGGGTTAAACTTACATTTGAGGTTTATATAACGAATTTAAGGTTGTAAATTAGTTGGGTCAAGTTATTTGATGAGTTTAGATGTTAAAAATATGTTTGCGTTGAAGAGAAAGGGTTAGAAAATTATTAAAATGATTTTTGGGAATTTTGGGTTTTGGGGAAATCAACCTATTTCGTAGCTTGGTGAACATACCGAATCGATTCGGCCCTTCCAAATCATTTCGTCTTGTTGTAGAACTACACGTCTTTAGGGATGAATCAATTCTCCCCTTGCGAATTGATTCGATAGGTAGCAGACTTACAGGTCCCTTTGGGACGAATCAATTCGGATGGGCCGAATCAATTCGTTGTTGAGGCCGAATCGATTCGAAAATAGGGCTACTTTTTGTGGGGTGTTTCTAGAGTGAGTTTCACTCCATTTCGTTTGGGTTTATCGATTGCGAACCCTTATACAAGTTATGTGAAGTATGTTTTGGAGATGTTTATGAAGTTTCACCAAAGATGTAATATTGTGATCATATTGAGTTATTTCGAGAGAGAGTACGAATTTAATTTATCGTTTCAACTAAGGGGGAAGCCCACTATCATTAAGATTTATATGTGGAGATAATTATGGGTCTACAAGAGAGAGAGGCATGATAACTTTAGGGTTCATATGATGAACCATAAAATGGATCAGGGATAATAATTATTGATCGGAGTGAATTCGGATATAGAGAATATCCTTAACGCTAATTGGATTGGGAAATAAGGGTAATGTATGCGAGTCAGTAACAGTTAGTATATCGAGAGTAATATTCTTATATGTGAAATCATTTCTTTCATACATACGAGAGTAAAGACTATGTATATTTATATGGCATAACTGTATATAACTTACGTGATGGTTTGCATTTATATGATGTGATTGTGTAAATATGTATCAAGTGTGATATATGTATATATATATATATATATATATATATATATATATATATATATATATATATACTTATTGAGTGGGCATACCCTCCAGTGCTATCATGGGAAGTTGCGCGATGTGGGTGCTGGCTTGAGGAGCAGGGTGCGTATAGTCCCCATGTCTTAGTCTTCCATTATTTATTATGTGATTTTATTTGGGAGTGAGAAGTTTTGGGTATGATTCGTTCTCACTTTTTGGTTAGGAACTATGAACGATTCCCATATGTTATGATTTGTTTTTATTGCCATGGCGGTGTGATAATAATCCGATATAAGGTAACCCGGGGTAAAGCGAACAATTCCAGGAAGATGATAGCATTGTGAAGTATTTTGTATATCCATATGTGACTGGATCTTGGATATTTAATTGTACGCTATGTGTGCTATGTGTACTTAATTGTTAGGATTGAATGATTGTGCCTTATAACTAGATTGATGTTACATAAACCCTAAATGTTTCGGAGCATTATCTTAGTTTTGTGATTAGAGATTATTGCTCCTTATATGTATTCGTAGTTATGTGAGGGGTACCGGGGGTTTAATGGATCCCAACGATCAATATTGTCAAGGAGTAATGTAACGGGGGGGGGGGGGATTCCTTGTTTTGATTGCGCTTTGCGAGCCGTTCCACGCACGAAACACCGTGGACTGTTGAGAGTTGGGAATAGTATAATCCTATATATATTAATTTTGGTACTCGGGGTTATATGCATCGTGCATTGAAGGTAGAATGAATCTCTATAATCAACACTGTCAAGGAGTAGTGTATTGGGGGGGTTCCTTATTTGGATTTCGCTTTGCGAGACATCCCATGCACGAAACGCAGTGCAGTGTTAAGAATTGGGAGAAGTTTAGTCCTTACCATTTTGATGTAATTAACTCGTGTAGTTAATAACTAGAATCGGCTAAATTCTAGTAAGAGAATATGTTTATGTATATGCATATTTATAAGTTAAGATGGTTTGAGACACATATTTGGGTTTAATGAGAATCGGTAGCTGAGGGTTATGTGTTAGATGATGGGTTACGCAAGTGTAGTTTTGGGCGTAGGTTAGATTAAATTATACCTAGAAGTGTTGGGTGGTTTATATTGAGGACAATGTGCATACGTTTAGTTGCGCGCTTTAGTAAGAGGTGAGTCGGATTTTCTGGAGAGTGCGACTCCACCTTAATCATGTTATATTGCATTTAAAATTATTATGCATTTTAATGCACTTGCTATAAATGTTTTCACACCTCGGTCCCTGGCCCATTTATATGTTCTCCGGCTATGTATATACATATTGTATCATTTTAGGTGTTCCTCCGCAAGGACGCCATTGATGTTATCTATCTAGTGTATTCATGCAGGTCTAGCAGTAGCGGATTGTTGCGGAATTTTGTTATAGCCGATTCCTATCTTTTGTTTATCTAGATTAGGGTTCAATTTGTATTTCGGGTTTACACCTAAGTTTAGTAGTGGTAGCATTATGTTTAAAATTGTTTTGTCAGAATATTGTATTGTTTGTGACCCGAAAGCTTATTCGTGTATTTTTATCTTGTGAATTTATGTTGTAATTCAGAATTACTTATTCTTATATTATTCGTGCGCGTATGATAGCATGTTTCGTATTTATTATGTTGTTTTTTGGTTATTGCATTGTATGTTTATATAAAAAAATTTGGCATCCTCTTTTTGTATTAATGGGTAATTAGCCATGTTTAGTTAGTATCGCCAGTTGATGCTGAGAATGATCCACTTGTGATTCCTGATTATTTTAGTATAGGGCTGGACACTTGTTATTATTTTAAGCGGGGTGCCACAGATGGTATAAGAGCATCAGGTTCTAGTGTCTTTAGGCTCTGTGTGGGTCTTCTGGGTTCTTCTGTAAGCGTTCTTGAAGTAGAGCCCTATTATTAGGACTATTGTGTTCACACGTCTATATTTTCTTATGCGATGAGAAAACACTTGAAAGGCGTTCTGATACAGTTGTTCTTATTTCAGATGCCACCGAAGAGAGGTCGTCTAAGCAGGGCAAATAGAGGGGCTGAGAGTATGGAACCCCAAATGCCTCAAGGGACTATGACCACAGCTGAAGCTGCCAATATTGTGTGATAAGTAGTTACTACTACCATTTTTGCGATGGCACATCAGCCTGCGGTTTAAGAAGACTGAGCCCACCCGGGGCTATCAATGTGGGAAAGATTACGAGAAGAGTTTAGGAAGGGGCACCCTCTAGAGTTTTCATGGGGAGTTGATGCGATGGCTACTACTCGTTGGAAAAATAGTATGCAGAGGCACCTTCGTATGATTGAATGTAGTGACGTGCAGAAGCAATTTCTTACCACCTTTAAGTTAATGGGAGCAGCTCTCCATTGGTGGGAGTCAGTCACCACATCGGAACAGAGAGATCCAATGCCCATAGCAGATTTTTAGTAACTCTTTTATCGAAGGTATTTTCCTTTTGCGGTTCAGAAGAAAATGAGGAGAAGATTGTTGGATGTGTTTCAAGGTAATAGATCGGTGGCCGAGTATGAAGAAGAATTTACTCGATTGGCGAGTTTAGTGCCCGATGAGGTGAATACGGAAGATAAATGAATATCAAAGTTCATGCGAGGTTTAAATTGACAAATTCGGAAGCATTTGTTAGGGAATCCAGCGTTGGAGACTTTCATAGAGGTAGTGAATGCGATATTGTTACAGTGTCAGGAATATCGTCTTCATTCACAAGGGGGTAAGAACTTTAGAGACTCGAGTTCATCTAGTAAGTCTAGAGAAGAGAATGGCAGTAATGCCAGTGGGTATAAGTCGAATTATAAAGGATCATAATAGCATTTTGTTCCTCAGAATGAGCAGAGAGGATTTTCGAGTAGATGTTTCTTTTGTAAAAAACTAGGTCATAGAAAGATAGATTGTCCCGAAAGAGGTAGAGGGCCACGTTTTGAGGAAGTTTTGGATGTGAATCCCTTACAGCATGTTCAAGGCCATTTTAGGCCGGGGGGACATTGAGTGGGAACCCAATGATGAAGAGATGTTGTCGAACTAATGAGGTATGATGTAATTATTTCCTTTGTGTTTAGAATTATGCTCGGAGGGGAATTGGGAGTATTGTGTGTAAGATTAAAATGAGTAGTTTAGGCTATAACTCTATTATGTATGGAATGACCCGGAAGGGTAGATTGAGCAAGTGAGGCTCTTATATTATTATCTTCTGAGAGAATAGATTATCTTGTGATGTGATAATAGCGAGCGTTAATTTTGCTGTGAACATAGGAATTATTGAAATGTGTTGAGTAGTAACGATAAAGCTATTTGTGTTATAGTCGTGCTAGACTTATGTAGTTGTTATATTCCAGCTATGGATGAGCCTAGTGTATGGAAACATATTATTACGATGTAAGTGATTAATACTGAAATGATTCAAAATTTCGTTGATTTTTGTTGAGCGAGAGATTTTAGCTCATAATTATGCTAGTTTTGAGAACTATATATTATTAAGAGTAGGATAATTATTAAAACCTTTTGTCTTGGGCATAAAGTATTTTATTTAAATGTCAAAAGACATAAACTGTTCTTAAAATAAACTTTTTATAGGCCTTTGCGCAATATCAAAAATGAATTAAGCAAAATATTTTATAACTCTAGTCTCTATCTAACTAGCTCTCAATCCCTGACAGAGCTACATAGGAGTGTATTGGGAGGGTTCCTTATTTGGATTTCTCTTGCCAGACCTCCCCCGCACGAAAGTGGCAAATGTCAGGAATTGGGAGGAGTTAAATATTTGGACCTTTCAAAATTTTTATATTATTAGCATGTTAGTACAATTTAATTTATTTTGAGTTATTGAACAGTGGAAGGCAAGTGAAGCCTAACTATGTTTATACGAGTAGAGCTTGGGTAGAGGGTGAATGGGTGCCCTAGTTGGCAAATCTGGTTTTTAGCTAGAATGATTCGTTGTGAGAAGTGGGAGGAATAGGTATAGTGAGAAGTTGGAGTAGGTGTCGTATGAGATAGTTGAGATTTGGAGTACTAGGCTTAGCTTAATTTTGAGGGAGAAATTATTGTAAGTGGAGAGGTCTACAACACCCCGCGATTTTCAGGACTGATAATTAATTATTTTGGGGAAAAATAAAGATTATTTTAGTTGGAGAATTTTAAATTGGCACTTGAGGTCAAAATTTGAAGATGTTCGAAAGTAATTCTAATGACGATTCTGAGTGTGCGATTGATTCCGTAAGGGTCGAGATAGTCGAAATGACTATACTTGGGTTTTATTTGAGTTCCGAAATATTTTACGTTCGTTTGGCTCGAATTAGAGTAACTGAGTCATTTAAAGTGTATATTATCATTTAAAGTTGGGTATTTTGGATTCAAGGCTTAAAAGCCTACATGATAAGCCTTTTTCATTTAGAGAAAATGAAAAAGCCCTAGAGAGAAAGAGAGAGAGAGAGAGAAAGGAAGAGAGAAAAGAAAAGAAAATCTTGGGATTTCCAGCCATTAGATAATTTTGAGGAAGCTTCAGACTCTACAGACTTGAGGCAAGTGATTAAACTTGCTGAATAATTCTTGTGCATCATTTAATTCATGATTCGTGGACATAAATTATCGTTTTTGGGATTGATTTGTTAAAACCTAGATTTTTTGTAAAACTTACATTTGAGGTGTATATAATGGATTTAAGGTTGTAAATTAGTAAGGTCAAGTTATTTGATGAGTTTATATGTCAAAACAATGTTTGGGTTGAAGAGAAAGGGTGTAAAGATGATTAAAATGATTTTTGGGTATTTTGGGTATTGGGGAAATCAACCCATTTCGTTGCTTGCTGAACATATCGAATCGATTCGGCCCTTTTGAATCAATTCGACTTGTTGCAAAACCTACAAGTCTTTAGGGATGAATTGATTCGCCCCATGAGAATCGATTCGGTAGGTAGCAGACTTATAGTTCCCTTTGGGACGAATGATTCCAAAACTGGGCTGTTTTTGTTGGGGTTTTTCTAGAGTGAGTTTCACTCAATTTCATTTGGGTTCATCGATTGGTAACCCTTACACAAGTTATGTGAAGTATGTTTTGGATATGTTTAGGGAGTTTCACCTAAGATGTAATATTGTGATCATATGAGTTATTTCGAGCGAGAGTACGAACTTAAGTTATCGTATCGACTAAGGGAGGAAGCCCACTATCATCGAGATTTCTATGTGGAGATAATTATGGGTCTACAAGAGAAAGAGGAATGATAACATTAGGGTTCATATGATCGATTGAACCATAAAATGGATCGGGGATAATAATTCTTGACCGGTGTGAATTCGGATATAAAGAATATCCTTAACGCTAATTGGATTGCGAAATAAGGGTAAGGTATGCGAGTTAGCAATGGTTAGTATATCTAGAGTAATATACTTATATGTGAAATCATTTCTTTCATACATACGAGTGTAAAGTGTATGTATATTTATATGGCGTAACTGTATATACCTTGCGTGATGGTTTTCATTTATATGATGTGATTGTGTGTATATATATATATATATATATATATATATATATATATATATATATATATATATATATATATATATATATATATATATATATATATCTATATATCTATATACTTATTGTGTGGGCATACCCTCTAGTGCTATCATGGGAAGTTGCACGATGTGGGTGAGGTCCCTGGCTTGAGGAGCAGGGTCCGTATAGTCCCCAGGTCATAGTCTTCCATTATTTATTGTGTGGTTTTATTTGGGGATGAGAAGTCTTGGGTATGATTCGTTTTCACTTTCCGGTTAGGAACTATAACCAATTCCCATACGTTGTTATTTATTTTTATTGCTATGGCGGTGTGATAATAATCCGATATATGGTAACCCAAGATAAAGCGAGAAATTCCTAGAAGATGATAGCATTGTGAAGTATTTTGTATATCCATATGTGACTGGATATTGGATATTTAATTGTACGCTAAGTGTGCTATGTGTACTTAATTGTTAGGATTGAATGACTGTGCCTTATAACACGATTGATGTTTTATGGACCCTAAATGCTTCGGAGCATTATCTTAGTTATATGATTAGAGATTATTGCTACTTATATGTATTCGTAGTTATGTGTGCGGTACCGGGGGCGTAATGGATCTCAACGACCAATATTGTCAAGGAGTAGAGTAACGGGGGGTTCCTTGTTTGGATTTCATTTTGCGAGACGTCCCACGCACGAAGCGCAGTGCACTGTTGAGAGTTGGGAATAGTTTATATATATATATATATATATATATATATATATATATATATATATATATATATATATATATATATATATTAATTTTTATATTCGGGGTTATATGCGTCGTGCATTGTGGGCATAATGAATCTCGATAATCAACACTGTCAAGGAGTAGTGTATTGGGGGGTTCCTTATTTGGATTTCGCTTTGCGAGACGTCCCACGCACGAAACGCAGTGCAATGTTTTGAATTGGGAGAAGTTTAGTCCTTAGCATTTTGATGCTATTAACTCATGTTGTTAATAACTATAATCATCTACATTCTAGTAAGAGAATATGTTTATGTATATGCATATTTATAAGTTAAGATGGTTTGAGACGCATATTTGGGTTTAATGAGAATCGGTAGCTGTGGGTTATGAGTTAGATGATGGGTTACGCAAGTGTAGATTTGGGCGTAGCTTGGATTAAATTGTACCTAGAAGTGTTTGTTAGTTTATATTGAGGATCATGTGCGTACGTTTAGGTGCGCGCTTCAGTTGAGAGGTGAGTTGGATTTTATGGAGAGTGTGACTCCACCTTAATCATGTTATATTGCATGAAAATTATTATGCATTTTAATGCACTTGCTTTAAATGTCTTCACACCTCGGACCCTAACCCGTTTATATTTTCTCCTGCTATGTATATACATATTTTATCACTTTAGGTGTCCTCTGCAAGGACGCCATTGATGTTATCTATCTAGTGTATTCGCGGAGCTGTAGCAGTAGCAGACTATTACGGAATTTTGTTATAGACGATTCCTATTTTTGTATATCTAGATTAGAATGCAATTTGTATTTCGAGTTTACACCCAAGTGTAGTAGTGGTAGCATTATGTTTAAAATTGTTTGGTTAGAATATTGTATTGTCTATGACCCGACAGCTTATTCCAGTATTTTTCTCTTGTGAATTTATGTTGTAATTCAGAATGACTTCTTCTTATATTCTTCGTGCGCGTATGATAGCATGTTTATTAGTTATTATGTTGTTTGTTGGTTATTGCATTGTATGTTTTTATAAAAAAAATTGGCACCCTGTTTTTGTAGTAATGGGTAGTTAGCCATGTTTAATTAGTATCGTCTCTTGATGCTGAGAATGATCCACTTGTGATTCCTGATTATTTTAGTATAGGGCCAACCACCCGTTATTATTTTAAGTCGGGTGTCACAGCTATCTCATACGCTTTATTATTATAATTATTAATTATAATATTATCCTTAATCTGTTCACATAAATTTACACTAGTTATAATTTCATATAGGTATATACCTATAACATCTCGTATAGATACATATATATCACTCAATATATATGTATAAATGCATCCTTAGATCCATTCCTTAGCATGCTATCAGGCTCCATGTACATCACCTACCACTCCTAGGCCATCGGGTAGGAGTCTCACCCCCGAACCCAAATTGTAAACACATAACTGGAGGCGGTCATAGACTTACATCCGCAGGTCAAAACAATACCACATTACCCAACAGGACTCTTAAATCACATTCAGTGGTCATGTGACAATCCAATGACTTAGGGAAATGACCCAACACCTACTTGTCATGTCGTGGTGGATCACCCACCACGCGCAACTTGGAATGATGGTATTTGTAGAGTAGATGCATTTACATACATAAATCACAAAGGTATTATGTGTGTGTGTGTGTGTGTGTCTCTCTCTCTCTCTCTCTCTCTCTCTCTCTCTCTCTATATATATATATATATATATATATATATATATATATATAACCAGCAAAACGTGCATAAGTCAACCCCGACACCCAAATATTCATGTAGTCACTTAGTTAATATAAATTCATAGTTATCATTATTCTTAGCACTAGGCTACTCTACTCAATATTGTATCCTAATTCATACTAAAATCATAAACTGAGCTCATTAATTATATCCCAATTGTCTAAGACACACGTATTCCCATACCTTCATTATATTCACATCTAACCCACGGTAGGTTATAGTCTCCCCTATGGATTCCCAGAAGTCTTAAGTCACATAGAGTACAGCTTAAACAAATTCAAACCCTCATATTCATGCATAATACCCAGAAAAAAATAAGGGATAACCTTGCCCCGTGAATTGGTTGACAAGGTTGCCCAACTGGTTCAGTCCATGTGAGTAGGAAGCCTAATTTTTTCATGGGTTTCTTCTTCATCCCATAAACCATATGCATACCCAGCATCAATAAAACCAGAAATGTAATCTTTCTATCTATCCTTAACGTAATTATACTCATTTATAAATCTCATATCTTATTTTGGATTACAATTAATTTAACTTCGGATAATGTTATTCCCAAAAATGCTATTTTTACACGTGAATCCCACCATAAAATTCATACTCCATTCAAGATTAATCCAACTTTGATATGAAATATTTAAATAATATGGAGAATCAAGGAAAGATGAACACTTGACTTTGCACTAACTTTTTCCTCTATTAATCATCTTTGCACAAGAGCATGATGCCTGGAATTACTCTAATTTTCTGCCTGGAATGATTCCATACACCTCCTCTTTGCTTCCCCCTTCATAAGAGAACGGTGGAATGAATTCCCACTCCATCCACCTTACCTATATATAACCCTAATCTTGAAACTAGGTTAAATTTTATGTGCAAAAAGACACGAACTCCCTTATATGGGTCCCATTGAATCTTAAAAGTCTATAGAACTCGATTAAAACCTTAATCACCTAATTCTGACTATCTCGACCCATTCTGGATCATTGGTGCACTTGAAATCACCATCTAACTCACATAACATAATTTTTCCATCTCATTCCCAACTCGACCCCACACATGCATCCCGAATGACATACCGTCAAACACATCGAATTTTTCTAACATATGATGAAATATCATTTGACATATTTTTTACTTATGCCATAAGTAAATATAATATCATTCATATATATTAATGTTTTTACCGGTAATAAATATTTATTTAAATATCATTATTTATCTTTTCAATTAAATTACGCGCACACTTGTAATTTAAAAAATTCTCAAAAATAAATACTAAAAAATATAGGGTGTTAAATAATCTCCTCCTTACAATGGAATTTTGACCATGAAATTCGGACATTCCTGGCATATAGAGCTTGGGATATTTCTCAAATTTTATCCTCCTTCCCCCACTGAACACGAACTAAGGGCACCACTTTTGGCCGCGACATACTCTCATTACGATTTAGGATAGCAACCGGTCTCTCCTCTTACGCGATGTCAGGTTGAAAATTGATAAGCATGCAAAAGTCTTAAATTTATACCTCAACTAATCACATTTTAATTTCTAGTTCTCTGTAAAATCGGACTTATGTTGGTATATGTTTGTTTTGTAGTTTTTCTTGCATTTGATGTCCTGAAATTGTTATCTCAATGCAAATATGGGAATGATGTAGCTAAATGAGCCAAAAATCAGTCTTGTACGAAATACCTAAGCTCAAACCCCATGCCTAGACCATCTTGAACCATGTTCCATATTTTGCCCAGTGTGGGTGTGTGTGTTGAATTATTGTCATTTTATATCTTATTTCTTTTTCTTCTATTTGATTATTTTATTTTGTTTTTTAGTCTTTATTATTACTTTGAGTATTTTATTATTTCATATAAATATAATATAGTGCGTGCGCGTCATTTTATATGTAGTAGTACGATCGTGTCTTTATATCTTTCTGTAAAGGTGTGTCGTTAATATTTAATATTTTGTTTTTAGTGTTATTCATTTTGTATTTATTTTTATTCTATTTGATTATTTTTATATTTTATATGTGTGTACTGTTGTTTTTAATAACTTTATTTTTTTTATTATTTCGTATGTTGTAATGGTATATACAATTTTTGTTTTATACAATAAAATGCACACACACTAACTTCACATACACCTATACACCCTAATAACCAACTCCAACATACCATATTCCAATACACCACACACACACACTCAATACACCTCCCTCACTCATACTCTACTACAATGCACTCACACACCCAATCAAATCCTACTCCTCACATTTCAAAACCCACATGAGATTTAACTCGCTCTCTCTTCTATTATCTTCTTCATCCACCAAAGCCACTTATCTACTCTCTCTCCCCCTCTCTTTCTCCCCCCCCCCCCCCCCCCCCCCCTCCTCTAAAATCCACTAAAACCAACTTATATCCGACAAATAACACCCATTAAACCACCATACCAAACCCCCTCACCTTAGTACCTAAGACTTGCCACCCTTATCCACCCAAAAAACCACAACACCTAATTCCAACGAAGTCCACCTTACTTCGACCGATGACCTCCTTTCGACTTATACCTACTACTCCCACCATCCTACCAATCTCACAATAGCCGGACAACCCCTGATCCGTCGACTCCAAATCGTCTTGAACCCGAAACTCCCCAGCCCCGACGACTTACCTCAACCACCTAAAACCACTTGCCAAACACTACCCAAAATAGACTTCTTATCTTAGCTACCAAACCACCTCCCTAAACCCATTGTTTTAACCCATATCTCATTTTCTCTCTTATGTATATGAGTGTTTCTCTCTCTCTCTCTCTCTCTCTCTCTCTCTGAGAGAGAGAGAGAGAGAGAGAGAGAGAAAGGTTCAAAAGTGAACCTAAAAGATGAACATTTTAAACAACCTTACCAAAAAAAAACACCTTAACAACCCATTAATTTTAATTCCTATGTTGTAATTGGTGCGCGCTAGCGGCAACGGACATGCGTCTGACACACATGTTTTTTAATACACACACCTTGGCCCCTACCCCCACCCACGTGTCACACGCGAGTCTGTGTCCACTAGCGCGAACCAATCACAACTTAGGAATTAAAATTAATGGATTGTTAAGATGTTTTTTGTTAAAGTTCATTAAAATGTTCATGTTTTAGGTTCACTTTTGAACCTCATCCCATATATATATATATATATATATATATATCGAATTGTATTTATGATTTAGTTATATAAATACATATATAAATATTTATTGATACAAATATATTTGTGCATTCATGCTAGTACACTCAAATATAGACCGCACATAACATATTCCAGGCAAATTAAATAATACCCCATACTTTCAACCTTTTGTCCCCACAAAATAAACAATTACCTCGCAAAAACTAAACAAAAACACGCCCCTTTAGCTATACCCTACATTAATTTAACTTGTCCCTAACTTCCATATGTATTTAACCAAAGCCTCACATGGCAGAGAATAAAAAGAAGAGCTTGGAAAAATTTGAGAAACTTTTCATTTCTGTTCTAATTATGGGATAATTTTTTCTCCATCACTCTTTAGTTAGTGCTTGCATTTTTAGCAACTACTTAAATATAGTGTGGCATGGTATACTTTACTTCCTTACAATGAATTTTTGTGTACAATTTTATAGTGGGATTGTTTGTATGTTTAACAAATATTTCTCATTATAGTGCATTGAGAGTTCATTTAGCGGGAGAGATATTCAGATGCAAATTTATGGGCGGTTGTTTGTAAATTTTAGCATATTTGTTTCAATGTTTTAGGAGTATTTGAGAGTTCACCCATTTGAACATATTGTAGATTGTCCTCTGCTTTCGTCTTTGGTATTTAATTTATCTCTCTTTAAGATTGTTATATATTGTGAGAAAATTTTGTAAATATTTTTTTAGTTTGACTTTTATATTTCATTATTTAATTTTTTTTATGTATTTTTAATTAATTAATATAGATTAGTTATAATAGTTTTTTAGAACTCATATTATATCACTTTGTTTTAATTTAGGTAGTAAATGATTATTATGTCATTATCATTTACTTCTTAGTTGGTCATTTAAAAAAATCATTAGAAAAAGAACATTTATTTGTAGACAATTATTAAAAAAACATATTTTCGATCAAATGGTTGTGTTTCCCCTTTCTTTATGTTGGAGATTCATGTGAAGACTTGCATTTAATTTTCATTTGTGGACATTATTTTTATTATCCATTAGATTTGTTGTATTAGGTTATTGAAGCCTTGTACATTTATTTATGGTGATTTAGACAACAATCATTTATAATAATTAATTAAAAAATTTTTTTAAAAAAAAGCAAAAATGGAAAGAAATATAATAGAGAGAGCGTAGTTGAAGTGGATTATAAGCCTCTATATTTTGGGTTTGTAGGACCCCCGCGGATGACTGAAGTTAGGTGAACTTCCCTTGGGTTGACTCAACTATGTCTTCACCCTCTGACACCCCACCCATTTTAATCACAAGTGATTAGAATTTTATCAAAATAAATAGGAATCTCATTTGGTTCATTATTAGCATCAATGTCGAAAACTTTCAAATTACTAATAACCTATGTTAAATTAAATTGGTGCCAAAATTTATCTTTTATTAATGTAACAACATGCAGAAACATAGAATTATAATAACTAAACCACAACAATTATAAGGGTCTAAATCATCACATGATAGACAGATAGAAATAGGTACAAAATTAACCAGTTGTTCTAAAGTAATATCCAAACCAGAAGTCTAGGGAAATAAAACTTAATGCAAGTACATCATTTGATAAATAAATTAAAAGTGTATCAACTAAAAGGGTCAACATGCCCAAATGAACTACTGAATCAAAACCTAGCCTAGGAATGATTAACTAAAGCGTCTACACAAGGTCCCTGGAAGCCTCCACGATACTACAACTACGCATTCCTAGAATGTGTCATCAAGCTTGGCGTCCTTGTGGTTGGATACCTAAAACTTTATGAAATTTTTTTTGACACGGGTCACAGCTCAAAACCATTTGAAAAATATTTTCAAGTATTTAAATTGCAGTTATAAAAGTATTTATTAAGTACATATGTTAGTTCAGCGTACACTCCCTTAGGTTCCTCACATCTCATTTACAGTTAACACCTAACATCTCCTATTTTTTTTCACCTAGTCATGTTACCCAACCTAACTAGATCCAAATATGTAACGGACCGCCATAGGTTTATCTCCCTAGAACCGCCCATACGATACTTTAATGTAACACCAATAATTTAATAATTGAATATTATGGATGTCGCATAAATTAGGGTTCTCACACATAAGTTGCTTTAGATATTCACAATGTACCTTTTTTAATATCACACATAAGTAAAATAATAACAAATTTGTATATATATATATATATATATATATATATATATATATATATATATATATATATATATATATATAGGGAATATAATAGTTTTACTATTGCATCAGGTGATAAGTTAATTAGGGGTCTGGATTGTGCCACCAAATCTACAAGTAAAGTAATCCATTAAGGGGCTTAAATCACTACTTAGACACGAGCAGAACCGGAAACACGAACCATTTAAATCGTCACGAACATTTTTATTTAGTTACCAAGATTAAATTAATGGATGAACAATGAGAGGTTTATTTTTATGTTTAGCTGAGGTTTTGATTCTTTATTTACTAAAACTAATGAGTTTTTGATTCTTTATGTTTTTTATTTCTTTTGTAATACTGTTGGCACTCTCTAATCCCTCGCTTTATTCCATTCTAAAAAATAGGGATGTACATATTCTTAATCCATTTCCACAAAGTTTTGATTGAAGAATATTAATGCTTATATTAGTCTTGAAATATTTTTCAACTTTCTATGCTTACTTTGCCAAATACGAATAGATTTACGTGAAGTTACTCTTTATCTATTATGAAGTGAAGTTATTCTTCATCTGTTATCAAGTGAAGTGATTCTATGTCAGTTATTAAGTGAAATCATTATTAGGCTATTGTTCCCTCTTTTAGTAGGCTAAGGGATACATATGATGCCATGATAATTAGGCATATATCTAACTATGAAACGCTTTATTCTAACCATTAAAACCATACTTATATGTTGTGTCCATTATTCAAACAATTCACACTGACCACAACCCATCTATGCCGGGTTGCGCATTCAGTTGTTACAGGTGAGTTTTAAATCTTTTTTTTTCATGTAAATGGACAACATAAGTATATCGTAAAATTGTGATTTATAGTTGTAATTTAGTTTTTAAAATCTCTCCATATATTTCTTTATTCTCAATAGGAAATCAATTGGGTGGAAACTTCACCAGTACCAGCTCCACCACTCTACCTTAACCAACTGTTGAACAAATACCGAAATTTTCTACTGCTGAGCTGGAAGATTACGAGTGATAGCTGGAACACAGAAAAATGGGGGGGGGGGGGGGTTGCATAGGACTTGATGCACCAGGATAGTCAACAGATCAATGGTGGTGATAACCAAACAATCTTTTAATGAAGAATGGTGTGTTGTAATTTTTTTAAGCAAAAACAAACTCAGTTTTATTTTGTGTATAATTTGTTTGTATTATTGAGTTATTTTAATCTCGTCGCCCCATGTGTAGTGAGGACTCTGATTAAAGAAGTGTGACTTTTGTTGGGAAGGAAGGACTTAAGTGGTAATGTGTAGTTCTAAAATGTTTACACTATTCTATTATAAAAAAACTGACTTAAATTTGTATTTGAGGGTTATAATGTATATGCGAGGTCCCAGACGAACTATTAATATTGTTATTATGGACTCTTTGTATTTATTAACAAGGTGGATAATCCTAAAAATAAAGAAAACTATGCCCAAATTTTAAAAATTTCATATTCGTGTAGTAAAAAAGGCTCGGGACTTAAATTGTTTACACATTCAATACTTTGGAAAATTTTCTTCGTGCCTTCAGGCATGAGCATTTCTCTATTGTGCGTGTGTGTGTGCCTATATATATATATATATATATATATATATATATATATATATATATATATATTCACACATACTCCGTTATCCTCTACACGTACCTCACGTAGAAAATCAAGGAATATCGGTTCAAAATGTCTCCTAGAACCATGAATCAAACAACACACAATGGAGGCGAACATAGTTCTTGTAACACCCCGCCCGCCCGGGGAGAGCGAGCGGAGCGCTATTCAACAATAAAATTATCCAATTCCACAAATAACAAGGTATAGAGCATCTAAATTCCACAACAACAAAAGAGAAACCACTAATCTCAAATCTCTTCAAATAAATACAACGACTAAAAAAAATCTTCAATGCTCTATACAACAAAATAAATAAATACAACTCTTCCCTCTTGTATTAAAATCTTCCCAAAATAATCCACGCTATAAATCTTCCCAATCAAATCCAAATCGCCCAAAATCCGTGCTCACCGGCCACTAAAATAATATATGTGGAAGTACACAATACGACAGGAAAATACTCAACAAAAATGTTAGCGATGAATAAAACGTAACAATACGAATGTTCAAATCAAATGCGAATCTCATAAGAATTTTTACAAATAAATTTCTCAACAACACATTAATCAGCGTCACCAGGCCTCACCATACCACGCCATAATTTATCAAGTAGCCGGAACATGAATATTAGCGGGTGCCAAACATCTGTGCCACATTAAAATCTCATGACAATATGTCCAACACAATAATAATACCACATGAATCAAAACAAGATTCCAACAAATATTTCCAGATTCCAATGAATTTCGCAATTCAAATATGAGTCAATAATCAGAAGAAAACAACGAAAATAACACGCATGAGATTACGGAGCAAATTGTGTAAAACCCCATACCTTTAATGACCAATAAGAACCAATAATAATTCTGCGCAGAATACACAAAAAATACATCAAAATCTTCTCCAAGAATCATCAAAAACACCTCCAAGAATCAACACCAAAACAGCCCCCAAGAATACCTCAAAATCTAAGGTTAAATGCATAAATTAAAGGGATTGTTTGTGTATAAAAAGAGAGGAATTTAAAACATGTTTTATGCCAAAAATTTGTACCAAAAAGGGTCACTCGTGACCTTATTTTATAAGGAAAAGAATTAAGAATTGTAAAGAAACCAAACTCTTAAAATTATTGATGTTCATGTTTTTGGGGAGGGTCGATCGATCGATGGCCTCCGAAAACTAACAGTTTGCCCAAAAATAAATATAGGGACAAATATTGTAAAATCAATATAAAATCCATTTTAACTTCGGTTTTAAAACTGTTTGAAGTTCTCTACTTTAAAAATAATAACCAACAAATTTGAGTATTAAATATAATTTTATCTCAAAATTAATTTTTCCTCTTTATTTTGAAAATACCTAAAAAATTACGTGGGTTGATACACTTCCCCACTAACAATGGAATTTGGCCCTCGAAATTCGCCGCATGCCTAATTCTAAAAAATCAGGCCAACAATCTCCAAAAATAATATTGTCACCAAAAATAAATTCCTCACATCTAATTTAAGAACATAACACGAAACGATTATAAAAAAGAATCTATCTCCAAAAAATACGCGCCACAAAAACTCAACAGACCCAAACCCCAAGACCCGAGGGTGGTCTAAACCTAAGCTCTGATAACATCCTGTAACACCACGCCCACCCAGGGATAGAGAACGGAGTGCTACTCAACGATAAAATTAACCAATTTCATAAATAACAAGGTATAGAGCATTTAAAGCCCACAACAACAAGAGAGAAACCACTAATCTGAAATCGCTTCAAATAAATACAACCAGTCTCTCGAATAAATAAAACAACTAAAAAAAATCTTCAATGCGCTATACAACAAAATAAATAAATACAAGTCTTCTCTCTTGTATTAAAATCTTCCCAAAATAATCCACGCTATAAATCATCCAAATCAAATCCAAAGCGCCCAAAATCCACTCTAACCTTCCACTAAAAGAAAATATGGGGAAGTACACAATACGACAGGAAGATACTCAACAAAAATGTTAGCGATGAATAAAACGTAACAATACGAATGTTCAAATCAAATGTGAATCTCATAATCATTTTTACCGATAAATTTCTCAACAAAACATTAATCAGCGTTACCAGGCCTCACCATACTGCGCCATACTTTATCAAAATCCAAAACAAGAATATTGGCTAGCGCCCAACATCAGTGCCATATTTATCAACGTCACCAGGCTATAACACATCGTATTTTTGCGCATTATTTTATCTCAACCACGAGTTGGGTATAGATTATTTTGGGTTCTAGATAAGGACTTTTTGTAAAATATTTTGGATGATAATTTTGAGTGCACGGTTGAGTCTGGATAGGTCAAGATGGTTGAAAAAGAGTACCTGGGGTGATAAATGGGTCTCGGGAAAGTTTTAGGCATAACCAGGCCCACACGGGAGTGTTTGGACCATTTTAATAAAGCCAACAAGCCTAAAAATGGGATTGGTTGAATAAAACCTAAAAGTGTGAGGGTATGGAAGCCACAACTAATTTAAGAAACCCTATATAAGTAGATGAGAAAAGAGGGAAAAATTAGAGAACCCTTGGCAGCCAAAATAAAAACCAAGTATTTGTTCTTCATCAAATCACCATCTACATCAAGGGATTCTGAGTCTATGAAATTTATTTTGTAAGTGTTTAACTTTATTCAAAGTAAATCTGTGATAATCAATTCATATCATAGTTGGTGTAATTTAGGGGTAGGGTTTGTACTTAAATATGATTTTTTATCTCGGTAGATCCTATATGTAAATTGGGTATTGGGAGAAGTTAAATGTATATTGTATATTGTCGAGAAATCATATAATGTTTGTTAAATTAATATGGGATTTGGGTTTCAATCTAATTAAGAGTTGAGTTAAATCATTAAATGGATTCAGTAGCCATCAAATTGGGATATAAGGAAATCAGTAGAAGTTCTGGGTTACAAAGAGTTGTAGAAAAATATGGAAAACGACGCAGGAAGAAGAAGAACGAGGAGAGAGAAACCCAGGGGTCGATTAATCCACCTGCTCTTGGTTCGAGCGATGCCACCTGTCGTTGGAACGACATGGTCAGTCGTTCGAGCGACGCCAGTGGGCCAAGCCCAGTTCGACCCGTTTTATTTTTGGGCCGGAGGAAATGGGTTAGAGGTTTGATAAAATTCAGTAAGGAATTTGGTTCAACCTTAATTATTAGTGTGGAAATAAAAATTCAGTATAATTAATTTTGTAGAGAAAAAATGGACTAAATATACATTAGAGAACTTGGAGTAAAATATTCTAAGGAATTAAATTATGGACCAAGAGAGTGTGTCCATGTATTTTGGTTGAGTGATGCCATGATGAAAAATTAATTAAAGGGAACATTAATGAAATTTTTGCCTCAAGAAATTAACTCGGAGATTTTAGGCTAGTGCTACGAGTGCTTAGGCATGCATTTGGTCAGGTTTATTTATTATGGGATATATAATAAATTATGGAATATTAAAAGTAAAAAGGGTGTTAACCTACATAATGGTACATTGAGGAATAAATTCTAAGAGGTGGGAATTCGTACCCTATAAGGGAGTCCATCTATATTAGTTGGGTGACACAACTTGAGTGATAAATAATTAAATGCGGGATTTATTTAAATTACAAGTCGGTATATAGACTTGTGAATGTTAGTCTAGTGTTACAATAATTGTTCACGGAGTATTCGAGATTAAATTTATATATATATATATATATATATATATATATATTGTAATACCCCATATTTTTATGCTTTCTAAATTTGGGGATTTATTAAATTAGATGTGAGTTATTAATTTAATATAAATCTGAAAATTAATTATTTTAATTACTAACGTGACGAGAGTCAGTAATTATTGGAAACTTGTTGAATATTATTAATGAGAAAAGTAATATATAATATTGGTTCTATTAAATGTCACGAGTGAATAAAATGACAATTTTGGAAATTTAAGTCAGGACGCGCCCGTGTCGTGTCGGGAGTAAATGTTGATTAATAAAAGTGAATAAATTATAAGTCACTCGTATGGTCATTTAGAGTGCGCCCAAGTGTTCGGGAGGGTCTAGATAGTCAAAATAATGTACCCGGAGGTTTAGTTTGGGTCTCGAGGCATTTTTAGGCTAAATTAACACCCCGGGAGGGCGTTTTGGACATTTTACATTTTTGGGCCTGAAAACCCACGAAATTCTAAGGTTATATCAAATGCTTAGGTTTTTCTTCTAGGGTAAACACAACCTAAAATAAGAGACGGCCATTGGAGAAGGAAAGGAAAAGCTTACCAAGGAGTTCTAGGCCAAGAACTCCTCCGTTTGCACCGCCGTCACCACCAAACGATAGATCGCGTGACGAGGATCACCACCACACTGATTTCATCCACAAATCAGAAACAAAAATCCCCAGGCAAGTATTTATCTTTCTTAATTTAGTTAATGCTTAATTCATATTAGTTTATGGTTGATTAGGATGAGTTTTGATGAAAGAAAACCCATGTTGGATGTTAGAATCGCATGTTGTAGAGATATAAACATCAATCTGGAAATCCCCTTCACATGTAGAGGTTGAACTAAGAATTTACATTGGTTTAGAAGTAGAAATTCTGGAAAGAAGAATGAGAAGAACTAAGTTAAATAAATTTTTAGGGTTCATGAGAATTATATAGATTTTGGCGCTTTTAATCCATGATTCTTGATGAAAACTCGCATGCCTTACGTAGAATATTGTTCATTTGGGTTTATAATGCTTATGGTATAAATTTTTGGGAGATTGGGAGTTAAAAACTTGGATTTGGATGATTTTGGATGATAATTCCCGTAACTGATATTCTGCAGTTTTCGTCATACCTGCTTGATCGATCGATCGATGGTTCGATTGATCGAACACCTGCCATCGATCGATCCACCGCTCTTGTATAACTCATATTCCCTTTTTAATAGTTCATTGCAACTTAAATGATTAGACACTATTGGATATTAATGTTAGAATATTTTGGGATATAAAGAAGAGAAGTAGGACCTTAGAAATATATGGTACCGTTGACGAAAGGCGAAATTAGCATTTCACGGGGGTGTTTTACATATAAGGGGCAATGGAAATACGTATTAAAGGGTGAGACTCGTAAAGAAGTTACGTTGTAAAATGAATAAGTACGTACGAAAATGTCACTTGGGAAGATAAGAATCCATGAGTGTTACGTAGTAAGTTGGAATAATCCCACAAATTAAAATAAGGGACGAACCGTTATAAGTGATAACTAAATAATGAGTAATAAGGATAAATATAATAATTATGGGTCGTGAGAGTGTACGTAAATCGGATATGGTAATAGTAGTATATTTATATGACTGTGTTTATTAATATACTATATACATGTAAAAATCATGCCCACGCTACTTGCTATCTCTGAGGTTACCGCGCTGGGACAGTCTTATCTCAATGGGACCTTTATGGGGGATATTGACTCGTACCCTAGAAGATAGAAATCCTTTGGTACGGGCTATCGGATCGATAGTTAGACGGTCCTAGGAGACGTGAGGGCATGTGCTGACCTCTTAGAGACTTGGAACTATGCTTCGCCTCAATATTGTATGTGTTTTGTGTTAATATAGTTCGAGAGTGATTTCGAACTAGTATTTCCCTTAGTACGAGTGATACGGGGACTAGATAGCAGAGTATGCCTGCACCATAGATTTTATGTGGGGTGCTGTTAGAATATATATATTATATGAGTGTTTAATATATATATTTAAAATCTGAAATTTGGGAACTACCTACTGGACTATGGTATGTAAAAAAAGAATATTTATTTCAACTGGCGAATAAGTGTTTAAAAAGTATGATATGTTACTGAGAAACTTAATTATCAAATAAGGTTTAGATGAGAACTTCGTTGTCGAATAAAATTAACCTCTTGAACAATTGAATTTTTCAATTTAAAACCTTACGAGCAACCTAAGATAAGGTAAGTTAAACCATTGGGAAGGTTAGTGTGATAGGCATGCACATTAGAAGAGAGGTGAGAATTTCTCACGGGAAAGTCGCACTAATATGTTGTTGCATTAGCTAGTAAATATTTTAAATACATGCTAAACTAATTTTTAAACTGTTTTACAATCGGGCTCTGACCCGTTTACTGTTATCTCTCCTATCTTGTATATATATATATATATGTATATATTACAAGTGCCCAGCCACAGGGGCGTCTTGCATAGGATCCTTTGGAAGGAACGTGCTGCAGCTTAGGTGGGAGTTGCAGGCCTCTTGCTTAGACGACCTCATTATTGATTCTACTCCTAGCATGATTTTTTCCAGTTGGGCACGTGTCGTCCTTTTTCCATTATTCAGTTGTTTTATCGGATATTGTGATTCATTTATTTTCAGTATTTACACTTTGGGATTTATTATTGTCCGGATGTTTTCCTTTAAGTTTTAAATGTTGGAATTAATTAGTTGGATGTTTAATTGCTTGGATTATATGTTCCAGTATAATTGTTGTGTGATTCTTAACTGTGAATTATGTAAAGTTTTAAATGATGGTTTCTAAAATATAATTTGGAAAGAAATGTCTAAAATGGTTTTAACACTTAGCTTAATTATTTAGGGGGTTTAATTGGAAAAGTTATTTTATGACAGTGATACTAAGAATGAACCGACCATTCACCTTGATTATAATTTAATAAAGGACTGATCACCCGGTATTTAATTAGGCAGGGTGTCACATATATGTTGTCATTGTGTAGTATATATATTTGTATGCTTTATAAATATTGGTGTGAATAATATTTACAGGAATACATACCCCTTTAGTTCTATATATTTGTATCCCCTGGCTTTAGGGGCAGGGGGAGTTTAATCCCTAGGTCATAGTCATCTAGGATTTTATTGTGTGATTTATTTTTAGAGGTGAACCGCGTTTGTGTATGATTTGATTTCAGTTCCGGTGAAGGAACTATGCCCCCTCCGCTACGTCTAGTTTTTTTCACTGATTTGGGGAGCTAATCGGGTCAGGGTGTTCGGGTGGATGAGTATATCTGGGGTGAAATAATTATATAGAATATCCGATGAGTGTCTACTTGGGAGGATGGTTATATATCTACGACATGTGTGTGAATGTTATAATATAATAATACGTGTATAGGGTGAAGATAATTATATACGGGTAAATTATATGAAGTGAACTGTATTAGTTATATATAATTATTGATAATGTTATATGGTCTTAAATTGAAAACGATTAGTTAATTTAATGTGATAAATAATTAATAAATCATTTATTAAACATACTCGGGCTAGAGTAGTGTGATAGAAAGGAAGTATAACAAGGACTAGTTACGGGGTAGATGACTAGGTGGGTTATAAAGAAAAGCATTAGGCGTGCACAATAGTTTAGGGGTGAGTAGGTCCTCAAGGGAGTGCGACACTAGCTTAAATATGAACAGCATTCATGGATTTTAAATTATTACATTTCAATCATTTGGTAAAAAAAATTCAAAAGGACTTTGGGATCTGACTGGTACTTGCAAAATATTTTTAAAACCATGCTATAGGGATACCATGTTTATTTTTGTTCCGGGGATGCGTAGCTGTAGCATGAGTGGATGCTTGAAGGATTTTGACATAGCCTCTTCAGTTACTTCATTCCTAGAGAAGGATGCAGTTAGTATTTAATTTGGGCATTTCGCCCTAGTTATTTTATTTATTTCAGTTGGACAATGTACTCAATATATTATTCGGTGACTTGGGATTTGTAGTTGATGGTTTATTCGGTAAGGATATTTATTTATTCAATTTAAGTATTGATTAACTCCGTGATTGTGTGATTGGTTAAATTATATTTATTCACGTGTTGTCGTTGTCTGATAAACAAATAAAATTTGGACCAAATTTTTGAATACTAGGTGGTTAGCAAGTTTTAAAAAGGTTTTAGACAGTGATGGTAAAAGTTTAAAAATGTTTTAATTTGATATAGGTATGATCACCTGGTATTTTTTAGGCGGGGTGTCACATCTCCCGGCCTACCCCATTGTTCCCTTGGCCCTAGAGGCCCTGAGGAACATGTTGCTATTGTTGAGGGCCCTAAAGGCCCCGGCTAAAAGGTCCCTCCTGTCTCTAACCCCTAGATATTAATTTCTTGGCAGAATCACCCAGTCGGGAGTCCTACCCCTTATATCTTCATGTCTGCTATTGTGGTGTTCCACTAACACCATTCCTACCTTCATTGCTCGGTTGGCTAGGCTCACTCACTCTCTTGCTTCCCATTAAACGGAGGCGATGATCCTGGATATGCAAAAGTGCAACATTAAAGACATCCATATAAGACCTTAATGTGGGGATACCTATCAAGTGTTGCATGATCCTTCAGGATAGCCCATGAATAAACCTTAATTCCTTTTCCTTTTCATTGTTCACCTCATCAGGCATAATATTATCCAAACGTGTGAAGCCCTCTTCATACTCTGATACGGAACGGTAACCCTGAACCACCTCGTTAAGCCTCTTTCGCATCTCTATCTCAACGGCTTGTGGAAAATACTTACGATCATAATGTACCCAAAACTCAACAATGGGCATAGTGTCCCACTCCTTAGAGTGGTAACAGACTCCCACTACTATAAAGCTACCCCTACAAGACTAAAAGTGGATAACTTCTGCTTCCTGATGTTGCTATAGTCAACCATGCACAAATGGCTCTAAATATCCTTCTTCCACTAGCAAGCCAAAATCACGTCTGAATTACCCTTAAAAATTTTTGGGTGGCCCTTTTGAAATACCCCCTCGCTCTCTGTAATCCGTGGGACCTAGATGGGCCTAGACAACCGATCCCACTAGCTACTGTGTTGGTTGGTCATGAGTAAAATGGAGTGTCGTGGCAGTAATAACAACATTAACTGCCTGCGCCATGATAGAGGCCACCTTTGTTGCGGTAACTATCTCCTACGGTGGTTGTGGCTATAGTGACCATGTCTCCTGATGAGCCTTTCGCTTATCTTCTCTCACCAGTGCCCTCGCCGATCATCCTCTCCTGGGTTGCATCTGAAAAGATTGAAATGAATGAGTTCTAGGACTATAAAAATATAATAGCAGAAAAAAGAAATCTAAAATACATAATCATGAATGCAACAACCCTAATAATAGGGCTATATTTCAAAGACCACTATGCTGAAATCATAGTAAGCCCCACATCTTATGGACACTAGAAATTGATGCTCTATTACTATTTGTGACACCCCGCCCATTTTAATCACGGGTGATTAGCCCTATATTAAAATAAAAAATAAACATGAATATCATTTGATTTATTCTAGCATCACCGTTGAGAACTTTTTAAATTACTAACCACCTATGTTAAATTAAGTTAGTGCCAAATTTTATCTTTTGTTAATGTCACAACATGAGAAAACATTGAATTTAAATAACTCACCCACAATAATTATAAGAGTCTAAATCATCACATGAGAGATAGATAAAAATAAATACCGAATAAAACCTAGTCTAGGAATGAACAACAAAAGTGTCTACACAAAGTCCTGCAAGCCTCCATATTGCTGCAGTTATGCATCCCTAGAATGAGTCATCAATATTGAACTCCCTATGGCTGGACACGAAACGTTTTGGAAAATATCGTGACACGATCAGATCCCAAAACCATTTGAAAAATATTTAGCATGTATTTAAATTGCAGTTATAAAAGAAATTATTTCATACACATGTTAGTCCAGAGTGAATTTCCTTAAGTTCCACAACTCTCATTTATAGTGCACAATTACCATCTCCTTTGCTTTCCACCTAATAATGTTACCCAACCTAACTATACCCAAGTATCTAAATAACCACCATAGGTTAAGCTCCCCTGTAGCTCCCATACAATACGTTAATGTAACACCAATAATTTATTAACCGAATATTATTATTGCCCCATAAATTAATTTTCTCATACTTAAGTTTTGTTACATATACGCTATCAATCTTTTATACTATCACAGATAAGTAGAATAATAACACATATATGTAATAATTTATGTAAGGACATTTTTGTCCATTGTTAATATGTATGTCGTACGCCGTTACACCGTTGAAGAAATACAAGATCGCATCTACATCAACGGATCCGAATATCAAAGTGTCTTCAACATCATAACCTTTGCAAGAATGAACTTGGTAAAGTTTTGTTTTTAAGTCGCTTAATGTTTCATACTTAGTATTGGGAAATTTTTATAAAAAATAAGAAGTATATCCCGGATCAAAATGAGGTTTTCAAAAGATTGTTTTCTTTTCTGGGATACCTAGTATTGGGAAATTTTTATAAAAAATAAAAAATAAGAAACAAAGTGAGGTTTTCAAAAGTTTTTTTTGTTTTCTGGGATACCTGACTGGTCCATCCATTTTAAAAACGAACCAATCCGCCTCCAGATCGGTCCGCCTCAAGTCAGACCGATCCGTTATTGCCTCAATCCAGTATACCCCGGATCGCAGGCAAACCGAAGAAGCCTTTTTCAAAAACGAACCGATCCGAGGTTCGACCGATCCTCCTCCAAGACGGACCGATCTGGTCCAGATAAAATCGAGCAGTTCCGTGAGATTTTCTACCATCTTAAAGTTTTTTATATATATATTCCTATTTCGGTGGTGTATTTTCTAAGTCTTTGAGAAAATGTTTCTAAGAGTTCCAACAACAACAAGACTTCGATTTTTGATGTGCCAAACATCATTTTGATTCACACACAAAAATCCCAATTACTTTTGTGAATCCTTTGGAACCCTTGAACACAATCTTTGTTATTGTTCATCTTTGTGGAGAGATCTTTACAACCACGGGCTGCGTGTCATTTCTAAGGGATTCTGTACAAAGTGTTTTGGTTGCGTTTCATTGAGGAGAGCTGCGGTTGTTGTTTGGACTGTGAGTCCTTGGAGGGTGCCGCGTGCATTCTTTTGTTGAGTTCAAGACTATGTGTCTTTGTGGGTTGGATACGCGTTGATCCATTGCAGATTTCTCTATGTAATTGTAAGTTGCGATTTTTATATTCATAGTGAAATAAAGGTTTTACCAAAAAGGATTTTTTCCCTGAAATCAATGTCTCAGCATATTTACTGTGTTGCATGCTTTATTTTTTGGGGGGGTTGATTTAGATGCATGTTTAGGAGTTGTATTTATTTGATTTAAAAGTAGACTCTAATTAAATATGGGTTTCTTGGAAAGCTACGAATTTAATTTAAATCATTATCACACGTCATATTTTACAAATGGGTATCAGAGAAGTTACGCTAATCTATAGCATATTCCTATTTTCTGCAAAATCGTGTGATATTGATTTTTTTGAAAAAATTAGTTGTGTGAAAAATCGCAATTTTTCAAATGGAAAATTCATTTAATAAGATGACTATTGGAAAGCTCGGATGAAATCTTGTTTAAAAGCTATTGACGAGCGTGTGTGGTTGCTTTGCGAAAATGGTTGGACTCCTCCCACTATCATCGTTAATAACGTTACCTCTTTAAAACCCATGTCAGCCTTGACTGAAGAGGATTATAAATTGTCCAATTTTAATTCCCATGGTCTGAGTGCTATTTCTGGAGCTGTCACTCCAATGAGTTTCGCCAAATTATAACGTGCACCACGTCTAAATAGGAATGTGATGTTTTGAAATGGACACATGAGGGTACGAACGCGGTTAAAGAATCAAAATTACAAAATTTGGCCCCCCAATTTGAGACTATCACCATGTCTGAGTCTGAATGCTTTGATGAGTTTTATGCACGTTTGTCGGACATTGTTAACACATGTTTTAATTTGGGTGAGGTGATTGATAACACGCATGTCGTTAAAAAGATTTTGAGATCTCTCCCAAAGCGCTTTATTCCTAAAGTAACTGTTTTGAACTCTTTGTGAAATTTGAAATCCCTTAAATTGGAAGAAGTTGTAGGAGATATTCAAACCTGTGAGATTGACATGTTTCCCAAAACCATTAAGGCTAAGGATAATGGCATTGTTTTAAAGACTCGTTGTAAGAAAAATAAATAAAAAGTTTGTGAGTCTGATTCTAAGGGAGACTTTGATTTTAATGATAGGGCCTTGTTTGGGAAATTTTTTAAAATGTTTCTCTACATTAACAAAAATAATTCTTCTAATAAAAAGAGATTTTTTGAGAAAAATAAAAAGAAAGGGAAGGCCAAAGAAAGCGATGAGAATGAAAAATAGAATGACTCCGATGAGGACTTTGAGGAAGATTTTGAGAACGTAACTTGTTTTGAATTTGGGGTAAGGGGCATAAGTCGTTTGAGTGTCCTACGTTGCTTAGAAAGAAAGGAAAGAAAGTATCCATGCCTGCCATACTTAGTAATAGTGAGAAAGAGGAGGGTGATGAGTCCGATAACGTTAGGACATGGGATGGTTGTCTTACGTTGATAAAGGTCAAGAGAGCACCAGTGATGACGCGAGTGTTTCTAGTGGATATGAGGACGAGTTTGAGAGTGGAGATGAAAGTGAAATCCAAAAAGATTTTAGAGATTTGTACACCGAGACCCTGAAAACAAAGAAGTATAATTGTGATTTAGGTCGTCGGGTTTTAGATTTGGAGAGAGAGAAGGAGCTTTTGAGAAAGGATAAGTGTGATTTGACCAACACGGTCTAGTCTGGCGACATTTGTATCCCAACTCGAGAGTGATCTCAAACGTGCCAGTGAGGTCAAAGTCAATTTTGTGAATGCACCTAAAAAGGTTGAAAAGGTGGTTCATAAGGGTAAAGGTGAGAATTTAGGAATAAGTCATGACTGTGATTCTTCTTCCCAATTAGCACTCGAGCCGATTCCCACTTTAGTGTTAGATTCTCGTAAGTCTCACCCTAACCCACCTAGGCATCCCATTCCTATTAGGAGAGCACGTCCTAGAGTTTTTGAGAGAGGTGTTCCTAGGCCTATTTATGTTTGTTCACATAGCAAGAGGAGAGGTCACCTTAAGGATCTTTGTTTTAAGTTGGGTTATGTGTCATGTTTTTCTTCTACACGTGTTTCTGACACACATTCCACCACTCATGATACTTTACATGCTCCCGGAGACTACATGAGAGAGTTTGCACATCTAGGTGAGGAAGTTAAATTTTTAGTCAAATATTCACAAGAATTGATGGAGGTTTTTCATAAGTTGTCACTACTTTTGGAAAACCCATCCGCACTTAATGATTGAGGTTTGACTTGTTTACTAGCATAGTATGATTTTCATGATGACATTGTTTGCCTATTGCTCGTATGTATCATTTTTGTATGTTTATTTTTTGGGAAAATTTTTGAAAAATCCAAAAAGATTTTTGTATTTTGTTTTGCACCATTTATGGATGAACACTTTGGAGGACCGAGTAACAACACCATTTCATTATGTTCATGTGACTATTTGATAGTTTTTTGAGATAATGGGTCAATTCATCCTTGTGATTTATAATGTTTGGAGTTATTAAGATGCAATTAAGTGTTTCTTCCTACATGTTTAACTCATGATATCCTTTATTGGACACATGCACAAATTTTCTTGATTATTGCGCTTGCCTTATCACATGTTGGTTAGGTGTTTTCACTTCAATCCTGACCTTAAAACGAACCAAGCACGATAATTTTTTATAAGGAAATTGTGCATATAAAAACCGTTTTGTGAGTTTGTGTGCTTTGTTTGAAAATGGGAAGGTTTGCGAAAGCTTCATTTTACCTTTGCGAGTACTAAGCCACCATTAAATTGGACTTAAAAAATGGAGGAATTTTATTATCCGGGGTCCAAAGAGGTTTAAAAGAGCCCAAAAAAATTTTAAAGGCAATAAAAAGCAATTCATGCCAATTATGGGCCATTTAGGTTTTTGCACCAATTCTCCCAAGTTTGAGAATTTTGTTTGACACCTCTAAAAAGAAAATATATATGAGGGCGTTTGTTTGGGGATTTTATAACGGGTTTGCACGCCCGTGAAATGCTTGATAATGTTCTACATAGTTTTGGACATTATTGGTGTGAAAATCATTTTGCTTTGATTTGTTGATTTGTATAAGTCGATGTCACCTAAATTCAACAAATTTCTACACCTAAGGATACTTTTGATGCTCATTCGTTAGGCGTACACATATGCATTATGCACATATGATTTATTGAGTTGATTTACCTATCGAATGTGTTCACATCCATTCATTACGTTTCCATGACTTGGTTTTTTTATTTTAAATCCATGGTGTGATTTTTGTAGCATATTTTGTTTCAAATGGTATCTATTTTTTTTTTGTACGAAAAATATGGAAAATCAAAAATAGTTTGTGCATTTGTTTTTGAGCATCTTCTTGCAAAATCACATTTGCCATATTTTGTTATGTCTCATATTGTATATCGTGACACCCCGATTTTTCTTGTTTGATTCCTTCTTCTTATTTGTCTATTTGGGGACATCATAAAAAGGGAGAGAAAGAATTATGATCTTATGGGGGAGTTTTTGAGATTTAGCTTATATTTTTTTTAATCATAAATTGGTATCAATGTTTACGTCATTTCAAACTCGATATGCCACATGGTATTTGCTTTGTCTCATGTGTGTAGGTACGAAGATTGAATATCAATATGTTGCACACCCTGATGAGAAAAGCTTTGAGATTTGATGATTATTGAAGAATGAAGAAAAAACAATGAAGATTAAAACATTTGTATCTTTACACTTTTAGGGTTCATGGGAGGGTATATTTCCATAGGTCATTAGTTAGTAATTCGGATATTTTTTATGTATGTACCGGCATAGACATAGGGGGAGATTTGTAAGGAATTTTTGTGCATTGTCAATATGTATGTCGTACGGCGTTACACCGTTGAATAAATTCAAGATCGCATCTACATCAACGGATACGAATATCAAAGCATCTTCCACATCATAACCTCTGCAATAATGAACTTGGTAATGTTTTTTTTTTAAGTCCTTAATGTTTAATACTTAGTATTGGGAAATTTTCATAAAAAATAAGAAGTAAGTTTTTTTTCAAGCAAAATGAGGTTTTCAAAAGATTTTTTTATTTTCGGGGATACCGGACCGGTCCGCCCATTTTAAAATCGAATTGATTCGCCTTCGGACAGGTCTGCCTCAAGTCAGACCGATCCACTATTGCCTCAAACCAATATACCCCGTATCGTAGGCAAACGGAAGAATCCTCTTTAAAAAATGAACCTATCCGAGGTCGGACCGATCTTGCTCCAAGTCGAACCGATCCGGTCTTAATAAAATCGCGCAGTTCCGTGAGATTTTCTACCATCTCAAAGTTTTTTATATATATATTCCTATTTCGGTGGTGTACTTTCTAAGTCTTTGAGAAAAAGTTTCTAAGAGTTCGAACACAACAAGACTTCAATTTTTTATGTGCCAAACATCTTTTTGATTCACACACAAAAATCCCAATTACTTTTGTCAATCCTTTGGAACCCTAGAACACAATCATTGTTATTGTTCATCTTTGTGGTGAGATATTTACAATTGAGGGATGTGTTTCATTCCTAAGGGATTCTCTACAAAGTGTTATGGCTGCGTGTCATTAAGGAGAGCCGTGGTTCTTCCTTTGTTGTTTGGGCTGTGAGCCCTTGGAGGGTTCTGCGTGCATTCTTTTGCTGAGTTCAAGACTGCGAGTCTTTATGGGTTGGCTGCACATTGATCCATTACAGATTTCTCTATGTAATTGTAAGTTATGATTAATATATTCATAGTGAAATCAAGGTTGTACCCGAAAGGTTTTTTTTCACTGAAATCTGTGTCTCGGCATATTTACTGTGTTGCATGCTTTATTTTTTTATGGGTTGATTTAGATGCATGTGATAGGAGCTGTATTTATTTGATTCAAAAGTAGACTCTAATTATATAGGGGTTACTTGGAAGCTTGCGAATTTGATTTAAATCATTATCACACGTCATATTTTACAAGTTACAAAACTTATGTATGTCATAAGATAGAAGTATGATGTCACAAGATGATTTTTTTATGTGTCCTTTTTTACCCGTTAAAATTTTGAGTTACACATAAGTTTCTCAAGGCTACAAGAGTAATAAAGGAGGAGATCATTCACACCTTATATCACAAGGCTCGAGGTAGTTAACTCCTTAATAGCTCGAGAGGGCTCTTTAACCAAACCTCTCTCTCTCTCTCCATAAACTAGAGATCTCAAGTTTCATTTCAAGTTTCTCCCTCCTCAAGTTTCTCTCTCTCCTTAAACCTATCTCTCCGTGCATTTAGATTTGAAGTGTATTTTGGGTTATATGTACCTCCAACCCTATTTTCATTATTGGAAAACGCAACCATTGTTGATTTAGGATTAGGAAATGATAAGGGTTTGGTGTTTTACGGTTGACCCGAGGTGAAAAGATAAGGGATTGGTTTGGGGGTTTAGGGCTGAGACAATAGGGAGGGTTTCGTATGCTATATCTTTCTCTCTCTTCCCCCAAGATTCTTTTCCGCAGTCAGCGAAAAGTACTATCTAGGGTTTAGTACGCCTATAATTTACAATCTCAATTTTCTTAAATGTTGAGGAAACATAACAATACTTTTTAAATCTCAGTTGAAGAATTATATGGAAGCAATATACGTGGCCATGAAGCAATATACCACAGACAAAGATGCGATAGATCTTTGGACAAGATGTGTAACCAATTTGTGGTAAGGGGATTCATTCAATGATTATCATAAATAAATGGATGGAGTTGTGTTGTGGTTTTATCTCATTTTTATCTTTTGTTTGTTTTCTTCACCTAAATCCCAAATGATTCTCTCACAGGATTGAAATCGGGACGGTGGTTCAACATACACGGGTTCAAGTTTTTTATTTATTAATGTTGATATTTTTTATATTTTTATTTTAAACAACTAATCTTTTCATGAGTTTATGTTTATTTTGTTGGAACGCTCAGTCTAGCCATGATTTTTTAATGTTTGGGAACCTTGTATTTGAAGTAGCTTTTGAAGGTTGTGTGGAGGTAATCAAGTTTTGAACTCTGTCTTTAATTTTTTTATGTTTATGTTTCTACATCGAATTGACCCTTTGTTTTAAGGATGAATAAGTATTGGTCACGCTCTACACACATGTTTTACACGAGTTTTTCTAATTCGTATGGTGGCACGACGTAGAACACATGAGTTTTAATAACCGCTCACTGCCACATGAACATTTACTATTTGACTCTTTTAGGAAGCGAAATGATTATCAATGGTTCTTTTAATGTAATGGTATTTTCCAATAAAATGATTTTCAGTTGAGCAGTGAATATTTAGCTGACTCTTTTTAATCACGTTCCTTTTCATTTCAGTTTCGATTTCCTCTAAAAGCTGTGTTTACTTCTTTTTGGTTGAAATAGTACGCTTGGGTGTATGGGTACAGATTATTTTTAGGTATGCAGTATATCTTCTACTTTCATACTTCTCTATATTTTGTTAAAGAAATTGGTTAAGCTTTTTCTTCTACTTTCATTGTTTCAGTTGAATGGCATTGAAAGTTTAAGTTTTGGAATCGTTATAAGTTGTGTTAATGTTTAATGCTCTCTGTGTGTACCCGAAATTAGAATGATGGGCCTAGACGAGTAGCCCAATTATAGAGGCCCAAAGTCCAGACCCCCCATACCCTAACCGGTTATGATTTAGTCTTCTCGCATGTTCCCATTAAGAGGGGTTCTAGGAGAATATGGAAAACGTGGGGGAGTCCAACACCCCCACTCCCTGAACATGGACATGTATATAATGAACCCTAGTTCCAGGGTAAAGGACACATTGTATTCTCCATAATCTCTCTCCGGAGTACATAGAAATAATAATGACTGCACCACCGTGGACGTAGGCATCTTTGCTGAACCACGTACATCTCTTAATGTGTGATTTCGACGTTTTGTATATCTTTTTCTGCTTGGTGATTGAGCTTCTCTTATCTCTTTGTGTTGAATAAAAATTTTCACCACAATTAGCGCCGTCTGTGGGAACGTTTATCTTCCCTGAGAAAGCCCACTCCCAAAAAAAGCTCAGAATGTCTGATCAAAGTTGTAATGCTCCCTAGGTAGGAGATATCCGAGCACCACCTGCTCCTCGCAGGATTAGATCTGAAGTTCGACGTTCTAATCTGAGGGCTCGCCTAGAAAGGCCAGCCTTAGAAGAAAACCAAGGACCAACGAGGTCCACGCATATATCCAGGTTGATTGATGCATATGAGGCGAGGCTCTACGAGAAAAGGGATCTTCTCGTAGTCACGAGGCTGAGAATGATCGCCTGAAAAGAAGATTACGAAGAATGGAGAGATAGCTCTATCGTGGTCCCATGAAACGCCCATACCGCACTCCTAGCCCTCAGGCAAGCAAGTCTCGTAGCTGACGAAGGACCCCAAGCATGGATCCCAGAAAGCTGAGGGAAATGAGTTAGAGGACGACCTGCTCAAGCAACTACGAGTAGCTCGCAATCACAGGAGCCCAGATCGCAGCAATGAGAACATACGAAGTCTGGTTCAAAGGGAGATGGACCAACACCCTGCCCATCATGGAACCAGATCGACCTGAGAACTCAGAATGCGAGCTCTCAAAACTCCGATGAAATCCCCTTTCTCGAGGGAAATAGAAGAAGAGGAAGACCCAAGAAGCTTTCTATTCCAAGGTTCAAGACTTATGATGGTAAGAATGATCCCATTGACCACGTCAGGCAGTATCGACAGGCCATGACTCTCAAGAATAATTGAGATGCGAAAATGTGCCAAATTTTTCCCTCGAGACTGCATGACATGGCATAGAAATGGTTCGAAAGGCTCCCCGATCGGTCCATCAGGAATTTCAAGTCCCTGGCCGAGCTCTTTACGACCCGGTTCATTACTAGTATCTCCCATCCCAAAAGGATGGATGCTTTGCTGACGATGAAAAAGACACCTCAAGAGACCCTGCGAGACTATGTGAAGAGGTACCGGGAGTTATTCAAAGAGGTCGAGGACTACTCAGAGCAAGTGGCAGTTTCCTCTTTCAAAATTGGGCTACCCAGCTCTTCCCTTTTGTACTAGTCCCTGAAGAAGAAGGAAGCCATGACCATCGATGACCTAATGGCTCGCATCTAAAAGTATGTTAAGGTGGAAGATGTCACCCTCCTTAGCACAAGTGAAAATGGTCGAGCTAAGCTATCGGCCAAGTGCAGTGACAAAACTGAGAACTAGAATAAAGGAGGAAAGAACGGGGGCAAAAATGGCTCCAAGAACGAAGGAAACAATGATGTGTTAAAAGCATTTTAGGCGATCAACACCATCTTCAGAGAACCAATTTATAAAATTCCTCTCGAAAATTAAAGACGAGACATTCATCAAGTGTCCCAGGAAGATGGGAGAGGATCCCTCCAAAAGAAACAACGCGTTGAGATGCGCTTTTCACAAATAAGGAAGACACAAAACCGAGTATTATAAATATCTTAAGTTCCACCTCGAAGAGCTGGCCCAATTCGGGCATTTGAACGAATTCGTGGATAAAAAGGCAAAGAAGGTTGCTTCCCATAAAGAAGCAAGGCCTGACAACATGCTCGAAGACGACGCTGGCCATGAATTTGTAGTAATTCATGGTGCATGTGACACAAAAAAGATTCAAGTAAATTTAGTTCGAATGGAGGTAAAGAAGCTTACAGCGGTAATGCAATCTTTTTAGATCGATCCGGCCATGGCGCAATCGGGAAAGCATCGGTGAGCGGAAGACAACAACTACATTAAGGATATCGTGTTCACAGATGAAGATCTAGTAGGAGTGAGGACCCCACATCATGATGCTTTGATCATTACTCCCAAGATAGCTAACTTTGACGTCTACAAGTTTCTCATCGACCAAGGAAGCTTGTCTGAGGTAATGTATCTCGATCTATTCAGAAAATTTAAGCTAAACATTGCCGACCTAAAGGAAGCTACTGCTCCTTTGGTTGGCTTCACTGGAAAAATAACTATGCCCTTGGGAAAGATCGTGCTGCCAGTAAGGGTCGGAATGGACGATTGAGTTTCTAGTGCACTATACCAAGCTATCCTCGGCAAAGGATGGATGCATGAAATGAAGGCAGTCTCCTCAACCTACCACCAGAAGCTCTAATATGCGACAGAGGAAGGAGTAAGGGAGATCCATCGTGACCAAGCATGGCAAGAAGGTGCTTCATAGCGGCCATCCACCCAAAACCATAAAGGAAGGCGGACAAGCCCAACGAGAAAGTTGAAGAACAAGAAGGTCTGACACCTTTTACGTAGCAGTTAAAGTACAGAAGACCTGGAGTAGAGGAGACCAGGCTCCTCCCCCTGAACGGGTCGTCAAGGACCTAGTAGAGGTTACAGCTAGAGATAGCAACAATGACAGAGTTTTCTTAATTGGAGCCTCTCTCACAGACCAGGAACATAAGAAATTAACAACTCTACTGAGAAGAAACTTAGGCATTTTTACATGGGAACCATACGAGCTGCTTGGAATTGATCCTAGTATGGTTTATCATCAGCTGCACATCGGTCCCACCTTCAAACAAATCACGCAGAAGGCACGGTGAACTACACCCGAGAAGGCAAAAGTCATGGAAAAAGAAGTGGAAAAACTGCTGGATGCAGGATCCATACGGGAGGTGTAATTCCCTAAATGGTTATCCAACCCAGTAGTAGTTCCAAACAGCAATGGGAAGTGGAGAGTTTGCATCGACTTCACCAACCTCAATAAAGCATTGCCTCAAGACAGTTTCCCCCTCCCAAAAATTAATCAACTGGTAGACACCACTGCAGCTCAAGAGAGAATGAGTTTTTTAGATGCATACTCAGGATATCATCAGATCCCTCTGTATGCCCCAGCCAGGACAAAACAACATTCATCACTATAGTTGGGTTATACTACTACAAGGTCATGCCCTTCGGGCTCAAAAACGCAGCAACAACCTACCAGCAGCTGGTCACCAAGATGTTCAAGAATCAAATGGGAGACACCATAGAGGTTTACATTGATGATATGCTGGTTAAAAACAAGAAGAAAGAAGACCACATCTCATACCTATCAAAGACCTTCGAAATACTCAGGATGTACCGAATGAAGCTTAATGCGAGAAAGTATTCTTTCGGTGTCCATTCCAAAAAATTTCTTGGGCACTTGGTCAGAAAAGAGGCATCGAGGTTAACTCAGACTATATCGATGCAATAAAAGGGTACAACCTCCTCGAGTAATTCGGGACGTATAGAAGCTCACCGGTATACTCGATGCCTTAAACCTCTTTATCTCTAAGTCCTCCGAGAAGTGCAAGCCTTTCTTCCAACTTCCATGGGGAAATAAAATGGTAGAATGGATCCAAGATTGCTCGAGGGCATTGGACAAGCTCAAAGCTTACCTCAGCTCCCCACCACTACTCGTCATACAACAAGAAATAAATTCTTTGTACTTATACCTGTTCGTTTCCTACCACACTGTCAGTTCATCATTAATGTGAGAAGTTGCAGGAATCCATCACCCCATTTACTATGCCAGCAAGACCTTATTAGATGTCGAGCAAAGGTACCAACCACTGGAGAAGCTCGCCTTTGCCCTAGTAGTGTCTTCGAGAAAGCTGAAGCACTATTTCAAATCACATACTATAATCGTCCTTACATCGCACTCCCTTAAAGCAATCCTGAGGAAGGCATATTTGTTGGGCAGACTGTCTAAATACTCAGTTGAGATCGGATGATTTCATATCCAATTTTAACCAAGGAACGCAATCAAGGGGTAGGTCCTCACTGATTTCATAGCCAAATTCACAGGCGATCAACCTTCCAACCAACCTCAAATAGTAAAACAAAAGGGAAACCACGCGACGGAGGGAACCTAAAAATTGATCGTTGATGGTGCCTCCAACTCAAAGGGGGCAGGAGTAGGCATTATCCTCATTACTCCAGAGGGTACGATCATTGAACGAGGAATCAGGCTTGGATTTGCAGCATCCAATAATGAAGAAGAATACGAAGCCTTAATTATTGGCCTCCAGAAGGCGCACTCTTTGGGAGCAAAGCATTTATAGGTGTTTGGCGATTCTTAATTAGTCTCCAATCAGATAAGTGGAGACTACAATGCAAAAGATGAAAAAATGGCATCTTACCTCGCCTTAGTAAAAAGTCTAATGGCTAGCTTTGAAGAAATCAACGTCCAGTATTTTCCTATGGGACAAAATAGACATGCTGACGCTCTAGCAGCCCTGAGTTCAACAGTCGATTCTGACTTAAAAAGAACAATCCCCATCGATTTCCTCGCTCATCCGAGCATTAACTGTAATACCAAGCCACCAGGCGAGGAGTATATGCTCCAAGTGGAGTCAGCACCCAGATGGATGGACCCTTTAAGGAACTATCTGAAGGATGGCACACTCCCAGATGATAAGAAAATCACTCACCAGATAAGAGTCAAAGTTGCTCGCTTTCACTTATCTCCGGAGGGAGAGCTATATAAAATATCATTTTCCGGTCCCTACCTTCAATGCGTTCACCCAAAGGATAATGAGTAAGTTCTACGTGAGCTTCACGAGGGAATATGTGGAATCCATATTGGAGGAAGGTCTCTATTTTTTTTAGCAATGAAGGAGGGCTATTGGTAGCCATATATGCAAACGGACTCTGCGGTGTATGCTCACAAGTGCTTGAAATGCCAGCTTCATGCTCCTATGGTCCACCAACCTACTAGAAACCTAAAATCATTATCCATCCCATGGACGTTCACCCAATGGGAAATGGACATCGTAGGACCACTTCCTACTGCCACCAGTAATCGTAGGTATCTATTGGTCGCAACTGACTACCTCACCAAATGGATCGAGGCGAAACCCCTAGCGAACATCCGAGATGCAGATATGATAATGTTCATATGGAGAAATATAATCACCCATTTTGGCATCCCCAGAACAATCATCACTGATAATGGAACGCAGTTCGAGAGCAGATTCTTTTAGAGTTTCTACGACGAGCATGGAACCAAACACCATTTTAGCTCGGTGGCCTATCCTCGGAGCAATGGCCAAGCCGAGGCTTCTAACAAGATAGTGATCGATGGATTAAGGAAATTATTAGAGCAAGCCAAAGGCGCTTGGGTAAACGAATTACCACATATTCTATGGGCCTACCGAACAACTTCCCGATGAGTAATGGGGGAAACCCCATTTTGGCTGACATATTAAATGTAAGCAGTCATCCCATTACAAGCATGCTTTCCTACAATGAGGTCCAGCCTTGTCGACCAGGGCCATAATGATGCAGTATCCCTCGCTGAACTAGACCTATTCGATGAGCACCGAGAGCTAGCCCTAGTAAAACTCATGAGCTATCAGCAATAGCTCGCAAGGCATTATAATAAGAGGGTCAACCCAATGGCATTCCGAGTTGGGGACTATGTCCTAAGGAAAGTATTGGGTAGCTCAGTAAAACCATCAGACGGTAAGCTAGGGACAAATTGGGAAGGACCATTCAAGATAACTAGAGATGACCTGTAAGGAGCCTACCACTTGGAAACGATGGACGGCAGAGAAATACCCCGAGCAGGGAATGCAACCAACCTTAAGAAATTCTAATTCTGGATTCTTCTTTTCATGTTTGATTGTGAAACTAGAAGTTCATTTCCTTATCATTAATAAAAAGGTTTTTGGCAGTTGCATTCTATGAAGTATCAGTCAAATAATTTGCATTTTACGAGCTGTCAATGAATAAACTTTATAACCCACACACCTTTTCCAAGTAACAGGCACATTGATCATTACGCTATTGTAGGGAAAGGATCCTCCTTAGGTTTTCGTTATGAAATATGAAAGACCTCTGAGCATTTCTCCTGGAAATATATGAAGCCCTATAGAAGATCTTTAGGAAATATGGCCAAGTCAAAATTGGTCACCTAACGATGTTTGGTTGAATAAAATCCTGATCAGATAGAGCATCCAATACCAAGTGTGTCCTCTCCAATTGCCACACTTAGGCCTAAGGGAGTGTGATGAAACAACCTAAAGGTAAAGTGAGGCATAATAGTATCTCGTTGGCATACTGGACTAGAAGGACACTTACTTGATAATGTGAACATACAAATCTAGTCAGCCAAGATAGGCTCAAGATTTTTTTTTAGCAAGGATATGGAAAATATAAGGCACTTGTTTAGTCGGAAAATTTTCACAGAACATAAGTTTTATATAAATTCATCACATTTATAGCAAATATAGTACATGTTTAGTCGGCGAGCTCGCCCAAAACATTAACTTTACATCACTTCAATACAAAATACACAGAGTTACTACAAAGAGAATCTTAGTGAGGGTGAGCCCTCCGAGCAAGATAATCAGCCACTTGAGCTCTTCGACCATCATTGGGAGGGGGAACTAACCCTTCCTCAACTTCGTTAGCATCTGACTCCAATATATGTCGACGGATGGCATCAATGGGTATCCATTGATCATCTCTCCAGTAGGCGTTAGGCATCCGAGTTGAAGGAGATATTTCATAGCGATACCAGAGCATTGAGTTCCTTGGAACTTGCATCTCCCTCAAGGCACTTGTGACACCCCGCCAAATTAAATACCGGGCGATCACTCCTTTATTAAATTAAATGAAGGTAAACAGTTGGTTCATTCTCAGCATCACTGTCGATAAAAATAATTTTTTTTCCAATTTAACACCCTAAATAATTAAGCTAAGTGTCAAAAACATTTTCATACAAACTTCCAAATTTTAATTACAGAAAAGATTTACTTACACAAAACAACATTTCTACGATATAGAATCACACCACGATGAACTAAAATAAAACCATACATTCGTCAATCAAATGTCAACATAATAAAACCAAACATCATAAACTATCCTGAATAAATCCCATAAAACAATACTGGAATAACTGAAAATATAAAAATCCCAACAATAAATGAAATGATGAAAAGGGAGACACGTGCCCAATAAATGAGAGTAGTAGGAGTGGAGTCAATAACAGAAGCCATCTACTCAAGTGACCTACAACTCCCACCTAAGCTGCAGCTCGTTCTTCACAAAGGATTCTAAGCAAGATGCCCCTGTGGCTGGGCACCTGAAAATATACATATATATACAAAAGAGAGAGAGAGAAAAAGAAACGGGTCACGGCCCGAAAGTGTGTTTGATTTTAAAATACGTTAAGCAAGTATTTAAATTGATACAGGCCAATGCAAATCATATTAGTTCGACACTCTCTTGAGAAATTCTCACCTCTCTTCTAATGTGCACGCCTATCGTACTAACCTTCCCAAATAATTTAGTTTATCTTAACTTACTCATAAGTTTTCAAAACCGGATGATGACAATGTTTTAAAACGGTACTTTCAATTTGTAGCACTACTCTCATTTTAGCTTCATTAAATTATAAAGTTTCCCAGTGTCTTCTCATACTTTCACAAAACAAGTATTTAATAATTTGAGTCAACAACCACGTTCTACTCATCAAATTACAGTAGGCAGTTTAAAGTTTATGACCTCATATATATATTATCTACTCGTATAATATATATATATAACAGCACCCCAACTAAACTATGGTGCGGGCATACTCTGCTATCCAATCCCCGTATCGCTCACACAAAGGGAAATACAAGTTCGGAATCACTCTTGAACTGTATTATCATATACAAAACAACGTTGAGGCGAAGCATAGATTCCAAGTCTAAGAGGTCAGTACATAGCCACACGTCTCTTAGGACCGTCCGACTATCAATTTGATAGCCCGTACCTAGGATCATTAACTTCTAGGGTACGAATCATTATCCCCCATAAAGCAACACATGATAAGATCGTCCCAGCGCGGTAACCTCAGGGATAGCAAGTAGCGAGGGTACGTTTTTCACATGTATATAATATATGTACACAATCATATAAATATACCAATTTTATCATGTTAATATAGGTCACTCTCCTTACCCATAATTACAACATTTATCCTTAATTTTACATTTTAAAGATTTCGTATAAGGTTTCGTCTCTAACCTTAACTCGGAGGGTTTTCTCACTAATTACGTGACACTCGTGGATTTTATCCATCCAAGTAAGAAATTCAGTAAGTAGACGTCTATTCACTATCGTAGGTATTCGTTGTAATCTCTCACTAGAAATACGCAGTTCCTCGTTCCATAATTAATTATCCCTTAGACCCAATTATTATTTCATAATAAAGTTCTCAACACTTAATCATATGTCCTACTGGTCTCTTATATATCCCAAAACATTTTATTTAAAATTCCCAAGAAATATTCCACGGTAAATTAATTCAACTAATTAAACAAGGGGAAAAAGAGTTTGCCATGAGGGGTCGATCGATCGACGTCTGGGGCTCGATCGATCGAACCTTCGATCGATCGACGCTCTAGGTTCGATCGATCGATCAAACAGGTATTTCGATTTCTGCAGAAGTGCAGGTACGGGTTTGACTAATATTCTTCATTCAAATCCATAATTTCCAACACTAATCGTCCCAAAACTTATACTACAATCATGGTAATATATTTCCAGATGTTTCTAACGTTAAGCATGCATATAACCATCATTAAACATGATTAAACAACCTAAAATCTCATCTAATCATCAAGAACCCTAAGTTTTCTTAACTTTTGTTCTAATCAGTTTTATCCAGAATTTCCTTCTAAGATAACATCACAAATTCGTGGGTTGATCATCTACTTCACATATTATTTTCAGAATATGGTTATAACGATTTCTACATGCAAATCCCTATCAAAAATTGGGGTTTTCTTCCTTTAATTATACTCCTAATCATTCCTACACTAATATGATTATTGCACCAACGAAAATACGCAAGTTAAACACTTGCCTGGGATTTCAAAGGTCTGGTTTCCTACTGATATTGGTGTGGTTACGTTCTCCTCCTCGCGATCTACGCGTTGGTGGTGACGGCGGTGCAATCGGTGGTGTTTTGGGCCTTGAATCACCTTGAGAGCTCTCTCCTCTCCTCTCTAATGGCCGTTCTAGGGTTCTGAATGTTCTAACCCTAAAAGGCTGACTTAAATGGATGCTAAGGATGGCTGAAATTCGTGGGTTTAATTACCCTATTTTGTAAAATGACCAAAATGCCCTCCCGGGTCACTAATTAAGCCTAAAAACACCCCGAGGCCCGAACTAAACCCCCGGGTACACTTTTCTGACTATCTCGACCCTTCCGGACGCGTTGGGGCACTCAAAACGACCATACGGACAACTTATAAAATATTCCCTTTTTAATTAACATAATTAGTCCTGACGTGACATGGGCACGTCCCGACTTAAATTTCCGAAATAGTCATTTAATTTACTTATGACATTCAATATAACCAATATAATATATTACTATGCTTATTAGTAATATTCAACAAGTTTCTTATAATTACTAACTCTAGTCATGTTAATAATTATAACATAACTAATTTTCGGATTTTTATTAAATAAATCATCACATTAACTTTAATAAATCCACAAATTAAATATAGCATAAAAATACGGGGTATTACATACTTCCCCCCTAATAACTGAATTTCATCCCGAAATTCGGAAAATAAAGCATACCTGGTAAAAACAACTCTAGGTATCTCTCGCGCATATCTGCCTCACGCTCCCAAGTGGATTCCTCCACATTATGATGCTCCCACTGGACTCGCACAAGTGGAACTACTTTCGACGACCTCAATCTCCTCTCACTATAGTCTAGAATAGCCACTGGTCTCTCTTCGTAAGAGTTATCCGACTGTAAGTCAATCTCATCTATCGCAATGTGCGTATAGGCCATATCATTCCGAAGATATCGTCTTAGCGACGAGATGTGGAATACATCGTGGATGCGATGTAAATGTTCTGGCAATCCTAACCTGTATGCTACCGGCCCAATCCTCTCGATGATGGGAAATGGTCCTACGTACCTCGGAGCCAACTTCCCCTTTTTCCCGAACCTCATCACTCCTTCCATAGGAGATACACGCAACAACACTTGATCTCCCCCATTAAACTCCCGGAAGAACCGTTTCGCATCGGCGTAGCTCTTCTGCCTGTCTTGGGCTACCCGAATACGACTCCTGATTATCTCAATCCTCGCGGAGGTCTCCTGAATCACTTTTGGCCCTAATAACTTGTTGTCCCCCACCTCGAGCCAACAGGTTGGAGAACGACAAGGCCTGCCGTACAAAGCCTCAAATGGAGCCATGCTAATCGTAAACTGATAGGAGTTATTATAAGCAAACTCTACCAGTGGAAGGTGTGGCTCCCAACCTCCTCCGAAATCGAGAACACACATGCGTAGCATATCTTCCAACATCTGATTAGTACGCTCTGTCTGTCCATCTGTCTGTGGCTGGTAAGCTGAACTCAGTCTCAACTATGTACCCATAGCCTCCTGAAAGCTTTCCCAGAAACGTGACGTAAAAATCTTGTCTCTATCTGACACAATATTCAGGGGCACCCCATGCAATCTGACAATCTCAGCGCTGAACAACTGGGCATACTGACCCGTGGTATAATCTGTCCTCACTAGCAGAAAATGAGCCACCTTGGTAAAATGGTCTACAATCACCCAGATAGAATCGTGGCCCCGCTGTGATGTAGTCAACCCGGTAATGAAATCCATGGAAATACTTTCCCACTTCCACGCGGGTACTTCCAATGGCTGAAGTAATCCTGACGGTTTCTGGTGGTCCACCTTCACTAGCTGGCAAGTAGAACACTTGGACACAAATTCAGCGATGTCCTTCTTCATCCCACTCCACCAGTACTGTCGTCTCATGTCCTGGTACATCTTATCGCCTCCCGGATGTACTGCAAATCGGGACCTATGAGAATGAGTCATCACTTCATGACGTAGCTCCGCTCCTTCTGGAACCACTAATCTCCCATTAAACCGCAACCCTCCATCCGAACTAACAGAATAGGACTCACCACTCTCGGCTAGAAGTCGTACAATCTGCTCCTGACAAAACGGGTCTGTGGTCTGTGCCTCTATCACCTTCGTAACAGACTCGAGTGTGACTGACATCACGGATATGAAAGAACGTGCTACTGCGTCTTGGTGACCCAACTCCTTCCACTTTGCTTTCCATATGTCCGCTACATCGTCAACCGGTCTACGGCTCAATGCATCAGCAACTACGTTGACTTTCCTCGGATGATACTGTATATCGAACTGGTAATCTTTCACAAACTCTAACCATCTGCGCTGACGCATAATCAGCTCTCGTTGAGTGAACAGGTACTGCAGTGACTTATGGTCTGTGAACAAACGGAATTTCTCGCCCAATAAATAGTGCCTCCAAATTCTCAATGCAAAGACGACCGCAGCTAACTCCAGGTCTTGGGTGGGGTAATTCTTCTCATGCGGATTAAGATTGCGGGAAGCAAAAGCTATAGCCTTCTCCTCCTGCTAAAGTACTCCCCCAAGTTCTCGTAAGGACGCATCCGTGTAAACTAGGTACTCTACACCCGGCTTCGGTAAAGCAAGGACTGGTGCCGAAGTAAGCTTGTCCTTCAGCTTGTCGAAAGCCAACTGACAAGCGTCATCCCATACATATGGTACCCCCTTGCGAGTCAGATTCGTCAATGGACCCGCTATTTTGGAGAATCCCCGAATGAACCTCCTATAGTATCCGGCTAACCCCAAGAAACTACGCACTTCGTCGGTGTCGTGGGCTGCCCCCACTCCCTCACCGCTGACACTTTTCTCGGGTCAACTGCTATCCCTTGCTCAGAAACAACATGGCCTAAGAATTGTACCTCTCGCAACCAGAATCCACACTTCTCGTACTTAGCATACAACTGATGCTCTCGTAGAGTCTAAAGAACCTGCCTCAAGTGTTTGGCATGCTCCTCCTCGGAGTGTGAATATATCAAAATATCATCTATGAAGACGATGACGAGCTGATCCAAGAACTCTCTGAATACTCGGTTCATCAAGTCCATGAAAACGGCTGGGGCATTTGTGAGTCCGAACGACATCATCCTGAACTCATAGGACCCATATCTCGACAAGAAGGCAGTCTTTGAAACATCCTTCTCTCTAATTCGTAACTGATGGTACCCTGGCCTCAGATCTATCTTTGAAAAGAAAGTTGCTCCCCTCAACTGGTCGAACAGATCATCGATTCGAGGCAACGGATACTTATTCCGTATCGTGACCTTATTCAACTCCCGGTAGTCCACGCACAATCTCAGTGAACCATCTCTCTTCTTTACAAATAAGACTGGAGCGCCCCAAGGTGAGGTACTCCTACGAATGAAGCCCTGTCCTAATAGCTGCTCAATCTGATCTCGTAGCTCTCGCATCTCTGCCGGAGCAATACGGTACGGTGCGCGTGCTATAGGTCTCGTATCTGGCAATAAATCTATAACGAAGTCTATCTCACGACTGGGCGGTAGGCCTGGTATATCCTGAAACACATCGGAATACTCCCTAACAACTGGGATCGAATCCAAAGGAATCACAACCTCCTTAGAGGTATCCTCCTCAATGTAATATAAATGAGCGGTCGAACCTCCCTTTGGGCGAGGCATCGCTACTACAAACATCTCTTGCCCCGGAATGGCAAAAATAATGCTCCCACCGAAGCAATCAATCATGGCTCTATAAGATGCGAGCCAATCCATACCAATGATCACATCATGCTCGTGCATGTCTAAGACTAGCATGTCTGCAGGCAATACCAAGCTACCAATCTCTACCCCTACTCCCCGGCATATAAAGAATATAAGTGACCCACTCCCCAGTGGTGAGTCGACACACGTCACGGTGCTCTCTGTTGTGGCTAACAACTCTAAGGACTTCACAAAATGCGTAGCTATAAAACAATGCGTTGCCCCCGTATCAAACAAAACTTTACCCATAGTACCATGGATAGGAAACATACCCTCAATCGCGGGTGGTGTCTGTGGAGCTGCTGCCTGGTGGACATTTTAGACACGTCCATACTGCAGTTGCCCCTGCTGCACTGGAGCTGCTGGAATGGCTGGTAGGGCTGGCGCTTGGGCTGGAGCTGGAAGGGTAGGTGGGAAGAGTGGTCTCTGCGGCTCATTACGGGCTCCCTGCTGCTGTGGGGCCCTATCGCCCTCTCGGCAATCCTGATGCTTATGGCTGTGCTTGCCGCACACAAAACACCGGCCTCTGAAATTACCTCCCCTCTGTCCCTGCTGACCACGGCCCTGCTGGCCGTTACCTCCACGCCATTGGCCCTGTTGGCCCTGATGTGCACGCTGTTGGCCCTGCTGACCCTGTTGCTGACCCTGCTGATTAGGCTGGCCCTGCTGGCTAGGCTAACCCTGATGACCCTGCCTGTATCCCCCGAATCCCTTCCTAGAATCACCTGAACGGAATCGCTTAGCAGGGTCCCCCTAATGGGAACTCTGCTCATGCTGACGAGTCTGTCCATGAGTTGGTGCCCCACCGGCACTATTACCCCCGGTCCTGCCCTACTGGTTGGACTCTCCTGCTCTCTTACTTCCCTGAAGGTGGAAGCGGTGATCTTGGCAATGTAGTAACGCTGCATTGAGTACATCAGTGAAACTACTCAGGGATAGATTTCCAATAAGGTGCTGACGGATCCTCCAAGCTAACCCGTCGACGAACAGCAAAATCTTCTTGCCCTCAGTGGGTGCCTCATCCGGCACAATAGTGAGAAGTCTCGTGAACTCCTCCTCATACTCTTCTACAGTAAGATTATTTTGCTTCAGATTTAGTAGTTTCCGCCTCATCTCCATCTGCACTGCAGGTGGAAAATACTTGCGGTCAAACCGCTCCCAGAACATCTGAATAGGGATCGTGTCCCTCTCCTCCAAAGTAGTAGTGGACTCCCACCACTGTAATGTGGCTCCCACCAGCTTGAAAGAAGCCAATAACTGCTTTTGTACTTCGGTGCACTCATACATGCGAAGATGCCCTGGATGTCTTTCTTCCATTGGCTAACCGTGACAATGTCGGAGCTACCGGAGAACTCAGGGGGATGTGCTTTCTGAAAAGCATCCCGAACCCTCTCCCATGCAGATGGAAGTTGTGCTGGTACTGGCGCCACTGCCTGGACCTGGGGTGGAGCCTGCTGAATCACCGTTATCGCGGCATTCACCGCCTGAGCAACTATGGCGGCCACTTCATTAGCATTCATTGTGCCTAGTGCCGGAGCTGCTGGTTGCTCGGCCTGGGCACGCCTATCTTTCGGAGCACGTCTCGGAGGCATCTGAAACGTGAACAAAATTTATCAGTCTACAGTTATCATCGAATATCAATTAACTGAAGAATTAAAAGTAAAAACAGGAATACAACAAATCCTAAAAATAGGGCTCTATAGCAAAAACGTTAAGCTGAAAGCGAAATAAGCCGTACAGATCCTAAAGGACTCTAGAACATGATGCTTTGATACCACCTGTGACACCCCACCTAATTAAATACCGGGCGATCACTCCTTTATTAAATTAAATCAAGGTAAACAGTTGGTTCATTCTCAGCATCACTGTCGATAAAAATAATTTTTTTTTCCAATTTAACACCCTAAATAATTAAGCTAAGTGTCAAAAACATTTTTATACAAACTTCCAAATTTTAATTACAGAAAAGATTTACTTACAAAAAACAACATTTCTACGGTATAGAATCACACCACGATGAACTAAAATAAAACCATACATTTGTCAATCGAATGTCAACATAATAAAATCAAACATCATAAACTATCCTGAATAAATCCCATAAAACAATATTGGAATAACTGAAAATATAAAAATCCCAACAATAAATGAAATGATGAAAAGTGCGACACGTGCCCAATAAATGAGAGTAGTAGGAGTGGAGTCAATAACAGAAGCCGTCTACTCAAGTGACCTGCAACTCCCACCTAAGCTGCAGCTCGTTCTTCACAAAGGATCCTAAGCAAGACGCCCCTGTGGCTGGGCACCTGAAAATATACATATATATACAAAAGAGAGAGAGAGAGAAAGAAACGGGTCAGGCCCCGAAAGTGTGTTTGATTTTAAAATACGTTAAGCAAGTATTTAAATTGATACAGGCCAATGCAAATCATATTAGTTCGACACTCTCTTGAGAAATTCTCACCTCTCTTCTAATGTGCACGCCTATCGTACTAACCTTCCCAAATAATTTAGTTTATCTTAACTTACTCATAAGTTTTCAAAACCGGATGATGACAATGTTTTAAAATGGTACTTTCAATTTGTAGCACTACTCTCGTTTTAGCTTCATTAAATTATAAAGTTTTCCAGTGTCTTCTCATACTTTCACAAAACAAGTATTTAATAATTTGAGTCAACAACCACGTTCTACTCATCAAATTACAGTAGGCAGTTTAAAGTTTATGACCTCATATATATATTACCTACTCGTATAATATATAAATATATATAACAGCACCCCAACTAAACTATGGTGCGGGCATACTCTGCTATCCAATCCCCGTATCGCTCACACACAGGGAAATACAAGTTCGAAATCACTCTCGAACTGTATTATCATATACAAAACAACGTTGAGGCGAAGCATAGATTCCAAGTCTAAGAGGTCAGTACATACCCACACGTCTCTTAGGACCGTCCGACTATCAATCTGATAGCCCGTACCTAGGATCATTAACTTCTAGGGTACGAATCAATATCCCCCATAAAGCAACACAGGATAAGATCGTCCCAGCGCGGTAACCTCAAGGATAGCAAGTAGCGAGGGTACGTTTTTCACATGTATATAATATATGTACACAATCATATAAATATACCAATTTTATCATGTTAATATAGGTCACTCTCCTTACCCATAATTACAACATTTATCCTTAATTTTACATTTTTAAGATTTCGTATAAGGTTTCGTCTCTAACCTTAACTCGGAGGGTTTTCTCACTAATTACGTGACACTCGTGGATTTTATCCATCCAAGTAACAAATTCAGTAGGTAGACGTCTATTCACTATCGTAGGTATTCGTTGTAATCTCTCACTTGAAATACGCAGTTCGTCGTTCCTTAATTAATTATCCCTTAGACCCAATTATTATTTCATAATAAAGTTCTCAACACTTAATCATATGTCCTACTGGTCTCTTCTATATCCCAAAACATTTCATTTATAATGCCCAAGAAATATTCCACGGTAAATTAATTCAACTAATTAAACAAGGGGAAAAAGAGTTTGCCAGGAGGGGTCGATCGATCGACGTCTGGGGCTCGATCGATCGAACCTTCGATCGATCGACGCTCTAGGTTCGATCGATCGATCAAACAGGTATTTCAATTTCTGCAGAAGTGCAGTTACGGGTTTGACTAATATTCTTCATTCAAATCCATAATTTTTAACACTAATCGTCCCAAAACTTATACTACAATCATGGTAATATATTTCCAGATGTTTCTAACGTTAAACATGCATACAACCATCATTAAACATGATTAAACAACCTAAAATCTCATCTAATCATCAAGAACCCTAAGTTTTCTTAACTTTTGTTCTAATCAGTTTTCTCCAGAATTTCCTTCTAACATAACATCACAAATTTGTGGGTTGATCATCTACTTCACATATTATTTTCAGAATATGGTTATAACGATTTCTACATGCAAATCCCTATCAAAAATTGGGGTTTTCTTCCTTTAATTATACTCCTAATCATTCCTACACTAATATGATTATTGCACCAACGAAAATACGCAAGTTAAACACTTGCCTGGGATTTCAGAGTTCTGGTTTCCTGCTGATATTGGTGTGGTTGCGTTCTCCTCCTCGCGATCTACGCGTTGGTGGTGACGGCGGTGCAATCGGTGGTGTTTTGGGCCTTGAATCACCTTGAGAGATCTCTCCTCTCTTCTCCAATGGCCGTTCTAGGGTTCTAAATGTTCTAACCCTAAAAGGCTGACTTAAATGGATGCTAAGGATGGCTGAAATTCGTGGGTTTAATTACCCTATTTTGTAAAATGACCAAAATGCCATCCCGGGTCACTAATTAAGCCTAAAAACACCCCGAGGCCCGAACTAAACCCCCGGGTACACTTTTCTGACTATCTCGACCTTTCCGGAAGCGTTGGCGCACTCAAAACGACCATACGGACAACTTATAAAATATTCCCTTTTTAATTAACATAATTAGCCCTGACGTGACACGGGCACGTCCCGACTTAAATTTCCAAAATAATCATTTAATTTACTTATGACATTCAATATAACCAATATAATATATTACTATGCTCATTGGTAATATTCAACGAGTTTCTTATAATTACTAACTCTAGTCACGTTAATAATTATAACATAATTAATTTCCGGATTTTTATTAAATATATCATCACATTAACTTTATTAAATCTACCAATTAAATATAGCATAAAAATACGGGGTATTACATACTTCCCCCCTAATAACGGAATTTCATCCCGAAATTCGGAAAATAAGGCATAATAGGTAAAAACAACTCTGGATATCTCTCGCGCATATCTGCCTCACGCTCCCAAGTGGATTCCTCCACATTATGATGCTCCCACTGGACTCGCACAAGTGGAACTACTTTCGACCTCAATCTCCTCTCACTATAGTCTAGAATAGCCACTGGTCTCTCTTCGTAAGAGCTATCCGACTATATGTCAATCTCATCTATCTCAATGTGCGTATAGGCCATATCATCCCGAAGATATCGTCTCAGCGACGTGATGTGGAATACATCGTGGATGCGATGTAAATGTTCTGGCAATCCCAACCTGTATGCTACCGGCCCAATCCTCTCGATGATGGGAAATGGTCCTACATATCTCGGAGCCAACTTCCCCTTCTTCCCGAACCTCATCACTCCTTTCATAGGAGATACACGTAACAACACTTGATCTCCCACATTAAACTCCCGGAAGAACCGTTTCGCATCGGCGTAGCTCTTCTGCCTGTCTTGGGCTACCCGAATACGACTCCTGATTATCTCAATCCTCGCGGAGGTCTCCGGAATCACTTCTGGCCCTAATAACTTGTTGTCCCCCACCTCGAGCCAACAGGTTGGAGAACGACAAGGCATGCCGTACAATTCCTCAAATGGAGCCATGCCAATCATAAACTGATAGGAGTTATTATAAGCAAACTCTACCAGTGGAAGGTGTGGCTCCCAACCTCCTCCGAAATCGAGAACACACATGCGTAGCATATCTTCCAACATGTGATTAGTACGCTCTATCTGTCCATCTGTTTGTGGGTGGTAAGCTGAACTCAGTCTCAACTCTGTACCCATAGCCTCCTGAAAGCTTTCCCAGAAATGTGACATAAAAATCTTGTCTCTATCTGACACAATATTCAGGGGCGCCCCATGCAATCTGACAATCTCAGCGATGAACAACTGGGCATACTGACCCGTGGTATAATCTGTCCTCACTGGCAGAGAATGAGCCACCTTGGTCAAACGGTCTACAATAACCCAGATAGAATCGTGGCCCCACTGTGATGTAGGCAACCCGGTAATGAAATCCATGGAAATACTTTCCCACTTCCACGCGGGTACTTCCAATGGCTGAAGTAATCCTGTCTGTTTCTGGTGGTCCACCTTCACTAGCTGGAAAGTAGAACATTTGGACACAAATTCAGCGATGTCCTTCTTCATCCCACTCCACCAGTACTGTCGTCTCATGTCCTGGTACATCTTATCGCCTCCCAGATGTACTGCAAATCGGGATCCGTGAGAATGAGTCATCACTTCATGATGTAACTCAACTCCTTCTCGAACCACTAATCTCCCATTAAACCGCAACCCTCCATCTGAACAAACAGAATAGGACTCAGCACCCTCGGCTAGAAGTCGTACAATCTGCTCCTGACAAAACGGGTCGGTGGTCTGTGCCTGTATCACCCTCGTAACAGTCTCGGGTGTGACTGACATCACAGATATGAAAGAACGGGCTACTGCGTCCTGGTGACCCAGCTCTTTCCACTTTGCTTTCCAAATATCCGCTACATCATCAACCGGTCTACGGCTCAACGCATCAGCAACTACGTTGGCCTTCCCCGGATGATACTGTATATCAAACTGGTAGTCTTTCACAAACTCTAACCATCTGCGCTGACGCATATTCAGCTCTCGCTGAGTGAACAGGTACTGCAGTGACTTATGGTCTGTGAACAAACGGAATTTCTTTCCCAATAGATAGTGCCTCCAAATTCTCAATGCAAAGACGACCGCAGCTAACTCCAGGTCGTGGGTGGGGTAATTCTTCTCATGCGGCTTAAGCTTGCGGGAAGCAAAAGCTATAGCCTTCTCCTCCTGCTGAAGTACTCCCCCAAGTCCTTGTAAGGACGCATCTGTGTAAACTAGGTACTCTACACCCGGCTTCGGTAAAGCAAGGACTGGTGCCGAAGTAAGCTTGTCCTTCAGCTCGTCGAAAGCCAACTGACAAGCGTCATCCCAGACATATGGTACCCCCTTGCGAGTCAGATTCGTCAATGGACCCGCTATTTTGGAGAATCCCCGAATGAACCTCCTGTAGTATCCGACTAACCCTAAGAAACTACGCACATCCGTCGGTGTCGTGGGCTGCCCCCACTCCCTCACCGCTGACACTTTGCTCGGGTCAACTGCTATCCCTTGCTCATAAACAACATTGCCCAAGAATTGTACCTCTCGCAACCAGAATTCACACTTCTCGTACTTAGCATACAACTGATGCTCTCGTAGAGTCTGAAGAACCTGCCTCAAGTGTTCGGCATGCTCCTCCTTGGAGTGTGAATATATCAAAATATCATCTATGAAGACGATGAAGAACTGATCCAAGAACTCTCTGAATACTCGGTTCATCAAGTCCATGAAAACGGCTGGGGCATTTGTGAGTCCGAACGGCATCACCCTGAACTCATAGGACCCATATCTCGACAAGAAGGCAGTCTTTGAAACATCCTGCTCTCTAATTTGTAACTGATGGTACCCCGACCTCAGATCTATCTTTGAAAAGAAAGTTGCTCCCCTCAACTGGTCGAACAGATTATCGATTCGAGGCAACGGATACTTATTTCGTATCGTGACCTCGTTCAACTCCCGGTAGTCCACGCACAATCTCAGTGAACCATCTCTCTTCTTTACAAATAAGACTGGAGCGCCCCAAGGTGAGGTACTCCTACGAATGAAGCCCTGTCCTAATAGCTGCTCAATATGATCTCGTAGCTCTCGCATCTCTGCCGGAGCCATACGGTATAGTGCGCGTGCTATAGGTCTCGTATCTGGCAATAAATCTATAACGAAGTCTATCTCACGACTGGGCGGTAGGCCTGGTATATACTGAAACACATCGGAATACTCCCTAACAACTGGGATCGAATCCAAAGGAATCACAACCTCCTTAGAGGTATCCTCCTCAATGTAATATAAATGAGCGGTCGAACCTCCCTCTGGGCGAGGCATCGCCACTACAAACATCTCTTACCCCGAAATGGAAAAAATAATGCTCCACCGAAGTAGATAATCATGGCTCTATAAGCGGCGAGCCAATCCATACTGAATATAACATCAAGCTAATGTATGTCTAAGACTAACATATATACAGGTAATACTAAGCTACCAATCTCTACCCCCACTCACGACATATAAAGAAAATAAAAGACCCACCCCCAAGATGGTGAGTCTACACACGTCACTGAGCTCACTGTCGTGGCTAACAACCCTAAGGCTTTCGAGAAAAAAAAATTAGCTTATAAAATAGTGCGTTGCACTCGTAACAAACAAATCTCGACTCATTGTAACATGGATAGAAAAACATACCCTTAACCGCGGGTGGCGCCTGCGGGGTTGCTGCCTGTGGAAAATTATAGACACGTTCGCCCTGTAGCTTTCTCTGCTGAACTGAGGCTGTTGGAAAAGGTGGCGGAGTTGGCTTCTGAGGTACATTGTCAGCACATTCCTGCCGTGGGGCCCTATTCTTCTCTGGACAATTTTGACGCCTATGGCCATTCCTGCCACATTGGAAACACCTCCCCCGAAACTGCTTTCCTTCCTTACGGTATTGACTAGCCTCTCTTTTTCCCTGGTCTTGCTGGCCTTGAGGGGAAATCTGCGGAAAAACTATGTCAGGGCGAGGACAATCCATCCACTTGTGACCCGGTTGTACACATTTATAGCAGAGTTTCGAAATTCTTTGCCGGTCAGGTTGTAGTTTATCCCCAGTCTGATTCAGACAAGATTTACGTTTGTGGTCCTCCATTCCACAACCGAAACACCTCTTGGTGATTTCATTCTGAACCTGGCTTCGTTGTCCCTGACACTTTTGTCTCTGTACATAAATCTCGTTACTACTGGAACTGACTCTATCTTGATTGTTTTGTTGTCCCAGATTCGGTGCCTTCGCACAGTTCCGAATGTTAGTCACATGCACTAGGTTAACCTCTCTAGGTCTTTTGCCTCCTTTAAGTTGTAGGCTGCGTTCTTGGTATTGTAGAACTGCAGTGGTAACTGCTTGTGCCACGATACCGGCTAACTCGGCGGTTGATACTCTCCCTGGAGATACCTGAGGTGTGAGTCGATCTTTCTCGATGACTCCCTTAACCGTCTTAGCTAGGTCTTGTTGACGATCCATCTGAAAATTTAAGTAAATTTGGATGAGTTCATCATTCAAATAACCAAATCGCAGAAGTACGAAATTCCAAAGTATAGAGATAGACACAACATTCCTAGTAGTAGGGCTCTATATCAAAGAAAGCGACGCTGAAACATAATAGGCCACACAGATCCTAAAGGACTCTAGAACCTGATGCTCTGATACCACCTGTGACACCCCGCCTAATTAAATACCGGGCGATCACTCCTTTATAAAATTAAATCAAGGTAAACAGTTGGTTCATTCTCAGCATCACTGTCGATAAAAATAATTTTTTTTTTCCAATTTAACACCCTAAATAATTAAGCTAAGTGTCAAAAACATTTTTATACAAACTTCCAAATTTTAATTACAGAAAAGATTTACTTACACAAAACAACATTTCTATGGTATAAAATCACACCACGACGAACTAAAATAAACCATACATTCGTCAATCGAATGTCAACATAATAAAACCAAACATCATAAACTATCCTGAATAAATCCCATAAAACAATACTGGAATAACTGAAAATATAAAAATCCCAACAATAAATGAAATGATGAAAAGGGCGACACGTGCCCAATAAATGAGAGTAGTAGGAGTGGAGTCAATAACAGAAGCCGTCTACTCAAGTGACCTGCAACTCCCACCTAAGCTGCAGCTCGTTCTTCACAAAGGATCCTAAGCAAGACGCCCCTGTGGCTGGGCACCTGAAAATATACATATATATACAAAAGAGAGAGAGAGAAAAAGAAATGGGTCAGGGCCCGAAAGTGTGTTTGATTTTAAAATACGTTAAGTAAGTATTTAAATTGATACAGGCCAATGCAAATCATATTAGTTCGAAACTCTCTTGAGAAATTCTCACCTCTCTTCTAATGTGCACGCCTATCGTACTAACCTTCCCAAATAATTTAGTTTATCTTAACTTACTCATAAGTTTTCAAAACCGGATGATGACAATGTTTTAAAACGGTACTTTCAATTTGTAGCACTACTCTCATTTTAGCTTCATTAAATTATAAAGTTTCCCAGTGTCTTCTCATACTTTCACAAAACAAGTATTTAATAATTTGAGTCAACAACCACGTTCTACTCATCAAATTACAGTAGGCAGTTTAAAGTTTATGACCTCATATATATATTATCTACTCGTATAATATATATATATAACAGCACCCCAACTAAACTATGGTGCGGGCATACTCTGCTATCCAATCCCCGTATCGCTCACACAAAGGGAAATACAAGTTCGGAATCACTCTTGAACTGTATTATCATATACAAAACAACGTTGAGGCGAAGCATAGATTCCAAGTCTAAGAGGTCAGTACATAGCCACACGTCTCTTAGGACCGTCCGACTATCAATTTGATAGCCCGTACCTAGGATCATTAACTTCTAGGGTACGAATCATTATCCCCCATAAAGCAACACATGATAAGATCGTCCCAGCGCGGTAACCTCAGGGATAGCAAGTAGCGAGGGTACGTTTTTCACATGTATATAATATATGTACACAATCATATAAATATACCAATTTTATCATGTTAATATAGGTCACTCTCCTTACCCATAATTACAACATTTATCCTTAATTTTACATTTTTAAGATTTCGTATAAGGTTTCGTCTCTAACCTTAACTCGAAGGGTTTTCTCACTAATTACGTGACACTCGTGGATTTTATCCATCCAAGTAACAAATTCAGTAGGTAGACGTCTATTCACTATCGTAGGTATTCGTTGTAATCTCTCACTTGAAATATGCAGTTCGTCGTTCCTTAATTAATTATCCCTTAGACCCAATTATTGTTTCATAATAAAGTTCTCAACACTTAATCATATGTCCTACTGGTCTCTGCTATATCGCAAAACATTTTATTTATAATGCCCAAGAAATATTCCACGGTAAATTAATTCAACTAATTAAACAAGGGGAAAAAGAGTTTGCCAGGAGGGGTCGATCGATCGAACCTTCGATCGATCGACGCTCTAGGTTCGATCGATCGATCAAACAGGTATTTCGATTTCTGCAGAAGTGCAGTTACGGGTTTGACTAATATTCTTCATTCAAATCCATAATTTTCAACACTAATCGTCCCAAAACTTATACTACAATCATGGTAATATATTTCCATATGTTTCTAACGTTAAGCATGAATATAACCATCATTAAACATGATTAAACAACCTAAAATCTCATCTAATCATCAAGAACCCTAAGTTTTCTTAACTTTTGTTCTAATCAGTTTTCTCCAGAATTTCCTTCTAACATAACATCACAAATTCGTGGGTTGATCATCTACTTCACATATTATTTTCAGAATATGGTTATAACGATTTCTACATGCAAATCCCTTCCGGGTACACTTTTCTGACTATCTCGACCCTTCCGGACGCGTTGGCGCACTCAAAACGACCATACGGACAACTTATAAAATATTCCCTTTTTAATTAACATAATTAGCCCTGACGTGACACGGGCACGTCCCGACTTAAATTTCCGAAATAGTCATTTAATTTACTTATGACATTCAATATAACCAATATAATATATTACTATGCTCATTGGTAATATTCAACGAGTTTCTTATAATTACTAACTCTAGTCACGTTAATAATTATAACATAATTAATTTCCGGATTTTTATTAAATAAATCATCACATTAACTTTAATAAATCCACCAATTAAATATAGCATAAAAATACGGGGTATTACATCGTTGTATGTTCCTATGCGTTACATTGGTCTCGTGCGAAGTGTTCGTGCCTCTTACGAGGTCCTTTGGGCATTGTTTTGCATTTTTATCCTCTAAACGCATGCTTTAAGCCTAAGTCTAGATTTTGCAAATTATCCTCGTATTCTAAACATAAGAATCTAGTGGCTATGAGGTAAGTAACTGTATGTTACGTTGGTCCTGTGGGACGTTTCCATACCCCTTACGGGGCCATTTAGAAGCTGTTTTGGTGTTTCACCCACTAACGGCGTATTTTTAAGCCTAAGACCCTATTTTTACAAATTATCTTCGTATTGTGAGATTGGGAGCCTCGTGAATACGCGGTAAGTTGCTACGTGTTATGTTGGTCTCATGTGAAGTGTTCACGCCTGTTACGGGGCCTTTTGGGCTTTGTTTTGGATTTTCGCCCACGAACGACATGTTTTAAGCCTAAGTCTATATATTTGCAAATTATCGACCCATTCTGAAAATCGTGAGTCTCATGACTACGCGGTAAGTTCCTACATGTTACATTGATCTCGTAGGAGGTGTTTTTGCTATAATTGCATCGCTTGGGCGTTGTTTTGCATTTTCACCCTCTAACGGCATGTTTTAAGCCTCCATATCTATATTTTTGGAAATTATCGTCATGTTCTCAAATCGGAAGTCCCGTGACTACGTTATCAGTTCCTACATGTTTACGCTGGTCCCGTACGAGGTGCTCGTGCATCTTACGGGGTCATTTGGACTCTTTTTATTTTCACCCTCTAACAGCATGTTTTAAGCCCAACTCTAAATTTTTGCAAATCATCATTGTATTCTCAATCCGAGAGTCTCGTGACTACGCACTTGTTCCTACGTGTTACATTGGTCTCGTGTGAGGTGTTCGTGCCTCTTACTGGGCCGTTTGGATACTGTTTTAAATTTTGAACCTCTAACGACATATTTGAAAGCTAAGTATAGATTTTTTGAAATTATCATCGTATTTTTAAACCGAAAAACCCATGAATACGTGATAAGTCCCCCAAGTCTAGATTTTTACAAATTAGCACTGTATTATCAAATTAGGAGCCCTGTGGCTACGCGATGAGTTCCTATATATTATATTGGTCCCATGTGAAGTGTTCGTGCTTGTTACCGGGCCGTTTGTGCATTGTTTTGGGTTTTCACCCACTAACGACATGTTTAAAACCAAAGTCTAGATTTTTACAAATTATCGTCTCATTCTCAGATCGGGAGTCCCGTGATTACACTGTAAGTTCCTACGTGTTACATTGGTCTCGTGTGAAGTGTTCGTGCCGCTGAAGGGGTCGTTAGGGCTTTGTTTTTGGTTTTCCCCCTCTAAAGTCATATTTAATGCCAAAGTCTAGATTTTGCAAATTATCCTCCTATTCTTAACCCGAGAGTCCTCTAGCTATGATGTAAGTTCCTACATGTTACGTTGGTCCCGTGAGAGGTGTTCGTGCCCCTTATGGGGTCGTTTAGGAGATGTATTGGGTTTTCAATCGCTAATGGTGTATTTTAAAGCCTAAGTCTAGATTTTTGCAAATTATCGTCACATTCTCAAATTAGGAGCCTTGTGACTACACGGTAAGTTCCTATGTGTTACCTTGGTCTCGTGTGAACTGTTCGTGTCTGTTATGGGTCCGTTTGGGCGTTTTTTTTGGTTTTCATCCACTAACGACATGCTTTAAGCCTAAGTTTAGATTTTTGCAAATTATCATCTCGTTCATAAATTGAAAGTCTTTTGACTACACTATAAGTTCCTATGTGTTACATTGGTCTCGTGCGAGATGTTCATGCCTCTTTCGGGGTCCTTTGGGCATTATATTTCATTTTCACCCTCTGAAGGCAAGTTTTAAACTTAAGTCTAGATTTTTCAAATTATCCTCATATTCTCAACCCTAGAATTCGTTGGCTACGAGGTATGTTCCTACGTGTTACGTTGGTCTTGTGGGAGGTGTCCGTGCCACTTAAGGGGTCGTTTAGGAGCTTTTTTTGGTTTTCACCCGCTAAAGGCGTATTTTTAGGCCTAAGTCTAGGTTTTGACATATTTTCATCGTATTCTCAAATTAGGAGCCCCGTGATTATGCGGTAAGTTCCAATATGTTATGTGGGTCTCGTGTGAAGTGTTCATGCCCATTATGGGTCCGTTTGGGCATTATTTTTGGTTTTCACCCACTAACGACATGTTTTAAGCCTAAGTCTATATTTTTGCAAATTATCATCCCATTCTCAAAATCTAGAGTCCCGTGACTACGCGATAAGTTCCTACATGTTTCATTGGTCTCGTACGAGGTGTTCATGCCTCTTACGTGATCGTTTCGGTGTTGTTTTGCAATATCAATCTCTAACAGCATGTTTTAAGCCTCTAAATCTAGAGTTTTGGAAATTATCGTTGTATTCTCAAACTGGAAGTCCTGTGACTACGCAGATAGTCCTTACGTGTTACGTTGATCCCGTGCGAGGTGCTCGTGCATCTTATGGGGTCGTTTGGATATTTTGAATTTTAACCCTCTAACAACTTATTTTAAGCCTAAGTCTAATTTTTTACAAATTATCATCATAGTTTCAAATCGAGAGTCTCATTACTACGCGATAAGTTCCTACTTGTTACATTTGTCTAGTGTGTGGTGTTCATGCCTGTTACGGGGCCGTTTGGGTATTGTTTGGAATTTTGACCCTCTAACAACATGTTTTAAGCCTGAGCCTAGATTTTTTGAAATTATTGCTGCATTCTAAAACAAAAAAATTTTGAATACATGATAAGTCCCTATGCGTTACATTTGTCTCGTGAGAGTTGTTCGTGCCACTTACGGGGCCGTTTAGGAGCAGTTTTGGGTTTTTTACCCCTTAACGGCATATTTTTAAGCCTAAGTCTACATTTTTTTTAAATTATGGTCATATTTTCAAATTAGGAGCCCGGTGAGTACGCGGTAAATTCTTACGAGTTACATTAATCTCGTGTAAAGTGTTCGTTCCTGTTACGGGGCCGTTGGGGGGTTGTTTTTTATTTTCCCCCACTAACGACATGTTTGAAGCCTAAGTCTATATTTTTAAAAATTATCGTCCTATTATCAAATCGGTAGTCCCGTGGCTATGTTGTAAGTTCCTTCGTGTTACGTTGGTCTCGTGCGAGTTGTTCGTGCCTCTTACGGGGTCATTTTGGCGTTGTTTTGGATTTTCACCGTCTAAAGGCTTGTTTTAATCCTAAGTCTAGATTTTGCAAATTATCCTCGTATTCTAAACTCGATAGTCCAGTGGCTACGAGGTAAGTTCCTACATGTTACGTTGGTCCCATCGGAGGTGTTCGTGCATCTTACGGGCCATTTGGATATGTTTTGGCTTTTCACCCTCTAATGGCAGGTTTTTAAGCCTAAGTCTGGATTTTTGCAATTTATCCTCGTATTCTCAAACTGAGTGTCACGTGACTACGCAGTCAGTTCCTAGGTGTTAATTTGGTCCCGTGCAAGGTTCTCATGCATCTTACAGGGCCATTTGGACATTTTTGGATTTTCACCCTCCAACAACATGTTTTAATCCTAAGTATAATTTTTTGCAAATTATCATCGTATTCTCAAATCGAGACTCTCGTGACTACGCGATAAGTTTTTACGTATTACATGGGTCTCGTGTGAAGTGTTCATGCCTCTTACATGACTGTTTGGGTATTATTTTAAATTTTGACCCTCTAACAGCATGTTTTAAGCCTAAGTCTAGACTTTTGGAAATTATCATCGTATTCTCAAACCAAAAGTCCCGTGAATAGGTGGTAAGTCCCTACGTGTTATGTTTGTACCGTGAGGGGTGTTCGTGCGCCATATTGGGCCATTTAGGAGCAGTTTTGGGTTTTCACCCGCTAACGGCATATTTTTATGCCTAAGTCTAGATTTTTACAAACCATCTTTGTATTCTCAAACCGGGAGTCCCTTGACTACGCGGTCAGTTCCTACATGTTATGTTGGTCCTGTGGGAGGTGTTCGTGCCTTGTACGGGGACGTTTGGGGGCTATTTTGGGGATTTACCCACTAACGGCATGTTTTTAGCGTAAGTCTAGATTTTTTCAAATTATCATCGTATACACAAATCGGGAGTCCCGTGACTACGCGGTCAGTTCCTACGCATTATGTTGGTCCCGTGGGAGGTGTTCATGAATTATACGGGGGGCCATTTGTGAGTTGTTTTAGGTTTTCACCCTCTAATTGTATGTTTTAAGACTAACTCTAGATTTTTGCAAATTATCATCGTATTGACAAAGAGAGTGTCCCGTGACTTCTCGGTAAGTTCATGTGTATTACGTTCATCCCGTGCGAGGTGTCCGTGCATCTTACGGGGCCTGTTTTAGATTTTCTCTCTATAACGACGTGGTTTTAAGCCTATGTATATATTTTTACAAATAATCATCGTATTCTCAAATCGGGAGTCGTGTGACTATGCGGGTTTATAACTAATTGTTCTGTTGGTTCCATGGGAGGTGTTCGTGCGTCTTACGAGAACATTTGGGGTCTGTTCTGGGTTTCACCCTCTAATGGCTTGTTTTAAGCCTAACTCTAGATTTTTGCAAATTATCATCGTATTCTCTGGTCGAGAATCTCGTGACTACGCGATCAGTTCCTACAAGCTACGTTGGTTCCATGGGATGAGTTTGTGCCTTTTACGATGCCGTTTGGGGGTTATTATGGGTTTTCACCCTCTAACGACATATTTTATGCCTAAGTCTAGATTTTTGCAAAATATCATCGTATTCTCAAATCGAGAGTCATGTGACTACGCGGTAAGTTCCTACAAATTACATTAGGCGTTGCGAGGTGTTCGTGCCTCTTACCAGGCCATTTGGTGTCTGTTTTGGATTTTCACCCTCTAACGGCGTGTTTTTAAGACTAGGTCTAGATTTTTGCAAATAAATGTCATATTCTCAAATTGGATATCACGTGACTACGCGGTGAGTTCCTACAGGTTATGTTGGACCCGTGAGAGGTGTTCACTCCTCTCACGGGGTCGTTTGGGCTCCTTTTATGGTTTTCACAATCTAACGGCATGTTTTAAGCCTAAGTGTATATTGTTACAAATTATCGTCATATTCTAAAATCGGGAGTCTAGTGACTACTCGACAAGTTCCTACTTGTTACGTTGGTCCCGTGCGAGGTGTTTGTGGATCTTACGGGGCTGTTTGGGCCTGCTTTGGATTTTCTCCCTTTAACAACATGTTTTTTTTAAGGATAAGTCTAGATTTTTGCAAATCAGCATCGTATTCTCAAACAGGGAGTCTCGAGACTATGCGATCTGTTCCTACATATTACGTTGGTCCTGTGGGAGCTGTTCATGCCATTTACGTGACCCTTTGGGAGTTGTTTTGGAGACTCACCCTCTAACGACATGTTTTTAGCCTAAGTCTAGATTTTTTCAAATTATCGTCATTTTCTTAAATCGGGATGTCAGTGACTACGCGGTAAGTTCCTGCGTGTTAAGTTGGTCCCATGGGCGGTGTTAGTGCCTTTTGTGAGTCTGTGTTAGTTCCTTTTGCGAGTCCGTTTCATTAATACCACTATAAAAATTATCTTAACCTAAATTTTTTTATGGTACAAACAAAATGTTTAGATACCCTGTAAAAAATTAGTCCAAAATAATTTTTTCAAAATTGATCCAGAACTTCAGGCTTCACTTAATCGTGACGGATCATTAGTAGTATCGGATGGTTCTTACAGGTTCTAGCTAAAAATTGAGGTCAATGTGATTAAATTGAACATAATTATTTTTTTGCGGAGTTTTGTTTCTTTAAATTTCTTGTTTGTATTAATTTGCTTTGCGTTACTTAATCTTTCTTCTTATGACTTTCTAGCTATGATGTAGTTATGTAGTAATCCCATAGCTTATTGATCTTTCACACACGCAAATGATTTCAATTAGTGTTTAGCCTTAATAAGATGAAAAGGTTTGGCCTTTGTATAACCCCATAGAAAATTCAACGAATCATTCCTCATCATGTCATCTTATGGTATCAATTTTTGTATGTTAATTCCTAATTGTTGGCCGCACTACCAGGACATTTTGGTGCCTTGGACGAACTCTGAATTGTGGCTCCGATATATAGTGAAAATAAAAAAATGCATTTAAATTAAAAAAATGTCTTCTATTCATATTTTTTAATGAAAAAATACCAATGAAATTACCAAATTTAAATTTTTAACAAATCTTTAGCAATTGATAACATAACAAATCCATGTAACTTTTCTTGTGATAGGATAGAACGAATGTAAAATTTGATTACTCTGAACTTCGAAAAACGTTTTTTGGTCGTCATAATCAAAACTATTATATTCAAAATTATTCTGTAAACATTCAAAACATTTGAAAAACAACAATTAATTCGTTTAATATTGTTTAATAACTCAATTATTCTTTTTAATTTCCTTTGGTATAGCCATTTTCAAAATATGCAATTCTGAAGACAATCCATTTTGAATCAATATCACAATTATGGTCACGTGTAAAAAAATCTTATACCTTAATAAAATAATAATTCAAATTATCATTGTCTAAAGATTTTTACTTGTTCAAATCAAACAAAATTCCTAAAGTGTCCTCATATTTTTGAAATTGTTCAAATCTATTACTAAGTGACACAATAGCTTAATCTATTAGATGTAAGAAGAAATCAAGTCTAAATGATTTTTCTTGTGATTGTCTAATCTTGTCACTAGAATTCTCATTAAAATAATTTTTTCACAAAATTGGGGTTCAATTTTCATATATTTGGCAATATCCCTAGCTTCAATATTGTCAGATTCTAATATGTTTTTTCTTTCATTTTGAAAATAAGAAATAATGTGTTTCATATCCTTTGATTTTAGAATCAGCATCATATTCTTATCCACGTATATCATCAATATTGAGTTCATGGCTTATGAATAAAATAAACAAGTCGACAAACGAAACCAAGAAATTAAAAACAAAAAAATTAATCTCGCAAGAATGTTTTAAATTGGTAAATAAGAACAATAAATTCTTATTTTCAAGTAAAAACAAAGTTGAGAGTTGAAACAAAATTAGAGGGGCGAATGTGTTTGATTTCACAACATGGATATTTTTAATTTAATTCGATTTAATTTCAATTTTGATTGTCCCGTCATAAGAAAACACTAGGTGATGTGATGACAACTTTAGTTCAAGAACAAAAAAATATATTTTAACATCGTGTTCAATAAAACAATTGATTCTTATAAAATAATTATATTTTTAAGGCGATGAAATAATATTTTATATATTGAATAATTTTTGTGATTAATTTTATAACAAAAGTGTTGTGTATCTTAAAGATATAATAAAAAATATTAACAAGCCCTTTTTTATAAAATAAATAATTTTAGTTAATATCAATTAAGATAAAGATTATTTTTATATAAAAAAATTAATTGTTCTAAAAATAAATATAATAAAAATCTACTTATATTTTGAAATGATTGAAGAAAATTTTTAATATTAAATAATGAAAATATTAATAAGTCATTTTTTTACATTACCCTTAAAACATTAAGATCGACAAGTTGATTAGAATATCTTCTATACTGCATCGTTATGTTACCCAATGTTATGTGACGCCACGAGTAGTCTATTCCTATAACAATTCGGCCAAATCATTTTCTGGGTTCTTTCCTACGTTGAAGGAAAGTCAAGCAAACCAGATAAGTAGAAATTTTTGTTATCCCGGCATCATGTTACATTGCATTCCTAGTACATGTATTTTTCGTAATATCCACTTTTTCCTCAAAAAACAACCCATTTGCTTTCACAAGAATATAAACCTTGCAACAAAGTTGTTTGTTTTTTCCTAAGCTTTTCTTCTAGTGATTTCAATATACTATCACGTCCAAATGGACGACATTTCTGGCCGTCCTAAAAAATTTGCATGGGCATGGGATTGATAAAAATTTAATTAAGATTCATGACGCCTAAACATCCATGTGGGTCCAAGTTGTATCACATTGGTAGAAAAGACGAAGAGCCCAATAAACCAAGATATATTGTTAGGATAGTGTTGCAGCGTAAGACAAAAAAAAATCTGTTGGAAATAATATTTGTAGAATAAACGAAAAAACATAAATTCCAAATAGATAAAATTAGAAGGACTTATCGATCGAGGTTTGTGTTTGACACAAAATCCTAAAGGTGAAATTGCTCGCTGATATTTGTAGGTGTCAGCCTCGTGAACATACACCTCACAGGATTCAACGATCAGATTTAAACATCAGCTTTATGTTAAATCTTTGAACTCTCTGGATCCAGCACTCCTAAATAAATGATGAAAATCAGTGTAGTGTATAAAATAACAAAATTATTTTTCCAGAAGAAGTTTGAGAGATTAAATTTTTCGGTGTAAATTTTTCAAAGCTGTAGCTTTTGTTATATACAGAATTTGGTAAAAAATGTGGGTAGAGGTTTTAGCCAACTAACCCACTAATATATCCACTAACGGGTGACTAAGTCAAAATTAAAAAACGAATTAATAAAAGGGCAAAATTCTGGGCACTCAAGAGAAGCCCAAAGCGCCAAAGACCCCAGGGCCCAGGGCCCAATCAGAGACTATTAATGTTTAGTTTGCCTCCTAGGGATTGAACCCATGACCTCAAGAACCAAACTCCATAAACAAAACACTAGGCCACTTATCCCAACTTATTTAGTTCATTCAAAATAAATATATATACCAATATACACAATAATCCCCCACATGAATGAAATAAATAAATAAAATAAAATAAAAAGACGCTCTGGAGTATCATAAGGAGTGACTTATAAGTCAAAGGTGTCATTCGAATTCAACCTTTGCTTTGTGTTGATCTATTGAGTTTACCGATTGAAAGTGAACTAATGTCTTGAACTATTTCATCATTGTTGTAAACTTAAGTCAATAGAACACACACATGGCTCCCAAAAATCATCATCGAGTTCCCACGATTGTGCTCGTTTCGGCCTTGAGCATGCCCTGGTTTCATGAGTGCTCTAGAGAATCAACTTTAATTCTCGTAGGAAGCGGACCCAATACCACACTCATATAGGTCCTTCTATCAGGAGTGTACTGTATCTCACACCCCACTGAATAACCACTATAGAAGGCATTAATAGATTAAATCTCATTCACCATCGATACAGAGGTACTATATCATAGGAATGGGTTTTAAGTAAAACTTAAATGTGTACCCCCACAAATCACTCGTATAACTTTGTTATCCCATTGAACCCTAATATTGGGATCTCCAATCATATGGGTTGGGTTTCCATTATAGGGGATTTAGATATTAATAGGCTTTAGGCCCATTCCCCTCAATGTTTGATAAACTAGTTCTCTAGCTATCCCTTTAGTCAATGGATCCGCCAGGTTTTCCTTTGACTTGACATAGTCGAATGCTATAACTCAATCTTTTAATAGTTGTCTCACTGTGTTGTGTCCTCTCCTAATATGTCTAGACTTTCCGTTGTAGGAGTTATTATGTGCTCTTGCGATCGCTGCTTGAGTATCACAGTGCATGGATAAGTCTGGAACTTGTTTGGGCCATAAATGGATGTCTAATAAGAAATTCCTTAACCATTCACCCTCTTCGCTTGCTTTATCCAACGCTATGATCTCAGATTTCATGGTGGATCTAGCTATGCACGTTTTCTTAGTATATTTCAAAGGTATAGCGCCTCCTGCCAAGGCAAAAACATAGCCACTCGTAGACTTACATTCATCATTATCAGAAATCCAATTAGCATCACAAAAGACTTCAATTATAGCAAGATATCTAACATAATGAATACCATAATTTATTGTGTATTTTAGATATCTCAAAACTCTAATCAAAGTATCCGAATGTTCATTATTTGGATTACAAGTGTATCTGCTGAGTCTACCCACAGCATATGCAATATCAGGTCTAGTGCAGTTCATAAGATACATTATACTACCAATAACTCTATAATATTCTAATGATGATACACCAGGACCCAAATGTTTCCTTAAGTTACAACTAGGGTCATAAGGTGTTTTAGCAGGAATGCAATTAAATTGTTAAAATTTTCTAAGAACTTTCTCTACATAATGAGATTGGGTTAAAATAATTCCTTCGAAATTTTTAATGATTTTAATTCCAAGTATAATATCAGCAACACCCAAATCTTTCATATCAAATTGCTTATTAAGAAAACTTTTAGTTTTATTAACTACATCCATATCAGTTCCAAAAATAAGCATATTATCCACATATAAGCAAATAATCACAGCAGAATTATCCTTGAATTTGATATAAATACATTTACCCTCTTCATTAATGTTAAAACCATTAGAGATCATTACTTGATCAAATTTTTCATGCCATTGTTTAGGGGCTTCTTTTAGTCCATATAAAGATTTTTTAAGGCTACACACTTTATCTAGGCCTTGGACTACAACCCCCTCAGGTTGATCCATATAAATTTCTTCTTCAAGATCTCCATTCAAAAAAGCCGTTTTAACATCCGTTTGATGAATTATCAAATTACGTAATGGGGCCATAGTCATAATAGGGGCCATAGTCTTATGGAGGGTTGTCCACCACTAAGATCTTCCATTTTAGGTTTTTGTTGGTTGTTATGTCCCATCCTCTGCCAAAAATCATCCGAGATACTATCATTTTGTAGCTCGGAAGCCTGAGAAAAAGATGCTCCAGATAACTTAGACTTCCAACCATAACTGGAAGCTTCGATACTTCTTTGCTTCAGGTCCATGTGAATTTGGTCCATGTGTTCTCTCTTACCTTCTATAGCCAAGGATGCCCCTAAGATGGGCTAAGGTCACAATGTATGTGAAGGAAGACCCTAGTCTGAGCCTGCAGAACCTTTAGAAGGTGAAAGACCTTCAAGATCAAGGGATGCATGGTCTGCTCATTAAATTTGAACACTTGATGACCCCCCACTACCTCTCTGAGACTGGTCTAGGTGGAAGTTCACTTGCCGATCTTGGTAATAATTTTTTATTCCAAGTTGAACCTCTGAGTTTATGCATGTCTGATCCTCTAACTCAGACCTTTCAATTTTGCAGAGCGGCCGAAGGATATATCAGACGATCTTTGGGAAATGGTTTCACCGATTTTAACAACGCTCATGAAGAAGGTAGGTCTTAATGCTCCTCCTCTAGATCCCTTAACCTAGAAGCCTCAAGCAACCAAGAAGAGAGCTTCTACCGACCATTCCCCTGAGGATTAGAGGCAGAAGAAAAAGGGTGGGGATTCTGCCATCCCCATCTCCTCTGCAGACGCATTGGCGTCTCGTATAGAGCAATTGAAGATCAATGACAGTATCTTAGGCCACAGTCTACAGGCCCTGGATGCACCATGACCGAGGCCAATAAATGTTTCTTTTGGTCACTCGATACCCCCTGCTGGTTGAGTTCGGTCTCCACAGGTCCATTCAGGTATGACTTCATATTTCTTTGTAGTTTCCAAGTGTAACCTCTAAGTTGGTCTTCAACTCATACATGATCACACAATCTGTAGGGCCTAGCCGCTATACACCATCTCTCCAACTGGACTCTGAGGAAGTTTCCCCTGATCTAGAAGGGGAAAGAGGCCGAGAAGGTACAATGCACACTGAACGCTGAAATAGACCACCTAAAGTCTGAGGCAAAAGAGTTCGAGAAGAAGGTGCAGGGGTTGGAGAAGGAGATCTCTAAGATCGAGAAGGACCATATTGTGGCTCTGAAGGCCAAGGATGATGCTCTGTAGCAGAAGGTCAACTCGTCAGTGAAGGCAGCCCTCGATGACGCCTCTAAGGGGATATTGGTTGAATATAAAGCCTCTGATGAATTTATGAGCTTAGGCTTTGAGTACCTTGAGAGAGGTATCAAAGCTACTACCAAATGGGTAGCTATCAAGGAGAAGGAGGTTGGAAGTCTGAAGGCCTATGATTTCATTGGTCTCGGCCTTGCTAACCCTCAACTTACCCAAGCCCTTCAAGAGGTGGAGGAGGAATTCGCGGCACCAATAGAGAGCGCACCAATAGAGAGCACACCAATATATGGCACTGAGATAGAAGGAGTTGATCACAAGGAAGACACTACCGAGGTGACCAACGTCGTCCAACAGGATCAGGCTGAGGACACCAGCACTCTTCCCTCTAACCATTAGTCTAATTGTGAAGCTTTTCGATATTTTTTTGTAACCCCTAATTGGATGTTGCCTCTGAGTAGCATGTAAAACTTTAAGGGTTTTTAATTTTTATAATTGGAATGACAACCTCTGAGGAGGGTTTTCACTTTATTTAATTTGTTGAATGTTTGTTATGTGATGTTTTAGCTCTGAAGCTTGTGCAGTGGTGTCTGCTTGAACTAAATTAGTAGTCTTGCCTCAGGCCTTGTCACCACAGTGGTGTTTATAAGGTCTGAGGTCATCAACTAGGAGGTCACCTTGATAATTAATCTCACCAAATTAATAATGTTAAGGGTCTGAGGTCATCTAAGTATGGTGTCTGACCTCAGACCTTGTCACCACTGAGTGATGTATTAAGGGTTCGAGGTCATCACCCAAGATGTTATCATCAATTAATCTAACCAAATTAATGATGTTATGGGTATGAGGTCATCACCTAAGATGTTATCCTCAGACCTTGTCACCATTGGGTGATGTTATAAGGGTCTGAGGTCATCACCTAAGATGTTATCCTTACAATTAATCCAATCAAATTAATGATGTTAAGGGTTTGATGTCATCACCAAAGATTTTATCCTCATAATTAATCTCACCAAATTAATGATCTTAAGGGTCTGAGAGGTCATCCAAGTATGGTTTCTGACCTCAGATCTTGTCACCACTGAGTGATGTTATAAGGGTCTGAGGTCATCACCTAAGATGTTATCCTCAAAATTCATATCACCAAATTAATGATGTTAAGGGTCTGAGGTCATCCAAGTATGGTGTCTGACCTCAAACCTTGTCACCACTGAGTGATGTTATAAGGGTCTGATGTCATCACCTAAGATGTTATCCTCAAAATTAATCTCACCAAATTAATGATGTTAAGGGTCTGAGGTCATCACCGAAGGTGTTATCCTCATAATTAATCTAACCAAATTAATGATGTTAAGGGTCTGAGGTCATCCAAGTATGGTGTCTGACCTCAGACCTCACCACTGAGTGATGTTATAAGGGTCTGAGGTCATCACCTAAGATGTTATTCTCAAAATTAATCTCACCAAATTAATGATGTTAAAGGTCTGAGGCGATCCAAGTATGGCATCTGACCTCAGACCTTGTCACCACTGAGTGATGTTATAAGGGTCTGAGGTCATCGCCTAATATGTTATCCTCAAAATTAATCTCACCAAATTAATTATGTTAAGGGTCTCAGGCCATCCAAGTATGGTGTCTGACCTCAGACCTTGTCACCACTAAGTGATGTTATAAGGGTCTGAGGTCATCACCTAAGATGTTATACTCACAATTAATATCACCAAATTAATGATGTTAAGGGTCTAAGGTCATCACCGAAGATGTTATCCTCACAATTAATCTCACCAAATTAATGATGTTAAGGGTTTGAGGTCATCCAGGTGTGGTGTCTGACATCAGACCTTGTCACCACTGAGTGATGTTATAAGGGTCTCAGGTCATCACCTAAGATGCTATCCTCAAAATTAATGATGTTAAGGGTCTGAGGTCATCCAAGTATGCTGTCTGACCTCAGACCTTATCACCACTGAGTGATGTTATAAGGGTCTGAGGTCATCCAATTATGGTGTCTGACCTCAGACCTTGTCACCACTGAGTGATGTTATAAGGGTCTGAGGTCATCAACTAAGATGTTATCCTCAAAATTAATCTCACAAAATTAATGATGTTAAGGGTCTGAGGTCATCCAAGTATGGTGTATCACCTCAGACCTTGTCACCACTGAGTGATGTTATAAGGGTCTGAGGTCATCACCTAAGATGTTATCCTCATAATTTTTGTCATTAGAACACAATGAGGCAAGGACCATCATGGAAACTCATATTTCATTAATAACGTCTTTATAATAAGATGGTACATTTACATAACTCTTTGCAACATCATATGTAATACTTTTTTAGGTGATTAGCATTCCATGGGTTAGAAAAAGGTTCCCCTTCTAGGTTTTCTAGTCGTAGGTGCCAGTCACAACCTCTTCAGTAACTTTATAGGGACTATGATAATTTGGGTGGAGCTTGTTTGTTTTATGCAAGGTCTTCTTCAGCACTAGGTCTCCCACAGTGTTGGGTCTTGACTTCACCCTCTGATTCTAGAATTTTGCTGCTCTCTGCTTGTAAGCTGCTTGTCTGATCTCTGCGTCTTCTCTTCTCTCTTCAATCAAATCTAGGTCTAGCCTCCTTTCTTCCCCATTTTTGTCACGGTCATAAGTCTGAACCCTGTGGGTAGGGAGTCCCACCTCTGTTGGTATGACGGCCTCTGAGCCATGTGCAAGCATGAACGGGGTTTCTCCTGTAGGTGTCCTTGTCGTGGTTCTGTAGGCCCATAACACAGCGTAGACCTCGTCAGTCCATCTTCCCTTTGCTTCTTCTAACCTCTTCTTAATTCCATCGAGGATTGTTTTGTTCGTGACCTCGGTCTGACCGTTTGCCTGAGGTCGTTTAGGAGATGAGAAGAACTGCTTTATCCCAACTCTTACGCAATAATTCTCTAAAGAGGAGTTCTTGAACTGGGTCTCATTGTCCGAGATTAGAGTGTTTGGGAGGTCGTGTCTGCATATGATGTTCCTCTAAATAAATTTGAAGGTCTTTTGCTCTATGATCATTATCATCGGCTCTGCCTCCACCCACTTTGAGAAGTAGTCAATGGCAAGTATCAAGAACCGATAACTATTGGCAGCTCTTGGTAGAGGTCCCACTAAGTCAATCCCCTATACTACAAATGACCATGAAGAGGTGATTGACGTTATATGTTGATGAGGTTGATGTGGAATAGTGGTGAATCTCTGACATTTATCACACCTCTTTACGTAAGTTACAGCATCTTTGGCCAAGGTTGGCCACCAGTATCCCTATGTAATGATTCTCTTGGACAAGGGTCTTCCTCCTATGTGACTGGAGCAAGAACCCTCATGAACTTCCTGTAAGACCCGGGGAACTTTGGTGGGATGCACACATCTAAGGAGACGCAACATAAATCCCTTCTTATTCAGGACTACTCCTACAATCGAGAACTTGGAAGCCCTATATCTCAATTTCCTCCTCTTTATCTTGGATTCGGGTAGCTCTCCCTCTATGATATCCCTGATGAGGGGGTCCATCCATGAGTCTCCTACGTTCAAATTAAGACAAGGGTTACATACCTCTTCCTCCTTAATGGTCGCTTTTCCTAAGACCTTGACTGGAACTGTCCTTCTAACGTCTGTCTTCATCTCCGAGGCCAGCCTTGCCAACGCATCTGTGTGGCTATTACTTTGTCGAGGTATTCTCTTCAGTTTTGTCTATTCAAAATATTCTAACATCATTCTCACCTTCTTCAGATACTTGTCCATCCTTTCATCTTTGGCCTCATAGACTCCAAATACTTGATTGTTAACCAACCTTGAGTCGCTATGATGTAGGAGTCATTTTATACCCATAGTCTTTGCTAACGAGAGACCTGCTATCATAGCTTCATATTTCGACTCGTTGTTAGATGCCTTGAAGTTGAACCTCAATGCGTATTTAATGTTGGTACCATCTGGGGCTGAAAGTATCCACCCTACACCACTTCCACTATCGCACGAGGAACCATCAATGAAGAGGTTCCAAATGTCTATATTCAATGATAAAACTCCCTCTGACATGACTCCCTGCCTGAAGAGGTACCGGTCCTCCTCGTTCTCCGCTACTTTGTTCCTGATCTTTTTGCTTGTGGCCTCTTCCTGATCTCGGGGGAGGTTGGGTGTCGTCTCTTCCTGGTCCCGGAAGACACTTTTGTTTGATACTTCAACACCCTTTAGGTCATTCTTAGCCTCGACCTCTTCCCAAGTGAATTCAACAACAAAGTCCATGAGGGCCTGCCCCTTGATGGTTTTCCTAGGTTGGTAGGTAAGGTCATACTCCCCCAACTTAATGGCCCAAGTCATCAAACTTCCAGATTTCTTAGGTTTATGCAGGACCTCCCTTAGTGGTTAGTCGGTAAGGACAATCATGGAGTGGGCTTGGAGGTAGGGATTCATCTTCCTTGAATCATGAATCAGCGCGTAGGCTAACTTTTCCATATGAGGGTAGTTTTGTTCAGACCTTTGAAGGGCTTTACTGTTGAAATACATAGGCCTTTGGATTCCAACATCTTCCCGCACTATGGTTGCAATGACAGCCGATTTAGAGACTGCTAGATACACATATAACTTCTCTCCTACTATGGGTGGAGACAGTAGCAAGGGTGATGCAAGTTAAGACTTGAGTTGGTTGAATGCTTCTTCTCACTCTTCATCCCACTGGAAGGCCTTTCTAAGCACTTTAAAGAATGAAAGACACTTGTCCGTTGCCCTGGAAACAAATCTATTAAGTACATCCACTCTCCCTGTGAGTCTTTGGACGTCTTTGATACTCCTCGGTGTCTTCATATCAAGCAAGGACTTAATTTTCTCAGGGTTTGCTTCAATTCCTCTTTGATTGACAATGAATCCAAGAAACTTCCCAGCTCCTACCTTGAAGACACACTTCGCTGGGTTGAGCTTCATCCTGTATAAGTCCATAGTATTGAAGGTCTTTTCGAGGTCTGCCACATGAGTGCAAGCTTTTAAGCTCTTCACTAGCATATCTTCTACATACACCTCCATAGACTTGCCTATTTGATCTTCGAACATCCTATTCACAAGACGTTGGTATGTGGCCCCTGCATTCTTCAGGCCGAAGGGCATCACTTTGTGACAGTACGTCCTTTTATCGGTAATGAAGATTGTTTTCTCTGAGTCTTCTGCATCCATGAAGATTTGGTTATAGCCTGAATATGCATCCATGAAGCTCATGAGCTCATGTCCTACAGTAGCATCCACAATCTGATCTATCCGAGGTAAGGGATAGCTGTCTTTTGGACAAAACTTGTTTAGATCCGTGAAATCAACACACATCTTCCACTTCCCATTGGCTTTGGCACGATGAATCCATTCGATAACCATTTTGGATATATGACTTCTCTTATAAACTTAACCTCTTCGAATTTTTTGACCTCTTCCCGGATGACTTCATACTTCTCCCTGGAGTAAACTCTTCGTCTCTATTTTATAGGCCTGGCATCTTTGGTCACGTTGATCTTGTGACTCGTAACCTCAGGGTTGATGCTGGGCATGTCTGCGTGACTCCAAGCAAAGACACTCTGCCTCCTCCTGAGGAAGTTTATCAGCTCTTCCTTAATTTTTGTCTTCAGGGCCTTACCGACCTGGATGGTTTTTCCACGTCGTCCTCATTGAGGACTATGGATTCTACCTCTTTCGTGGCCTCTCCATTCTTCAAGTTTTTCTCATCTCTTGGGTCAAGTGTATCAATGCTATAAGTGGTGGTTGCCCTCTTATGGGCCTCTCTCTCTTCCGTTGAGTTGAAGTAACATTCTCCCACTATGGTCTAGTCACCTTTCACTTCCCCTTCCCCTTTCCCATAGGGAGTCAGGAATTTTAGCATTCGGTGGACTGTCGATGGCACAACTTCAAACTCCTTAAGGGCCACTCTTCTTATGGTGAGGTTATAGTCCGAGAAGACGTTCTCATCCGTTATGAAAAAATTTATCTTCCTGGTCAACCTTTTAGGCCACTCATCATCCATCCGTACGTCCATCTCATATATTCCCAATGGGTGGACCTTTTTCCCACTAAAGCCCATCAAGGGGTGATGATAGGGTACCGACCTAGCACTGCTAAGACCTAGGCTCTTGAAACAAGGCTAAAACATCACGTCTGTTGTGCTCCCCCCGTCTACAAGGATCCTCTGCACCTCTCACCTATGCACCCTTGTTGTTATTACCAAAGGGTCATCATGGGGCACTAAGATTACATTAAAGTCGAGTATGTAGAACCCAACTATAAGGGTGTCCATGTCTACCTTCTTTCTCTTCTACACTGTATCGGAAGACGTTGGGTTTATAAGTTGAAGCTTGGCCACTGACTTGGCCTCTTCCACGTGAGACTTTCTATCTGCTACATCAGAGCCACCTCCCGTGAGTCCTCCGCATATGGTGTCAACACCAAAGGAGATCATGCCAACCCTCTTCACCGGGGTGTTGTCATCTTTCGGTGGAAGGTTAGGGTTTTTTTCATCATCACCTTTTGAATCATTGTCTCTTCTGGCTGGGGCATTGTCATGACATCTGTGGTTTCTCCTCTTCTTAGGGTCAGCTCTTCCGCCTTTAGGATCCTTACCGTCCATATACTTCGTCAACTTTTTGGACTTTAACATCTTTTCGATCTCAACCTTCAAGGCAAAACATCTATTTGTAACGTGGCCATGGTCCTGGTGGAACTCACACCACAAGTTTTTGTTCCTCTTATGTGGTGGGCCTTTAGTTTCTCTGGCCATCTTAGAGTCCTGTCATTCTTGATCTTGTTGAGGATATTCTCACAGCTCACATTTAGAGAAGTATAGTGAGCGAACTTGTCATCAGCTGACCTCTTTTTTCCATCTTTCTTTCTTTGGAACTTCCCGCCACTACCGCGGTTCTCATTCTCATACAGGGCGGCCATTGCCTCTTTGGCATTCATGAGTTTCCCCGTAGTTTCCAGTAGTTCATCCATGGATCTGAGAGGGTGTTCCGCAAGTTTCCACAATAACTTCCCTTTCTGAAGACCTCCTGTGAGGGCAGTCATGGCTATATTCTCTTCATAATCTCCAACCTCTAGTTTCTCTTTGTTTAACCTGGTGATGTAGTCTCTTAGGCTCTCGTCCTTGCCTTGATTGACATACAGTAGATGAGTGGTCTTCTTTTGAGGTCTTACCCCAAAGAAAAAATTGTGAATGAATTGTTCAGCCAAGCCCTTGAAATTCTTAATTGAATTCTTCGAAAGAGAAGTAAACCAGCTGTGTGCTGCTCTCGTCAAGGTCCCAGAAAAGGCTCTACACTTCATCTCATCGGGTATTGAGTAGATGTCTACCACCGACTGATACATCTCAATGTGATGTACAGGGTTGGTTCTACCATCATACTTGGGAGACACCACCGGAGGTTTGTACTTAGCAGGGGTAGGGAAACTCACTATCTAAGCCACGAATGGAGAGCCTTCTGAGTAACCCCTTTGCAATGGGTCCATACTTTTGATGATGTCTCCTATCTTCTCCTCAAGACATTGGATAGAGTCATTCCATGATCTCCTACCATCGTCCTAGCCGAGGTTATCCCCAGCCACCTCCAAGGGATGGACTGAGGATTCCCCAGCCACAGCACAACCTCAGGTGTTGACCTCTTCTAGGTCTCTGCCCCTTTCCGCATGGGGTCGAACTTGGTCAAGTCGACCTTATCTGTCTCCTCTTTGCGAGCCATCTGCACTTCTTGACCTTGATAACCTCTGTCTTAGGTCATTCATTAGGCCTAACCTCTCAAACGCTGACCCTCTACTTAATCGATAAAAAGCTCCTCTTTATTGGTCCTCTTCACCTCTTCGGCCGACACAACCTCGGCTTTGATGAAGAGGGCATAATGTATTATTCGACACCTCATAAGGCTACCAATAGTCTTTCAGGACCTCTTCCACCTCTAGATCTTCATACTTGTCCTCCGGGTAAGGGTTTCCTTGCCTCCCCATGCGTAAATTCCTAGGGTCAGCAATGTCCCTCCTTTGGTGGGGTGCAGGATGGTCCTTTATTCGTGCCTAGGGTGGTACCCTGGCATCAGGATGTGGCTGGACAGCCGTCGGAGTGATCATATCCGGTGAGACTCTAGGTGGCCTCATCATTGTTTGGCTGAGCTATGAAAATTTCTCCTGCATAGATTGTTGTGTTGTAGCCAAACACCTCAAGACTGCAGCTACCTCCGCCATTTCGGACTGAGACGGTGCCTGGCTAGAACTGGGCCCTCCCCCACAGGCGGCGGAAGAGGCGGTGGTAAGTCTGGTGCCATGTGTTAACAATAAAGATCTTGAGTATAAGGTGAGCTTAATACCTTAAAAGACCTCTTTCGATGGTGAAACAGCTCCACACAAGGGTTGGTGCCTTGTTCACCTCCAGAGTCCCCGATGAGGTTAAGCTGAAGAAGAGGAAGAGATAGCTTCTCGTTCCCACAGACGGTGCCAAAATGATGATGCTGGAAACTGCACCACCCTTCAAGGTGTTTCTAAGATCAATTCAATGTTAACAATGGCAGTATAAAGGCATATATACATATAGAAGAATGAGGTGAGGAGATGGGGATTCACATCGGAATATAAGTGGTTCAGCCAATCTGGCCTACATCCACTGTGCAATTATATGATATGTATCACTGTATGAGGGCTCTAATGGACATGGATACAATCTCTCAAGCTCTCTCTCGCTACTGTGTATTTGAACAGAGTTTCAACTAGGGTTGCTGATTTCGGATCCTTTGCAAGGTAGAAGATGACCTCTATATATAGTTCCTGGTGGTGTAATGTACCCCCCCATGTATGCAATGAGCATGTGTGTGTTGATCTAGCCAATATGAAGAAAACATCTGTCATTGTCACATGTAGAGAATGATGATGAAATATTCTCCCCACGTGTGGTGAATGATTTGTTATAACTGACTTGTGTCCACGTGTCCTTATCCAAATGTCAGTAGGTGCTCGTTCGTCGTGCTTGGTCATGACCTCGGCCTGGGAGAAGTCGAGGTTAATAAAGTCTAGTTGCTCGTTCAATCCGTGATGGACCATGAAGGTCTCGACTTAAGTTAAGCCAAGACAAGGGATTAGGGTATGCCAGGACTGAGGTTGAGCTGGCATGTGCTTGGATCATCGACTGATTTCTTGATGAGGCTGACCTTGGTAGAATTATGGCTTCCTGCAACCTCGGCCAACTCCAGGCCGAGGTTGTCATTCCCAGGTGAACTGAAGTGTGGCTGACCCTTATGATACATATAGTGCCCCCCATGATGAGGTTGGTGGTGGTGTCGGCCTGGACCGACCTTGATATGGCCGAGAGTTGTTGTCACGGTCCGAGAGCATTTCCCACCTCTGCAATGTCTTGGCCAAGGCTCTAGTTTCTAGGCCGAGGTGACACTTGGGGCGTATCAATTATATATCCAATTTATCTTTAGGCTAACTTCCTATATCATTCGAGCATTAACCTATAAAACTAACCCTCGGGTAAGCCCAATTATCCTATGTTAGCCTAGGACATTAGTCTACCCAAAACAACCCTCTAGGACTCTTAATTACTTCCCAAAGGAAGGTTCCTAAGCTCCTATCATACAAATAAAGAAGCTAGAAGAAACTAAGGAAAATAGAAGTGAAAAATAGTTGACCGATCAACTGGTCAGGGGACCGCGGTCGACCGCCCCTTAAGGATTTTGCTTACCAAAGAAAGTAGTAAGCTCGTTTTGGCATGACCGGTCGACCGGTCCTGGGACCGCGGTCGACCGAGCCTATCAGGTCCTCGAAAATTCCTTTTTCTTCAAAGCCAAATATGAAACCTACACCCTTTATTCTTACAATTCCTTTACTCTAATCACCACACAACCTAACCCCTACAATTATACACCATTTATAACCAATATTATCTCCTCAAATCCAATTAAAACTAAGATTTAGGGATTAAACACCAAAACTACCCAAAACCCATAAATGGTTTATATCTCCCAAAACCTAACTATACATGCAATTTATCACATTAAATCAATATCTAGCAAGTAAAAAACTTGCCTCGAGGTTCGTAGTCTCTGATCCTCCTCCGATAGCAACGGATCTCAGCCCAAATCTCCATTTTCTCTCTCTTTTCTCCATTTGTCCAAACTCTCTCTTCTCTCCCTCTCTCCTTTGGCTTTTCTCACAAATGAAGAAAGAAAAAGGGGTGGGGGGACTTATACGGGTCATAAAACACAATTCTCCTCTTTTAATTACTAATACACCATTAAAATGACTCGTAACCACATAATTGAGTCATAACACCCCAAAAGTGCCCGAAACTCAAAAATACAATGTGACACTTATTTTGACTATCTCGACTATTCTAAAAATAATTGCACCCCCTATTTTGGCATTCGGGATAACGTGAATAAATTTTGTGTTGTATATTCATTTTATTTCATTAGTTATACTCCAAATTAAATATGAGTCATAACCGTCATTTTACATATAAAGACGCAATAATACACAGCATGATGCTATTTACCTTCTCATACGGTAAATAGACAAAACATAATAAATATTATCCCTTAATATTACGGAAACAATATTTACGCCAACTTCCCCTATTTTATAAAATTAGCCTATCGGGCAAAATAATATAAAATAGTTGCCCAAAAACCTAGGTTGTTACATACTCTCCCATTAGAGTGGAATTTTTCCCCCAAAATTCAGGCAAAATGTAACCATATAAAGTTATACTATACTAAACTATCGTTATATCATTCTTAGCAAACCCCTTGGCAATACGGCGTCCATATTGGACTCGAACTAAGGTCATCACTATTTAATCTCAGTGAATATTCTCCTTGCTCTAATCATAGTACCTAACCATCCCTCATGATCTATCGATCCTACCTTTCTATTTTGGAAGGACATGCCTACACATCTCGGAACAAATAGCCTTTCTTCCCGAATCACGTTATACCCTTGCTAGGGAATAACTGTGCTAACATATAATAGCTCACCCCAATACTACTAACTTCTATTCTCGTTCGCGTAGCCCTTAAAAGTATACAGCTCAATGAGCCCAGTCATCAAAGAAATATCCTTGGACCATTCTAAGCCCAAAGAATATCTACTGTCCGCTGGTTCCATCCAGCGAGCAGGGGAATTACTCAACCGACTACACCAGGCCACACACACTACACCATATTTATAAGAAATGATTCGAACTATTGTACAGAAATTCGATCCCAACAAAGTTACTACTCCCATTCGCATTTCTATAGGAAAAAGTGAATATCCAATTGATAGTCCTTTACGAACTCCAAATTATCGCTCGTGAGAAGACTAGTTTTCTGCCGAGGAAGTAGTGCCTCTATTCCTTTAAGGCGAATACTGCCGCTACGAACTCTAAATAAAGCGGGGGATAATACTTCTCATAGAATTTAAATCTGTGAGACGCATAAACAATGGGTGCATGCCTCCGTACAAATACTTCCCGTTCCTGGCAAAGACTCGTTCGTTAAAATCCACTTTCGACCGTAACACATGAGTGCAGGAGTAAAAGTCAACATATACTTCAACTACTCGAAAGATAGGTTACTTACGTAATGCTCTATCTAGAAAATGCCCCACCATCTATGGCCTATCATTTCGAATCACTTAAGACCCTATACTCCTTCGTTCTAGGGACCGAATCCCACTTAGAGTTAACCCACAAACCTATTGTGGTCAACTCCCAACAACCTTCTTAAAATAATACTACATGCCTTAAGGGAATTACGTCCTAAAAATCCCAAAGTCAATCTATCTATCCTAATCTAGGCGTATAAGTATTATCCTAATTATATCCCTTGTGTCCATGCCCTTTCTCAACTTTTGACATTCGTTCGGGTTCATGCGTGTGTCGTCTCGCCGATGCGAAATCTAAACAGGGAACCCTCCCGTTACACTACTACCTCACATCATCGGTCGTCGAGAAGTTACGGTCTAGGACACATGATCGGGATCGCTAAGGCTCTAACTAGTAAACCTACTAATACACTTATACTTCTAAGTCCTACCTTATCAATTGACTAAAAATTTTAACTAACCTGGCATTTACTTTCTGTAAAATGCCACTAATGCTCTATTTGTGTCCTAGACCGTAAATACATTCACTATAATAATATCCATAATACCACAAGCTCGATACACCCGAATCTAGGGTAAATATATACTACTCCATCTTATCATAAGGAAATGCTCCACCATCAACCACGATTGAAATTCTTGCCAACATACTAGCCAATCCCATGGCCACCATTAATGGTTCCTAGACACGTTATGCTACTCTCATCCGAACTAAACTACTTCCATCTCTAGCTACCCTAGTGATCACTCGCGTAGTTCCCCTTAACTCCTTTAGCAAAGAGAACCTAATACCAGCCTCCCCGACCTTAGTTCATTGAGTCTTCCCCGGGTGGAGGTCCACCGATGGGTTCCCATGAACACTACTTCTCTAAAAGTGTTAGCAACACTTACTTCTGAGCCCATCGTTTCCATTGAAAGTCTCTCTCTCTCTTCCTTGTATCAACCTTATTTCGGTGCATAGTTTCCTTAACCGTAGCACCCTCTATTCACTGTCGGCCTCTAACCGAACCTTGCGTGAATACTTGAGAATCTACTTTCTCATCATTCCTGACATCCTATAGAAACTCGTTATTGAAAATATCAAACGGGTTTATCTATGGGCAAAACCTCCTGTTCCACTGAAATATGGAGACTACCATTCTCGCCACTTCAATCTCACTCCTACTGGTGAAAGACTTTCCTTCAATCTTCACACCAGAGCACCTCTATACGTCACTCTAGGCCAAACTCTTGGGCCGTATACTACCACCGAACGAGGTTACACCTCCTCTATCCAACCTAACATCAACATGTGGTCCTCGTTAAGGACTTCTCATATTCAAATTAATGTCGCTTGGAGTCCCAAGCTTAGCACGACTCCGTACTAGCAGCGGTACTTGAAAAAAAAAACTATTTCTACTGTACCTAGTAGTCGCGGTAGAAATATTAGAATAATGCTACAAGGGAGAGACCATCAAACAGTCCTTATCCCCGACTACAACCTACAGTTCTTAGTAATCTCGCCTCATTACGCCTTCACAACGGCCTTCTTTGATGCCCATCATCTTACGACTTACTAGTCTCACACGAACGCGCAAAGGATTTTTAGGGTTCTCATAACTTAGCAGAAGAACGAAATCTCACAAGAGAAATCAATGATCTTAATCCTAAGGGTCTATATCAAATCAAAAGAAATGCAGAAGACACAATACATCCGTACGGATTCCCAAGGACTCTAGAACCTAATGCTCTGATACCATCTGTGACAACCCGCCTACTAAAATAATAGGTGACCATCCCAATACTCTAATAATCATAGGAATCATAAATGGTCCATTCTGAGCATCACTGTCGATTAAAATAATAGTACGAGATAACCACCAATCATTTTAGAAAACGGATTGTCAATTTAAAAGAATTTGCAAGTAAAAGAAAAACACTTAGACAATCCCATTTGTAAAAACGGTGGATATCAAAAATCAAAGAATAAAGAGTGTCAATATAATAAATAATCACCGAATAAGATGTCGGTGAACATACCAATACAAATAATAACACTGAGTATTACATTTCAATATTTATAATATAATCAATGAGTGAAACACTTGGGCAACACGCCCGAATAATTAAACTGAACATAACTAGAGTGTAATAGATAGAGGCATCTAAAACAAATAACCTACAACATCCACAATGTGCTGTAGCTCCATGACAACAAGAATGGAAATGTAAATACGGGTGTCCATGCGGTAGAGCACCTGTACGACAAAAAGTATATGCAGAAACAAAGAAATATAAACGGGTCAGGGCCTGGTTTGATATGATTCCCATGTGACTAAAATGCATGACAGTTAAGTGCGTATTTCTCTCGCAATTAAAAATAATATTTCTCACCTCTCAATCTAAAAGTAACCTAGCGAACTATCGTGAGATGCCCTAGTTAACCCAAGTAGTAAGGGATAACTTCTCCCCAGTCTCAACACTATGCCCTATTCGTGTGTGGGGTGTCTCGCAAAGCAAAATCCAAATAAGGAACCCCCCCGATACACTACTACTTAGGCAAGGTTGATCGTTGAGATCCATTATACCCTCAGCACGTAATCAATATATATGTATATGTGTGCATATGATCTACAGCTACTCAAGAAAACTTAATGTATTCCATTCACCATCTAAAAGAAGAATTCCAATTTCTTTCTTTAGGAATACATATAAATGGTACAACCTTTTATCAAATGTTTATCAAGTTAATCTCATACCTCTACATGCACCATTCCTATTTCTTTCTTTGGAATATACATAAATGTTACATCATTTTATCAAATGTTTACCAACTAATCTCATTATTCAATTTCTTTACCAATTTTATTTCCTTTCTTCCATCCAGGAAGAATATATTTTTAAAGCAAGTTTTATTAACATAAAAACGCTTTAACCTTTTTCATAAAATCCCACTACCTTTCTTCTATCCAGGAAGTGTAAATCAAAAGCCATTTTTATTAGCATAAAAATCCCAAACATGAAATCCCCAAATTATAATGTAGAATAAACCCTAACATATTAATTACTTCACACATTCTTTAATATGAATAGGAAAAATGCACATAATCAAATGCAAGTTAAACCACTTGCTTTAGGGTTGTAGAATCAAGTCGTTTGATGAAGATGATGGGTTGGATTCAAGACTCTCCTTTTGTTCTTTAAGTAATCTCCCAAAATCTCTGAATTCTCTTCTAATTGTTTTCCTCTAAGGCTCTCCCCAATTTTTGTCTTCTAAAATGAATTCAAGTTGCCTTACCCTCTCACAATTAAGGTTATTAACTCTAATCCCGTTTTTGGACATACGGGCCTTTTAAAAAGGGCCCAAATACTTAATTGGGTGCTCAAATGTGTCTAGAAAAGTCCTTAAACCCAATATATATATATATGGCCATTCATTTCTGACTATTTAAACACTATCGGACTCAATCGTGTGCTCCAAATCAACATCCGCATGATTATTTTTAAAAGTTAACTTTTACTCATTAACTAATTTAAATTCACTCACTTTTAAATAACACAATAAATTAATAATCATAAATTTTACGACACGAGTAATTTACTAATTACCGAATTAATTAATTAAATTAAAAAGCCCAAAAACTACTAGGTTTTACATACTTTCAGCCTTACATGGGAATTTTGTCCCCAAAATTCGGACGTACCTCCTGTAAATAGCTCTGGATACTACTCCCTCATGTCCTCCTCACGCTCCCAAGTGGACTCGTTGACACTATGTTGACCCCACTAAACACGGACAAGCATTACAACTTTAGATCGTAACTTGCGCTCACTGCGTCTAAGATAGCTACCGGTCTCTCCTCATAAGAAATATCGAGCTGAAAGTCTATCTCCTCAAGTGGGACGTGCCAAAACGCCCTCGAACTCCACTTATATTTCTTTAGTGACGCTCTATGAAAAACATTGTGGATATGCTGAAGGTGATTAGTCAAACCCAAACGGTACGCTACCGGTCCGGCTCTTTCAATGATGGGCCCACATAGCTTGGCGCTAATTTTCCCTTTTTTCCAAATCTCGTCACCTCTTTCATAGGAAATACCCGCAATAATACCTGATCCCTGGTCTCTAACTCCACATGTCTTCTATTTGCATCTGACTAACTCTTTTGCCTATTTTGGGCTATGCGAATACGCACCCGAATTAACTCAATCTTAGAAGACGTGTCCCGAATCATCTCCGGCCCCAATAGTTTGGTGTCCCCCACCTCGAACCCACAAGCTAGTGAGCGATAAGGTCCCTCACACAATGCCTCAAATGGGGCAATACCAATAATGAATTGGTACGAGTCGTTATACGCAAACTCTATCAATGGAAGTTACTGCTCCCAACCTCCCCCAAAGTCAAGGATACACATCTGTAGCATGTCTTCGAGCATCTGATTCACCTTATCCATTTTCCCATCCATATGGTTGATAGGCGATGCTCAACCTAAACTCGATGCCCATATCCTCCTAAAGGCTCTGCCAAAAGTGCGACACGAAAATCTTGTCCCTATCGGACACTATATTGATCAGGACTCCATATAACCTGACAATCTCCGCTACAAACAGTCTCGCATACTCTATAGTCTCAAATTATGTATGAACCGAAAAAAAGTGGTCCACCTTGGTCAACCGATCTACAAAGACCCATTCAGAATCGTGACACCTCTGTGGCACATGTAACCTCATAATGATATCCATGGAGATGCTCTCCCATATCCATATCGGGATCTCAAGTGGCTGCAACATCCCCGACGGCCTCAGGTGATCCGCCTTAACAAGATGACACATAGCAAACTTCGAGATGAACTCCACAACGTCTCGTTTCATCCCCATCCATCAATATTGCCTCCTCATATCTTGGTACATTTTGTCCCCATCGAGACGTACCGCAAACCTAGAGGCACGTGCTTCCGTCAAAAAGGCATATCTCAAGTCCTCTTCCTCTGGCACGACGAACCTCCCATTAAAGCATATCCCACCTTCAGAGCTAATGGAGTAGGACTCCACACCCTCTTCTAGCAATTGTTTCACCCTATGATGAAAAAAAGGATCCTCTGCCTGATCCCTCACCACCTGCATAACAATCTCGGGCATAAATAATAGAACCGTCATGCATGCCCTGGAAATCTCTTCGTTGTGCTGAAATTCTCTCCATTTTGTCTTCCAAACTGCCACCATGTCCTCCTTGGGTCACTGGCTCAATGCATCTGCCCCTACATTGGCCTTACCAAGATGATACCGATATCAAACTAGTATTCATAAAGGAAATTCACACACCTCCTTTGCCTAAAGTCAAGTCCTTTTGAGTGAACAAATACTGGAGTGATTTGTGTTCCGTTAATAAAGTGAACCTCTCTCCAAAAAGTTAATGACACTATATCCTTAAGGAAAAAATGATCGCGGTCAACTCAAGATCACGAGTGGGGTAATTCCTCTCCTGGGGCTTTAGCTTTCGGGATGCATAAGCTATAGCCTGCTCTTCTTTCGGTAACACACCTCCGAGTCCTTACAAGGATGTATCAGTTTAAACTCGAAAATCCAATCCTTCCCTTGATAATGGCAATATGGGGGATGATGTTATCTTGTCCTTTAACTCGTCGAATGCCCATTGACACGAATCGATCCATACAAAGGGCACCCCTTTACGAGTCAATGTTGTCAACGGTCCGAAAATCTTGGACAACGCCCTGATGAAACGACAGTAGTACCCAACTAAGCCTAAAAAGATCCTAATCTCAATCGGTGTCGTGGGCTATCCCCACTCCCTCCCCGATGATACCGTGCTTGGATCCACGACAATACCCTACTCCAAAATAATATGTCCAAGGAATTTCCCCTCTCAAAATCCACATTTCTCAAACTTGGTGTATAGGTAGTGATCTTAAAACATCTACAAGACCATACGGAGATGCTCGACATGCTCCTACTCTGTACATGAATACACCAAAATGTCGTCTATTAACATTATTACAAACGGATAGAGAAACTCTCCAAAAACTCGATTAAGAAGGTCCATAAATACCTCCGGTGCATTGGTGAGACCGAATGGCATCACCCGAAACTCAGAAGACCCATACCGCGATTGTAAAGCATTTTTTGGGACGTCTTCCTTTGAATTCGCAATTGAAAGTACCCAGACCATAACTAAATTTTGGTGAAATAAGCCACCCCTCACAGATGGTTGAAAAGATCATCAATCCTAGGTAGTGGATACCTGTTTCTGATTGTAACCTTATTCAACTCCCGATAATCAACACATAAGCGGAGTGAGTCGTCTCTCTTCTTCCCAAATGACGTAGGAGCACCCCATGGAGATGTGCTCCATCGAATGAATCCCTGGCTAAGAGTTACTGAATCTGTTCCATCAATTCATGCATCTTTAAAGGTACCATGGGGTAAGGTGCTCGGGCTATTTGCCTAGTACCCGACACTAGATTAATGACGAACTCAATCTCCCGACTGAGTTGTAACCCCAATATATTCTTGAATACGTCTTCAAAGTCCCTCATAACCGGGATCGAGTGTATCGGGATCACCAACTCCTGCGTGGTCTCCTCCTCCAGGTAATATAAGTGAGTGCACAATCCTCCTTCAGTAAGGGGCATCACCACTAAAAACATCTCCTTCCCTGAGATACCAAAAACTATGGGTCTCTCATAACAATCCACTATCATCCTATAAGTGACTAACCAATCTCTGCCCAAGATAACATCGTAACCCTCCAAATTTAATGCCCATAGGTCTGCCACAAAAATCAGTCCTCCAATCACAATTTCTACCACCTACAAATCGAGTGAATGAGCGATCCACCCCCTATCAGTGACTCCACACACATGAGTAGACTATCAATCGTATTGAGTAACCCAACAACTCTAGTAAAACGGGTCCTAAAAATGAATGTGATGCACCAACATGAAAAAGGATTCTACCATCATGTACATGGATAAGAAATGTTCCCTCTACTATAGGTGGTACTGGCGGTTCTAAGGGAATCAGAACATCTCGGATGTTGTACACACGTTCGTACTACAACTGTCCCAACTGCTGCAAAATTTGGGGAGCTGGTGATACTGAAGGTCCCTGGACCTAATGGGCCTTCAGGGCACCCTACTACTAGCCCCTATCTTTCTATGGGAAGTTCCTCCTGAAGTGGCCCAACTGACTACAAATGAAACAACATTTCTGACCATCTCCCTGATACCGGCCCTGTTGGCCATGACGTTCCTGTCCCTAAGGATGGCCCTGATGGCCCTGGTGAGGCTGTCCCAATTGTTGGCCCTGATGGCCACCCCCATTGTTCCCCTGGGCACCCTGGGGAACCAGCTACTGACTCGGGCCCTGTTGGCCCTGCTTAAACCCTTGTCCTCCAAATCGGAATCTCTTGGCAGGATTCCCCTTATTGGTATCCTGAGCCTGCCGTGCATTACTAGAAGAACATAAATTATCCTTACCCTACTATCTCCGCTCACCAGTCCTCTTGCTTCCCTTAAGATGGAAGAGATGACCCTAACAATAAGGCAAGGCAGCATTAACCACGTCAATGTAAGTCACCAAAGATGGATTTCCAATCAGATGTTGCCTGATGGTCCAGACCAACCCATCCACAAAAAAAGTTTTCTTTCTCTCTTCATTGCTCACCTCGTCTGGGACAAGATTTGCCAAATGAGTGCAGTGCTCATCGTACTCAGTGAAAGTTCGATCTCCCTGAACCACCTCGCTAAACCTCCTCCTCATCTCAGTCTTAATGGCTATAGGAAAATACTTTTGGTCGAGTGGCACCCAAAACTCTGTGATTGTCATAGAATCTCTCTCAGCAATAGTCATCATAGACTCCCACCACTGCAAGGTGAATCCTTTCAAACAAAAATTCGCAAGCATCTGTATCTGCACCTTCCTATAATCCACCATATGTAAGTGCTTCAACATATATCTCTTCCACTGGTAGGCCATAATCACATTCTCACTACCCTGAAACTCTGGGGGATGGCCCTTCTGAAAGGCCTCTCGAACTCGCTGCCACTCAGATGACCCTAGGTCGGCCTACCCTACTGGATCCATGTCTTTTTGTTGCTGATGCTGAGGAAAGTGGGATCCATCGCTGCCATGGTGATATTGACCGCCTCGACCATAATTATCGCTACCTGCTCAATTGATACAAAGCCTTGGTAATACCCCGTACTTTTGGCTATATTTATTTTTGGGATTAATTAATTAAATACATATTAATTGGAAATTAATCCGGGTTAAAAATACTAATGAGATGCAAATTGGTATTTGATTATGTACATATAAGATTATATATGTATTTGGTATTATGAAATTTGTCGTGGGATTTATATACGGCATTTTAGAAATTTTGTTGAGACGCGTGGGACCGCCGCGTCACGGTATAATATTTTGATATTAAAAGTGAATTTAAAATCTATAATCCGTATGGTCGTTTTGAGTGCGCCAACGCGTCCGGAAGGGTCGAGATAGTCAGAAAACACTAGCCGGGGGTATAGTTTGGGTCCCGGGGTATTTTTAGGCCATCCCGGCACCATAAAGGGTATTTTAGTAATTTGGTATTTTTGGGTAATTAAAAGTGACGAAAATTGAGAGTTGTAATCTGATAAGGAATAGACCCAACCAACCCTTATTAACCCAACAAGCTACGGAGGTTTATTAAATTAGGTTTTCATAAGTTTCCCCAAAGCAAACCCTAGCCACCATAGCTTTCTGGAGAAGAAAGCTTGGAGAAGGAGAGAGAGAGAGGAATTCTGCAGAAATTCTACACCGAATCCACACCAAATTCAGAAATCAAACCAAGGCAAGTGTTTTAATCATATTTAAATTCGTAGAATGTTTCCTCCATGTTAGAAAATTGATAATTTACAACTGTTCTTGAAAGATAATGAAAACCCATGTAGTTTGAAGTTTAGAACTTGGAGATTATGAAGAGGATTGCATGTAGTATGATAGGTAGATGATTTCCCTAATATTAATTGTGATTTGAAGGAATTAAAATGAAATAAATTTTGGGTTTTGATGATGATATAAACCTAGGGTTCATATTCTAGAGAAATTGGGAAAAGTGTAGAGATTTGTAAATTTAGTTGATGGTATGATGATTTAATCCTTGTAAACATGTTAGGAGATGATGTAAATATGTTTAGGATGAATTAGAAACCCTAAAATGTTATTGGGATGAACTTTGGAGAAGGATTAAAGTGTTAAAAATGGTGAAAATCGAATTGGGAAGAAATCTGGGCCGAAACTGGCCACTCGTTAGAAGCAGTTTCCCAGGTCGTTCGAACGAGCTCGTTCGAACGAGCTTCTAACGAGTTCACCAGTCGTTATTAATGAGTAGGGATTTTTGTTCGATATCTCGTTCGAATGAGATATCGTTAGAAGGGTCAGTTCGTTCGAACGAACTGGGATCTCGTTCGAACAGCCTCGTTCGAACGAGACTTCTAACGACCTGACAGTCCAAACTCGTTCGAAGTCTCGTTCGAACGAGACTTCTAACGAGTTGACAGTTTGGGCCATTTTGGACTGTTTTGACTTTTGGAGTTTCGTAAACTGATTTGAGGATATAGATATCATTATGTAGATGTAGTAATGATAGGATTGGGACATTTGGGTATTCATGAGGAGAAATTCACATACGAGAGTGGTATTACATGGAGGGTTTGGGTCGAGACGTGAGTGTCCACTACGATGTGAGAAGTAATTATGACACGTATGATTATAAACCGATATAGAATATATAGTGATAATTACGAGTTAGTACGAGAATGAGAATAGTACTACGATTAAAATACGGTATTACTAAGACATGTGCTTACTTAGTATTGGTATATGGATTGTGTGTATGACATACCTACCATACTTGCTATCACGGGAGGTTTGCGTTCGCTTAGGACCCTCTAATCCTTGTGTGCCTACGGGGGGGATATAGACTGGTACCTTGATGAACATAGGTCATAGAAAGACTTATTGTGATATTGATAAGTCCGCTGACCATGGGAGCGTAGGTATGTGTGTGACCCATGTGATGGTGACTGTGTTCGCCTCCACTATTTGTGATTTGTGTTATCTGAACTATTCCTGAGAGATTCAGAATATGTGATCCTTATGTACGTGATGTACCGGGATGGATAGCAGAGTATGTGTGCACCATAGCTTAGATTGCAGGGTGCTTGTATCGTATATTTATGATGTGAATAATATACATTAAATTAATGGGAATCCTCATGTTAATGTTGTAAAAATATTACGGTATTGTTTCGAGATATATAATGAGTTAACTGATAGTTATATCAATGGCATATTTAATAGCTGAGTTCACGTTAAACCCCTATTTAATTACGAGCGTTGTTATGTTATATGGAACCGAGTAAAATGGGTAGAACCTTTGGCAGTCTAGCATGTTGTCAGTTAGCTAGTAGTATGGGTCGATATAGATGGGTACTTACGTTAGGAGTGCACAGTTAAACGAGAGGTGAGGAGATCATGCGAGTGTACGTCCTAACATGTACTTTGCATTTAATGTTTTAAATGTTTTTAAAGCACTTGCAGGTTTTTAAAATATAACTCCACATTCGGGCTCTGACCCGTTTGCTTTTCAAATCTCTTTTTCTTTGTAAAACCATTTTAGGTGCCCAGCCACAAGGACACCAAGCATAGGATACTCATTCAGGTGACGAGTTGTAGCTGCTTGTGGAAGCTACAAGGATTTGCATGTAGACGCTTCTATCTTTTGGATTCCAGAGTCACTACCTTTCAGTTGTAGGGCATGTTGCCCATTTCTATTTAGAGCATCTTTTACATTTCAGTTTTCAGACTTTAGCATGTATTGTTTCAGTTTATTTATTTCAGTTATGGGATTGTAGTGAGGGGTTTCCTCCAGAATTTATTTACTCTATTGTGATGGTTATTCAGTTTACTTTAGTATGGTGAATTGTGTTATTTATTTCTTCATTACAGTTGTTGCATGTTAATCAGACTTAAATAAAAAATTTGGCAACTTGTTTTTTTTTAAATACTAGGTGGTTAGTAATAATAAAAATGTTTTCGACAGTGATGCTATTAACTGAGCCAACTTGGCATTTTGAATTAATTTTATAAAGGAGTAGCTACCCGGTATTTAATTAGTCGGAGTGTCACAGCCCTATGGGGCCTAAGGCTGCTTAACATCAGGCTCCTAAGGAGCCTCACCCTCTCTCCTCGGGCTCTCTCTCTCTTAGGTGGCATCTGAAATGTAGGACGAATTGTATTAGGTCATCATTAATACAAATATTAAAATAACAGAAGAGCGATAACTCATAAACATAAAGATGAGTCAACAGTAGTAACAATAGGGCTTTATGACAAAGAACGTAATGCATAAACTAAAGCAAGCCATACAAATCCTATGGACACTAGAACCTAATGCTCTTAATTAAATCCCGGTTGATCGAACTTTATAAAATTTAATCAAGATTTACATATGGTCATTCTTAACATCACTGTCGTAACATTATTAATTACTAACCACCTAATCTGTAATTAAGTTGATACCAAATTTTATCTTATGACCTAGAAACCAACAAGTATAATAAGAATCCAAAATAATCAAAACAATAAGATAATCTAATCAAGCCACAAATCTACAAAAAGTTTTAGCCGAATAACATCGACTATACAAGCAAACTAACAAGTCCAAAGTATGTGAAGAGTGTTTGATACATGCCAAACCAAAAAGTACCAAGTATAAGCTAAGGGCAACAAGCCCAAAAGTACAACTAGAATATACCTGTCTAGAGGAGAATGAGATAGGCGTCCAAAGAAAATACCTAGAGCACCCACATATACTACAGCTGATACCCTGTAAGAAGATCAGGCCTGGCGCCCCTATGGTAGGGCACCTAAAAGGTTTTGAAAATATTTTTAATGCAAGTGTGAGAACCCAAAACATTTGAAAAATATATAGCAAGTGAATTTAAATGCATGTTATTCAAATGAATGAATGCTTTTCATATTGAAGTTAGTGTCTCACACTCTCTTGAGGACACCTCACAACTCCACTAATGTGCACACCTAATGTAGCTACATATGACCCATCTAGCTAACTACCCCATAGCTAGTCTTGTCACATATAACCTACTATTTCCCACTACTATATCCCTGTGACACCCCGCCTAATTAAATACTAGTTGATCAGTCCTTTATTATATTAAATCAATGTATCCAGTTGGTTCATTCTTAGCATCACCGTCGTAAAAGAATTTTCTTTATTAATAACCTAATAAATAATTAAGCTAATTGTAGAAACATTTAATTTTATTTATTAAACTCCATCGTTGAAATCATATATGCATAAACCGATTTATGAATATTTCTAACGATAAATAATCAAACCATTCAAGTGAAATGAGCCACCTAAATTAATCAATCTAAATAAGTATCCACATCTAAGACCAACGTAATAGATAAAACAATCCAAAGTAAAAATTGAATACTGAAACAATAAAGGAATACAAAATCTCTATCAAGTCTAAACAGAATCTGGAAATGTGCGACGTATGCCCCAACTAAAAAGACTAAATAGAAAGATGAGAAGTCAAAGAAGGAATCGTCAACTGCAAGGACCTGCAACTCCCACACAAGTTGTAGCCCATCCACTAACCAATGAACTATGACTGATGCCCCTGTGGTCGGGCACCTGTAATATTTATATATAAAAGGAAAAAAAGGCAATAGAAAACGGGTCAGAGCCGAGTGTAAAACAACATGTTAGGACCTCGACACTCACTTGAGAATTCTCACCTCTTAACTAGTGTGCATGCCTAACATACTAACAAATTAACCTAGTTAAATCTAACCCAGTGAACTAGTCTAACCATGTCTTCATTCACCAGGCCTAATCCAAGTGATCACATAGTCATAGATTATATATGTAGACACCCCATTCTATTACCCCTAACTCTCCTTAGGTCCCTAGCACCTCCCTTCGTCCCAAGAAACCTAGGACATACCACAATTACTAACCTAGAAGCCATCGGAAACTCCCAGGCTCCATTTAACCAAAAATTCAAACTCTTCATCTCTACCGAGACTAAATGAATCTTCTAAGGACACTGAAAACCCTTTCCAACATGCCATTCCGTGCGTGATTTTGACTTACCATATAGACGAACAACCCATTTCATCCTGAAAAATAATCAAGAGGCCACTGGATGCTCCTGGGCTTCATTTGACCAAAGTCAACTCTTTAGCTCGATCAAGGCTGAATGAATCTTCAAAGGGAACTAAAACCCCTTTCCAACGATCCACCCTTTGCACGATTCTGACTTACCATGCTGACCAACAATTCGTTTCACACCGAAAGGTCACCAAAAGCTTCCTAGGCCTGGTTGATCAAAGTCATTCCCCAAACCGGGTCAAACTCTTTGAATTGTCGAAGTATATCTCCCAACCTTTCCAACGGTCCAACCCATGCATGATTCGGACTTACCATGCAGGCGAACGATCCGTTTGCATCCGAATGATTCCCCATCCAATGGTCCGACAAACACTTCCGAGCCATATTTGACCCAAAGTAAACTCCCTAACCTTGGAGAGGTCCAAAGGACTTTCAAAGGTATCTGAATTACCTTTCCAAAGGTTTTCCCCGTGCGCGATTCGGATCAACGGTTTGCGCTCTGCGGGTAATTTTCCAAAAAGGCCTGAAAGACACTACCAAACGGCCAGTTTCAGACGCTGCCTATCGGCAGATGCCGATCGAACATTCCCTAGGCCTATAAAAGGATTCCTTGACCTCATTTGCATGGGGAGCCTAGATTAAAAGCATATCACTCTCAGTAAATCCCAACAACGTCTCTCGAAGTCAGTGTGATTTCCATACCCAAATCCCCTTTCCACCTTCACTTTTCATCAAATTTGGTGAATTAACTACCCTCCATCATTATCCAAGTGCAAGGTCTGCTCTCCAACATTCATGATCTTCAAGAATGTCCAATTTTATCAATTCTTCCCTTAAATTCTCATTAATTCCCAATAACTTGTTTTATTACTTAGCACTTTTATTCTCTCATATCACATATCTTAATATACTTTTTATCTAGTATTATTTCACATCTCTTATTTTCATATAAATAAAAAAACCCAAAAAACAAGAAAAATAGGGTTTGCTCATAAATTTCAAATTGGGATTATCGCACTTTTCTCATAATTAAAACACTTTTTACAGACACACACAAATAAGAGAAGTCCCAGGTTGAATTTATGGTATAAACCCCACCTTTTATTTTCATACGAACTACGTGGACTTTGATGCTTTTATAGGCAACGTAGGCATCTCGGGTAAAACCCGAGACTCGAGTCCTTAATCTTACTTTTTCTCTCATTTTCTATTTTCTCTAAATCCAACCTCTTATATTCTATATATTTGTTCTTATTAGCGTATTATTCCACATGTGTTATCATTCCATTATAACGATCAACGTGAGGGTAATTGCGCAAATATTATTTTCTACATTATCCTTGCATTCCTACGAATGGCTCGCTTTATCTCTTCCATGATACAAGTCGAGGATTCCTATCTCCACCATATATTCACATGCACACATATCACGGGGAAAATAGAGGAAAATAACAAAAACCCACGAGAGACCGTAAGGGCGGAATGGGTGCCAAACACCTTCCCATTTCGTAACTCAGCCTCCGTACCCTTCACGAATAATTTTGGTTCCACACATATCAGTATTCCTTTTGAATGTTGTCGTTCAGGATGGATCCCTTTTTCTTTTGTCTATTTGGAGTAAAATAGACCGGTGACTTGAAATCTCTCTACATTTTTACACCTCACCAATTGATGCCGGCTGAAGCGCTCCCGAGAGGGATGCGCGAGACCCGAGATCCTCCCATGCCCTCACCGCGCCGCCGCGGGGATCGGGGATGTCCAAAGTGGCGACTGCGCTGGGGATATATATTTTGAGGGCTAGACTCTATTTACAAGGTTTTTATATTTATTTATATTTTCCCCTATTTTGCATGTTCCTTTTTCATAAGTATCCCATGCTTATGCTTCTATTCACACATTTGTAGAAAATTCTCCATGTACACTTCCCACCACATCCACCTAGGATCACATATATCCATGTGTTTTACGCATCACCCATCCATACTTTGTGAAACATTGGTACTTGTACTTTTATCCCTGTTTGGTATAATTAAGAAACCCATTCCCATCATAAGATACTATTAAGAGAATCATGCATGATTCACACAACATCACCAAAGGGCATTGTTATTGACCAAATTCTACCCAGTAACTTGAGGGTCACTTCGTGATGGGCGCCGGTCGAGTAGGGCGCAGTTATCCTAAGCGATATGACTCTCATATTCCAAAATTAAAGTACCTTTGACGTATAACGAACGGTTCCCCTGTATCGTACCATTTGACCGAAGTCATGACGGGAGGTATATCGCAGGGAACTCATTCACGTACGCCGAGTATATCAAATTCCCTCTCACATGTACCGTCCCCACTAGGTATATAGTAAGGAAATTCACGTACACTCAGGTATATCAAATGGCCTGTCCAAACGTACTGATTGCCCGCAAGAACAAGACGTATACCGTGGAAGTCACGCCAAAGGGGGGAACCATTTCTGATTCACCCAACCAACGGCATACCCGCATATAGGTGTCAAACCTAGGACACACCTGTTAGATTTTCGGTTTTAACCTGAAACTCTGTTGAAATTTTGGGTCGCCTGTTGCCCAAATTTTCGTGCATTTTTAAAACCGAACCCTGTTCGTGAGCCTAGTTACAAGTCCTTCCATAGCTTTGCATATATTATGAACCCAATTTTTCTAGGCTCGGGTCCCGTCTGGAATTTTATTTTTGCATTTAGGAGAATTAAATAAAAGTGAAGACCTAATAATCATACTAATCATGTTGAGTTCTGTCTCTAAAAATATTTCTCCCTTCTTTATCAAAAATCCAAAAATAATTTCTCTTTCAATCTTGAAAAAAATGTCAAAAAAATATTTTCCTCCTTTTTCTCAAAAACAAATCCCATTCTACGCCTTCTCAGGTCGATCGCACACCCTTGGCCTGACTCCTTATTGGCTTCGATCTTCAGTAAAATCACCTAAAAATTCTTCCCGTTCCCCTGTTAGTTCTTCCGAGTCCGGCATCCATTTGTCTTCCATGGAGAACACAGATCAAGTATCAGTTGAGTAGCCGGATCTGATGGCAGTCCTAGATCATCTCGTATCAAAGATTAACAACCTCTAAACTGAGGTCCGAGAGATGCAACGGAACTAGGTTCCTATTGCTCAAGAGCCCAAGGCCCAATTCCCTCGTGCTATGGGTCCACCCGACCCTGTTTGGATTCCTGAAGACTATCAGCACGCTCCACGTGCCCCTTCTATCAATGGGCCACCGCCTGCCTAACTTTCGATGCGGAATCTTCCCCAGCTTGGGGCTAACACGCCTATGATCATTGATCCGAAAGTGGAAGATTTGGACAAGTTCAAATAATATCTCAAGATGCTCAGTAAGAAGTTCGACCAAGTCCGAATCTATGGGAATTACATGGACAGCACCCACATGTCTCCTTATCCTAAAGCCTGGCTGCTTGAGAAGTTCAAGATGCTAAATATTGAGAAATTCGAAGGGAGTGGACCCCTGATTGTTCATCTTTGCAGTTATCATCATTCGATGACTCTCTTAGGGGCTTCGGAAGCAGTGATGGCCCAATTTTTTCAACAAACTTTGAAGGATAGCGCCCTACGATGGTTTTTGTATCTCGAAGAATATAGAATCCATAGTTGGGAGGATGTAGCCCGAGAATTGATGTCGCAGTATAAATACAATGAAGAGCTTGAGGTCACCCTTCGTGATTTAGAACTGCTCAAACAAAACTCTAGGGAATTAGTTAGTAACTTCATAGACCGATGGAGGGAAAAATCAGCTACTATAACAAATCGACCATCCGAAGAAGAACAAGTCAACATAGTGAAGAAGAATTTCTTACCCCATGTCCGACCAACCCTGGGAGGGCAATACTATCCCCACTTCTGACCTCTCAGAGAAGCTTGAGTAGAAATTGATGAAGGTCTTGCTAAAACAGAAGTTGAACCATAGAAAGTGTCCGAACAGTTCACCCCCAGAAAATATGATAAGCTTGTCAATGCCGCAGTCACAACCATCTATAACATCTCTCAACTAACCACTTCATGGGCACCAAAAACCCTCCATGTCCATGTCCAAAGAGAGTACACCGAGCTCCATGCTCCCCTCTCCAAAGTCTACCGGGCCCTATTTAGATGAAACTTCATCAAACCCTTAGATCCCCGTCCATTTCCAAATCCAATCTCCAAAAACTTCAAGGCAGATGCTCATTGCGCCTTTCACCAAACAGCTGGCCATACCACCGACCAATGCTTCCACCTCAGAAATATAATCCAAGGTCTCATTGTATGGGGTTCTATCACCCCACCCATCATTACTAAGGCAAACACCACTCACAATCCACTCCCAAATCATGTCAATGCCATCTTCTTAGAAGAGAACCCATAATTTGATCCCTCAACTAAAATCACACCCATATACTCTCCTAAACCTCTTCAAATCTGACCATATTTCCTCCTACAACCCACTAGCCTCGCTGATTTGGCACTATCACTCCTTACTAGAGCATGCATCACTGTTCATACCCATTCCGAAAATGAAAGTATGGAATTATCAGAAGTGTTAAATCAACTCCCAAAGTTCGGGCTGAAATTGCCCTCATAGATGAGTATCGTTTGCTAGAGGTTCAGTACTTTATTCTTAGAAGCGCGTAAATGGGCCCAAGAATTGGACATTTGGTTGGTACTAACCAATGAGGTCAGCCCAGATGACATTGTCCAGATTATGGCATATTTATTCAAGCAAACCAACAACATTTGTAGTATCACCGAGTAACTTGATACTTTAGAGATACAAGGGCGCCTAGTCCCTTCACCCTTACACATCCCCACATAATGTGAAGACATGTATGAAGAAGCCATTGAAGTTATCGAATGCATTGACTTTACATAGGAAGATATAATTATTTCCACCGGATGGGGGAAAGAATTCGAAGACTCAAATGAAGGGAAGGTTTCAGAAAAAATTGTCCCGGTAACCGATATGTGTGGGATGATATCATTTGAAGAACTCCTCGAAAAAATAAGCAAGGTTGAAGAACAACCTGAGATCGACGATGAAATGGGATTCATGTTCTTCCCTTCTTCAGTAAATTACATGACCAGATCAGGGAGGCATTACCAGATCCCAAGATCACTACCAACAAAAATTGAAGTTCTTCGTCGATGGGTGAGTCATCACCATTTTGGGTGATGATGACAATGTCGAGGGTGCAAGCACCAACAGTCCAATACTTGAGATACAACACAGGTCAAATGATATGCTTCTATTAGGATTACGAGTTGAGCCACTTCTACTCCCGGCAGGGGATGACTTCAAAGAAAGGGTTTGTCTAGAATATGACCCTCATGGCAACGTCAATGTGATTCAGATGTTCAGAAACATGAACTTCATGCCCGGATTGGGGCTAGGTCAAACACAATAAGGGATACCTGATCCCATCGAACTGAGGAAATCTTTCCCTCCTTGTGGCTTGGGGTATCAACCATTAGAACACGAGCTCATAATGATCCGCCAATCTCGACCAAAAAGAAGGCTATACTGCATTCAAACTATCCCCGGAGACTCCTTGAATGGATGATTCATTAAAGAGGGTGAAGACTTCACTTTTTGTAGCTATCCATAACCATGGTATGACCATAAAAACAAGAAGATGAATCCTGGAATGGAAATCTTTTTCCAAGATAGCTACCCATGGGCCGAGAGTTCCCAACACCATGTACAACTGCTCATCAATGATACCGAAGAGACTGAGGGAAGTGACTATGAAGATTCCTTCAACTTATAAACCCTAGGACTAGCACTCTGAATGGTTCATTCAGACAATACATCACTGGACCCATCCCATCTGATTAAAGCTGCTGATACACCTCACTTCAACTGGCACGTTGCGTCGATTCTACCTGTTGAAATCCCACCTAACCCTGATGTTTACACTATTTCTGCTTTTGTTGTCTATCCTTCCTCAAATGTAATCGAGATCTCCTTTAATGAGGTTCTCAATGTTTTTTTTCCTATCAATGAAATAAAAAAAGATTTTGAGTATCTTGTTGTGCCTTACATTAATTGTTTAGATTCTAACCAAACTTTTGATCATGATGATTTTGCAAATGAACAATTCTTAACTGATCTAAATAAGGTTAATAATAAAAAACATAACCGCATTCAAGTTAATGAAGAAGACAATGTTATTATTAACCTCGGTTCTAGTAGCCAACTATGCGAGATTAGGATAGGGGCTACCCTCAGCTATCATGAGCGTGCACAAATCGAAGAATTGCTAAAGGAATTCGTGGATGTCTTCACATGGTCTTAGAACGATATGTCTGATATGGATCATGAAACTGCTCAACATGAGATCGCCACTCTCCCAGATTACAAGTCGGTTAAACAAAAGTTGAGAAAGATCCGCACCGAATGGTCGATCAAGGTCAAAGAAGAGGTGGTCAAACAGTTGAACGTGGGATTCATTCATGTGATTTAGTATCCCACATGGCTAGCCAACATAGTGCCTATGCTGAAAATTAGGAGGAAAGGTTCGGATGTGTGTAGACTATAGGGACTTGAACAAAGCCTCTCCAAAGGATGATTATCCGTTACCCAACAACGACATGATCGTGGACAACATAGCTAATCATGCTCTCAAATTATTCATTGGTAGGTTTGTTGGATATAACCATATCAAGATGCACTCAGGTCACCAAGAAAAGATTACTTTCATCACCCCACGGGGAACCTTTTGCTACACTGTTATACCATTTGGTCTCAATAATGCTTGGGCTAGGTACCAAAGGGTTTCCACAACCATCCTCCATGATCTGATTCACAAAGAGGTTGAGGTCTATGTGGATGATATGATTATCAAACTAAAAACTAGAGAAGGTCATTATCCCGCTCTCCGAAAGTTCTTCGAATGACTGCGATAGTATCAGAAGAGACTCAATCAACAGAAATGGACCTTCGGCGTTATAAATGGAAAATTCTTAAAATTCATGGTCAGTGAGAAGGGGATAGAAGCAGATCCTGCAAAGATGAAAGCCATACATAAGATGCAACCTCCCCAAATAGAGAAAGAAGTCTGAGGTTTCCTTGGTAAATTACAATATATCAGTCGATTCATTAGCAAGCTAACCTCCATCTGCGAACCTATTTTCGAACTACTCCTAAAGGATTAAACCAAGGTTTAGAATGAGTCATGCCAAGAACATTTTGACCGAATCAAACAATATCTAACCCTACCTCGGGTACTCATGCCACCACAGACTGGTGTCCCCTTGCTTCTATACCTAAACTTAACCGACAATGCAGTTGGAGCTTTGCTAGCCTGATACCTTGATGATTACTACAAAGAAAGAGCCATCTATTGTTCCAGTCGAAAATTGGTTGGGTACGAAGTCAACTACACTGCTTTGTAAAAGGCATATGTCGCTTGTCTGGGTCACCCAAAAGTTGCAACAATACATGCTTGCCTTCCCCATCAAGATCATATCTCAAATGGACCCTACCAAGTACCTACTTGAGAAACCTGGCTTATCCAATCGAATGTCCCTATGGTTGATGCTCCTAGCCGAGTTTGATATCGCGTACATCATGCAGAAAGTCATGAAAGGAAGAGCCATCTCTAACTACCTCGTCGAATACCCCATAAAAGAAGCTGATGTCTGGGTCTCTCAATTCCAAGATGAAAACATCCTTTGCACTGCCCAAGTCAACATTCGATGGCAAATGTTCTTTGACGTCACTGCCAAGAAAAAGTGATATGGCATTGGGATACTTATGATCGCCCGAGATGACTCATGCACTCCCATTGCCATCAAGTTGGATTTCCCCTGCACCAATATCATGACTGAGTACGAGGATAGGCCTTCAAGTTTCTCTTTAGAAAGGTATTCAATGCCTAGATGTCTATGGGGATTCTTCCCTCATCATAGGTCAAGTGCTCAGAAAGTGGAAAGTCAAGGAAGAAAAACTCCAACCCTTCCATGCCCACTTAGAATAACTATCCTCCCAATTCCAACACATCACCTTCCATTACCTAATTCGAAATTCCCTCGCTACCTTGCCCTCTATGGTCGACATGCCCAAAGGAATAACAGTGACCCCCTTCCTAGTTCAAAAGCAAGATAAACCAACCCATTTCTACCACATTAAACGCGTCACCACGGAAGATCCAGAGCTAAGCAATTGTTGGTACTATGAGATCTGGTGCCTCCTCAAACACGGTAGGTATCCCGAGGGTTCCAACTAGAAAGATCGAGCAACCCTTCAAAACCTGTCCGCCCAGTACACATCTGTCACAAAACACTGCCCAAAAGAAATTTTTATGGTACTCATTTGCACTATATCGCAGGGGCTAACATCGAAAAGATAATGTAGAAGGTCCAGAGTGGGGAATGCGGGCCCCACATGAACGATCACATGCTTGCCAAGAAAATTATCCGACAAGGCTACTACTGGACAACCATGGCCCAAGATTGCTCCACTTATGTCCAAAAATGCCTCAAATGCCAACAATTCTCCAATATCCAACATATGCCTCAGTGAGAATTATACAACATGACTTCTCCCTAGCCGTTCTCCACTTAGGGTATCGATATCATAGGGAAAGTTACACCAAAGGCTTCCAATGGGAATGAGTTCATCCTAGTTGCCATTGATTACTTCACCAAATAGGTCGAAGCTGAGTCATACGCAGTATTGAACACTAAGAAAGTGGCCAAATTCATCAAGAAAAACATTATCTGTCGATATGGGGTCCCGCACGAGCTTCTGTCAGATAACGAGTTGCACTTCGAGGAAAAAGTCACAGAAGTAGTGAACGAGTACGGGATTCAGAGACAAAAATTTTCTCCTTACCAACCTTAGACCGATGGTGCAGTAAAAGCTTCCAATAAGATCCTCAAAGCCATCATCAGTAAGATGACCAAAAGTTTCTGAGATTGGGTCGACCGAATCCCATACGCCTTCTAGGGCTACCGGACCTCAATCTGAACCTCTACTGGGGCTACCCCTTACTCTCTAGTTTACGGCATGGAAGTAGTCCTACCTGTGAAGCTAGAAATACCCTCGTTACGCATCATTCTTGAAAGCAAAGTCAGTGAAGAAGACTGGTGCCAAAGCTATCTTAACCACCAGACCCTCCTGGATGAACGGAGATTAAAACCTCTATACCACATACAAGGGTACCATCACCTAATAGCGCATTCATTCAATAAGAGAGTCAAGTACCGTGGTGTCTGAGAAGGGGATTTATCCTCAAGGAGATAATAGAACCCATTTGGAACCCTCAAGGGAAATTCAAACCCAATTGGAACGGCCCCTACATTGTGAAGAATATTTTGTCCGACGGTGCCTCCATGCTCACTGACCTAGATAGGGAGGAGATGGATTTTCCAGTCAACCTGGATCGTCTTAAGAAGTTCTACCCCTAGTCTGAAATCTCAGCGCGCTACAACTCTTCTCATGTCCCTTTTATTCTAAAAAAAATCTCTTCATTCCCCTCTACCCAGAATTACGTGGGCCTGATGCTCCGCAAAAACCATTTTCAAGCAAAATTAAAACATTCAAAATCCTCAGAGGTACGTAGGAAACTCATACATCTTACATGAGCACAACCCTTTCTTTTTCACAGAAATATATTATTTTCTTATCTCCGAGAATGAGAGTTCATTCTAATATATACTTGAACAAAATGATTATATATGCCTTAGCGATCGATATAGATAATTCAAAAATACAAAACTCATCAAAAGGCAGAGCTGGATGATCAGAAACTTGTTTATTTCATTAATAAGAAATGACGGCACAGATTATTTAAGAAAAGGAATGAATAACTCCCTCCCCCCTACCCTCCTAAAAAAGCCAAATAAAATCCCAACATTTATTCCACATTACACAATAAACTCTCCATGAGTCCTACCCATAGCTACCATAGGAGCCTGCTCCGCCCACATCATCTACATCCTGGGGTCCCCAAGTTTCCCTTGCCTAAATAGAGTGCCACAGACACTCCATGGACCGATAAGCCCGAGCCAGTTTTGAAAAAACCACAACACCTCCTTCCATGGTGTTAAATGAAACAAACCACCTTTCCCCACTCTCCACTGCCAACATATTGCTGACCACTCTCCTCCACAGCCACTTCATATAATCCCCAGGGATATGACAAACTCACCCAATAGACTGGGAGGGATGGGTCGATGGACGTCGACTCTCCCACAGAGAGCCAAGCCACATGTGTAGACGTTCAATCAAATCTTCTACCAGAAAGAAATTTAGTGTCTTAGGTCGCACGACCTGTGCCCAACCAAATTGGTGTAGAAGTCGCTAAGAGAAATAAAAAGAGGTCTGCCTGAGAGCAACTAGTCGCACATATGAGTATTCTCCTAGCTCCATAATAGGTAGCAACTATCCCCACCAAGGCACTGACAAGTACAGATTTCGAGCCCCATTCTCCACAAACCAGTTCCTCCAGCAAACAGTGATCTAGCCGCCGAAGGAGGAACACAAAGAAGCCCAGCCAACAAATCCCTAGGGGAACGGGAAAATTTGGGCAGAGCCGTAGCAACGCTGGGATTTATCCCCAACATGGCATAAAATTCCTCGCAGGTAGGACAAACTCCATCTAGACCAAAGAGGAATACATGGTCTTCGGGGTACCAAAATTGTACCGCTGCCATCAGCATGTTCCACTCAATGGGCCGATTGTGCCACAAAGAAACTCGATGCATGTTGAAAGGATCGTAGTCGACATTATAAGAGCATATTGCTTCCAAGGCTTCGAGGTAGTTAGAAAACTCAATGCTACCAGGGAGAGCCATCTTGCAAGACTAAGAGATAGTAGGCAAGTAAGAAAGAATGTGAAAGTGTGATGAAAACACTCCACCCTTACCCCTTTTAATACTTGAGAACCCTGACAAGAGACAAAATCGATGTCTAAATCGGAGGGAATCCTACCCCACAAAGTACAGAAGGCTGAAGAGGGTACCAATCAAAGCTTTGAATTTATGGGACTATACTAAACTGCCGATTGGCAGGACAGGGTTCTTGCCGATCGGTAACCCCTCATTTTTAGAACTTTTCCTTTTTGCTCTTTTGTCAAATCAGAAAACCCAATAAAAATAAATTGATGTTCTCAACAGTATTTAAAAATCCCTTTTCCTCCTTATATAATTTCCCATTTTAATTAAAACTTTCCTTCAAAAATTCCAAAAATATTCCTTTTTGCAATCTCTGCAGCAAAGTAAAAAGCGCATGTGCATTCATTCATTCATCATTAATAGAAGACAGAAAAAAAAAACTCCATTGCATTGCATATATTTGTTTTATATGTTACATCAATTTTGCAAGAAATAAAAGAAAAACAAAACAACGTGACTCAGCCCGAACCTACAGTCTTTCTCTCTCACCTACCCTTCACCTCTCTCTAAGAGATTCCACCCCTGTGACGTGCTCTCTTTCCCTAGGGACGAGATGACGCACCACCACTACCTGACCTAGAGTCTTCTTCTGACGAAGCTGATGGCACCAAGCAAGAAGGAACAAGAATTGCGTCCTGAATATGGGCAGTCGCTGAAGATATCCAATCTCTAATGTGTCTCAGTCAAGTGGTCGACACTTGAACTTGCTGTAAGGAAAAGAAAAATCACTATCAAAGCATAAGGGATCAAAGGAGAAAAGAAATAAAGAGGAGAACAGAAAGGTCTACCGCAGGATGAAGGACCTCCTCTGTCAAGCCCAACTCCTCTGGATCCATTGCATAAGGGCGGTGTAGCGTAGGCACTATCCCTCCATCAGCCCATCAAATATTCTATAAAGGAGTGTGCAACCGCACGAAAGGTACCTCCAAAATCATCGCCGTAGACATCGATGGACCACCTTCACTGTGGGAGGACCCCACTGGATGACTCAAACCCGCAGGAGGGAAAGGAAAGGCATCATATATGATGGGCGCCATTAACCAGCTCGTTACAAAATCCATGCAGTCATACGGTGCAGTCGTGTTAGTGTAAAATAAGTAGGACTCATTGATCATCACGGCGTCCCTCGACTTCTCCCGCTTCATAGACGTAGGACGCTGTGTAGGTGGAACCACCACCTCCTCCTCAGCAATTTGCCAAACCACCCGCTCACCGAGATACCAAGAATGACCAAACTCAAACTCCAGTAAATGCCTCATCTGTGCGTTCACCCTAGTCACCCCCATATCCTGAACGGATGTCTCCCAGGGATAAAAAGTCACCTGAAAATCCTCAAGAAGGCATAAGTCAATAAAAAATCAAAGCATGCAAAATCAAAGATTGAAAAGGAAAAGAGTCTTACCCTATCACTGGTCTGTCCATTCAAGACCTGATGCACTGCCTCCCGGGAGAAAAATCCCTTCGAATGTCGATTGCCTTTCCCCACTGATACAACCAGTAGGAATCCCCAAAAGTCTCATCCTTAAGAGAAATTAGCTGGGTATTACACCCAATCACCTCATAAAACCACGTCTGCCAAAAGATAATGATTCTCAATAAAAAAAGGGATGCATAAGGAAAATGCGAATGCATGAAAGGAAAATGCGAATGCATGAAAGGAAAATGCATAAAATAAAGAATACCTCAAGAAGGTGCGTGGATCCAGTAAAAGTCTGCCGAAAGCACCGGCTGAATGCATCCAAAGAACAGTAAAGGGTCACCAAAGTCAGACTCCCCCGATCATAGAAAGGGATGTTCGAAAACACCCTCAAGTACGGGAAGAACCACAGATGGACGACGTCATCGCTCGACACCACCATGAAGCCTCCCATCATTACCAGGATAAACAAGCGGGCCATCTGCCTCACCTACACCCCATCATCCACATCAACCTCCCTACTCAATAAAACATCCTTAAGGAGGGATAACAGATAAAATCCCCACACTCTATCCTCCCTACATCACCAAGCGTCGCATGCACCGCCTCTGGCCTCACCTACAAAGAGCGATCCACCTCTATCTTCTCTCCATCACAATCTAGCCCCAGCAGCTGATTCACCTCTATGGGAGTCACTGTCATTCCCCTGAAGCCGAAATGGAAAGTATGGGTAGTGTCCCACCACCTCTCCCCAGAGCGGATAAGATCATTATCGAACGAGGTGTCTCATTCAGTGCAGACGCCAACCTCCCAAAACTCGCTGATGATACCACCGCATAAGTGGAAGATGCTCCCATACATCCTTAAGCCCTGTCATCCCGTGGGAACGCATGTTATTCAAAGAGATATTAGACTGTCAAAAGGAAAAATCTTGTCAAAATTCCGAAAAAAAAAAAGAAGAAGGAAATCACCAAGAAGAATGCCAAAGATCATTTTACTTGCGTAACCACCAAAGCCCACCACCTTCGAAGAACGATAACGCAATTGCTCCCACAGCAAGGTCTGCTCATCCCCAACCGACTCAAATGCGTCGAAAGAATACTATCTCCCCAAAGCAAGAGGTGCTCTGGCCCTCCACTCCACGTTCACCCAATCATCAACAGTCAACCACTCCTTATGTACTGCAGTGATCACAAAAGTGGCCATTTCTTGAAGATCGGAATTCTAGAACGATTCACAGAGAGAAATCGCAGAAAGAGAGAGGGCAAGAAGCTGTGAAGAAATGAAAGGAATTCGCCCCCTTTACATAGGATGCTAAGAGTCATGCTGATCGGCACTGTCCCAAACCCTACCGATCGGCACTGCCCCTTTACCTTCTCGAGGTAGTCCAAAAGTTTGTGCCACTGCTGAATGGCACTCCTATGACAATGCCGATTGGTACCGCCCTGAAAATTTTGTACAGAAATTCCTAGAAAATACCAAAAAATCCTAAAAAATCCTCAGAAAATTCCTAAAAATCCCAGGAAGGATTTAGAACATTTTCACCAAGAAAGCATCGCACTCCCTAGGACAACACTTCCTTTTCTCCAGTGTAACTCTCAAAAGCCAAGTGAATCTCCTCCCGACAGTATCCCCGGAAGATACCTAAGGATCACCTCCTATACCCGAAAGGTCTCAAACCTGCCGAGCGATGCGTCCAACACCTGGACCACAAAATCATCTCCCCAGTAAAGTTTATAACACCAAACTAGTTGTCCCCCCCGCAAGGTCTCCAAGAGATACAAAAGTCTCCCCAAAAATCAGCTCCCCAGCTGAAATCAAAATTATAAGGTGTTTTCCCCTGTAAAGTTCCCCGAGAAAATCTTATCTTGAAGCCCTCAGAATTGTCTTCGATCCGCGGGATTGGTCATTTCAACTTTAAGCCCGCGTAATTGGCTTCGATCCGTAAAATTGTTCATTTTAACTTTAAGCTCGTAGAAATTGGCTTCGACCCGCTGAATTGGTCGTCTCATTCTTAAGCCCGTAGAATCTGTGATTTTAACTTAATCACGCACAATTGGCTTCGGCCCGCATAATTGGTCACCCTCATCTTAAGCCCATAGAATTGGCTTTGACCAAAAGAATTGGTTATTTCAACTTAAGCCCGTAGAATATTCTTCGACCCGCAGAATTGGTCGCCCTCATCTTCAAGCCCACATAATTGATCATCCTTAACACCGCTTTAGGTCCTCGGAATTGATCTAAAACCTTTGATCTCCATTCCAAACCATCCCCAATACACCCCCTTAGGTCCTCAGAATCGACCTTGACCCTCTAAATGGGTCATCCTCGCTTCCCTTAGGTCCTCAGAATTGACCTCGACCCTATGAGTTAGTCATCCTGTCTTACCTTAAGTCCTCCGAATCGACCTCGTCCCTCTAAATTGGTCATCCTCACTTCCCTTAGGTCCTCATAATCGACCTCGAACTTCTGAATTGGTCATCTTCACTCCCTTAGGTCCTCTGAATTGGCCTAGACTCTCTGAATTGGTTATACTGTCTCAAAGGCATCATGTGGTGTCTATTCGATGGCTATCATTTGTTGCAAACTCAACTGTAGATTATATTTATAGACACCCCTTTCTATTACCCCTAACTCTCCTTAGTTCCCTAGAACCTCTCTTCATCAATACAACCCAGGTCATACCCCATGTACTGACCTAGAAGCCATCGGGCACTCCCAGGCTCCGTTTGACCAAAAAGTCAAACTCTTTAGCTCAATCGAGACTAAATGAATCTTTGAAGGGAACGTAAACCCCTTTCAAACGGTCCATTCGGTGCGTGATTCTGACTTACCATGCGGACGAACGACCCATTTCCCCCCGAAACTTGATCAAGAGGCCATCAAATGCTCCCGGGCTCCATTTGACCAAAGTCCACTCTTTATATCGATCGAGACTAAATGAATCTTTAAATGGCATTGAAATCCCTTTCCAACGGTCCACCCCATGTGCGATTCTGACTTACCATACTGACGAATGATCCGTTTCACTCCGAAAGGTCACTAAATGCTTCCCGGGCCCGATTGACCAAAGTCAACTCCCCAAACCAGATCAAACTCTTTGGAATGTTGAAGTAAATCTCCTAACCTTTCCAATAGTCTACCCCGTTTGTGATTCGAACTTAACATGCGAACAAATGATCCGTTTACGTCCGAATGATTCCCCGTCCAATGGACCGACAAATGCTTCCTAGCCACATTTAACCAAAAGTCAACTCCCTAACCTTGGAGTGGTCCAAAGGACTTTGAAAGGTCTCTGAATTAACATTCCAACGGTTTCACTGTGTGCGATTTGGATCAACGATTTGTGCTTTGAGGCCAATTTTTTGAAAAGGCCTAAAAGATACTACTAAACGACAGGTTTCTGACACTGCCTATCGACAGGTGCCGATAGGCAGGACAAGGGATAGGCCAATCAACAGTTCCCTGAGCCTATAAAAGGAGGCCTTGACCTCATTTGCAAAGGTATCCCAGATCAAAAGCATATCACTCGCAGCAAATCCTTAAAACCTCTCTCAAAATCACCATGATTTCCATACCCAAATCCCCTTTCCACCTTCACTTTTCATCATCCTTTTCATCAAATTTGGTGAATTAACTACCCTCCGTGATCATCCAACTATAAGGGCTGCTCTCCAACATTCAAGATCAAGCTCAAGATCTTCAAAAAAATCAAATTTTCTCAATTCTCCCCTTAAATTCTCATAAATTCTCAATAACTAGTTTTATTACTTAGCACTTTTATTCTCTCATCTCACATGTCTTAATATACTTTTTATCTAGTATTATTTCACATCTCTTATTTTCATATAAATAAAAAACCCCAAAAAAATAATAAAAAGTGGGTTTGCTCATAAATTCCAAATAGGGATTTTCACACTTTTCTCACAAGTAGAACACTTTTTACACACACACACAAATAAGAGAAGATCTGGTTGGATTTATGGGATACCCCCCCACCCCATACCTTCGTTTGCATGCGAACTACGTGGACTATAATGCCTTTATAGGCTACATAGGTGTCTCGGGATAAAACCCGAGACTCGAATCCTAATTCTTACTTTTTCTCTCATTTTCTAGTTTCTCTAAATCCAATTTTCTTATATTCTATATATTTGTTCTTAGTAGCATATTTTTTCACATGTGTTATCCTTCCATTATAACGGTCAACGTGAGGGTAATCGTGTAAATCCTATTTTCTACATTATCGTTGCATTCCTACGGATGACTCACTTTATCTCTTCCATGATACAAGTTGAGGATTCCTATCTCCACCATATATACACATGCACACATATCACGGGGAAAATAATGGAAAATAACAAAAATCCATGAGAGACCGAAGGGCGGAATAGGTTCCTAACACCTTCCCATTTCGTAACTTAGCCTCCGGACCCTTCTCGAATCATTTTGGTTTCGTACGTATTAGTATGCCTTTTGGATGTTGTCCTTCAGGCTGGCTACCTTTTTCTTTTGTCTATTTTGAGTAAAATCGACTAGCTACTCTAAATCTCTCTACATTTTTGCACCTCACCAATTGACGTCAGCTGAAGTGCTCCTGATAGGGACGCATGAGACTCGGGATCCTCCCACGCCCTCACCGTGCCGTCGCGAGTAGCGGGGATGGCCACAATATCTTATAACCCTTTTACTTGGAATATCTTAATATAATTATGTTCAACACAATACACACTTATGTCCTCAACCACTTAATCCATTTAATATTAATTCTTAAATTTTACGTACTTACAAGCACAGTAGATAAATCATAATTACATATATTTATCACTCATAATATATATACTAATAAGGAACCCCACATAAATCTATGGTGCTGGCATACTCTGCTATCAAGTGTGACACCCCACCTTATTAAATACTGGGTGATCAATCCTTTATTACATTAAAATGAAGGGGAACGGTTGGTTCATTCATATCATCATTGTCGCAAAATAAAATTTCCAATATAAACCCCCCTTCATAATTAAGCTAAGTGTCAAATCAATTTAAACCTTATTTACATTATATTAAATTCCAATATGAAAACCTTTTTCTTAACCAACAATTTGTGACACCCCGACTAATTAAATACCGGGTAGCTACTCCCTTATTAAATTAATACAAAATGTCAAGTTGGTCCAATTAACAGCATCACTGTCGAAAACATTTTAATCATTACTAACCACCTAGTATTTAAAAAGTAAGATGTCAAATTTTAAATTAAGTCTGATTAACATACAATAAGAGAATTATGAAAGAATATCATAACCATACACCATAAAGTCTCAATAAAGTAACCAACAATTAGTAATAAGTCCGGAGGAAAACCCCTCACAACAATCCCACCACTGAAATAAATAAAACAGTATATCCTGAATTAATTACATGCCAACAATCTGATTAACTGAAATATGAAATGTCTCTAATAGAAATGGGAAACATGCCCTAAAAATGATGAAAACTAAATAGACTCAAGACAAAAGAAACGTCTACTAGCAAGGCCCTGTAACTTCCACAAACAGCTACAGCTCGTCACCTGAATGGAAATCATATGCATGGTGTCCTTGCGGCTGGGCACCTAAAAGGTTTTTACAGAAATAGATTTGAAAGCAAACGGGTCAGAGCCCGAAACTGGAGAGTATTTTAAAAACAACAAGTTCTTTAATAACATTAAAACAAAGAATGCAAAATAAATGTTAGGACGTGCTCACATGAAATACTCACCTCTCGTCTAATCGTGCACTCCTAACGTACAATACCCATCTAAGTGGTATTTTTATCTAACTAAACCGACATAAGTTCTAACCCATCTACTCGATTCACAATATGAATTCCCAATGTTATCACTTGAATATATAGCTTTACTTAAACTCGGATTCTCAATTATTAGCATTACCATTTACTGGAGGTTATCCCCTTATTTATCTTCTCAAGGAGTTACTATAAATTATTCTCATAATTAAACATGACAAGTCTGTTCATTTAACTGCATATCATTCACATCATAAATAAACAATACAAGCACCCCGAGACTAAGCTACGGTGCACACATACTCTGCTATCCATCTCGGTACATCACGTACATAAGGATCACGCATTCCGAATCTCTCAGGAATGGTTCTCAGATAACAATCACAATCAATAGACGCGAAAACAGTCACATCACATGGATCACGCACATACCTATGCTCCCATGATCAGTAGACTTATTAACTTCCCAATAAGTACTTCTTTGACCTATGTCCTCGAGGTACCAATCTATATCCCCCCCTGTAGGCACACAAAGATTAGATGGCCCTAAACGAACGCAAACCTCCCGTAATAGCAAGTATGGTAGGTATGTCATACACATAAATCATATATACTAAGCATGCACACATCTTAGTAATTACCATATTTTATTGGTGGTATACTTCTCGTTCTTATACCAACTTTTAATGTCACGATTCATATGCCCCCGGTTCATAAGTATTCAAGTCATTAACTATCCTCGCATCGTGATTAGTCACTCGCGCCCTAATCCACCAGTATCATTTGGTTCAAATCACTCTTCTATATTTTACTCCTTAATATATCCCGAATATCCCAAATATATCAATTATTCATCAAGGGAATGTTATCCCTACAATTAGACAAGGTTTCGGGACACTAGAAATCAAATCAGGCCAAAAAGGACATTCTGTCAACTCGTTAGAAGTGTCGTTCGAACGAGAGTTCGTTTGAATGAAATGGGCATCTAACGAACATCCAACTCGTTAGAAGGCAAACTGTTAACTCGTTAGAAGCTCGTTCGAACGACCTGGGCAGGTCTTCTAACGAGGTGAAAGTTTCGAGCCCAGAATTCTCCTATTTCGTTTTTCCTAATATTCTTCACCTCTAATCTCATCTAAACATCATTCCAACAGTAGTTCAAGATTTCTAATCATTCCTAAACATACATAAGTCGTATTTTAACATATTTATGGGGTTAATTCATCCTAAACAACACCCAATTATCAAATATCCTAAGTTTTCCCCAAACCTTATGAGTATGAACCCTAGAAAATTAAAGTCATCAATATCCATAATTAAATCCATTTTTGTAACATGAAAGATGTATTTCTAACAGTATAATCACCCAAACACAATTCTACGTACAATCTCTTTATCAAAACATGAGTTTCTAATTCCAATTTCATGGGTTTTTGTCATTCTCCCAAAACAATGAAATAATATAAATTTCTACGCATGGAAAAAGCATTCGTTGCAAATAACATAATTAAACCACTTGCCTTGGATTAATCTTCAGAATTTGATGTTGAATTTTGAAGGTTGCTTTCTCTCTCTCTACAATTTCCTCCAAAGATGGTGATGGTGGCTAGGGTTTCCTCTTTGGAACTTCTCCTAACTTCTCCTATAACTCCCGTAGCCCTCTAACTAGTTAAGTGCTGGTAATGGGTTAGTGGGTTCCTAAATACCCTATTTTTAATTCCAAAAATTCGTTGGTTCTAAATCCCAAAATTCCAAAATTACCAAAATACCGTTTTAAGTTGCCGGTATGGCCCAAAAATGCCCCGGGACCCAAACTAAACCCCCGGCTAGTGTTTTCTGACTATTTCGACCCTTCCGGACGCGTTGGCGCACTCCAAATGACCATACGGTTAATAAAAATAAAATTCACTTTTTCATTAAAATAGTTATATTCCTGACGCGACTGTCACACGCGTCCTAACAAAATTTCCAAATTGCCGTATTTCTATCTGGTGATAATTTCAATATTTTCAATATTCATATACTTTCATATATACACATTATAATAAAATACCAACTCACATCTCATTAGTTTTTTATCCGGATTAATTCTCAGTTAATTCACATTTAATTTAATTAATCCCATAAATAAATATCCATAAAAGTACGGGGTATTACATACTTCCCCCTAATAACAGAATCAGAATTTCGTCCCAAAATTCGGTACTAGAAAGTAACTGGTAAAAACAGCTCTGGATAACGTTCGCGCATCCTATCCTAGCGCCCCCATGTGGACTCCTCGGCATTATGATGCGGCCACTGAACACGTACTAACGGAATTATCTTTGACCGCAGTTTTCGCTCACTTCGGTCCAAAATTGCAATCGGCCCCTCTTCGTAGGAGCTATCAGGCCGGAGATCGATGTCCTCCAAAGAAATGTGAGAATGAGACAAATCGTCTCTAGGATATTTCCTTAGAGAGGAAATATGAAACACATCATGAATCCTGTGTAAATGCTCCGGTAACCCAGGTCTATATGCAACAGACCCAATCCGCTCGATGATAGGAAATGGTCCCACATATCTCGGTGCCAACTTCCCTTTCTTCCCAAATCGCATAATCCCCTTCATAGGAGATACTCTGAGTAAAATCTGGTCCCCCACTTGGAACTCCCTGAAGAACCTCTTCTCATCAGCATAGCTCTTCTGCCGATCTTGAGCTACCCGAATGCAACTCCGTATTAATTCTATCCTTGCCGAAGTATCCTGAATCACCTCCGGCCCAAGTAGTTTGTTGTCCCCCACCTCCAACCAACATGCTGGGGAACGACAAGGTCTACCGTACAACGCCTCAAATGGAGGCATGCCAATGGTGAACTGGTAGGAGTTGTTGTGAGAAAACTCCACCAGTGGAAGATACTACTCCCATCCACCCCCAAAATCAATGATGCACATACGCAACATGTCCTCCAACATCTGATTTGTACGTTCAGTTTTCCCATCGGTCTGCAGGTGATATGCCGTACTCAACCGCAAATCTGTGCCCATGGCCTCCTGAAAACTCTCCCAAAACCGTGAAAAAAATATCTTGTCTCGGTTAGACACGATATTTAGGGGCACACCGTGAAGTCTCACTATTTCTGCAATAAAAAGCTGGGCATACTGTCCCGTAGTGTAGTCGGTCCATATGGGTAGAAAATGAGAGACTTTGGTCAAGCTGTCCACAATTACCCAAATGGAGTCGTGACCTCTCTGTGACGTAGGCAACCCCGTGAAAAAGTCCATGGATATGCTCTCCCACATCCACATCGGGACCTCTAATGGCTGTAAAAGTCCTTCCAGTCTCTGATGATCCCCTTTTACCAGCTGACAAGTGGTGCATTTAGAAACAAACATCGAAATATCTCTCTTCATCCCGCTCCACCAATACTGATGTCTCATGTCTTGATACATCTTGTCCCCACTGGGATGTACCGCGAACCGTGAGTCGTACGACTCTGCTATCACTTCATGTCACAATTCCTCCCCTTTCGAAACTACCAGTCTCCCATTGAAGCGTAATCCCCCATGTGAGCTAACGGTATACGACTCGGCTCCCTCTGTTAGTAATCGAACTATCTGTTCCTGACAGAATGATTCATTTGCCTGTGCCTGTACCACCTTCGTGACAATCTGCGGTGTAACAGTCATCACAGACATGAACGATCGGGCCACTGCATCCTGGTGTCCCAACTCCTTGCACTTTGCCTTCCACACCCCTACCACCTCATCGACTGGCGTACGCTCAATGCGTCTGCCACCACATTAGCCTTCCCTGGGTGATAATGGATATCAAACTGATAGTCCTTCACAAACTCGAGCCAACTCCTTTGCCGGATATTCAACTCCTTCTGCGTGAATAGGTACTGTAGGGACTTATGGTCCGTGAACAATCGAAACTTCTCCCCCAAAAGGTAATGTCTTCAAATTCGAAGGGCAGATACAACTGCCGCTAACTCCAAATCACGAGTGGGGTAATTCTTCTCGTGAGTCTTAAGCTTATGGGAAGCATAAGCTATGGCCTGACTGTCCTGCTGCAATACACCTCCAAGTCCTTGTAAGGATGCATCGGTGTAAACTAGATACTCAACTCCCGGTCTCGGCAATGCTAACACAGGTGTTGAAGTCAACTTGTCTTTCAATACATCGAATGCCAACTGGCAGGCATCACTCCAAATGAACGGCACACCCTTACGAGTCAGATGTGTGAAAGGACCTGCTATCTCTGAGAATCCCCTAATAAATCTCCTGCAGTATCCTGCTAGGCCCAAGAAACTACGGATCTCAATCGGTGTCGGGTGCTGTCCCCACTCCCTCACCGCGGATACCTTCCCCAGATCAACAGATATCCCTCGGTCAGAAATAATATGGCCCCAAAACTGAACCTCCTTCAGCCAAAACCCGCACTTCTCATACTTTGCATACAGATCGTTCTGACATAACGTCTGCAAAACCTGTCTCAAATGCTCGGTGTGCTCCTCTTCTGTCTGGGAGTAAACCAGAATATCATCAATGAAGATAATGACGAACTGATCTAGGAACTCTCTGAACACCCTATTCATTAAGTCCATAAACATGGCTGGAGCATTGGTCAAACCAAAAGGCATAACCCGAAACTCATAGGAACCATATCTCGTTAAGAAAGCAGTCTTCGAGATGTCCTCCTCCCTGAAATGCAAGTGATGGTATCCCGATTGCAAATCAATCTTTGAGAAGAAAGAAGCTCCTCTCAGCTGGTCGAATAAGTCATCGATTCGGGGTAACGAATACTTATTCCATATAGTGACCTTATTCAAATCCCAGTAATCTATACACAACCTTAACGATCCATCCCTCTTCTTTACGAACAACACAGGGGCACCCCACGGCGAAGTACTCCTCCGAATAAACCCCTGACCCAACAACTGCTCAATCTGATCTCTTAACTCTCTCATTTTAGCTGGAGCCATACGGTATGGTGCACGGGCAATAGGTCGAGTGCCCGGCATCAAATTGATCACAAACTCTATCTCCCTACTCGGAGGTAATCCAGGTATATCCTGAAATACATTGGCAAACTCTCGAACAATCGGAATAGAATCAAGTGGTATCACCACTTCCTTAGAGGTCTCCTCCTCTATATAGTACAAGTGGGTGGACGATCCTCCCTCAGGATGAGGCATCTCCATTAAAAACATCTCTTGCCCTGGAATGATAAAGACAATACTCCTACTAAAACAGTCAATCATGGCTCGGTACACAACTAGACAATCCATACCAATAATGGCATCATACTCGGTCATCTCTAACACTAACATATTCGCGGGTAAAGTAAACCCCCCGATCTCTATACTCACGCCTCTACATACAAGGGAAATCATATAACCTCTACTCAATGGAGAATCAACACAAGTAACCGTACTCTCGGCGGTGTCTAACAACCCAATGGTGCGTGCAAATCTCATAGCAATGAAATAGTGTGTAGCCCCCGTGTCAAATAAAATGCGCCACATAGTCCCCTGAATAGAGAACATACCCTCAATGGTCGGTGGATCCTGTGGGGATGCGGCCTGCTGAAGTTGATATAATCTTCCATACTGAAGTTGTCCCTGCTCAACTGGGACCACTGGAATGGGTGGTAATGCTGCCATCTGTGGTGGTGCTGGGAGGGCGGCGGGAAACATAGGCCTTGGTGGCTCCTGTCGATCACCCTGCTGCTGCTACTGTGGGGCCCTACCCCTATTAGGACAATCCTGGCATTTATGCCCAGTCTTGCCACAAACGTAACACTTCCCCGAGAAGTTCCCCCCTCTCTGTCCCTGCTGCCCTCGGCCCTGGTGGCCGTTACCATTCCTCCCCTGGCCCTGCTAGCCCTGCTGAAACTGCTGTTGACCATTCTGGCCCTGCTGGCCCTAATGGCCATTCGGACCCTGATGGCCCTGCCTAAAACCTCCCTGTCCATGCCTGAAATTCCCCGATCTGAACCTCTTATGATCCCCCTGCTGGGAACCCTAGTCACCCTCCCTCTGCCCCTGAGTAGATTGTTCCCCACTGGCACTATTTCCTCCAGTCTTGCCCTAATGGCTGGACTCTCCTGATCTCTTGCTCTCAGCCATGTGAAAGCGGTGATCCTGGCAGTGTAATTGTACAGCGTTAACCACGTCAGAATAAGTTGCCAATGAGAGGTTCCCCAATAAATGCTAACGGATCCTCCATGTCAATCCATCTGTAAACTTATGGATCTTCTTCTCCTCTGTCGGTATTTCATCTGGAACAATATTCAGAAGAATGGTGAATTCGGCCTCATACTCGGCCACAGTCCTTCCCTCATGTCTGAGATTCATTAACTTCTTCCTCATATTCGTGTGAACGGCTGACGGAAAATACTTGCGGTCATACCACACCCAAAACTCCTGTATAGGGAAAGTATCTCTCTCCTCCTCGGTGGTAATAGACTCCCAACACTATAGTGCAGATCCCACTAGCTTGAAAGTAGTTAGTACCTACTTCTTAACATCGGTGCACTCATACATCCTCAAGTGCCTCTGAATGTCTTTCCTCCACTGAATTGAAACAATAGCATCGTTGCTACCTGCGAACTCCGGCGGGTGCGCTTTCTGAAAAGCATCACGTACACGTTCCCAAGTAGACGGGAATGCATGTTCCTGAACTGGCGTGGCTCCTGGCACCTGGGGTGGTGCCTTCTGTACAACTGTTAGAGCGGCATTTACCATTTAGGCTACAATGGCTGCAACCTCAGCGGCATTCATGGTGCCCTGTACTGGTGCTGGCTGGGGCTCTGGCTGTGCATCCCTATGAACCCGTGGTGCACGTCGTGGAGGCATCAGAAATAAGAGTAAGGTCTATAAGTTAGCAGTTATAAACCCAAAATATCTAAAGAGAGACGCATACATAAAAGAATACAACAGTCCTAAAATATAGGGCTCTACATCAAAGAAAGCTCAGCGGAAACATAATAAGTCGTACAGATCCTAAAGGACACTAGAACCTGATGCTCTGATACCACCTGTGACACCCCGACTAATTAAATACCGGGTAGCTACTCCTTTATTAAATTAATACAAAATGTCAAGTTGGTCCAGTTAACAGCATCACTGTCGAAAACATTTTAATCATTACTAACCACCTAGTATTTAAAAAGTAAGATGTCAAATTTTAAGTTAAGTCTGATTAACATACAATAAAAGAATTATGAAAGAATATCATAACCATACACCATAAAGTCTAAATAAAGTAACCAACAATTAATAATAAGTTCGAAGGAAAACCCCTCACAACAATCCCACCACCGAAATAAATAAAACAGTATATCCTGAATTAATTACATGCCAACAATCTGAATAACTGAAATATGAAATGTCTCTAACAGAAATGGGTGACATGCCCTACAAATGATGAAAACTAAATAGAGTCAAGACCAAAGAAACGTCTACTAGCAAGGCCCTGTAACTTCCACAAACAGCTACAGCTCGTCACCTGAATGAAAATGATCTGCATGGTGTTCTTGTGGCTGGGTACCTAAAAGGTTTTTATAAAAATAGATTTGAAAGCAAACGGGTCAGAGCCCGAAAGGGGAGAGTATTTTAAAAATTGCAAGTGATTTAATAACATTAAAACAAAGAATGCAAAATACGTGTTAGGACGTGCTCTCATGAAATTCTCACCTCTCGTCTAATCGTGCACTCCTAACGTACAATACCCATCTAAGTGGTATTTTTATCTAACTAAACCTACATAAGTTCTAACCCATCTACTCGATTCACAATATGAATTCCCAATGTTATCACTTGAATATATAGCTTTACTTAAACTCGGATTCTCAATTATTAGCATTACCATTTACTGGAGGTTATCCCCTTACTTATCTTCTCAAGTAGTTACTATGTGACACCCTGCCTAATTTAATACCGGGTGATCAGTCCTATATCCAATTGAAACATGTTTCTCATTTGGTTCATTCTTAGCACCACTGTCGAAAACTTTTTAAAACATTACTAACCACCTAGTATTCAAAAAGCCGATGTCAAAATTTTAATCTTTTTATTAAACAATCTACAACACAACATTATTACATAAATACATCTCATGCAAAAGTAATATAAATCCATCCACAATATAAAATACTGGAATGAAATAATACCGAATAAACCATCGGTTAAAAAATCCAACATATAGTCCAACCTGAATAAGAGTCTGAATACAAGGTCTGACTATCATAAATGAAATAACTGTGGGTAACATGCCCGAATAAAGTACTGCCCTGCACCCTACACTAGGAGTGAAGTAACTGAATCGTCTAAGTCAAAATCCTGCAAGCGTCCACAAGTGTTGCAGCGACGCATCCCTAGATTAGATCATCTTGCTTGGCATCCCTGTGGCTGGACACCTAAAATGTTTTGAAAAAAGGTTTTGCAAGTACGGGTCAGAGCCCAAGTAAAAATCATTTAAAAACAATTAGCAAGTACTTAAATAACAATTTAAATGAACAATTATTAGATACATATGTTAGGTTGCGAAGACTCCCTTAAGTTCCTCAACTCTCATCTATAATGCACACCTAACGTTTGCTACTTAACCCCACCTAGTCAATTCTAGCCAATCTAACTAGGCAACCATTATCTAATAAACCCAAATCAATATAGCTCCTCTGTACCACCCATACAGTACGCTATCGAATACCCTTAATAATTAGCATATCTCTTATGTTATTATTAAACCCCAATTACCCTTTCTATGTAGGTTATTGTTCAAACTTTACCATTTAAGTTTCTCTACTTAAACTTTATATTAGATATTCACTAACTATCTTCCTACTTTTCACACATTAGTAGCTTCATCATTATATATATATACCCTATCGTAGCTCCCTACTAATTACTCTTTAGTAGATTAATCGTTCTTTAGATACATACTATCTCGTCTCTCTACTAGCACACATAAGTTGATTATTCATGTAGTATATATATTTTACACACCATATATAATGTAAGTAATGTTACCCCGACCCCAATAGTTATTCCATATGTATTGGTCCAGAATGTTACCTCAACCACAATATTCAGATTACTTTTAGTTTAGATACACACAACTAAATGGTTTGAAATCATAAGTCTGCTACCCATAACTCGTAGCATCTACCCATATTTCCATGAAAATACATTTATTAAATATAGATCCATTTCTCTTTAATATGAGCAAGGCTTTTCAAATTTTAGGATTTAGTGTTCACATACTTAAGTCAAATAAGATTTCACTATCTTTCTCATCCATTAATTTTACACAGTAGATAACATAACAAGTATATATATATATATATATGCACACTTTTTAATATATATATATAACACGGCACCTCCCAGACCTAGCTGCGGTGCATATTGTAAAACATCTCAAAGGTATATATTTATCATCCTCTATATCTAGACTAGTAAGGAACCTCTAGGCACAGCTGCGGTGCATGCATACTCTACTATCATGTCCAGGTACATCTCTTATTGTACAAAGGACTATTGATTCGTCTTCTCTCACGAACCATATATATCAAATCACACATATTGGAGGCGAACATAGTTCACATATCCATGGGTCACGCACATACCTATGCTCCCACAGTCAGCAGACTTATCGACTCACAGATAAGCCATTCACAGTGCTATGTTCTTGAGTTACCAAATCTAAAATCCCCCCGAAGGCAACACATGATAATATTGTCCTCTTTCGAACGCCAACCTCCCGTGATAGCAAGTATGGTAGGTATGTCATACACATAATAAAGAATAATATAGGTACACATTCCACTTATATAAATATAACATCAATGAGGTATTCACACAACCATATAATAACGATAGGTATTCACTGCACCTATATATATATATTTATAATAACAATAGGGCACACACACATCCCATATCACAAGCCTCATATATAGTATATTTATATCACGAATATTCTACGTATTCCATAATTTATAACTTCGCTTATTACCATACATTTCCGAGTATTTCTCACCACTGGAAGGGTATACTTTATTACACATACAATATCGTAAGGTAAACTCTCTACCCCCTAATGTTCTAAGTCCCCGTTCCTCTCAAATTCCCTTAACTCAAACTATCCTTCAATTTAGATTTTTGCTCTCTATTAATCCAAATTAATTTAGCCCTTAAACTTCCCTCTTAGGCAACGCCTAAAACCAAAACTAGGACTACTGGTGTTTCAATATAATTCCCTTATATTAGAAATTAAATCCCACAAATTAATTCCAAACGATTTCCAAAGGTCCTAAAGAAAAGGAAATTTTTGGCCAAAAGTGAGCAACCGAATCGATTAGAAAATTTTCTGGCAGATTAAACACCCTATAGTAAAATATCGATTACTCCCTCTACAGAACTCCGATTGACCCGATTCAAAGCTCATTTGAAAGATAAGACATATATATTTCCAAAAATGTATGGATCTCACTCTAATTCTAAGTATAATTTAAATTGCATACGTTTAAAGTTACGTCAAAAATTCTGGCAGTTACTATGCTGGCAGATCAAACACCCTACAGTAAAACATCGATTTCTCCCTCTACGAGACTCCGATTGACCTGATTCAAAGATCATTAGAAATCCAAGACATAGAACTTTCCAAAAAATTAGGGATATAACTTTAATTCTAACTAAAACTAAAATGGCATACGTTTAAACTTATATCAAAAATTTTGGCAGATTGACATCTTGTGTTCATCAATTAAACCCTAAGTCATTCAAGATTCATGTTCTTCCATCAAGAACCCATCAAGATTCAATATTAATCATCAAATATACTCTAATATAAGTTTATCTTCATATAGAGATAAATTTCCAATGAAAATGTACACAAAACATCAAAGATTCAACCTAAAAATCAAATTCTCCTTTAATTAACATAAAACCCCAATTTTTTTTCTCATATTCATCAACTTTATAAATCAAGAACTCAGATTTCTCTCTTATTAATCAACCCAAACCCACTAATTTCATATTATCATCATTAAGGAACATCTCTACATGCATTCCCACTCTAGTTTATGAATTAAACCTTCCCAAATTCATATAAAACATCCAAAAGCATGAAATCAAACCCTAATCTACATGGGTATTATAACATGCTTAATATAAATTTCTATTTAAATACTTGCCTCTCAATAGCAGGTCTGAATTTCATTAATATGATGGTGTGGTTGTTCTCCCCTCGCTCCGATCTCGATTCCGTTGCGTTCGGGGCGAAAAACTGTGTAGGAAGCTTTGGCTTTCTCTTCCTTTTTCTCTTCAATGGCCTCTCTTCTATTGTGATTGTGTTAACCCTAGCCCCTTATCTCTAATGGAAGATATACACTTAATATTTTCGGAGTTCTCTAAACCTCCAACTCCCGAATGACCGAAATACCCTTAAACGATGTCGGTTGGTCCAAAATCATCCCGGGACCCAAACTGTACACCTGAGTACACTTTTTCGACTATTTTTACCCTTTCGAAACCAACCGTAACCTCAAAATCACCATCCAAGTCACTTTAAAAAATATATTTTAATTCCACCTCAAAATATCGAACGCGTCAAATTAAACTTAAATTGAACTGATTTACTCTCAATCACAGAATTAAATAATTTCTCTAAAGTAAATAAATTCCAAATCACCGAATCAAATAAATTCCAATTCATCGATTTAATTAAATCCTAGATCACCAATTTAATTTAATTAAATATCCTCAGAAATATGGGGTATTACATACTTTCCCCCTTACAAAGGAATTTCGTCCTCGAAATTCGAATAAGTCTAGAAATCCTAGGTTTCGACAGTACCTTAAACATAGACTCTAAAGAAAACTACATATATTTCTTCCCCTCCCAATTACGGGTTATATAAACATCTCCACCAACCAGGACGCCCAAGCAACCTATAAATATGCATAACTTCATCAATGCTACCTGGCTCCACTAGCCTCTCATTATCGTATAGTTACTATCCTTTAGATATCACTTTATAAATAAAAAAAATACTCAAGGTACTAAACCCATGTCTTAGTGGCTAATCGTCTCCTCACGTCCCAACATTGTGCTAAGCTTCATGCGTGGGATGTCTCGCAAAGCGAAATCCAAACAAGGAACCCTCCCGATACACTACTACCTAGCATTATCGGTCATTGAGATGTGTTAAGCCCTCAGTCCATATTACGTACCCTCAAATACCCGTCTTTTGACATGAAAGTATAATCGTCCACTCGCATGCTACACAAGATAACATATATCACGATGCCTTTACTATCACTAGTTTCTTAGTGCTAAAAAGTCACGAGCTATATCTCTCCGCTCGACAATAAGACTTTCTATCCTGAATCACATCAGTAATGCGCACCAGGATTAATTATTACTAGACAACATACACACAAAAGTCTACTACACAATATATATAATATATATACGCATATATATAGGATCAACCCTCTTTCAGGTGATACCTCACAAAATAAATCATACTCGTGGACAACGAACACAAGATCTCACTATCACAATCTATGATCGCTCAACCCATTGTTAACCAGTCAACTCTCGTAAGTAGTCTACCCCATTTTCATAACTCTCAATAGTAGTAAACTAATACATAATATAAATGTCATCTTAGTGCATTCTCTTAGACCAATTCCTCTATCGAAAATCTCACTCAGACGATTTTTGTGCCTTACTGACACCATTCCTATATACTTTTCCAGTCCGAGTAGTCTCACTTTCTCACTATGGACAAGTTCAATATAGGTGGTCAAACTCTTCACACATAAGACACCTTTCTATACCATACCCTATCTCTAGCACCATTGACCATGCTGGTGTGTCCTTCTCTCGTACCTTATAATCTTAGCTTTATTTGCTACCCCTATAGTCCCTTTAGCTCCACTGGCCCTATAGAGTCATTGCTAGCCTTGAAGGGCCTAATGGAATCAACCGTCACTCAGTAGGAATTCAGAAGATCCGAATCATATAAATGGGTCACCTAATGGGTGTACCCTCCTGTGGTGTTTCAATATCACCGTTAAATCTAATCTTACTCTTCATGTAGATTCTCTGACCCTCTTAGCTCCCTTCTCATGGAAGCGTTAATGGAAACTCGTAAACATACGACTTTTTGACGACCTCAAAACTATTCATCTTAACCGGATTTCTCATCCATCCTTTTGTATTATACTCATGAGTCCATTATCAACATAAAGAACCTTTATTTTCTTCCTATTCTCGTTCATCGAGTAAATTTCCCTTAAAAGGTCAGCTCCTTTCTCACAATCGGCCTATAACTCGCTCAGTTGTGATAAGTTTTAAAATTTAATTCGCATCTATGTTCAAATAGCAGATGGAATATCTATCAATCAAATCTCACTTAAATTTCTTGTTTAATCCCATATACTCCTTATATGTGGTGACTAAATCTCGTCACTTTATACTGCCACTAAGAGCTCAAAACTTTTTGCTCGAAATTTTAATCTCGGGTGTTGCTACACTCCGCCCTACACAATTGCCTTTGGATTTTATCCTTCCATTGGCCTATTTCTCTCCTCTTTTTTTATAGATGACTCTCCCAAAGAGTCCCTCTATTTTTTTCCCACCTCTTATCGACAACACTGGATGAGTCTAAAATTTGCACCAACATTATCTATAAAAGTTCTTGGGAAAACTTATCCTCCCGAGTGATTATCCTATTGTCACCATCCTGAACAATAATCATAATGACTTCCATCTCAATCACCATTCCCAGAATACTATAGGTCTTTCTGCTGAGCCTCTCCTCATGCAGTCCTTTTAACGGCCCTCACTAGTCGTCTTATAGTGTTTTGTGTATGAAGCCCAACCGAGCTCGTATACGAATCACATCAACTATATATAACGGCAGGAGAACGTAATCTCATACGTCGAGAAATACAACAATCCTATCATAACGCTCTATATCAAAGCACGCTATGCTGGAACGTGAAAAGTCGCACTGATCCTAAGGACACTAGAACCTGATGCTCTGATACCATCTGTGACATCCTGCCTAATTTAATACCGGGTGATCAGTCCTATATCCAATTAAAACAGGTTTCTCATTTGGTTCATTCTTAGCACCACTGCCGAAAACTTTTTAAAACATTACTAACCACCTAGTATTCAAAAAGCCGGTGTCAAAATTTTAATCTTTTTATTAAACAATCTACAACAAAACATTATTACATAAATACATCTCATGCAAAAATATTATAAATCCATCCACAATATAAAATACTGGAATGAAATAATACCGAATAAACCATCGGTTACAAAATCCAACATATAGTCCAACCTGAATAAGAGTCTGAATACAAGGTCTGACTATCATTAATGAAATAACTGTGGGCAACATGCCCGAATAAAGTACTGCCCTGCACACTACACTAGGAGTGAAGTAACTGAATCGTCTAAGTCAAAATCCTGCAAGCATCCACAAGTGCTGCAGCTACGCATCCATAGATTAGATCATCCTGCTTGGCGTCCCTGTGGTTGGACACCTAAAAGGTTTTGAAAAAAGGTTTTGCAAGTATGGGTTAGAACCCAAGTAAAAATCATTTAAAAACAATTAGCAAGTACTTAAATAACAATTTAAATGAACAGTTATTAGATACACATGTTAGGTTGCGAACACTCCCTTGAGTTCCTCATCTCTCATCTATAATGCGCACCTAACGTTTGTTTCTTAACCCCACCTAGTCAATTCTAGACAATCTAACTAGGCAACCATTATCTAATAAACCCAAATCAATATAGCTCCTGCGTACCGCCCATATAGTACGCTATCGAATACCCTTAATAATTAGCATATCTCTTATGTTATTATTAAACCCTAATTACCCTTTCTATGTAGCTTATTGTTCAAACTTTACCATTTAAGTTTCTCTACTTAAACTTTATTTTAGATATTCACTAACTATCTTCCTACTATTCACACATTAGTAGCTTCATCATTATATATAAATATATACCCTATCTAAGCTCCCTACTAATTACTCTTTAGTAGATTAATCGTTCTATAGATACATACTATCTCGTCTCTCTACTAGCACACATAAGTAGATTATTCATGTAGTATATATATTTTAGACACCATATATAATGTAAGTACACGCTCTGCTATTATATCCTTGTATCACACATCAAGGGCTATTGGTTCGTAATGTTACCCCGACCCCAATAGTTATTCCATATGTATTGGTCCAGAATGTTACCTCGACCCCAATATTCATATAACTTTTAGTTTAGATACACAAAACTAACTGGTTTGAAATCATAAGTCTGCTACCCATAACTCATAGCGTCTACCCGTATTTCCATGCAAATACATTTATTCAATATATATCCATTTCTCTTTAATATGAGAAAGGCTTTTCAAGTTTTAGGATTTAGTGTTCACATACTTAAGTCAAATAATATTTCACTATCTTTCTCATCCACTAATTTTACACAGAAGATAACATAACAAGTATATATATATATATATATATATGCACACTTTTTAATATATATATATATATAACAAGGCACCTCCCAGACCTAGCTCCGGTGCATATTGTAAAAGATCTCAAAGGTATATATATTTATCATCCACTATATCTATACTAGTAAGGCACCGCTAGGAACAGCTACGGTGCATGCATACTCTGCTATCATGTCCGGGTACATCTCTTGTTGTACAAATGACTATTGATTCGTCTTCTCTCACGAACCATATATATCAAATCACACATATTGGAGGCGAACATAGTTCACATATCCATGGGTCACGCATATACCTACGCTCCCACAGTCAGCAGACTTATCGACTCACAGATAAGCCATTCACAGTCCTATGTTCTTGAGGTACCAAATCTAAAATCCCCCCGAAGGCAACACGGGATAAGATTGTCCTCTTTCGAACGCCAACCTCCCGTGATAGCAAGTATGGTAGTTATGTCATACACATAATAAACAATAATATAGGTACACATTCCACTTATATAAATATAACATCAACAAGGTATTCACACAACCATATAATAACGATAGAATTCACTACACCTATATATATATTTATAATAACAATAGGGCACACTCACATCCCATATCACAAGCCTCATATATAGTATATTTATATCCCGAATATTCTACGTATTCCATAATTTATAACTTCGCTTATTACCATACATTTTCGAGTAATTCTCACCACTCGAAGGGTATCCTTTATTCCACATACAATATCGTAATGTAAACTCTCTACCCCCTAATGGTCTAAGTCCCCGTTCCTCTCAAATTCCCTTAACTCAAACTATCCTTCAATTTAGATTTTTTCTCTCTATTAATCCAAATTAATTTAGCCCTTAAACTTCCCTGTTAGGCAACGCCTAAAACAAAAACTAGGACTACTAGTGTTTCAATATAATTCCCTTATATTAGAAATTAAATCCCACAAATTAATTCCAAACGATTTCCAAAGGTCATAAAAGAAAAGGAAATTTTTGGCCAAAACTGAGCAACCAAATCGATTAGAAAATATTCTGGCAGATTAAACACCCTGTAGTAAAATATCGATTACTCCCTCTACAGAACTCCGATTGACCTGATTCAAAGCTCATTTGAAAGATAAGACATAGATATTTTTAAGAATGTATGGATATCACTCTAATTCTAAGTATAATTTAAATGGCATACGTTTAAAGTTACATAAAAAATTCTGGCAGTTACTATGCTGGCAGATCAAACACCCAACAGTAAAACATCGATTGCTCCCTCTACAGGACTCTGATTGACCTGATTAAAATCTCATGAGAAAGCCCAGACATAGACCTTTCCAAAAATGTATGGATATCACTTTAATTCTGAGTAAAACTAAAATGGCATACGTTTAAAGTTATATCAAAAATTCTGGCAGATTTACATCTTGTGTTCATCAATTAAACCCTAAGTCATTCAAGATTCATGTTCTTCAATCAAGAACCCATCAAGATTCAATCTTAATCATCAAATATACTCTAATATCAGTTTATATTCATATAGAGATAAATTTCCAATGAAAATTTACACAAAACATCAAAGATTCAACCTAAAAATCAAATTCTCCTTTAATTAACATAAAACCCCAATTTTTTTTCTCATATTCATCAACTTTATAAATCAAGAACTCAGATTTCTCTCTTATTAATCAACCCAAACCCACTAATTTCATATTATCATCATTAAGGAACATCTCTTCATGCATTCCCACTCTAGTTTATGAATTAAACCTTCCCAAATTCATATAAAACATCCAAAAGCATGAAATGAAACCCTAATCTACATGGGTATTATAACATGCTTAATATAAATTGCTATTTAAATACTTGCCTCTCAATATCAGGTCTGAATTTCATTAATATGATGGTGTGGTTGTTCTCCCCTCGCTCCGATCTCGATTCCGTTGCGTTTGGGTCGAAAACTGTGTAGGAAACTTTGGCTTTCTCTTCCTTTTTCTCTTAAATGGCCTCTCTTCTATTGTGATTGTGTTAACCTTAGACCCTTATCTCTAATGGAAGATATACACTTAATATTTTAGGAGTTCTCTAAACCTCCAACTCCCGAATGATCGAAATACCCTTAAACGATGCCGGGTTGGTCCAAAATCATCCCGGGACCCAAACTGTACACCCGAGTACACTTTTTCGACTACTTTGACCCTTTTGGAACCAACCGTAACCTCAAAATCACCATTTGAGTCACTTTAAAAAAATTATTTTAATTCCACCTCAAAATATAGAACGCGTGAAATTAAACTTAAATTGAACTGATTTACTCTCAATCACTGAATTATATAATTTCTCTAAATTAAATAAATTCCAAATCACCGAATCAAATAAATTCCAAATCATCGATTTGATTAAATCCTAGATCACCAATTTAATTTAATTAAATATCCTCAGAAATATGGGGTATTACATACTATACATTATTCTCATAATTAAACATGACACGTATGTTCATTTAACCGTATAAAATTCACATCATAAATAAAAAATACAAGCACCCCGAGACTAAGCTGCGGTGCACACATACTCTGCTATCCATCCCGGTACATCACGTACGTAAGGATCACGCATTTCGAATCTCTCAGGAATCGTTCTCAGATAACAACAATCACAATCATTGGAGGCGAACACAGTCACATCACATGGGTCACGCACATACCTACGCTCCCATGATCACCAGACTTATTAACTTCCCAATAAGTCCTTCTTTGACCTATGTCCTCGAGGTACCAATCTATATCTCCCCCGTAGGCACACAAAGATTAGATGTCCCTAAACGAACGTAAACCTCCATGATAGCAAGTATGGTAGGTATGTCATACACATAAATCATATATACTAAGCATGCACACATCTTAGTAATTACCATATTTTATTGGTGGTATACTTCTCGTTCTTATACCAACTTTTAATGTCACAATTCATATGTCCCCGGTTTATATGCATTCAAGTAATTAATTATCCTCGCATCGTGATTAGTCACTCGCACCCTAATCCACCAATATCATTTGGTTCAAATCATTCTTCTATATTTTACTCCTCAATATATCCCGAATATCCTAACTATATCAATTATTCATCAAGGGAATGTTAACTCTACAATTAGACAAGGTTCCGGGACACTAAAAATCAAATCAGGCCAAAAAGGCCATTCTGTCAACTCGTTAGAAGTCTCATTCGAATGAGGTCGTTCGAATGAGAGTTCATTCGAACGAAAGGGGCATCTAACGAACATCCAACTCGTTAGAAGGCAAACTGTCAACTCGTTAGAAGCTCGTTCGAACGACCTGGCAGGCCTTCTAACGAGGTAACAGTTTCAAGTCCAGAATTCTCCTATTTCATTTTTCCTAATATTCTTCACCTCTAATCTCATCTAAACATCATTCCAACAGTAGTTCAAGATTTCTAATCATTCCTAAACATACATAAGTCGTATTTTAACATATTTATGGGGTTAATTCATCCTAAACAACACCCAATTATCAAATCTCCTAATTTTTCCCCAAACCTTATGAGTATGAATCCTAGAAAATTAAAGTCATCAATATCCATAATTAAATCCATTTTTGTAACATGAAAGATGTATTTCTAACAGTATAATCACCCAAACACAATTCTACGTACAATCTCTTTATCAAAACATGAGTTTCTAATTCCAATTTCATGGGTTTTTGTCATTCTCCCAAAACAATGCAATTATATAAATTTCTACGCATGGAAAAAGCATTCGTTGCAAATAACATAATTAAACCACTTGCCTTGGATTAATCTTTCGAATTTGATGTTGAATTTTGAAGGTTGATTTCTCTCTCTCAACAATTTACTCCAAAGATGGTGATGGTCGCTAGGGTTTCCTCTTTGGAACTTCTCCTAACTTCTCCTATAACTCCCGTAGCCCTCTAACTAGTTAAGTGCTGGTAATGGGTTAGTGGGTTCCTAAATACCCTTTTTTTAATTCCCAAAATTCGTTGGTTATGAATCCCAAAATTTCAAAATTACCAAAATGCCGTTTTAAGTTGCCGGTATGGCCCAAAAATGCCCCGGGCCCCAAACTAAACCCCCGGCTAGTGTTTTCTAACTATTTTGACCCTTCCGGACGCGTTGGCGCACTCAAAATGATCATACGGTTAATAAAAATAAAATTCACTTTTTTATTAAAATAGTTATATTCCTGACGCGACTGTCACACGCGTCCCAACAAAATTTCCAAATTGCCATATTTCTATCTTGCGACAATTTCAATATTTTCAATATTCATATATTGTCATATATACACATTATAATCAAATACCAACTCACATCGCGTTAGTATTTTATCCGGATTAATGGTCAATTAATTCACATTTAATTTAATTAATCCCATAAATAAATATCCATAAAAGTACGGGGTATTACACAATTTAAGAATCGCATAAGTGCTACGGATATCAATCAACAAAACAGAATTTTATCCATCAAGATTAACTAAACCAAGACAAATATCCATACATGAAACCATCCTGACAAGAGTTAACTCCCAAGGAGTACAAAATACTGGAAAACATAAATAAACATAAATCTCTGACAAATCGTAACGGAATAGGAAATCGGTCGACACATGCCATAACTATGAAGAACTAATCAAGAGTATAATCAATCAAGGAGGTCCTCTAAACAAGGGCCTACAACTCCCACGTAAGCTGCAGTGCGTCCGATCCAAAGATTCTAAGCATGACCCCATGTGGCTGGGCACCTGTAATATATACATATATATACCAGATAAAAGAAATAATAGGAAACGGGTAAGAGCCCGAGTGTAAAAAAGATTTAAAAAACATTTTAGAAAATATTTAAAATGCTTACCGGCTAATGTAACAACCATGTTAGTATGTGATACTCTCTTGAGAATTCTTACCTCTCATCTAGTGTGCACGCCTACCGTACTATTAATCTCTGGTGTTTATTTTAACTTAACTTTGCCATAAGCTTTTATCTTGAGAGAATACTATGGCTAAGATAATTAATTTCTGAAATTTAAACTCCCTCATATATCTTACGTTACTTAGAATAAATTTGTATTGTTACAAAATTCCCAAACCCTCATAAAAAAGTTGAAATATTTATTCATTACTTAATTACTTTTATGCACAATATAAGGTTCCCATACTTAAGTATATCTATTAGTCACTCATATAATATATATATTATCGGCATCCCACATAAAATCTATGGTGCTGGCATACTCTACTATCAAGTCCCCGTATCACCCGTACTAAGGGAAATACTAGTTCGGAATCACTCTCTAACTGTATTAACACAAAACATATACAAATGGAGGCGTAGTATAGTTCCAAGTCGCTAAGAGGTCAGTACATACCCTCACGTCTCTTAGGACCATCTGACTATCACTCAAATAGCCTGTATCAAGGATACTATCTTCTAGGGTACAAGTCAGTATCCCTCGTAAAGGCCCAATCGAGATAAGACTGTCCCCGACGTGAAAACCTTCGAGATAGCAAGTATCCCGGGTATGATTTTTACACAGATACATAATATATGCACAATCACGCAGTCATATATATAAATATTTATATTTTCTAAAATAGGTGCGCCCACGACCCATAATTATAATTATCCGTTCTTAGCACATTTTACTCGATTATCTCGCATAACATATTGGTCACGTTTATTCTCATATATAATTTACTTCATACTTACTTCTCATCTCTCGATGTATTCTAACTCCCTAATTATAATTTCAGTAGGCATACCCTCACTTACCTTCTGGTCTGACTCCCTTACGAGTGTCTATCTTTTATTAAACATACACTTGAATTCTTGTGTGTGAATAACTCCTCGTTAACCCATAATTTCATCCTACATTAAATTTCACTCAACGGGGTGTACATAGACCCTACTGGTCCTCTTTATAACTCATTATGTTCTATTAGTGATGATCAAGGGTTCCTACCCATTTTAACCGGATTAAACAAAAAGAATAAAAATACACACTTTTCCAGAAGGGATCGATCGATCGATGAACAGGGTCGATCGATCATCGATCGATCGATGTTCTTGATCGATCAATCGATATAGAAGTTATGACGAATTCTTACATTAACAAGTTATAGGTTTTCCTCTCCAACCTCCACCAAATATCAATTAATGATCCCTAAACTCCCAAATAACATTACTACAGGTACTATATACCTAACTACATGATTTCCTATGGGAAACATGTTCAAATTCATTAATGATATCGAAATAATGGGGTAAAATTAACATAATCTTCAAGAACCGTAAATTTGGAAGAAACATCTATTCTTCTAATTATTTCCCAGATTTATTGTTTCTAATTCCATACTAATTCATGGGTAATCCTCTACATGTGATGGGTATGTCCAGAATATATTAAATTTCTCTAAACATGCAAATTAAGGTCTTTAAATTATCAACTTCTTCCATAAAACATGTTCTTGGTAATACTAAACAAAAATGGGTGAGACGTTAACTAAAAACAAAGCAATATAGATACTTGCCTAGAATTCAAGTTTTTGATTTGTGGACAAAAAAGATATGATTGCGTTACTTGTCGCGCGATCTACGATTTAATGGTGGTGGCGGTGCAAACGGATGAGTTCTTGGCCTTGGATTGCTGGGAAAGCTCTCCACCTTCTTCTCTAATGGTCGTTATTTGATTTTGTGTTTGCTAGTCCTAGAAGATAAATCCTAAAGGATGATATATCCTTAGTAAATTTGTGGGTTTAATTACCCAAAAATATCAAATGTCTATAATACCCTCCCGGGATGTCAATTAGGCCTAAAAACGCCTCGAGACCCAAACTAAACCCTCGGGTACATTATTTTTACTATCTCAACCCTTCCGGACACATTGGCACACTCAAAATGACCATACGAGAGAGTTATAATTTATTCACTTTTAATAATAATAATAATTTTGTCCTAACATGACACAGGCGCGTCCCGACTTAAATTTCCATAATTTCCATTTTATTCACTCGTGACAATTTTTTTATAAAATCAATCTTATATATTACTTTACTCATTTAGTAAATATTTAAATACTAACTCTTGTCATGCTAGTAAATATTTAAATAAATTTTTGAATTAATATTAACTTACATATCTCAATTTAAATTTAATAAATCCCCAAATTTTAAATGCCATAAAAATACGGGGTATTACATCAAGTCCCCATATCTCTCGTATAGAAGGGAAATACTAGTTCGGAATCACTCTCGAACTGTATTGACACATAACACACATATTGGAGGCGAAGCATAGTTCCAAGTCACTAAGAGGTCAACACATACCCTCACGTCTCTTAGGACAATTTGACTATGATTCTCGGATAGCTTCTAACAAGGATGCTATGTTCTAGGGTACAAGTGAATATCCCCCATCAAGGTCAAATCATGATAAGACTATACCGACATGAAACCTTCGTGATACAAAGTAGCGCGGTTATGATTACAGGTAAATATACCATATTATGTTTACATATGCAGCCATACATATATTCCCATAATCCATCTAGGTACGCCCATAACCCATAATATCTTCTAGCTATGCGTAGCACATAACGTTCGAGTTCTACGTACAATTAAATTTTTCTTTTTATTCTCTCATTTGATGTAAATTTGTAAGTACTTCTCGACTCTCGAAGTGTATTATCTCGATAATTGTAAAATAAGTAGGTGTACCCTCACTACCCTACTGGTCTAGGTATTTCTAAATTCTCCTAATACCTACTTTAATGTACGCACAAATTCTCACTCAATTTATATCCCCAAAACCCCATTGTTAAATCTCACATAAACTCGTATTACCTGGAACATACTTATACCCTACAGGTTCCTCTCATGTCCCATTATGATATTGAAATTATGTCCAAAGGTCTTTACATATTTGGAATTGGATTAAAATAAAAAGGGAAAGAAGTTTCATTTTTCTGGAGGAGTCGATCGATTGATCAAGCAGGTGTTGGCCCAGTTTCTACAATTCTAACCTATGGTTTTCATCTAATATCAATCCTCATCCCCCTGCCCCCATTAACATATCCCAAACTCCCAACCAAACATCATGAACGTTATATAAACCAATATAGAAGATTTCTAGCCTAAAACATTCACAAATTCATCAAGAATTGTCATCAAAGGGGATTAATTCAAGAAATTATTATTTAACCCTAGTTCATCCAAGTTTCTTAAGAATTCATTTAATTTCCAGATTTCTATCCCTACTGGGCATCAATTTCGTGGATAATATTCTACATATAATAGATATCTATCCTGACATGGTTTCTACCCCAAATTTGCAATAAAAACTTCCCAAACAACATTTTATTTTCATGAAGACATAAGAGAATTATTTCCTACACTAGCATGGATGTTTTTTCAACTAAAGAACAACATGTTGGATACTTGACTGGATATTAAGATCTTATCTGATGAGTTTGACTGGTATAGGAACATTTCCCTTCTCCCGATCTGCGTGTCAGTGGTGGAATTGATAAGAGTGGTGTGGGGATGGTGGCTCTCCTCCTTGGAATTCTTCTCTCTTCCCTCTTCATTAGACTCTATACAACTCCAAGGTTTCTAACCCTCGAGGAATCTAACTCTCATCAGATATAACACTCCAATTTTTGTCCAAAATTAAGGCCTAAAATGGGTAGTTACCAAAATGCCCTCCTGGGTTATCGGTAAGGCCTAAAAACGTCTCGAGACCCAAACTAAACCCCCGGGTAAACTTATCTGACTATCTTGACCCTTCCGGACACATTGGTGCACTCAAAATGACCATACGGCTGACTTATAATTAAATTAATTTTTATTCCATTAATTTAGTCCCGACACGACACATGCGTATCCTGACTTAGTTTCTATGATTGTCGTATTATTCACTCACGACAATTTTAATAAATTCAATCTCATATATTACTTTACACATATAGTAATTTTCAAAATTATTCTTACCAATAATTACTAACTCTCATCACGCTAGTAAATATTTATTTTAAAAATCAGCATTAGTACTAAATTAATTTATCCCAATTTAATTTAATTAATCCCATAATTAAAGGCCATAAAAATTCGGGATATTACAATCTCGAGTGAGTTTAGTATACGCTTTATAAGTTACTAATCATATTAACTTATTTAAGTCATTTATCATTTGACATCATATAACAATCTATCAAGTTATATAATTATACATTTCACATCATGTATTCACCCGTATATAAATTTGCACCATATATACGTCTCACTATATCCCGACATTCACGCGCATATCATAGACATATAAATGCCATCACAAACGCGTAGGAGGCGACCATAGTTCCCCCCCCAAAAAGTGATCATCACATACCATGATGACTCACCCCTAATGACAAACGCTATGTCGTGGAGATTATACTCACCCTGCATTCGCTAGCTAGGGAACTCACCCATAACGCGCAACCTCCTAAGATTGCATTAATATTGGTATGCTTTACTATAAATATTATTCAGACAAATATTTATAAATCATATGTATATATATACTACACATCACCATATATATATATTAAATCTAGGCTACCGGTATACTAGATCCATACACAAACCTAAAACAAACAAGCCTACAATCCGACATAATATTAATCAATCTTGCATTGATTAATGTCACTATCTTGGTGTCACTCGAAAAAATATACCCGAATTATCTCTCTTGGCTCGAAATTCAAAATCCCCAATTGATTATTCAATTTGATTCATTTAAGGTTACCCACTTAATTAATAAGGTTTTAAATCACTTAATATAAACATTAATTATGTATTTGGATTTATCCTCTTCTTAATCATAGGGTGATTTTCACGAATTCAAACCTTAAATTATAACCATAAATTTCAGATTCCACCAATATAGGAACTGTTCATCACAAAATAACTATCAGGTCTAAATCTGAGAAGGGAGGAAACTGTCCGGAATTCAATAGGTTGTTCAAGTGACCAGCCTTGTCATTCGAACGATACTGAATCTCATTTGAACAAAACAACAGGTCATTCGAACGACCCTGGTGCTCTCTTTCTTCTCTTATTTTGCCCAGAAAAACCAGTCCACCATTAAAACAGTAAAAACATCAATTTTGTACAGATTTCACACCAAAAACCTTAAAGATCTAGCCTAAATCCGCCGATTTGATTTACTCAATTTAACTACGTCATCTACACCAATTACAGCATCAAATCTACAAAATCTTATCATATCTACATATTTATAAATCCCAAACATGAAATCCCTAAATTCTAATGTAGAATAAACCCTAACATATTAATTATTTCACACGTTCTTTAATATGAATTGGAAAAATGCAATTAATCAAATGCAAGTTAAACCACTTTGCTTTGGGTTGTAGAATCAAGTCCTTTGATGAAGATGATGGGTTGGATTCAAGGCTCTTCGCTTTTTCTTGAAGTAATCTCCCAAAATCTAGAAATTCTCTTTTAATTATTCTCCTCTAAAGATCTCCCAAAATTAGGTCTTCTAAAATGAATTCAATTTTCCTTACCCTCTCACAATTAGGATTATAAAACTCTAATCCCGTATTTTGGCTTATGGGCCTTCTAAAAAGGGTCCAAACACTTAATTGGTAGGTAAATTGTGTCTAGAAAAGTACTGAAACCCAATCTATATCTATGGCCACTCATTTCGAACTATTTCAACCCTACCGGTTTCAATCGTGCGCTCAAAATTGCCATCCAGATAATTATTTTTAGAAGTTAACTTTCACTCATTAACTAATTTAAATTCACTCACTTTTAAATAACACAATTAATTAATTCTCATAAATTTTACGACACAATTAATTTACCAATTACAGAATTAATTAATTGAAATAAATAGCCCATAAATTACAAGGTGTTGTAAATCAAAAATACAATTGCTATTTTAATATGTAAGCCCATATTAGAATATTAAAAATATTCCAACAATGTCCCACTTGGGCTTCATATTCATTCTGAAGGCAATTACATTCTATATACTTTGGTGCACACCATATTTGCTATCTATTCTTAAAACATCTCTCGAATCAATCTGGTTCATCTCGTATACCAGTATGAGATGAAAGTGGCCTTTGTTACATTAATTACTTAAATCGATCAACCAATGATCACCATACAAAATATATTCAACGAAATAGATCAAGTATGGATGTGTGGTTGGAATTTACATGCAATGTGATTTCAAACATACCTATTTCCGATTGGTCCTAACTTTATTCCATAGGTAGATCAAACCTTAGAATTTTAAACCGTATGTTCTTCCATAATTAAAAGACAACACATTCATGTAATACCCCGTACTTTTATGGATATTTATTTATGGGACTAATTAAATTAAATGTGAATTAATTGAGAATTAATTCGGATAAAATACTAACGAGATGTGAGTTGGTATTTGATTATAATGTGGATATATGGCAGTATATGAATATTGAGAATATTAAAATTGTCGCGAGACTCAAATACGGCAATTTGAGAAATTTTGTTAGGACGCGCGTGACAGTCGCGTTAGGAGGGTAATTATTGAAATTAAAAAAAAAAAGTGAATTTTATTTTATCAAATTTATGGTCATTTCAAGTGCGCCAACGTGTCCGGAAGGGTCGAGATAGTCCGAAAACACTAGCCGGGAGTTTAGTTTGGGTCCCGGGGCATTTTTAGGCCAAATCGGCAACCCGAAAGGGTATTTTGGTAATTTTAAAATTTATGGAATTAAGACCCACGATTTTTAGTGGTGATTTATTTATTTTTGGTTAGGCCATTAGGGCCATGATCAGCCAAAAACATAGAGGGCAGTTACGTGAGTTAGAGGAGAGGTTACAAAAAGTCCCCAAACCAAAACCACGACCCAACACCACCAATTTGGACGAAATTGTGACCGAGATGGAGAGAGGCCCAGCCCTTAAACAATAACAACAACGGATCAGAACATAAAATTTATAGACAAGTGGTTTATCTTGCAAAGATTCAAAGCATATATTTTACATGTTTCTATAGAATTGGAGATTTCTCATAAATAATGAAGATTAAATGGATTTGAATGGTTTAAATCATAATCTGGGTAGGACTTTCATGTAGGTTTATATTTGAGATGATCACAACTACGAATTTATGATTAATGAGTAGAGAATTTCAAATTTTGAAGGAATTATGGGATGTTCTTGAAGAAATAGAAAAAAACTAGGTTTTATATGATTTTTGGGTAATTTGATCCATGAAAGTGATGTTATATGTTGATTTGATGAATCTAAAACGTGGGAAAAGAAGTAAACATGTTAGTAGGATGATTAGTGTATCCATTTTAGAGTTTTGGACGTTAGAATGATGATTAAGAAGAGTAAAAAGATGCAAACCCGTAACTGCTAAGGATTTCTGGGCTGATGCCTGCTTGATCGATCGATCGACTCAAGAATGTCGATCGATCGAAGGCTCGATCAATCGACCCCTGCCGTATTTTGGAATTTGTTTCTCTTTAAGGTTTAATGATTATTCCAAAGCTGATGTTGGTTATTAGGAAGATTAATACGATAGTGTGGGACTTAATTAAAGTCAGTATGGCCTTAGTTGTTATCGGAGAACGCTATAACTTATGGGATTAATTGAGATTACGTGCGAGGTTCTAACGAGTGAGGTGCGATTAGAAAACGTTCGAATTGGAACTACATTGAGAATTGAGGATGATGTAAGATAAGGGAAGTAACTAAGGGACTTTAAGTACTGAGATAACATTTGAAATTAATAAGAAATCTACTAACCTTTTGAGTTAGGTTTAAGTACCCGAATTGACACGACGAGAGAGTTATCAAACGGAATATATATGATATGTAATACTCGGAGTAAATTTGACACGTACGAGATTAACTAGATGAATGTGAGAACATCTATATTGATATATGATTACTTAGGTTGTGTGAATAACTAGTGTATGGATTTCTTACGTGTATGACATACCTACCATACTTGCTATCACGGGAGGTTTACGTTCGCTTAGGGCCTTCTAATCCTTGTGTGCCCGGATTTAGATTGGTACCTTGAGGACATAGTTCAAGAGAATGACTTATTTGTGAGTTAATAAGTCAGCTGACTATGGAGCGTAGGTATGTACGTGACCCATGGATATGTTGAATTATGTTTGCCTCCATTTTGTGTGTTGTGCTTATTCTAACAATTCCTGAGTGATTCGGAATTTGTAATCCTTATGTACGTGATGTACCGGGATGGATAGCAGAGTATGTGTGCACCGCAGCTTAGCCTCGGGGTGCTTGTATTGTATATTTATGATGTGAATGATATACGGTTAAATGAACAGACTTGTCATGTTTAATTATGAGAACAATTTGTAGTAACTCCTTGAGAATATAAATAAGGGGATAACCTCCAGTATATGAAAATGCTAATAATTGAGAATATGAGTTCAAGTAAAGCTATCTATTCTAGTGATAACATTGGGAATTCATATTGTGAATATTTGTGATGGGTTCATTGTTTCTTAGTAGATGTGATTGACTAAGATACGCGAATGGCTTAAAAATGAGAATTTAACTAACACTTGAGATAAGTAAATTAACAAATGTGAACATGGGTTATAAATATGGCTTAATTGGGGGTTGTGTGTAGATACTCTATGTTTGAATGCGAAGGCAGGAGTGGCATAAACTAGTTAGATAGTGGCATAACTAGGATGGGTTAAAGGCATACGTTAGATGTGCACAGTAGTGGAGAGGTAAGGAATTCATGTGAGAGTACGTAATTAACGTGTTTATAATATGTGATGTCCTATTGTAATTTAAATCACTTGCTGTTTTTAAAATACTCTCCACATTCGGGCTCTGACCCGTTTGCTTTCAAATCTATTTTTTTGTAAAAACTTTTTTAGGTGCCCAGCCACAAGGACACCATTGCATAGGATCCCTATTCAGGTGACGAGCTGTAGCCGTTGTAGAAGTTACAGGGCTTTGCTAGTAGACGCCTCTTCTCTAGTCTTAACTCCATATTCAGTTTCATCATTGTAGGGCATGTCGCCCATTTCTTTAGAGACACTTTATATTTTAGTTATTCAGATTTTTGTTTGTAATTAATTCAGGATGCAGACTTGTTTTATTATTTCAGTTTGTGGGATTTTTGTGAGGAGTATTTCCTCTAGACTCTTTATTACTTGTTGATTACACATTTGGGACTTTATTGTGAATGGTTATGTTATTCTTTCATTATTCATTTATTGCATGTTAATCAGATTTAATTTAAAATTTGACATCTTACTTTTTAAATACTAGGTGGTTAGAAATCATTAAAATGTTTTCGAAAGTGATGCTATTAATGGTGTGCCCCTAAATATTCATTATTCATTATTAATTATTTATTAAAATGTTTTCATTATTCCTTATTCATTTATTTCAGAGATAGTGAGACTTCACGGTGTGCCCCTAAATATCGTGTCTGACCGAGACAAGATATTTGTTTCAAGATTTTGGGAGACTTTTCAGGAGGCCATGGGCACGGAATTACAGTTGAGTACGGCGTATCACCCGCAGACCGATGGGCAAACCGAGCGTACAAACCAGATGTTGGAGGACATGCTACGTATGAGTATCATTGATTTTGGGGGTGGATGGGAGCAGTATCTTCCACTGGTGGAGTTTGCTTACAACAACTCCTACCAGTTCACCATTGGCATGGCTCCATCTGAGGCGTTGTACGGTAGTCCTTTTCGTTCCCCATCATGTTGGTTGGAGGTGGGGGACAACAAACTACTTGGGACAGAAGTGATTCAGGATACTTCGGTGAGGATAGAATTGATTCGGAGTCGCATTCGGGTAGCTCAGGATCGGCAGAAGAGCTATGCTGATGCGAAGAGTTTCTTTAGGGAGTTTCAAGTGGGGGACCAGGTTTTGCTCAGAGTATCTCCTATGAAGGGGATTATGCATTTCGGGAAGAAAGGGAAGTTGGCACCGAGATATGTGAGACCATTTCCTATTATTGATTAGATTGGACCGGTTGCGTATAGACTTGGGTTACCGGAGCATTTACGTCATATTCACGACGTGTTTCATATTTCCTCGATAAGGAAATATCTAAGAGAAAAATTGGCTCATTCTCATATTGCTTTGGAGGACATCGATCTCCAGCCGGATAGCTCCTACGAGGAGGGGCCGATTGCTATTTTGGACCGAAGTGAGCGGAAACTGCAGTCAAAGATAGTTCCGTTAGTGCGTGTTCAGTGGCGACATCATAATGTCGAGGAGTCCACATGGGAGCGCGAGGATGAGATGCGTGAACGTTATCCAGAGTTGTTCTTACCAGGTACTTTCTAGTTCCGAATTTCGGGACGAAATTCAGTTATTAGGGGGGAAGTATGTAATACCCCGTATTTTTGTGATATTTATTATATGGGATTAATTAAATTAAATGCGTATTAATTGGAAATTAATCCGGATTAAAATACTAGAAAGATGCGAGTTGGTATTTGATTATATGTGCATATATGATTATATATGAATTTTGAATTATGAAATTTGTCGTGAGATTGAAATACGACAATTTGGAAATTTTGTTGAGACGCGTGTGACAGTCGCGTCATGGTATATAATTATGATAATTAAAAAGTGAATTTTATTTATATTATCCGTATGGTCTTTTTGAGTGCTCCAACGCGTCCGGAAGGGTCGAAATAGTCAGAAAACACTAGCCGGGGGTTTGGTTTGGGTCCCGGGGCATTTTTAGACCATACCGGCAACGTATAAGGGTAGTTTGGTAATTTTGAATTTTGAGGAATTAAAAGCTACAAAAATTGGGAATTTATATCTGATTAGGCATTAACCCACTAAGCCCACTAATACCCAAATAGACTACGGAGGTTATTTAAAGTTGTTCCTAAGACAAAACCCTAGCCTCCATAGCCACCATTAGAGAAGAGCTTGAAGAGGGAGAGATAGAAAAATTCTGCAGAGAGAGAGGGAATACTTCATCAAATTAATCATAAAATCCAGAGTTACCATTAAGGCAAGTGATTTAATTTCGTTTTTATAGAGAATGTTTCTTCCATGTGTAGGAATTGATAAAAAAATCTGATTTGTTCTTGGGAGTTAATGAAAAACCCATGTAAATTGGAAATAGAAATTACATTTTGATGAGGAAATCGCATGTAGATTGGTGTGTAATGATTATTCTGATGATATTACAATTAGTATAAAACCAAAAACGGATTTAATTAGACTTCTAGATGATTTATAAATTCTAGGGTTCATGTGTTTGAAATTGGGGAAAATATGTAGAGATTTGATATTTGAATGATGTTAGGATGAATTAACACCCCCAAACATGTTAATATGTGACCTAAGGATGTTTATGGACGATTAAGAACCTTAAACAATTGTTAGATTGGTGTTTGGATGAGATTTGAGGTGTAGAGAGATGGGAAAAACGAAAGTAAGGAATCTGGGCTCGAATCTGGTCGCTCGTTAGAAGACCTACCCAGGTCGTTCGAACGACCTCGTTCGAACGAGCTTCTAATGAGTTTACCATTGACTTCTAACGAGGGTGAAGTTCGTTCGATGAGATCGTTCGAACGAGATCTCGTTAGAAAGCCCACTTCGTTCGAACGATATCTCGTTAGAAGACTTAGTTCGTTCGAACGAAGTCTCGTTCGAACACCTCGTTCGAACGAGACTTTGAACGAGTTGACAGTTTAGGCTTTTTAGCCTGTTTTGATCCCGAGTGCCCCGTAACCTTGTGTATAGGTAGAGATAACCTTTCCTTGATGAATAATTGATATATTTGGGATGTTTGGTATATAATGAGGATTCAAACCTAGAAGTGTAGTTTGAACCTAAGGGAAAATATGAAGTAGGACGTGAGTGTCTATTACGATGTGAGCTATTGACGACCTAGCTTATTATATTAACCGGGAACATATAAATGGTGTAGTATTATATGTCAGTACGAGATGAGATATGTACCAATATATTATGGTGATTACTAAGACGTGTGCATACTTAGTATATAAGTATTGATTTTATGTGTATGACATACCTACCATACTTGCTATCACGGGAGGTTCGCGTTCGCTTAGGGCCCTCTAATCCTTGTGTTGCCCGGATTTAGACTGGTTACCTTGATGAACATAGGTCATAGAAGGACTTATTGGGATGTTAATAAGTCTGCTGATCGTGGGAGCGCAGGTATGTGCGTGACCCATGTGATGTGACTGTGTTCGCCTCCATTATTTGTGATGTTGTTATCTGTGAACTATTCCCGAGAGATTCGGAATGTGTGATCCTTATGTACGTGATGTACCGGGATGGATAGCAGAGTATGTGTGCACCGCAGCTAGTCTCGGGGTTCTTGTATTGTATATTTATGATGCGAATAATATACACTTAATTAATGGGAACTTTCATGTTAATATTGTGAATAATATTATGGTACTTTTTTGAGAAAACATAACGGGTTAACCGATAGTGAAATGTATTACATATTGAGAATCTGAGTTTAAGTAAAATCCCCTATTTTATTTGATAACGCTAGAATGTATTGTGGGAATCGAGTAGTAAGGGGTAGAAGTTATTACGGGTTGGTTAGATATGGATGTCTTATAGATGGGTACGGTACGTTAGGAGTGCACATGTAGTCGAGAGGTGAGAATTTCATGTGAGTGCATGTCCTAACATGTACTTTGCATTTAATGTTTTAATGTTATTAAAACACTTGTTGTTTTTAAAATGATTTCGACTTTCGGGCTCTGACCCATTTTCTTTCAAATCTTTTTTTTTTTTTTTGTAAAATCCATTTTAAGTGCCAAGCCATAAGGACACCATGCATAGGATTCTCATTCAGGTGACGAGCTGTAGCTGTTTGTGGAAGTTACAGGACCTTGCTTGTAGATGCTTCATCTATCTTGACTCGATACTCATCAGTTATCAGTTGTAGGGCATGTCGCCCATTTCTTTTAGGGACATTTCATTTATTGCAGTATTCAGACTTTTGGCATGTAATTATTCAGGATTCAGTCTTGTCGTATTATTTTTTTAGTTGTGGGATTGTTGTGAGGAGTTTTCCTCCGGATTTCTTATTATTATTCTTGGTTATTTTATTACTTCGTATGGTGAATGGATTATGTTGACCCTTCCATTATTCTTTTATTGCATGCTAATCAGACTTAACTTAAAATTTGGCACTTACTTTTTAAATACTAGGTGGTTAGTAATTATTAAAATGTTTTCGACAGTGATGCTATTAACTGGACCAACTTGGCATTTTGTATTAATTTAATAAAGGAGTAGCTACCCGGTATTTAATTAGTCGGGGTGTCACAAATCGTTGTGTTATAAAAATAGAATTTGTGTACCGAATCACCCATCCTTAAAGAAGGATATATTAGAAGAGGCACATAGTTCTATTTACTCTATGCATCCTGGAGGTACCAAAATGTACAGAGATTTGAAAGAGTAATAATATGAAACGTGAGAATGCAGAATTTGTAGCTAAATGTTTAGTATGCCAGCAAGTGAAGGTGGAGCATCAGAAGCCGACGAGATTATTGCAGTCATTGCCTCTTCCAGAATGGAAGTGGGAAAATATAACGATGGAATTTGTTACTAAATTACCCCAATCGCTAAAGGGAGATGATTCTATTTGGGTGATTGTAGACCGATTGATGAAGTCAACTCATTTTCATCCAGTTAAGACCGCTTACACTGTTGATAAGTATGCAAGTATGTATGTTGGTGAGATTATCCATTTGCATGGGTCACTGGTGTTAATAGTATCAGATAAAGTTCCAATGTTCACTTCTAAGTTTTGGCCTCAGTTACAAAATGCCATGGGCACAAGTTTAAAGTTTAGTACCTCATTTCATCCACAAACTGACGGGCAATCAGAAAGAACGATTCAAATATTAGAAGACATGTTACGAGCCAGTGTATTTGACTTCAAAGGTAGTTGGGATGATCATTTTCCATTGATGGAATTTATGTATAATAATAGTTATCAGTCCACCATTGGTATGTCTCCTTATAAATCTTTATATGGGAGGAGATGTAGAACACCATTATGTTGGGATGAAGTAGGTGAAAGGAAAATCTTGGGTCCTGAATTAATAGATATGACGACTGAAAAGATCAAAATGATTCAAGAATGAATAAAGATAGTGCAAAGCAGGAAGAAATTTTATGCAGATAAAAGGAAGTATCCATTGGAATTTAAAAAGGGGGATTTTTTATCCCTACATATTTCACCATGGAAAGGCGTTATGAGATTTGAGAAGAAGGGGAAACTAAGTCCAAGATGTATTGGACCATATGAGGTGTTGGAAAGAAATGGTAACATGGCATATAAATTAGCATTAGATCTAGATTTATACGATTTACATGATGTGTTACACGTATCGATGCTTCGTAAGTATTTGGCGAATCCATCTCATCATTTGAAAATTCAACCAATTGAACTAAAGGAAGACTTATCGTACGTTGAGGAACCAATGGAAATTATTGATCGTAATCAGTTATTAAGATCCATCAGCCGAAGACAAAAAGAAATAACAATAACCATTTACGCTAATCATATAAATTTCAATATTTGCTATTTTTCAAACCTACCACTTATCTTATTATAAGAGTTATACCAAACTTCTTTAGAGTCAATTGACCCTACCATGCCCGATTTCTCAATTACCAAAATATAGGTAGGACATTATTCTCCCTTATTTAATCTCTAGAGCCCTTAGTCATTTCTATGTCTCCAAAGAAATATCCATTCTAATCAGGTATACCATTACCACCTTAATGAAAACGTCACTGTACCAACATTGCACACGATCATATTCAATCCCAATAATCGAAGCTATCGCTACCCTTACTTCTACTTTGTTGAATATACTCGTTGAGGCAAAACATTCCAAAACCATACCATCACATCATCTCGTAAACGATTTTCCCCCACATAAAAGACCCTTTCTCCCACCGGAGCATCGCCCGATTTATCCTAAAATTTTGAGGTTATTCACATGCATCTACCTCCTGGAGTTATTCAATTTTTTTTTTAAATCACACTCACAAGTTTTTTCCCAAAGCATTCTCAACATCTAAAGGTTCTTACATGACTTAATTTCCCACTTAAATTTATTATTTCAAAACTAGGCTCACCCATAAAATTTCTCAAAATAATCCTCACGACTACGATGAACACCAATTCCTAATCAATCATGTCCTTTAGACATGACCATAACTAATAGAAGTCCACATGATATTAATTTATTCCATGGAACTATAAATCCATTTCCGAGAAAAATATCATATTCCAACAGAGCAATCAAATAGGCCAAAAATAACATAATCTTCCCAAATACAAAGTCTATCCTTTTGAATGTATTAACAAAATCCAAGTGAACACTAAGTACCAATATCAAACAAAACATAACCCATATACTCCAAAGTAGAAAAACACCTTATTTACCATTGATGTTATCATTAGTCTCTTTCTCCACTAGAAATTTCATCTATGACCTGATGTCCATCTCACTGTGGGTCCTGGTCTAAACGAACTAACCTCTATTAGTGCATTATTGGGCATGGCCACATCCTCAAATTCTCTAAATGTCTTCCTTTAAATTACTAGGCACCAAATTATCTGAAATCCCCAAAATTCTAGCAAATGATCGACCCACACCAAGTTCTCTATGGCCCTCACTCCAAAACCCCTTCCCAAATGTGCAGTAAAGATTCGTAAATAATACAATGATTCCTAATCATAGGGATCTTCATCATAGGACGCAACGCAACATGTAACTAGCTCAAACATAGATCCTAAGGACACTAGAATCGTGCCCCGATACCAACTGTAGAAACCCCCCATTATCTCACATAAAGGTTGTCCATGCTCAATACGCCGAATATGGGGCTTATGGCTTATCAATAATTTATACCATTCTCAGCACTGAAGAAATAAATTTCTGTATTTTAATTATATCAAAATCCACAATGAATAAAAACATATGAAGATATTTCATTTAACACTTGAATAATAAGAACTAATTCATCATACAATGTCCAAAATGTAAATCTAAGTACAACTGTTATAAATAAAATCTTGGGATTATGCCCCTATAAATCCCATTGTAAATTAAATGATAAAATACTGAAGTACAACCTACACTAGAATCAATGAAGCAAAATCCACTACATCTAATGCTACTGGAAGTCTGATCCATCGTCAAACCTGCTATCCTTGTAATTAAGAATACGTGGGGGGTAAAACATTTATAATTTGGGTTAGAGCCCTAGAGTTATAAGGATTCTTCACTAGTAAATATGCAAATTGTTAGAAACTCATACTTCACGTCTCTCAATTGACGCTCACATGTAACGAGTACCTCACCTCTCATCTATAAGCTGTACTTCTTGTATCCTCGAACAAAATGCCAATTGTAACATCCATTACTTAATGTGACATGTACAGAATAAGCCATCTAGCTAAGCATTAAATAAAAGTGGGTACTTATCTCTAACACCTCTAAACCCTAAATGGAATTCAAAATGTTGACTACACAATTTATATAAACTCGGAGCATATCTATATGTCATATAATATTCCATAACCCTTGTTTATATCTTCAAACAATTTAATAATTTAATTCATACTCCGCATCGTCTACCCCATTAGACTATAAATTTCAATATCTTAGATTGCCAAATTATTATTCTCATTAATAATTGGCTACCCGATTATTCATTATCTTTAATTATTGTCAACTTTATTAGACTACTCAATTATTATTCTCATTAATAATTTCTATCAACTCATCTTCGTCCTTAATTATCCAAATTATTATATTAACCCGACTTGGCTATCATTAAGCATTGTCTGCATCTATAGATCAAGAGGGCACATTACCATAGAAGTCAAACCACAATGAGTAAATTGATGAATATATATATATATATATATGACACACAATGGCATCTACCGTTAGTGTCTCATTCGTACTCTATCGGCAGGTCCGGAGGAATCCCTTATCCTAAGGGTCATTACAAAACAAACATTAGTTAGGGGCGGTTCCTCCGTAAGATATCGGTTCACGGCCCAAACCCAGTATTGTCATAGGCTGGGTCAGCATCAACATGTGACACCCCGACTAATTAAATACCGGGTAACTACTCCTTTATTAAATTAATTCAAAATGCCAAGTTGGCTCAGCTAATAGCATCGTTGTCAAAAACATTTTATTATTACTAACCACCTAGTATTTAAAAAGTAAGTTGCCAAATTTTAATTTAAGCCTGATTAACATGCAACAAGTGTAATAAAGAATAACAACACCATTAACCATACTGAAGTAAAACGATTAACCATCACGTAGTATAAATAAAGTCTGGAGGAAAACTCCTCACTACAAATCCCACAACCGAAACAACTAAACTGAATACAGAAATAATACATGCCAAAGTCTGAAAAAAAACTGAAATGTAAAAGATGTCTCTAAATAGAAATGGGCAACATGCCCTACAACTGGTAGATAGTGACTCTGGAATCCAAAAGATAGAAGCGTCTACATGCAAATCCCTGTAGCTTCCACAAACAGCTACAGCTCGCCACCTGAATGAGTATCCTATGCTTGGTGTCCCTGTGGCTGTGCACCTAAAATGGTTTTACAAGAAAAAAGATTTGAAAAGCAAACGGGTCAGAGCCCGAATGTGGAGTTATATTTTAAAACCTGCAAGTGCTTTGAAAACATTTAAAACATTAAATGCAAAGTACATGTTAGGACGTGCACTCACATGATATTCTCACCTCTCGTCTAACTGTGCACCCCTAACGTAAGTACCCATCTACAACGATATAAACCACTAGCTAAGTGACATCAAAACTAGCTAGACTGTAATAGTTCCTACCCTTATTACCCGGTCCTATTAAAATATAACGCTCGTGATTTGATAGGGATTTAATGTAAACTCAGATGCTCAATATGCAATATATTTCTCTACCAGCTAACTCCTTATGTTTCTCGAAACAATACCGTAATTATTTATACAACATTAATATGAATGTTCTCATTAATTAAGTGTATATTATTCACATCATAAATATACAATACAAGCACCCCGAGAACTAAGCTGCGGTGCACCCATACTCTGCTATCCATCCCGGTACATCACGTACATAAGGATCACATATTTCGAATCTCTCAGGAATAGTTCAGATAACACAAATCATAAATAGTGGAGGCGAACACAGTCACATCACATGGGTCACGTACATACCTACGCTCCCACGATCAGCGGACTTATTAACATCCCAATAAGTCTTTCTCTGACCTATGTTCATCGAGGTACCAGTCTATATCCACCCCGTAGGCACACAAGGATTAGAGGGTCCTAAGCGAATGCAACCTCCCGTGATAGCAAGTATGGTAGGTATGTCATACACACAATTCATATACCAATACTAAGCAAACACACGTCGTAGTAATACCGTATTTTAATCGTAGTACATATCGCATTCTCTTACTAACTTATACTTATAACAATTTATACTATTTCGGTTTGTAATCCTACGCGCCATAATTTACTCTCGTAGTAGTCACTCACGTCTCAACCCAAACCGTCCATTGAATTAAATCTCTCGTATATAAATTTATTCCTCGTAATAACCCAAAAGTCCCAATTCTGTCCTTACATCATCATCGGAACGTTATCTATATCCTCGAACAAGTTTACGGGACTCCAAAAAATCAAAACAGTCAAAAAGGACCAAACTGTCAACTCGTTAGAAGTCTCGTTCGAACGAGACTATTCGAACGAGATTCCTCTGCTAACTTGTTAGAAGTCTCATTCGAACGAGGCTGTTCGAACGAGGTCCCAGTTCGTTCGAACGAACTGTACCTTCTAACGATATCTCGTTCGAATGAGATATCGAACGAAATCCATTCTCGTTAGCAGCGACTGGTCAACTTGTTAGAAGCTCGTTCGAACGAGTTCGTTCGAACGACCTGGGTAGGGGCTTCTAACGAGCTGCCAGATTCGGCCCAGATTTTTCCCCAATTCGTTTTTCATCCATTTTAACACCTCAATTCTTCTAAACTAAGTCCCAACAATCGTTTAAAGGTCTATAATCAATACTAAACATATATAGTCACATCCTAACATGTTTTTAAGGGATCAATCCATCCTAACATCAATTAAATTTACAAATTTCTACCCTTTTCCCCAATATCTAAAGAACATGAACCCTAACTTATATCATCATCAAATCCCAGAATTTAATTCGTTTTAATTTCTCCTAATCACAGTTATTATGAGAGAAATCATCTACCTATCATTCTACATGCAATTCTCTTCAAAATTTTCAAGTTCTAAACTCCAACTACATGGGTTTTCATTCAATCTTTCAAGAACAATCAAAATTCTTCAATTTCTAACATGGAAAAGACATTCTCTGAATTTAAATGGAATAAAGTCACTTGCCTTGATTGTCTCTGAGTTTGGTGTAGGTTTGGTAGAACTTTTCTGCAGAATTTCTTCTCTCCAAGCTCCTTCTCCAATAGTGGCTTAAGGTGGCTAGGGTTTGATTTGGGGAACTTAGAAAACCTAAATGATGACCTACGTAGCCTTCTAGGTTAACATGGGTTGGTTATGGGCTTAGTGGGTCAAATCCACATCAGATTTAATTAACCAATTTTCGTCACTTTTAATTCCTCAAAATGTAAAATTACCAAAATACCCTTTAAGTTGCTGGTATGGCCTAAAAATACCCCGGGACCCAAACTATACCCCCGGCTAGTGTTTTCTGAATATCTCGACCCTTCTGGACGCGTTGGCGCACTCAAAACGACCATACGGATTATAGATTTTAAATTCACTTTTATTATCAAAATATTACACCGTGACGCGGCAGTCCCACGCGTCTCAATAAAATTTCCAAATTGCCGTATATAAATCTCACGACAAATTTCATAATTCCAAATTCATATATAATCATATATGCACATAATCAAATACCAACTCGCATCTCATTAGTATTTATAACCCGGATTAATTTCCAATTAATACGCATTTAATTAATTAATCCCAAAAATAAATATTGCCAAAAGTACGGGGTATTACATACTTCCCCCCTAATAACTGAATTTCGTCCTGAAATTCGAAACTAGAAAGTACCTGCTAAAAATAACTCTTGTTAACGTTCGCGCATCTCATCCTCGCGCTCCCATGTGGACTCCTCGACATTGTGATGTCGCCACTGAACACGCACTAACGGGACTATCTTTGATCGTAGTTTCCTCTCGCTTTGGTCCAAAATAGCAATCGGCCCCTCCTCGTAGGAGCTATCCGGCTGGAGATCGATGTCCTCCACAACAATGTGAGAATGAGTCAAATTATCTCTAAGGTATTTCCTCAGCGAGGAAATATGGAACACGTCATGAATCCGATGCAAGTGCTCCGGTAGTCCAAGTCTATACGCAACCGGTCTGATCCGCTCAATAATAGGAAACAGTCCCACATACCTCGGTGCCAACTTCCCCTTCTTCCCGAAACGCATAATCCCCTTCATCGGCGATACCCTGAGTAACACCTGGTCCCCCACTTGGAACTCCCTGAAAAATCTTTTCGCATCAGCATAACTCTTCTGCCTGTCTTGAGCTACCCGAATGCGACTCCGAATCAACTCAATCCTTGCCGAAGTATCCTGAATCACTTCCGGTCCAAGCGGTTTGTTGTCCCCCACCTCTAACCAACATGCTGGGGAACGACAAGGCCTACTGTACAATGCCTCAAACGGAGCCATGCCAATAGTGAACTGATAGGAGTTGTTGTAAGCAAACTCCACCAATGGAAGGTACTGCTCCCATCCACCCCCGAAGTCAATAATGCACATGCGTAGCATGTCCTCCAACATTTGATTGGTGCGCTCTATCTGCCCATCAGTCTGCGGATGATACGCCGTACTCAACCGCAATTCCGTGCCCATGGCCTCCTGGAAACTTTCCCAAAACCGCGAAACAAATATCTTGTCTCTGTCAGACACGATATTTAGGGGCACACCGTGAAGTCTCACAATCTCTGAAATGAAGAGTTGTGCATACTGTCCCGTAGTGTAGTTAGTCCTAACGGGTAAGAAGTGAGCGACCTTGGACAATCTATCCACAATTACCCAAACGGAGTCGTGACCCCTCTGCGACGTAGGCAACCCCGTGATAAAGTCTATGGATATGCTCTCCCACATCCACACCGGGACCTCCAATGGCTGTAGCAATCCTGCTGGTCTCTGATGATCCACTTTTACAAGCTGACAAGTGGCGCATTTTGAAACAAACTCAGCGATATCTCTCTTCATACCGCTCCACCAATACTACCGTCTCATGTCTTGGTACATTTTGTCCCCTCCGGGATGTACCGCGAACCGTGAGTCGTGCGACTCTGCCATCACCTCATGTCGTAATTCCTCCCCTTCCGAAACTACTATTCTCACATTGAAGCGTAATCCCCTGTCTGAGCTAATGGTATAGGATTCGGCTCCCTCTGCTAGTAATCGAACTATCTTCTCCTGACAGAACGAGTCATTAGCCTGTGCCCGTACTACCTTCATCACAATCTGCGGTGTAACGGTCATCACAGACATGAAAGATTGGGCCACTGCATCCTGGTGTCCCAATTCCTTCCACTTTGCTTTCCACACCTCTGCCACCTCATCTGTTGGCCTACGGCTCAACGCGTCTGCTACCACGTTAGCCTTACCCGGGTGGTACTGGATGTCGAACTGGTAGTCTTTCAAAAACTCAAGCCACCTACGTTGCCGCATATTCAACTTTTTCTGCGTGAACAGGTACTGTAGGGACTTGTGGTCCGTGAACAGTTGGAACTTCTCCCCCAAAAGATAGTGCCTCCAAATCCGTAGGGCAAATACCACTGCTGCCAACTACAAATCATGCGTGGGGTAATTCTTCTCATGAGGTTTAAGCTTACGGGAAGCATAAGCTATGGCCTATCTCTCCTGCTGCAATACACCTCCAAGTCCTTGCAAAGACGCGTTGGTGTAAACCAAATACTTAACTCCCGATCTCGGCAATGCTAACACAGGTGCTGAGGTCAATTTTTCCTTCAATTCATCGAATGCCAACTGACAGGCATCACTCCAGATGTATGGCACACCCTTACGAGTAAGATGTGTCAAAGGACCTGCTATCTCTGAGAAACCCCGAATAAACCTCCTGTAGTATCCTGCTAGTCCCAAGAAACTACGAATCTCCATTGGTGTCGTGGGCTGTCCCCACTCCCTCACCGCTGATACCTTCCCCGGATCAACAGATATCCCTTGGTCGGAAATAATGTGACCCAAGAACTGGACTTCCTTTAGCCAAAACCCGCACTTCTCATATTTTGCATACAACTCGTTCTGACGGAGTGTCTGCAAAACCTGCCTCAAATGCCCGGCGTGCTCCTCCTCTGTCTGAGAGTAAACCAGAATGTCATCAATGAAGACAATGAAAAACTGATCTAGGAAATCCCTGAACACTCTGTTCATCAAGTCCATAAACACTGCTGGAGCGTTGGTCAAGCCGAAAGGCATAACCTGAAACTCGTAAGATCCATATCTCGATAAGAACGCAGTCTTCGAGACATCCTCCTCCCTGATACGCAACTGATGGTATCCCGATCTCAAGTCAATCTTTGAGAAGAAAGAAGCTCCTCTCAACTGGTCGAATAAGTCATCGATTCGAGGCAACGGATACTTATTCCGTATCGTGACCTTATTCAACTCTCGGTAGTCCACACACAATCTTAGTGAACCGTCCCTCTTCTTTATAAACAAAACTGGAGCGCCCCAAGGTGAGGTACTCCTACGAATAAAGCCCTGACCTAACAGTTGCTCTATCTGATCCCGTAGCTCTCTCATCTTAGCTGGAGCCATACGGTACGGTGCGCGTGCTATAGGTCTCGTTCCCGGTAGCAAATCTATAACGAAGTCTATCTCTCGACTTGGTGGTAAGCCTGGTATCTCCTGAAACACATCTGAATACTCCCTGACAACCGGGATGGAATCTAAAGGAATTACAATCTCCGTAGAGGTATCCTCCTCAATGTAATACAGATGAGCGGTCGATCCTCCCTCTGGGCGAGACATCGCCACTACAAACATCTCTTGCCCCGGAATGGCAAAAACAATGCTCCCGCTGAAGCAATCAATCATGGCCCTATATGCTACGAGCCAATCCATACCGATGATCACATCGTGAACATGCATGTCTAACACTAACATGTCTGCAGGCAATACCAAACCACCAATCTCTACCCCCACTCCCCGGCATATAAAGAAAATAAGTGACCCACTCCCCAATGGTGAGTCGACACACGTCACTGTGCTCTCTGCCGTAGCTAACAATCCTAAAGCTTTCGCGAAGTGTGTAGCTATAAAACAGTGTGTAGCACCCGTATCAAATAACACCCGACCCATAGTGCCATTGATAGGAAACGTACCCTCGATCGCGGGCGGTGCCTGTGGAACTGCAGCCTGGTGGACGTTGTAGACACGTCCATAATGTAGCTGCCCCTGCTGAGCTGGGACTGCTGGAATGGGTGGCAATGCTGCCATCTGTGGCGGTGCGGGAAGAGCGGGAAACATAGGCCTCTATGGCTCCTGGCGAGCACCCTGCTGCTGCTGTTGTGGGGCCCTGCCCCTATCAGGACAATCCTATCGCTTATGGCCAGTCTTGCCACAAACGAAACACTTCCCTGGGAAGTTCCCTCCTCTCTGCCTCTGCTGTCCCCGGCCCTGGTGGCCGTTACCATTCCTCCCTTGGCCCTGCTGGCCCTGGTGAAACTGCTGCCCATTCTGTCCCTGTTGGCCCTGATGGCCCTGACGGAAACCTCCTTGTCCCTGTCTGTAGTTCCCTGACCGGAACCTCTTATTATCCCCCTTCTGGGAGCCCTGCTCATTCTGTCGCTGCCCCTGACCAGATTGTGCCCCGCTGGCACCATGTCCTCCAGTCCTGCCCTGATGGCTAGACTCTCCCGACCTTTTGCCCTCGGCCATATGAAAACGGTGGTCCTGGCAGTGTAACAATGCAGCGTTAACCACATCAGAATAAGTGGCCAACGATAGGTTCCCTAGCAGATGCTGACGGATCCTCCAATTCAACCCATCAGTGAACTTCTCAATCTTCTTCTTCTCAGTTGGTATCTCGTCTGGAACGATGTTCAACAGAGTAGTGAACTCGGCCTCATACTCGGCCACTGTCTTGCCTTCCTGCCTCAGACTCATCAGCTTCCTCCTCATTTCCGTGTGAACAGCCGACGAAAAGTACTTACGGTCAAACCGCACCCAGAACTCCTGAATCGTGAGAGTATCCCTCTCCTCTGCGGTGGTAATAGACTCCCACCACTGTAGTGCAGATCCCACTAGCTTGAAAGTAGCTAGCACCTGTTTCTGAACATTACCATAGAAGTCACACCACAATGAGTAAATTGATGAATATATATATATGTATATATATATGTATATGACACACAATGGCATCTACCGTTAGTGTCTCGTTCGTATTCTATCGGCAGGTCCGGAGGAATCCCTTATCCTAAGGGTCATTACAAAACACACATTAGTTAGGGGCGGTTCCTCCGTAAGATATCGGTTCACGGCCAAAACCCAGTATTGTCATAGGCTTGGTCAGCATCAACATGTGACACCTCGACTAATTAAATACCGGGTAGCTACTCCTTTATTAAATTAATTCAAAATGCCAAGTTGGCTCAGTTAATAGCATCACTGTCGAAAACATTTTATTATTACTAACCACCTAGTATTTAAAAAGTAAGTTGCCAAATTTTAATTTAAGCCTGATTAACATGCAACAAGTTTAATAAAGAATAACAACACCATTCACCATACTGAAGTAAAACGATTAACCATCACGTAGTATAAATAAAGTCTGGAGGAAAACTCCTCACTACAAATCCCACAACTGAAACAACTAAACTGAATACTGAAATAATACATGCCAAAGTTTGAAAAAAAACTGAAATGTAAAAGATGTCTCTAAATAGAAATGGGCAACATGCCCTACAACTGGTAGATAGTGACTCTGGAATCCAAAAGATAGAAGCGTCTACATGCAAATCCATGTAGCTTCCACAAACAGCTACAGCTCGTCACCTGAATGAGTATCCTATGCTTGGTGTCCCTCTGGCTGGGCACCTAAAATGGTTTTACAAGAAAAAAGATTTGAAAAGCAAATGGGTCAGAGCCCGAATGTGGAGTTATATTTTAAAACCTGCAAGTGCTTTAAAAACATTTAAAACATTAAATGCAAAGTACATGTTAGGATGTGCACTCACATGATATTCTCACCTCTCGTCTAACTGTGCACTCCTAACGTAAGTACCCATCTACAACGATATAAACCACTAGCTAAGTGACATCATAACTAGCTAGACTGTAATAGTTCCTACCCTTATTACTCGGTCCTATTAACATATAACGCTCGTGATTAGATAGGGATTTAATGTAAACTCAGATGCTCAATATGCAATATATTGCTCTACCTGCTAACTCCTTATGTTTCTCGAAACAATACAGTAATTATTTATACAACATTAACATGAATGTTCTCATTAATTAAGTGTATATTATTCACATCATAAATATACAATACAAGCACCCCGAGAACTAAGCTGCGGTGCACACATACTCTGCTATCCATCCCGGTACATAACGTACATAAGGATCACATATTCCGAATCTCTTAGGAATAGTTCAGATAACACAAATCACAAATAGTGGAGGCAAACACAGTCACATCACATGGGTCACGTACATACCTACGCTCGCATGATCAGCGGACTTATTAACATCCCAATAAGTCTTTCTCTGACCTATGTTCATCGAAGTACCAGTCTATATCCCCCCCGTAGGCACACAAGGATTAGAGGGTCCTAAGAGAACGCAACCTCCCGTGATAGCAAGTATGGTAGGTATGTCATACACACAATTCATATACCAATACTAAGTAAACACACGTCTTAGTAATATCGTATTTTAATCGTAGTACATATCGCATTCTCGTACTAACTTATACTTATCACAATTTATACTATTTCGATTTGTAATCCTACGCGCCATAATTTACTCTCGTAGTAGACACTCACGTCTCAACCCAAACCGTCCATTGAATTAAATCTCTCGTATATAAATGTATTCCTCGTAATAACCCAAAAGTCCCAATTCTATCCTTACATCATCATCGGAATGTTATCTATATCCTCGAACAAGCTTACGGGACTCCAAAAAATCAAAACAGTCCAAAAAGGACCAAACAGTCAACTCGTTAGAAGTCTCGTTCGAACGAGACTGTTCGAACGAGATTCCTCTGCCAACTCGTTAGAAGTCTCGTTCGAACGAGGATGTTCGAACGAGGTCCCAGTTCGTTCGAACGAACTGTACCTTCTAACGATATCTCGTTCGAACGAGATATCGAACGAAATCCATTCTCGTTAGCAGCGACTGGTTAACTCGTTAGAAGCTCGTTCGAACGAGTTCGTTCGAACGACCTGGGTAGGGGCTTCTAACGAGCTGCCAGATTCGGCCTTGATTTTTCCCCAATTCGTTTTTCATCCATTTTAACACCTCAATTGTTCTAAACTAAGTCCCAACAATCGTTTAAAGGTCTATAATAATTACTAAACATATATAGTCACATCCTAACATGTTTTTAAGGGATCAATCCATCCTAACATCAATTAAATTTATAAATTTCTACCCTTTTTCCCAATATCTCAAGAACATGAACCCTAACTTATATCATCATCAAATCCCAAAATTTAATTCATTTTAATTTCTCCTAATCACAGTTATTATGAGAGAAATCATCTACCTATCATTCTTTATGCAATTCTCTTAAAAAATTTCAAGTTCTAAACTCCAACTACATGGGTTTTCATTCAATCTTTCAAGAACAATCAAAATTCTTCAATTTCTAACATGGAAAAGACATTCTCTGAATTTAAATGGAATAAAGTCACTTGACTTGATTGTCTCTGAGTTTGGTGTAGATTTGGTAGAACTTTTCTGCAGAATTTCTTCTCTCCAAGCTCCTTCTCCAATGGTGGCTTAAGGTGGCTAGGGTTTGATTTGGGGAACTTAGAAAACCTAAATGATAACCTATGTAGCCTTATAGGTTAATATGGGTTGGTTATGGGCTTAGTGGGTCAAATCCACATCAGATTTAATTAACCAATTTTCGTCACTTTTAATTCCTCACAATGTAAAATTACCAAAATACCCTTTAAGTTGTCGGTATTGCCTAAAAATACCCCGGGACCCAAACTATACCCCCGGCTAGTGTTTTCTGAATATCTCGACCCTTCCGGACGCGTTGGCGTGCTCAAAACGACCATACGGATTATAGATTTTAAATTCACTTTTATTATCAAAATATTACACCGTGACGCGGCGGTCCCACGCGTCTCAATAAAATTTCCAAATTGTCGTATATAAATCTCACGACAAATTTCATAATTCCAAATTCATATATAATCATATATTCACATAATCAAATACCAACTCGCATCTCATTAGTATTTATAACCCGGATTAATTTCCAATTAATACGCATTTAATTAATTAATCCCAAAAATAAATATAGCCAAAAGTACGGGTATTACACAACACCTACCTCATTATAGATGGAGCCTCTACATAGTACCTATATGACCTACAGAATCGCCAAGCCCACCCGTGCCGGTGTTTGGTGCCCGATCCGAACACACAAACCCACAAGCCGATAAGAATGTCCACGAATCTTGGAATGTCCACAAAAAATAATATGATACATATTATCATCCGATATGTATAATCAATTACTCTATAACTACTTTAACCCAAGGAAATATTAATCAATATAAAATGTAGCCTTCCTAGATTAAGTATATCATTTTAGTCAATTATTCCGTATTAGTAAAATCATTATGATACGACTACATTCCCGATAAAATATTAGGTCTCATATAATTCTTTTTGGACTTAAATCACATTTTCTTAATCATTTTTTTAAATACATATAGGTACAATAATTCCCAATTAACCCTTCCAAAACATTATAGGTATAGTTATTCTTAAACTAACCAAACCAAACCAACACAATTGTAGGTATAGTTATTCCAAAACAACCCTTACTAATACATTAAATGATCTTAGTATGTTGTCCTCTTGACTTAGACTTAAATCATTCCAAATTATTGATAATTATTCGCTCATTCTTACCTTTTCAATAAGTTTTATATGTACATATATAAGTACTCAACTAACGTAAATAAGGCCTATATGTACATAAATAAGAAATATTCTAATATAAATAAGTATTCTCACCCAACCAACTATCACAATCGTTGTTAACCATTTAATCTTATCCCACTAGGCTTACGATACATTTAAATTTTGTATTCCAACACGATAAAGATTTTAGGGAGTTACCAACTAATTATATTATCAAGGGTTTGACTTATCTCCATTAAGTATTCCTCTTTATTTAAATAACTCCGGATAACCATAATAATACCATTTTATCTTTTAGGGTCTTATCCTTTATGTTCCCCTACCAAAATTACCAAATCATCTAGCCATATCCTTGCCATATGATATTTTATTATGTATTACGTTATTCAATAGTTGTACATAAATAATTTAATTTATATATTTACTTCTATTTTAAGTCATCACGCATGCCCCACCATAACCTCAAGTAATCTCGGTTTAACGTTGTATATAACTTCAAAACATTATCATTAATATCTTGGAATAAGTCTCTATACCTCAATTTGACAAAAATGGTGTCGCACATTCATCCGTAGAAAATACATAACTAATTCAAAAAATATTTGAAAATTACACGGTCAGCGTCCACGCAATCATAAAGAAAAACTCTACAACCAGGTCCGATGATCCTGTTCGCTATTGGGGCCGAACCGGTTTGCACATAACTATTTTACCCAGGTCTATTGTTTTCTCATGACCGGAATCTTCAACCAAAAACTTCTCAAACCAAAGATCCACATAATAAATAAAAAACTTAAAACGTGATATGTCTGAAGTCTCTAAATGGTCGCATGGTGATTTTAAACATGTTTAAAGATTTATATCAAATAATCAAGATATTTCAAGAACCTATGAACATGAAAATTGTAGATTTCATCTTACCCTACTCCAATGGTGTTCCAGATTAGTTTAAGTGTTCTACTACATATTTTATATAATTAATATTCTATTTCAACCACATGAATACATAGTTGATACAAGGGGTTACAGATCTAAACATGGGTTACACAATTATCATCAATTTCTACACAATTCAAAAGGTCTCTAAATATGCAGTCCCAACACATGATTAAACCTTATTCTAAGTATCGTAGCAACATTAATATAAGATTATTACAGTTTGGATAAGAACGAAAAGAGAATCCTTGCCTAAAATATGTAGAGGAGCCTCTCTTCCTCCTCCTAGGGTGGTCCTTCCACTTCCACCCGGGTGGTTATTGCTAGGGTTTTCGGATGTAACTCCTAATGGGTGGTTTAACTCTAATTAAATAAGGTCAGTCCTCAATTCCTGAGTTTGTCTTTAATTCGCAAGTTTGGACCCCCAAATGAGACCAAATATATAATATAATTCGCCTGATAACTACCCAACTCATATATATACCTCGGGACCATTCCTAACGGTATAAAATGCCCAAACGAGCCAGTAATACCTCTCAAAGTGTGCCCCGAATATTTTCGTCCAAAAATATATGTTAATTATGATGTTACACATGTAATTACTTTTTACTCAATATAAAATTCATTATTAGATTTATCCCGAATAATTAAAGTTGAACTCCGAAATTTATAAATAACACTAAGCTCAATTACTCACAACCTTGATTAATTAATTTCACCGAATTAAATTAATCCTTATTAGATTTTAGTTTACTCTAAAAATACGGGTCTTACATTAGTTCTCATGACTCCCTTCATAAACCATATCCCGTCGATTAAAAAATAACAACCATTAGACGTTAGATTATAAATTATACATGTAAATATTCAACAACCTATGTGACTAAACACACACACGCGACACCCGTGCAACCTCGAACAGATTATCATATGGAAGGTGCACTAGTGACCGTGATCTATCAGCCATTCTTGAGCTAACCCATATTAACACTGAGACAAACAATTCCACATTCCAAAAAATTACGCTGTAATGAATCCCACTTTCGGGATTTAAAGAAAATGACAAAATGTAACGAGAAAATACTCATCCCACCTCGAGAGTAGGGAAACCCCACATTAATAAATCGAGCCTTGTTTCATTAGTTGTAGACCCATCCTAATGTTGTTGAATCTTAAAACATACCTTTATATACTTTATAAGTCCCTAGCGTGTCCATACACATATTAACACGACTGTTCAACCTTCGATGATTTAAACTATGAATTGTGAACCTCGTGCGAAGAACGTGATCATACCACTAATGGGAAGTCTCAATGCTAGACTTCCCTCCTTAGAAAAAAACATGTTCTCATCCTGATGGACACTAAGTATAGTGAATTAATAGACAAATGTTGACAATCTACTCAAATGTGGGACCAAAAATCTTCCTTTGGTCTATATAGCACCACATGGTTCAACGCATTCTTTGACACTAAAAATAATTAATTGACACACCAAAAACCCTAAAAACCTCAAATCTTAAGAAGATAGTGTCCAAAACCCTCACCTAATATGATGATCTTCATCACAATTCCTACATTTCATAACTTGTAATTTATTGAGTAATCCACCTTACTCGAATTTTTCTCTGACCAAATGACTCGACGTGGGCACCTTAAAAATGGCAATGTTGGATTACGTATACTCTATTTACGCATTCCCGAGTTTCTACAAATCACGTGAAAGAAGTCGCTCATTCCTTTTTTCAAAATCTATCGGAAGTTTGCTAAAACATATACCTAAAGAGAAAATTTGTACCTACCACCCATCCTTGGTGCTACCGTAAGATACTAATGCAGCACTACCAAAATTCAATTCTCAAATTACTCGTAGTGTTCATCAAAATTACCCACAAGCTTAACTTCCATAATAATTGTGTCGATCCTTGTACTAAACCTAAGGTATCGCCAACATATTTCATAACTAAATATCTTTAAACATGACAATTCTATAAGAACATTAGATTGCCTTCGTGAATTTTTAAAATCGACAAGATCGTATAACCTACCATTTTCTCATTAATCTATAAGTTAAGATTGTATCATCCTGGTGATATCACTTCCATCATATAGTAATTCTTTTCAACACAATACATTCCTCATTTCCAAGGCGGTGAATCCTAATGACTTCTTAACCTACTAGTAAGTCATAGACACTAAAGTCATTTTATGCGTAGGAGGTCTTTGCAATATTATCCATCTACTTGACTAGTTAATTTCTTTTATTTATTCCCAAAATAAAATGACCACTTTCATGCAGGGCCACCTCAGTTGTACATGAGGATTGCCTTAATACTCATTTATTATAATGGACACAAAGTCACTCAAAAGACACAATCACATGAGTCTCTTGATACTAAGACACGTGTAATACCCCGCACTTTTATCGATATTTAAATTATAGTTTTATAGATATTTAAATTACATAAGTGAGTGTAATTTGGAAATTTGAGGAATTATCTTGAACAATAATATTTTAAATGGAAAATGCGTATTGAGATGTGTTGGGTTTAATAACTGAATTGTAGTTAAGTAACTAGGATGGAGATTTCGAGTGTGCAGTTGGTTTCAAAATGGCCGAGATAGTCATAATAGAGTATCCGGGAGTAGTGTTTGGGTTCTGAAAATTTTTGGACCAGCAGGGACTCGCAATTGAGTAAATGAGTCATTTTTGGGTTTATAGGGGATGAACCCTTATTTCTCTCTATATAAGGCATGCGTGAGTGAAAGAAAAGAAAGAGGAGAAGACATAAAGGAAGAGAGCGAGAAAGAAAGAGGATTTCCGACCAAACTCTGTGGGATTCGACTCGAGGTCGTCGAATTTTATCCACGAGGAAGTGTTCCCTTGCTTTATTTCTATTAAGCATAAATCGCATATTATAGTTGGTAGTGATAAACTATAAAGATTTTTGGGTTGGGTTTTCGTGAATCAAACGGGTGTTTCGGAAGATTAAGTGGATAAAACTCGAATAATATCGATTTTTAGAAATTTAGGAATTATTTGAAATTAGTTGTTGGTTATGGGTTCTAGGATGATTAGAAATCTTTTTAGGTGTGTATATATAGGTGGTTGTGATTAAATAAGGTAGGGGGAAGAAATAAAAATTTTGGAGGTGTATTAACAGAGGTTTAGGATTTTTGGAGAAGAAGGTGAATAGTGACATAGCGTCATTTCTGAATCAATTCGGCTAGGAAGAGAATCGATTCGACCCTTGGTCAAAAAATAAAATTTGTATATCTTTTCAATACGGTCGCGTGGGCACTGACCACGTATTTTTCTGATTTTTTTTGCATCAATAATCATTTTTCTATGGAGGGTGTTCGAGGTTAAAATCGTTAATCACAAATCCATCCAGACATTGGGAGAAAAGTAATTGATGTGTTAGTTATAAATCAGTGTTAGGATGATTATAGTGGTGTTGGTTGAGGTTATAAACCATCAAATGGAGAATGGGTTGACACTTCGGTATTTTAGAGAAAATTGTAATACCCCGTATTTCTGAATATTCCAAATATTCTATTTAATTAAATTGGAGATTTTAAATGAGAAAATACGGTTTAATTTAAATTATGTAAGAGTAGTAATTTATAGAGTTTTAATTAAAATTGTAATTTTGGAATATTAATCGAGAGATAGATACCGGTTTATATTGCCTCATTATATTTACTTAGTGCGAGTGGTAAATAGTTGCTTAACGCGTGTAGACCTAGGGTGAGAACAAGTAATATTTTTAAGTGACTCAAATGATAATTTAGAGGTCACGGCAGAGTCCGGAAGGGTCAAATTAGTCAAAATAGTAAACCTAGGGGTACTAGTTGAGTCCCAGGGTAATTTTGGACTAAACCGAGACCGTTCGGGGGAGTTTTGGTCTTTTAACATGAGAGGGTATGGAGACCTACGAAATTGAGAGCTTTATATCAGCCGTATGATTGAGGGGTTAGGGTTAGAAAACACATGAAAACACACCATAGCCAATAGAGATAAGAGAGAAACCATTCTCAAGGAAATAGGAAGAATTGGGAAGGATTCAAAGGAGATTTTCACTATCAACTTGTTGGGGAAGAAGGATTGAAGGATGAAGATCATGAATCATGATCAACAACCAAGAAATCAGACCCTACTGATCATAAGGTAAGTTGTTTATTGCAAAAATTATAAAGTTATATTACCCAGGTGTAGTGTTTTTGAATAGTCTTGTTTAAATCAATATCTTGATAGGAGAATGATGATATTTAAGCATGTTGGGATAGGAATCGCATGTAGAATGATTTAACTTATGTAGAGGATTAATATTCAGATTAGACTTGATGATTTTTCGGAATAAAAAAATCTGGATTTTGAATGAAAATATGAGAAGTACACCATAACTAGGGTTTTAAGAAATTCTGGGTTTAATTCACTATTTCTTTAAAGGAATTGGAGTTTTGATGTATTTGACACGTTAGAAATTGTCCTAGTATACGTGGAAACATGTTAGGATCATTGGATCGAACTTTGGTGGACGATAATGGAGTTTGGAGATTTGTTAATGGAGGAAAAGATTAACGAAGAAGACGAACTGTGACTGTCCCTGTTCGATCGATCGATCGATATCAAACTATCGATCGATCGACTAAGTCGATCGATCGAACCCATCAGACACAAGTTGTTTTTCCCAAATTTTTCGTGTTTAAGTCTTCGTTGATTTTTGGGAATGAATGAGTATCCTAGGGTTTATAATATACTTATATGGGAGTGAAAATAAGACTAGTAGGTATACTATTGAGGTCAGATAAGGCCATTGGGTGTAAGGCTTTGATTACGGACCGACGAGAATAATCTAATTTAGTAGAGTATCGGGGACTTCAGAAATTGAGTTACGGGGGGAAGTAAATTCAATTTAAGTAATAGACCAGTAGGGTAAAAAATAACTACTGAAATTATATTTAAGGGATAACTAGGACCCTTAGAGTTGTGTGAATACTCAAAGAAATGAGATTAACGAGATAAATTGTAAAGAGAATATTGTACGGTAGATATATGAGATTAAAATATTACGTACGTATATAATTAATTGGTCGGGCGTGTACCTACTGAATTATGTAATCTTTTAGGTAGAGAGATTTATACCTAAATTAATTATGTTAGGGTCGATGAGACATTCCGAACTAACATAAAATTATTATATGTTTGGGGTCGATGAGAAATGCCGAACCAAACCTTGAACTGTTGTCGTGATGAAATAGTCCTGAACCAGAATATGTGTGTATATATATATTTAAAAATAGTTGGGGTCGATGGATAGTTCCGAACCAACTCTCACTTGGGGTCGATGTATCATTCCGAACCAAGAATCATTTACGTGTGTATATAAATAATTGGGGTCGATGTATCATTCCGAACCAATTCTTACTTGGGGTCAATGAATTATTTCGAACTAAGAGTCCTTTACGTGTATAAAAAGGGCAAAATAGTAATGATTGATATTTAGTATATATTGTGTGTGAAATATATATACTTGATGATATTCTACTTCTGTGTATTACTAAATGGATATATATTATGTATTTAAAGATACATACTAAAATGGTAAGTTAAGTAGTGAAACTTAATTATGAAATGCACCTTTAGATAGAGAAAATCAATTTAGTAATTTAAGTAGCGAAACTTAATTACACAAGTGGGAAGTCAACAATTGTGAGAATTGTAGTAATTTTAGTAGTGAAACTAAATGAGAAGCCTTGAAAAATAATATAAAGGAAATATTACCTGAGAATTAATTAACTTACGCGAAATATTAGTGAAACAGTTGTACTGTATGGGCGGTACTGGAACTTGGGTATAGATAATTTCAGTTGACTACTTTGGTTTTAGTTATCTTGGGAATTATGGCTAGATAAACTAAGTGTAGAACGTTTAGGTGTGAACAAAAGACGAGGGGTGAGAAAACTGAAGAGAGTGTACGAGAACCTAATATATGTAATCAATAACCGCATTTTATATTGTTATAAACGCTTGCTAAATATTTTAAAAATGTTTTGAGTACTAACTCTTGCAATAAAATATTTTCAAAACCTTTTAGGTGTCCAGCCACAGGGATGCCAGGTATGATGATTTCCTTCCAGGGACTCAAAGCTGGAGCACAGTGGATGCTTACAGGATTTTGACTAGATCTAGTACAGGATTTCACAATATTCTATGTATGGACTTGTGGTCCGGTATCAGTCTCAGATTTTAGTTTTAGACTAGTGGTTATTCTAATGTTGTTTGAGATTTTAGCCGATGGTTTATTCGGTAATACCTTTGTTATGTTGTACTTTTATTTTGTTGAATGGGTTATAGTACATGATTTTTTTTACTTTGTTTCGCAAGGTTGAATGATTTTGTTTTAAGAAAGATAAAATTTGGAGCTGGTCAAATTTTACTTAGGGGATTAGTAATTAAAAAAATTTCGACAGTGATGCTAAAAATGAACAATTTGAGAAACCTGTTTTAATTTAATAAAGTCCTGATCACCCGATGTTTAATTAGGCGGGGTGTCACAGATGGTATCAGAGCATCAGGTTCTAGTGTCCATAGGATCTATACGGCTTATTACGTTTTTAGCGTATCGGTTAAGTGATATAGAGCCATATCTTAGGATTGTTGTACTCCTCTATGTACGTAGTTTACGTTCTCCTACTATTTAGTAGATGTATTTTTATATATACGAGTTTGATTGGGCATGGTACATCGAACATGGCGGTAGAACCAGTATTGGCGTTGGAAGGACTGCAGGAGGGAGGAGCCCAGCATGAAGCCTGGAGTGTTCAAATATGGTAATCATAGGAGAGATGACTGTTGTTGAGGTCACTCCTACTGTGAAATGGAAGTAGATGCTGCAAGGGTTGTTGAGGCATAGCAGGCATTTTCCAAGTATCACGACGACAAAGAGGGATTCTAATCTAGACCGCCCAATGCAGTGATAGTGGGAGTAGGTCTAAAGAAATTTTGATGAGAACAAGCCGAAAAAATGTGATAAAACGACGACTGTGCATGTTAACCAATGGAAGTAGTATGTACAGAGGTTTTGCCATTTAGGAAGGAGTAGAAATACTCAGAAGTGAAAATTTGAGTAAAATTTTGAGGCAACATGGCGAGGATACCTGTCACCACATTCGGACCGAGGGTCCGTATTCAAATAGAGGAACCTTACATATAGTTTAACCGCAAATTTCTCCAATGATGATTCAGAAGCGAAGGGAATGGGAATATCTAACCCCCTCATGTGAAAGCCTGGTAGAGGCTAATCGTGAGAGAGAAATTTATCAATTGAAGTGAATTTGTACCGATGAGATAGGTATAAGGGAAAAAGAGCCCTTGAGAGAATGGACCTTCAAGTTTTAATTCGCAATTTTTTGTAAAACTCTTCTTGAACGACTTATGTATATGAAGATAGTATGGTACTTCTTACAAGGTTGAGGTAAACGCTCTTACGTGGGCAGAGCTAAGAGAGTTTAAGAATTTAGTCAAAGAATAAGACTAAATGTAATGGGGCTGATGCAAGCCATAAGTGGAAACCCACTAGGGGATTTAATGATTAGATTCTATGTCGGGACTGTTAAGACCTATAGTACGTTCCTCTTGGTCAGCAAAACTAAGGGAACCAGAATGATAGTGTTCAGGATCGAGACTACCAAGTCCGAGAGGAGGGATACCCAAATCGGTCAGTATGACCTAGAGTCAGGGATTTTTGAAAAAATGTCTAGTGTGGATTCTAGGGCCACGCATTTTATTTTAGCTTGAAGTTATTTGAGGAAACAATAACTCCAATAATTTTTTCATTCCAGAGAGGACAAGCGTGTTATGTACGGAAACTATCTGAACCACTAGAGTAATGGACAAGGAAAAATATGGGTTTTAGCCTCCAGTGAATGGAGTATATGACGATGCCTCACCTGAAAGAGGGTTGAGTTGTCATTATTCATCAATATGTGAGAGACTTCGAAGATTATGAACATGTCATAGTAATTAATTCCGGTGTGTGGTAACCTAAATGATGTGAGTCAAGGTATGTAGTATGACCGTTGAGCGGACAGATTGAACTCGCTGTTGTAATTAGTTCTAAGGACTTTGTGATAGTATAAGCGCGGTGCCACTTGAATCCTTTAGAAATATTGGAGTATGGTTGAACATATTGTCGAGGAATCGAATTTGGGCATCTCGACTATGTGTTGTTCCGATAATGCTCAGTAAGGATACATGGTGAGAAGTCCCTTGTTTAAGTTCGGTTGCGAAAGGGAATACGATTGAATTTTTATGTACGTTAGGAGAAGAGACGTTGACAGATGCTAGAGCATCAGTGAAGCCGATAGTGTTGTGGAGGGACAACGAAAGGCTTACATCCCCACGAAGTGATAAGTGGGACTTTGTGGGCAAGGATTTGATTTTTGTCTATAGGGGATGGAGAATACCCGCAAGATTGTAGTCACGTCATGTACACAAGGATAGAGTTGAGGTAAAACATGTTACGGGTGCGACGCTTGCAATGTTTTTGCAAATGTACACGGAGAAAAGGGTGTATGAGCGCCCTAATCAATTCGATTCCTTAGACATCCGAGATAGAGGGATGCGGAAAATTATTTTGTAAGCCGGTGGGGAAATTAAGAGACAAGCCGTAGCGATGAAATGGGTTGAACGTCATGGGAGATAGACGATGATCCAAGATAATATGCGCTGAGAGATCCAGCACACCCTATGGGATGAAAGTCAGTGGGAAGCCGTTCAAAATTTATCTCTTGAATTGGGAGGCCTAACTATTGTGAAGAAGTGATACAAGGTGTTACTCAACTGAGAGTTGAGAGTGACTTACGCGTTACTATAATGTTGATAAGTGGGAAGCGATGTTGAGGAGAGACATAGTGAGATTGTCTCCAGAAACACCTCTAGTTAATAGAGAGAGATGGACTCGAAATGAGCAACCAGAATGTGGTAGTGAAACTACGTTTCCAATGATGGAAAGAGGAGACAGACTTATAAATTATAGATGGTCTGTGAACATCATAATTAAGCCAACATTTCGCTGGGGTAGCGGAATGGGGTGACCGGGATGGATTAGTATAGACTTGAAAAGGGAGAGTGCACAAGTACACGGTGCCGCTCTACATATTTGTGAATCAGGATGAAATCCTAAAATTCCACCCTGTGAGAGATGGTCAGGGAGGAATAAAGGTAAAGTTTTATTTTGAGTATGTTATGTTACCTACGACCAAATGTTAGCGAGAAAGGATGATGATACGCCCTTATGATAGTGGAATTTTGGAGAAACCCACTAATCAATTCGCAGGTTGAATGTATACCTATATGAGCATATTTATAGGTAGTGTGAGTGCCTATATGATCTGTACATAAAGTTTAGGTTCTTGGATACCTATTAAGAACTTATGTGTACTTTGAGGTGTGGTTTGAAGAGACATTTCGAACTTTTAGTCCTTAACGCGTGATATGAGTACATTCTATTGGAGTATGACATTTTAGGGTATATGAAATGTGTAATATATGGCTCACAAATTTTCTACTCATGTGCGATGAGATATATATACATATATTGGTGCTCGAGATGTGATTCCGAGACCAATAATTAATCAGTATTGGTGATCGAGGTGGAATTCCGAGCCAATAACCCAAAAAGTGTTATAGAAGGGGAGGTGATTATAAAATAAGTGTTGATAGTATATGTTATGTGTAAGATATATATACCTATTGATTTTCCTACTTATATGCGATAGTAAGTGTGCTTAATCTATGTATTGGGGTCGATGATGTTCCGGACCAATACATGAGGGATCGATTTGGGGTCGATGATTTTCCTAACCAAATCGATGATAAATATTGGTATCGATGGATGGTTTGAACCAAAATATGCATTACATTTACCTTAGGGTCGAGGGGATTCCCGGACCAATGTAAATGATAGGATTATTAGGGCCGATGATTTTTGCCGAACCAATTTTTCCTTAAAGTATATATTGTGTGTGAAATATATACCTTATAATACTCTACTTATGAGTGATAGTAGACACCTAGATGTTATATATAAAGATATACATCAAATGGGTAAATTAAGTAGGGAGAAACTTAATTTCAAGAATTAACGTTGGATTGGAAAATCTATGGAGAAATTAAGTAGTGAGACTTAATTATGATATATGCGGCATGGGTAACATGCGATAAGAATTTATAATGAAGCAAGACATGTACTTGGGGTGACCGTTAGGATGATATGATTTGATTTTTGGGTATTAGAGGATGCAATGACGATTAAGGTCCTTAGTCTTAATACCAGCCTTATCCTAATTTCGAGGACGAAATTCCTTTGTAAGGGGGGAAGTATGTAATACCCCGTATTTCTGAATATTCCAAATATTCTATTTAATTAAATTGGCGATTTTAAATGAGAAAATACGGCTTAATTTAAATTACGTAAGAGTAGTAATTTATAGAGTTTTAATTAAAATTGTAATTTTGGAATATTAATCGAGAGATAGATACCGGTTTATATTGCCTCGTTATATTTACTTAGTGCGAGTGGTAAATAGTTGCTTAACGCGTGTAGACCGTGTTGGGGTGAGAACAAGTAATATTTTTAAGTGACTCAAATGATAATTTAGAGGTCACAGATGAGTCCGAAAGGGTCAAATTAGTCAAAATAGTATACCCGGGGGTACTAGTTGAGTCCCGGGGTAATTTTGGACTAAACCGAGACCGTTCGGGGGCGTTTTGGTCTTTTAACATGATAGGGTATGGAGACCTAGGAAATTGAGAGATTTATATCAGCCATATGATAAAGGGGTTAGGGTTAGAAAACCCATGAAAACATACCATAGCTATTAGAGATAAGAGAGAAACCATTCTCAAGGAAAAAGGAAGAATTCGGAAGGATTCAAAGGAGATTTTCACTATCAACTTGTTGGGGAAGAAGGATTAAAGGATGAAGATCATCAATCATCAACAACAACCATGAAATCAGACCCTACTGATTATAAGGCAAGTGGTTTATTGAAAAAATTTTAAAGTTATAATACCCAGGTGTAGGGTTTTTGAATAGTCTTGTTTAAATCAATATCTTGATAGGATAATGATGATATTTATGCATGTTGGGATAGGAATCGCATGTAGATTGATTTAACTTATGTAGAGGATTAATATTCGGATTAGACTTGATGATATTTCGAAATAAAAAAATATGGATTTTGAATGAAAATATGGGAAGAACACCATAACTAGGGTTTCAAGAAATTCTGGGTTTAATTCACTATTTCTTTAAAGGAATTGGAGTTTTGATGTATTTGACACATTAGAAATTGTCCTAGTATATGTGGAAACATGTTAGGATCATTGGGTCAAACTTTGGTGGATGATAATGGAGTTTGGAGATTTGTTATGGAGGAAAGGATTGACGAAGAAGACGAACTGCGTATGTCCCCGTTTGATTGATCGATCGATCTCAAACTATCGATCGATCGACTAAGTTGATCGATCGAACCCATCAGTCGATCGATCGACACAAGTTATTTTTCCCAAAATTTTTGTGTTTAAGTCTTCGTTGATTTTCAGGAATGAATGAGTATCCTAAGGTTTATAATATACACATATGGGAATGAGAATAATACTAGTAGGTATACTATTCAGGTCCGATAAGGCCATTGGGTGTAGGGCTTGGATTACGGACCGACGAGAATAATCCGATTTAGTAGAGTATCTGGGACTTCGGAAATTGAGTCACGGGGTGAAGTAAATTCAATTTAAGTAATAGACCAGTAGGGTAAGAAATAACTACTGAAATTATATGTAAGGGGTAACTAGGACCCTTAGAGTTGCGTGAATACTCAAATAAATGAGATTAATGAGATAAATTGTAAAGCGAATATTGTACGGTAGATATATGAGATTAAAATATTACGTATGTATATAATTAATTGGTCGGGCGTGTACCTACTGAATTATGTGATCTTTTAGGTCGAGAGATTTATACCTAAATTAATTTTGTTAGGGTCAATGAGACATTCCGAACAAAAATAAAATTATTATATGTTTGGGGTCGATGAGAAATGCCGAACCAAACCTTGAACTGTTGTCGCGATGAAAGAGTCCTGAACCAGAATATGTGTATATATATATTTTTAAAAATTGTTGGGGTCGATGGATAATTATGAACGAACTCTCACTTGGGGTCGATGTATCATTCCGAATTAAGAATCATTTACGTGTGAATATAAATAATTGCGGTCGATGTATCATTCCGAACCAATTCTTAATTGGGGTCGATGAATTATTCCGAAGCAAGAGTCCTTTACGTGTATAAAAAGGGAAAAATAGTAATGACAGATATTTAGTATATATTGTGTGTAAAATATATATACTTGATGATATTCTACTTTTGTGTATTAGTAGATTGATATATATTATGTAATTAAAGATACATACTGAACTGGTAAGTTAAGTAGTGAAACTTAATTACGAAATGCACCTTTAGATAGAGAAAACCTATTTAGTTATTTAAGTAGAGAAACTTAAATACACAAGTGGGAAGTCAACAATTGTGAGAATTGTAGTAACTTTAGTAGTGAAACTAAATGAGAAGCCTTGAAAAATAATATAGAGGAAATGTTACCTGAGAATTTATTAACATACGTGAAATATTAGTGAAACGGTTGTACTGTATGGGTGGTACTGGAACTTGGGTATAGATAAGTTCAGTTGACTACTTTGAATTTAGTTAGCTTGGTAAATATGGCTAGATAAACTAAGTGTAGAACGTTTAGGTGTGCACAAAATATGAGGGGTGAGAAAACGCAAGAGAGTGTATGAGAACCTAACATGTGTAATCAATAACCGCATTTTATATCGTGATAAACGCCTGCTAAATATTTTCAAAATGATTTGAGTACTAACTCTTGCTATAAAATATTTTCAAAACCTTTTAGGTATCCAGTCACATGGATGCCAGTTATGATGATTTCCTTCAAGGGACTCGAAGCTTGATCACAGTGGATGCTTACAGGATTTTGACTAGACGATATCACTCATTCAGATCTAGTACAGGATCTCACAATATTCTATGTATGGACTTGTGGTCCGGTATCAGTCTCAGATTTTAGTTTTAGACTGGTGGTTATTCTATTGCTATTTGAGATTTTAGCCGATGGTTTATTCGGTAATACCTTTGTTATGTTATACTTTTACTTTATTGATTGGGTTATAGTACATGATTATTTTTAATTTGTTCCGCTCGGTTGAATGATTTTGTTTTAAGAAAGATAAAATTTGGCACCGGTCTAATTTTACTTAGGGGATTAGTAATTAAAAAGTTTTCGACAGTGATGCTAAGAATGAACCATTTGAGAAACCTGTTTTAATTTAATAAAGGCCTGATAACCCGATGTTTAATTAGGCGGGGCTTCACAAAAATGAAATCTCCCAAATAGATCCCTCCAAACAAGGCGAATCGATTCGGGTTTAGACCGAATACATTCGCTTAAGGGGACCTGTAAGGCTGTCTCAGGCTGAATCGATTCGGATTGGGACTGGATAGATTTGGGTTTGAGGACCTACTTGCATAATACTTTCTGAATCGATTCAGATGGAAATCGAATCGATTCCCTAGCCCAAATCGATTCGCATTTCGGGCGAATCGATTCGCCTTTGTTGAATTTGGCACCTTTCCTTCTTTCAATTTAGGGGGAGTTAAATTTCAATTAGAAATTATTATGGGGGATTCTAGTTATGATATCATGACTTCTAGAGGACGGTGTTGAGGTTGAGTGAACCTTGGAATGAAAGAGAGAACCTTGGATTACTTTAGGGTACAATCCGAGGTATGGACTTAGTGAAGGTTCGGGTTGAATAACGTTCGAGAGAGGTCTTCGGCAAGTGTGTTTATAGAATACTTATGGCTTTAGTGTTTTAAGTATGTGAATGCTTATATACTATTACGAATGGGAACATTTGGTGTTATTCGCTATCGCTATATGAGTTTGGTAATTATAGCCATATATGTATATTTGAGAAGTGACGTAGATTATATATACAATGGGATTACATTATATATAACATGATACATACATACATACATATATATATATATATATATATATATATATATATATATATGTGTGTGTGTGTGTGTGTGTGTGTGTGTGTGTGTGTGATTAGTATATTTGTATCTTAAAGGCTAGTTCCACGCTCTTTCCTTTGGCGTAGGGTTGGAATAGCCAGATTATATATTTTCTCTAATACAATCTAGGGAGGTTGCGCGATTTGGATGAATCCTGTAACACCCCGCCTAAAATAATAACGGGTGGCCAGCCCTATACTATATTAAATCAGGAGTTTCAGATGGTCCAATCTCAACATCAATTGTTGGTACTACATAATATAGGATTAACTACCGGATATCATATAAGCGAGATGTTAAAATTTAATAAAATATTCAATAGACAACAAACCAACACTATAACACTACTAATAAAGGAAAGAAAAATGCATGAAAGAACTAAGATAAATGAAATGCAAGATTAAAACAAAATAAATAACTACCACAGAATGTAATACAGAAAGTAGACCCGAATAAGCTGTCGGGTCACAGCCAATACAATAGATGGAATGGAATAAATATAAGCATGTATATAAATATCCCTTGGGTACAAACCCGATATACACCATGAATCCTACCTAGAATTTTTCAAGGAGGAAGCGACTACATTCTACATCCCGAAATAGTCCGCACCTGTCATGGCTTCCAAGACTCTGGATAGAAGGTCATTCGGCATCCATGTGGTAGGACACCTATAAATATATATATATATATACAGGCAGGAGAGAAAAGTAAACGGGTCAGAGCCCAAGTTGTGAAAATATTTAGCAAGTGTGTCAACCATGCATAATAATTATTGGTGCACATATTTCATAATTAAAGTGGAATCACACTCTCGTGGAACCCCAACTCACCTCTCATCTAAAGGCGCGCACCTATTCGCGTCCTCAAATTTTAGTTAAATTACCCCCATTTATTAGGACAAGCTAACTTATCATAGGCCCTACCCTATACCCACGAGAATTGCCTTCCTATCATTACCCAAGATTCCACCCCTTTTCTAAACACAGTTAAGTATTTATTTTCAAACATATATTCCTTATTAGGCTTAGTGGATTCCGTTTTATACTTTAACCATTTATAATTTAATAAGTTACCCAATATGCATTTGGGTTGAAACATATGATTCAATTTCTAATTAATAAGCATGCAAAATTATTATTGACACAACTTCCCTCCTATTTCAACGCTGCGCTGCGTTTCGTGCGTGGGGTGTCTCGCAATGAGAAATCCAAATAAGGAGACACCCCGTTACACTACTCCTTGTCAACATCGATCCTGGAGATCCATTATGCCACACATAAATATCGACAGAACTTCTCTCTACTCTGAACATTGTACTACATTTCGTGCGTGGGGTGTCTCGCGAAGAGAAATCCAAACAAGGAACCACCCCGTTACCCTACTCTTTGACAATGTCGATCATAGAGGTCCATAATGCCGTACATACCATAATTGGCAGAACTTTTCTCAAATTTCAACACTGCACTATGTTTCATGTGTGGGGTGTCTCGTAAAGCGAAATCCAAACAAGGAACCACCCCGTTACACTACTCCTTGACAATGTCGATCCTAGAGATCCATAATTCCATATATACAATATAATACTACCACTAGTACTAAAACTCCAATAATATCCTTGGGATGATGTAACCAAAATATTCCTTAAATGTGATACATCAACCCCCATAAATCTAGTACACCATAATCATCCAAGATGTACTCTACAAAGATTCTATATCCTTTCATCTATAGGATATATAAATATATATATATAGGTATTTTATTCTCACCATATATATATATATATATATATATATATATATATATATACCAATCATCCATACCCATGACCAAGTGTACATATCATACCTGATGTACAATGGACCTGCACATAATCCACCCGGCTATATATATCGCCGATAAAACTGCATCAATGCTATCATCATCCTAGTGCCGGCTCACGTAGCAACTGGGGACCACCTGGTGGGGATCAACGACACCCACCTCGTGATAACTCACACACACGACATCCGGGGAAGCGGCCATAGCTCCAACTCGCAATGAGACGAAACATACCCACCACGTCTCATCCCAAAAATATATTTATCGTATAATAACACACGGGACGACTATGACCTGGGGAATATCCACACCCTACTCTATATGCCAGGATGCTCACCCTCTGTGCAGAAACTTCCCAATGATAGCATGAGCGGGGTATGCTTAACCACATAAGTATATATATCGCTCACATGCGCAATATACATACACCCATATGATCCCATCATATGATCAAATATTAAACCATCATATACGGTTTAAATATCCATACCATGTATGTCCACAACATAAATTTATCAATATATTTATATGCATGTATATATATATATATATATATATATATATATATATATATATATATATATATATATATATATATATAAACAAATTCTCGTTCATATGTATAAGATATATAAATCCGGCTATAAGTATACATAATCCTCAATATACAAGCCGTCGCCACAATTTCCATTAATTTACGTAAATATGTGAATACAATCCCTCACTTGAAACATATTCAATCATTTTTTCCTATGATGAATAGTCTCCCAAAATCATATGTATATATCTATACATATATATTCAGCATTAGGGTTATCACCCAAATTTTTGTGTAGGAATCCATCACTACACATTTCATCCATATTCGAAAGTACATAATCATCCTTAGTACTATTTAACCAAAGGCATATACATGACTTAATAGTCTAGAACCTCAAATTATTCCAACATCGGTTCAAGCATTGGAATCTCAATGGTTATTTCCCAAAATTACGTGTAAACTATCCTAACTAGAATTTATGCTACCGCTTATTCTAGTCAATAGTACGATCCCAATCGCTCCCAATTTCACCTATGGTTCAATTTATCTTATGAACCCTTACTCCTATTGAGTTTTCAATTTTTCCTTAGTCTAAACATTTCTAAGGATATGAGACTCCTCACTCTCTAAGAGTATACGACCACTCTCCTTCATTTGGCCCCAAATTGTATCTTAACAATATCCTATCCTTATAAGGATTTGACATAATTGTCGGCCTAGAAATTTCACAACATACATGGATATTTCTTATCCAATTTTTCCAAGAAGTCCCCACTATCATATACTAAGTGAGAGACCCCCTATAAGTCACCAAAATATATGTCTTACTTCATAAGAGAAAGCCCCAAATCAATTAACCCAACCAAAAAGGGTTTGAATTCACTAAAGAGAAAATTCCTCAAAATACTCTATTTTCGAATTGATTCGGCCTCTCTGAATCAATTCGGCCCAACAGTGAATAGATTTGTCCCATCTGCTGCAACCCTTCGAATCGATTCGCTAAGGGAGAATCGATTCGGTCCTAAAGACCTGAGGCTTCTGCAACCTGGCGAATCGATTCGGTAGGGGCAAATCGATTCGGCCAGTTCTGAAAGCCAAGAAAATGGTTGTTTTTCGATAACCCAAAATTCCCCAAAATTCTGTTTATACTACTTCCAGCCCTTAATCTTCAATCCCAACGTAATTTCCAACATCAAAACACATCCTAAATTTAACCTCATCAATTTATATCCCTTAAACCCAATTAAAATCTTCAATTTCAAGATTTGAACCAAAATTTACGTTTTGATGTTTATAACCAAAAACCATTTCTTTAACACAAAAATTATGAAATAAAATACAAAAATAGCTATTTAGCAAGATTAAACACTTGCCTCACATTTGTAGAGGTTGGATCGTCCTCGATGTCGCGATTGGGGCCGGAAATCCCCAAGCTTCTTCCTCTCTCTCTTCTTTTCTTCTTTTTTCTCTTCCTTTCTCTTTTCTTTCTATTTCTCAAATGAGAAGGATTCATCCGTAAGCCTTAAATCCTTTAAAACAATAAACCCAATTTTAAATGTTAATACACACTTTAAATGACTCATTTACTCCAATTCGAGTCAACTGACTTAAAAATATTCCTGAGCCGAAATAAAACTCAATGACAGTCATTTTGACTATCTCGACCCTTCCGGGATCAGTGGTACCGTCAAAATCATCATCTGAAATACTTTACAACGTCTTATATTTTTGGACTTAAATTCCCAAGTTTAAAATTCTCTAATTTAATAAAATTTTATTTTCCCAAAAATTTAATTTCTTAGTCTCCAAAATCGCGGGGTGTTACAAATCCCCTGGCTTGAGGAGTAGGGAGAGTATCTCCCAAGGCCATATCATCCCATGTTTGAGTGTGATGTATGTACTCCACTTACAGAGGGAACATAACCGTCTCCACCGTTGTGTATTTTTTCCATGACCATGAGTAAGTCCATCTTGGTACCATAGTATAGTGAGTAAACCCGAATTTGGATATGCACTATAAAACTGTATCCTTGAGTTATAACTCGGTGGGATGGTTATTATACTTTTTGTGTATAGTATATTCCTTGTATATGAAGATGAGATATCATATAAAGTAAACATATGTATATGAAGTGAAAAGACTGATAAGGTGTATTTCCCATTCCGATAAATTATATCCGGATTTATACGCAAATGAATTATAGGTTCTAGTAAGAACAATTTATACGTGTATATATTTCTACGAGCTATATATATACGCATTATGTGCAGACGACCTAATGGATCTCGACGATCAACATTGCCAGGTACTAGTGTATCGGGGGGGTTCCTTGATTGGATTTCTCTTAACGAGACGCCCCATGCACGAACGTAGCGTGGTGATGGAAATGGGGAGAAGTTTGGCCCTTAGTACTCGAGTTTATGGGGATTTTAAGAGATTACGGGAAACGGATTAGTTAGGCAGGGTAGCTTAACTAGGTTATTTATATGGTATGCTATAAGAGTGCACTATTAGAAGAGGGGTGAGGGGTATCTCATGGGAGTGAGATTCCAATTTAAATATGAGATAAATCATATTTTAATATATGGCTTTTATGCACTAGCAAGATATTTTCAAACTCGGGCTTTGACACGTTTCTCTATTTTTTTCTCTCTCTTGCTATATATATATATATATATATATATATATATATATAGGTGTCCAGACATAAGGACGCCTGGATACAGATTCTTTCGAGTCAGACATTCGCTGCAGCAGCTGTGGATGCATGCGGGCTTATTTTAGTTGCATCTATCCTTGAGATCTAAATAGGAGGTATTGTAAAAAAAATGGGTTGATAGCCAAATTGTATTCATTTACTCTTTTACCACCTTTTAGTGCAACATTCATTTTAGTTGTTTTATGTTGAACCGAGTCATCGATTATTTTATTTCATTTCAGTTTTGTATTTATAAACTGTGTGAATGCTTTAATTTATTGATTTGATTAAAATGATTAGGTAGGTAAAATTTTGACACCAGCCTAATAGGTTATTAGTAAATAAATTGGTTTTTCGATATTGATGCTGAGAATCAACCATATGAGACTCATGTTTTAATTTGGTAAAGGATTGATCACCCGGTATTATTTAGGTGGGGTGTCAGAGATGGTATCAGAGCATCAGGTTCTAGTATCCTTAGGAATCTGTTCAGACGTACTACGCTTTCAACGTTGATCTTCATTTGATATAGAGCCTTATGATTAGGATTGTTTATTCCTCTTGTGAGTTTTCGTTCTTCTGCCATTATATAATAATATTATAAATCTTTCGCGTGCTCGTTCGAGATTCGTGTGTTGATCGATGAAGAAAGACCATAGAATGCCATTCCAAGCACGACAGGAGGTGGGGCTTAGTTAGGGCTGTAAATTAATGTTAGGGATGAGGACTGCAGTTGAGGTCACCCCCCTTGTGGCATTTTTATGGATTCCAACGAAGACTGGTAAAGTATAGTAGTTACAATTATCCAAGTACCGCTTTTATAGAGAGTGGTACTAAAGTTGAATTACCCAGTGAAGTTAAACTGGGAAAAAGGTTCGAAAGGGCCCTTGATAAGGACTATGCATTGAAGCTAAGCTGTACAGAGGAAGTGTAACGTGATTCAGTGGAAGTAGGAGGCTCAGAAGCTTTGGCTTAGAGCAGGGTATGGAAATAACCATATGTGAAAATTTGAGGAATATTCTTCACTCGTGGGAGCAATATTGAAGTGGTGGGAACGGTTGCCACCATGTTCGGGGGAGAAAGTTGTTATGCTCATAGAGAGATTTTATGGATGGATTTTACCATTAGTTCCTTTGATTTATCAGAAATGAAGAGAATGCAGTTCCTGAATTATTCACATGAGGATCGTTCAAAGGTCGACAGTGAATAAAGAGTGATAAGGATAAGTGAACTTTATGTCCAATTGAGACAGGTACAATGAAGAGAGAGCCCTTCAATGGAACGATAGGATCACTAGTAAGTGTTTCTAACACTTATGGAGAATTTGTGTTTGTGCAACCCCATTGGTGGATATCAACCCGGGGGAATGTATTGAATTAAGGCAATTGAGGCCAGTAGCAAGTTTCCTTTTTGGTCGGAGGATTTGAGGGAACTAAAAAGGTGATTGTCAGGATTGAGCCTATTGACTCATAACTAATGATAACCTGAACAAGTTTAGGAAGGCCAGAGATGGGGAATAGGGTGATATTGATTTTAGAACCATACGGGTAGTCCTTTCCTAGTAGGAATTAAAGGACAATAGTAGAGTGCCTATATGGGGCATTGATTAATGTAGTTTTTTGTTCATTTAGGGCAAGTCTACAATGTTTGGGAACCATTTGGAGTAGCCATGGTAATTGGCAAGAATGTTGTTACGAGTTTTGCCTTGGGGGAAGGCGGTATATTTTACGTGGCTAGATAAAGTCGCGGTATTTCACTAACCCTAGATTCCTGAGTGTAATCGGAGCTTTTTGGCGGTATCAATAACATTATATAGTATATGTCCATAAGTTTTTCGCGGTGGTGGGGTTCTATTTTGAATTCCTATCTGGTTTGTACTACTCATTGTGTTATATGAGTATGGTATTATTATAAAAGTAATGTTATTGTATTATAGTAGGGATGGGAGGCTAATGATTGCAAGACTATCGTATCCGCGGTTCTAGGGTGGAACGGGTTGTTGTTACGATATCTCACCTGGATACAGATTGAGCTCTCCTTTATTATACTTTTAGATGGAACTTTGGTGGGAAGATATTTCATTATCATGCTTTTTTCTGTGTGGCTACCTTAAGTATATGATTTAAGGTATACTGGACCTATTGTTAAGCTACGAGTTTAATCTTGTCGTTGTTTGCACAAAGGACTTAGTGTTAGTATGAGTGATTGTGGCTGTGGCTCCTGAAAAGAAATAGGAGTTCATACCACCTTTTGTTAAAAGAGGTGATAGGGTATCCCGGTTGCACATTTGAAGCTAACGGACCTCCACAACCGATAAACATAAGTAGGAGTGCCTCGGAGGGGTTACTTGTTTGGATTTCCCTTACAAGACAGTCCATGCATGAACCTTAACGATGTCGGGAGTGGAGAGATGTTATAGGGTGCAAGTATGTTGGTTTTTATGATAAGCTACCTACTATGGAGAAAACACTATGGATTGAGAGCAGTGTAATGATTGCATGCTTATGGAAATATAAGTGTTATGGAGGAGCACTGAAATGGTTCTCTAACCGTAAGTAAGCGGGTGAGGTAAGGTTAAAGAATTGATTTAAGTCTTATAGCCAGGCCCTGAGTGGAAGGCAAATTCAGAAGTAATTCGTAACACTTTCACAAGGAGTGGTCTCCCCGATTAGTTAGACTTTCCATCTTGAGAAGGTGGAAGGATATAAAGATAGAAGCGCATTAGTACGATTACGAGTAAGCATTTTAGGATGTCCCGATGTTGTACCTTCGACCGTTATATCTCGACAACCGATGATGTGATGAAGTAGTGTAACGGGAGGGTTCCTTGTCTTGATTTCGCTTTGCGAGACGTCCCACGCATGAAACCGAGTGAATGTCAAAAGTTGGGAGACATCTTGGTAACTAAGGACATAATTAGAATAGTAATCAATTTTTGCATAATGGAAACACGTTGATCTTAGGAATATTTGGAAGTAACTCCAGAGGACTGGTGGCGCCTTTATAAGGAGGTAGTTGTGAGTAACTATGAGAATATTGTTGAGAATACCTAGGTGTTAGCACGAGGCCAAGAAAGTAATGCCAATTTTTAGAGAGAGTGTTACGTCAGTGACATTTATAGTGGTTGTGCAGATAGGCACGGGACAAAAAGGTGTATGGGCACCTTGGTAAGTTGATTTTATATATCGTTCGAACCAGAAGAGGCTTATTATGTAAAGTTGAAGACTATGCCGTGCGGAAGTACAAGTGGAATTGGAATGGGTTGGATGGAACTCCATATGAAGTACGCAATGATCCAAGTATATTTGTGCAATAAGAGGTAGCACGCCCAAGATAAGCGAGAAGACTGACGCAAATTATTAATTGTTAGTGTAGTATCCATTTTGAGGGATATTATATGTCCCAATGTAGATGAGTGGATGGTTAGAATAGCGGAAATCCGATGGGATTGTTAAGTTAGAGTGGCAGTTATAGGCTCATTTTCTTTACATGCAGCTATAGAAGAACTATGTGAGATGTGACGTTAGAGTCAACCTTACGACCGAGGTAGCGTGGTAGTGCGTTAGGGTATAAGCCATAAGATAGGTGGGTACCGTGAACAAGGATATGGTAGGGTACCATTTGGATTTGTACCTTTCGACTTATCTGTGCATGATGTAGTATGGGTAGTGATCGTAGGTTAGTAGTACCAGGCATATCAAAATTTTGGGGTCGAAATTCCGTTGTAAGGGGGACGGGGAGAATGTAATACCTCGCACTTTTATGAATATTTAAATTACACTTTTATGGATATTTAAATTACATAAGTTAGTGTAATTTGGAAATTTGAGGAATTATCATGAATAATAACATTTTAATTGGAAAACGCGTATTGAGATGTGTTGGGTTTAATTAGTGAATTGCAGTTAAGTAACTCAGATTGAGATTTTGATTGTGCGGTTGGTTTCAGAAGGGTTGAAATAGTCAAAATAGAGTATCTGGGAGTAGTGTTTGGGTTCCGAAAATTTTTGGACTAGTAGGGACTCGTAATTGAGTAAACGAGTCATTTTTGGGTTTATAAGGGATAAACCCTTATTTCTCTCTATATAAGGCATGAGGGAGTGAAAGAAAAGAAATAAAATAAAGAGGATAAGGGATAAAGGAAGAGAGGGAGAAGAAAAAGGGGATTTCTGGCCAAATTTCGCGGCATTAGACTCGAGGTCGTCAGATTTTATCCACGAGGCAAGTGTTTACTTGCTTTAGTTCTTTTAAGCATAAATCTCACATTATAGTTGGTACTGATAAACTATTAAGATTTTTGGGTTGGGTTTTCATGAATCAAACGGGTGTTTTGGAAGATTAAATGGATAAAACTCGAATAAAGTATTCTTTATACCTTCTTAGTATATGATTTTTAATTCAAAACATCAATAAAGTATCTTATTATCATTTCAACATGCATAACCGTTGTTTTAAGAAAAATATTCATACTTCTAATCACCTTTAAAGTATACCTTTAAGAACACATTACCGTGTAAACTTTGACCACTAATTTACCCTTACTTTATCCATTATCAGATACTTCTAATTAAGAATTTGCATGGACTTTATTTATTTTCATTAAAGTAATGCAAAAATAGATAATCCCTTGGGAGTGTGATACCTCTCCTATTTGAATACCAGTTGATCTGGCATTTCTAAAAAATAAATGGGAATCTAATTTGATATCATTCAAGCATCACAATCACAATAACAATCTAAATATAAAACAAACATAACAAACACTAAACAAAATGACATAATAACTAATAAATATAATTATAAATAAAGTGAACCTATTTTTTTAAGAGGGACGGAACTACCAACAATATATAAAACAAAACTAGGATGGAAAATCCCCATCCCTATGGCTCACAAGGAAGGAAAGAAAAAATAAGGTACAAAGAAAACCTTAACTGCTAATTTTCGAATCTAAGATCATCCTTAACTGATCCAATCTAATTAAACCACAAAATTCCCAAGGGAAGTTCTGAATGTCATTGGAAAAATATGCTTCCTGGTATAGCAATAAAAATTGGCAAGAAGTTTAAAAATCTTATTTTCTTCTTTGAAACTGTCAGTGAAAATAACATGAAGACCTCGAGTAATGTCTAGGACTATTCGAAGTGTGATTTTGATAGACCTAGGGTAGGAAATATTCGATTATATGATCCATTTTAACACTTTACAACATGATTCAACAACCATGTCATACTGGAGGACTTCTGTACATTCCATTAAACCCATTACGATAACATAGGCTTCAACTTCAGTATTAATGATGTTACTAATAAATGAAGCCAAACCTGTTAAGAATTGGTCATTAGCATTTCTCATTATACCACCAACACCACTATGCCCAGGATTTAGCATAGCACAACCATCTACATTGAGTTTCATATTGATACCCTAAAGGGCGTTCAACAGAACTTTCATTAAAATTTAGGTGGGTGTATTAACATTGAGCCTACGACTATTTGAATAAAGGGAGTGGTACTTTCCTATTTATCTTTATTTCTGGCAATCCACATACCCCAACTGATAAAAGCAACAATCGTAATTTTAAAGGTTCATTGATATGACAAGACCACGAACTTACTTCTCTCCCCCAATAGACATGTTGATATTAAGGACCCCATGAAAAAGGTTAAAAGTGTGCCAAACCTCCTTATCCATATCACTCTCCCCAAGGAGATTGTTTGAGTCCTTGGAACTCTTAGTAGCTTATGTAGATAACAATGAAGTGGTTATAATTCCAGATGATTATATGGGTCCATTATATATTTACTCCAACTCAAAATAACTATCAAGTGGATGATGATAATGTTGAAAACATCACATATTCATCAACTTCAAGCCAAAATAAAAATATTAGGTTCTGTTTCATACACTACAAAAAATATGTTAAATCGTGACATATAGATATTTTGTCTATTATTTAGAATGTTTGATAGTCTTTTTAAAAACTATTTTATTTTGTTAAAAACCATCATTTTAATATTTTTATTATATGTAAAAATAGCTTTTTGGGGATGAGAAATATTTTTTTGTTAATTAGGCCAGTATGTGAGAGGTCATACAAGTGAGAGGAAAATTTCTTAAAAAGGGATTTTTTATCCATATTTTATTACTTAGGTAAGTTAATAATTAACTAGATGGTTAATTCAAAGTAGAGATTTTATTCAAAAATTAATGAGACTTTTTTATGGTAATTATAGAGTTCATTACCTATACATATTTATGTGATAAAAATATGTATTTGTTTCTTTATATGAACATCCCATGTTCGTGGTCGGTCTATCGGTTGAGGCTTTGTATGTCTTGGGATTGTAGCATACCCCAACATAGTTGGGCTAGGCAACGTGTAGGTCATTATTTGGGTCTTATGTAGCAATGCCACTTACGAGGAGGTAGGTGAAGAGGCTGAGATCCATTGTCACCATCGGGGGTATGGACCGTGATATTGTGTACTGCGTAGGGGCAACATCGCCTATGTGTCTTTTGTGATGTACATTTCGATGAGGGAAACCTCCGGACTTATCAATAGAGATAGAATGGGAAACTAGAGGTAGGTGCCTTTATGTCCCATATATATGCAAGGACATATATAGTTATATAAATTAATGGAGATCGATTCGTGTTGTCCAATGATGTAGACAATTGATAACGAACCCAACACTACATTTTGCATAATGGATATTATGTTACTTCTTGTTGGAAGTGTCCTAGGGGTTACTCTAGGGACTAGAAGCACATATGAAGGCAATTATCTTAAGTACAGGAATTATGCTAGTTGTAACAAAAATTATACTATGGTTGTAGTTTTCAGACTTTCACATTAGAGACTTGGGTTGGTATGCATATAGTATTGCACTTAGATGAGGCATGACATACTTAGTGGATGTGAGTGCCGATGAGCGGTGCATACTTTAAATTAACTGCAAGTAATTATTTCACTCATTTGAATCTCCCGAGTTAGTAGTGAATCTATAAGTCATCTCTCGTCACAAATGCAATTTTAACACTAACCTTTTAAAAAATTAATTTCAACCCTCCACATATCTTAAAAAGTAGATTTACACTCCATTTAATAAATCATCTGTTGGGATAGATTCACAAAAATTCATAGAAATCATTGAAAATAAAATTTAGAGTAGAAATTTAAGGAATAATACCACACTTAAGAAACCCATATCTCTAGTTTGATTCTAAAATGGGTATTATATCTGTAATTCTAATTTTCTCTCGAAAACCATTTACCCTTTCTCAAGGCATACATTGAACGGCGAAGGATCAAAATTAACATTCAAAGCTAATTTCAAATAAACAAAATAATTACTTACAAGAACATAAAGTAAGGGTTCATCCCAGCCCTTGAAACAGGTGTTTAGCCTAATATGATATGAAATGTGATAAGCAAATAATCAAAGGCATTAAAATATAATAGTATAGAAAGGGAACAAATGTTCGAATAAGTCTCCTTGAATTTTACCAAATTGAACTGTATCCTCATTAATACAATTCAATCCCTTAATAGTTAATTCGCAAAAATTCTCTAAAGAAAAATAAAAAAAAAATATTTACAAAGGTGTTTATCTCTCGATTCTTCTATATAAAACTTTACTTTTCTCTTCAAATGGACCTTGGTCTTATTTTCTATGCACATGGAGCGAAAGGGAATTTTGGGTAGGGGAGGTTTACAGTGTGCATGAGGGATGTGAGGTGAGAGAGGGGTAATGGTATTGCATATGAGTGCGTGGGTTTGGTGAGGTCAATGAGGGTAGTTTGGGAAAATGGATAGAGAGAAGCATTTAACACATATGGGTTTGTAGTTGTTTGGTGTTCAAAAGTTTAACAGAATCGTGTATGGGAGTTCAGATGTGTATTAGTTTTAAATTGGTTTTGCAGTCTTAAGTGAAAAATGGTAAGGTATGTTTTCAAATTGGGTTAGGATGGGAACAATGGTTTCATGGGCATAGGTATGTTGGGTTCGGGTCTAACATCGAGGGAAGGTGTTTTAGCTACCTCAGTTTGGGTTGAGAAGGTTCGGCAGGTCAGAGGGTTGGGGTTGGAGGAGTGATTGGGTTGGGAAGAAACCCGGGTTGAGAGATGGTGGTGGATCTCCGGATATGGTCGCTTGTAAGGCTCGAACTGTGTTTAAGGTATTATTTGGTTTTAGGTTTATGAAGCTTAGGTGGGCGATTATGGAGGAGAGAGAAGGTTTGGTGAGTGTTGGGAAGAAGAAGAGGGGTATTTTAGTCTCTGTGTGTGTGAGGTTGTAGGATTGTGTGTGTGTGTGTGTGTGTGTGTGTGTGTTTAACGTGCACCTAATTAAAAATGAAAACAAAACATTGAACGACACAACTGAAAAAAACTAAAACTCTAAAACTAAAATATATTAAAATACTAAAACGAAAAAATACCCGTTACCTAGGATTGATGATTTGTTTGATCAACTTAGGGGAGCGTAGTACTTCTCTGAAATAGATTTGAGGACATGGTATCATCAGTTGAGAATACGGGAGCAGGACGTATCCAAAACTGCGTTCCTAACTAGATATGTGTCCTATGAATTTCTGGTTATGCCTTTTGGGCTAACCAATGCCCCCATCGTGTTTATGGACCTGATGAATAGGGTGTTTCAGGACTTCCTCGAATAGTTTGTTATAGTATTCATTGATGACATCCTAGTGTATTCCCAAAAATAAGCCGATCATGCTGCTCATTTACTGTTAGTCCTGCAGACGTTGAGGGATCATCAATTGTATGCTAGGTTTGAAAAGTGCGGTCTTTGGTTACAGGAAGTACAGTTTTTTGTTCAGATTGTGACAACCCAGGGTATTTCGGTGGACCTGAGCAAAGTAGTTGCAGTGAGGGAATGGGTTCAGCCCACGATACCTAACGAGATTCATAGTTTTCTCGATTCGACTGGCTATTACCGCCGGTTTATCAAGGGTTTTTCTAAAATTTCTAGCCCTTTGATAAATTTAACCCAGAAAGGAGGGAGGTTTGTGTGGGATGATTCTTTTCAGTTATCTTTTAAGGATCTAAAAGATAGATTAACTTCTACTCCAGTCCTTGCATTACCAAGTCTAGGATTGGAATATTTGGTCTTTACGGATGCATCGTGGCAAGGGTTGGGAGGAGTGTTGCAGCAAGAACAACAGGCTATTTCTTATGATTGTCGTAAGATAAAGCCTCATGAGAAGAATAACCCGGTTCATGATTTGGAACTTGCGGCCGTGGTTTTTGCCTTGAAGATTTGGAGACATTACCTTATGAGGGAGAAGTTTAGACTCTTCACGGACCACAAATCGTTGCAATATTTATTTTCACATAAGGGTTTGAATATGCGACATCTTCGATGGTTAGAGTTCATGAAGGACTATCAATTTGATATACATTATCTCCCGGGCAAGGCGAATGTAGTGGCAGATGCTTTGAGTAGAAAACCCAACGGGGAGTTAGCCTCTATATGGAAAGCTAAATGGAAGGAGCTTAGCCAAGAGGATACGGTTGGTAGGCCATTTATGTTGGTGTTGAACGTTACGCCTACTATAGTGGCAAGGGTTGTGGATGCTCAAGGAATGGAAAAAAACTGTCAGGCTCGCATACGACAATTATTAACCAGGGGAGAGGAATCTTACTCAATAAGCTCGAAAGGTGGGTTACGTTTCCACGAGAGGCTTGTTGTTCCGGACGAATGGGACTTAAAGTGAACCGTAATGATGGAATCTCACGGGTCCAAATTTGTAGTACATCCCGGTAATGAAAAAGTGTACCATGACATGCACCGCCAATATTAGTGGGCGACCATGAAGCGAGATATTTTTTACTTCTTTTCCCAATGCACTACTTGTCAATTGGTTAAGATAGATCATCAGCGACTGACGGGATTGTTGTAACCCTTCGAAATTTCGGTATGGCAGTGGAAGAGCATCTCGATGGATTTCATCACGGGCTTGCCAACGTCATAAAGTGGTCATGATTCCATCTGGGTTATTATTGATCGCTTGACTAAGTCGGCACATTTCTTACCAGTATGTACCGACTATAATACTGCTCGTTATGCCCGGTTGTTCATTACGGAGATTGTTAAACTCCATGGGGTGCCCATTAACATAGTCTCTGATCGAGACAAGATTTTTATTTCCCATTTTTGGTGAAGTTTACAAGAATCTATGGGAACCGAATTGAAATTGGGTACTTCTTATCATCCTCAAACAGATGGGCAGAAGGAAAGAGTCAACCAAATGTTGGAGGACATGCTCCGAATGTGTGTGCTTTATTTCAGAGGTGTTTGGGAACAATATCTCCCTTTGGTCGAATTTGCTTATACTAATTCGTACCAATTCACCATCGGGATGACTCCCTATGAATCCTTGTATGGACGGCCTTGTAGATCACCCACTTGTTGGTTGGAAGTGGGGGATAATAAGTTTCTTGGACCTGAAATGATCCAGGAAAATTCTTCGAAGATTGTACTCATTCGAAATCGCATCTGAATAGCTCAAGATCATCAAAAGAGTTATGCTGATGCGAATAGAAGGAATGTGGAGCTAGAGGTTAGAGATCAAGTTTTGGTGCGAGTATCTCCAATGAAAGGTATTATGCGATTTGGGAAGAAAGGAAAGCTTGTGCCGCATTACGTTGGACATTTTCCCATTATTGCTAAAGTAGGCCCGATAGCGTATCAACTTGCTATGCTCGAATATTTACAACAAATCCATGATTTGTTCCATGTTTCGTCCTTGAAAAAGTATAAGTGTTGTGAAGGAGCTTACTGGCATATTCCTCTAGATTATATCGAATTGCAACCTAACATTTCATACGAGGAACAACCAGTTATAATTTTAGATCATGGGAACGTAGGTTACGATATAGTGTAGTACCGTTGGTTCGTGTCCAATGGGGTCATCATAACGTCGAGAAATCTACGTGGGAGCGTGGGTATGTTATGCGAGAAATGTATCCACATCTCTTTTTGCAAGGTACGCCTAATTTTGAGGGGAAAATTCCCTCATATGGGGGGGAGTATGTAATAACCCTCACTTGTGTATAATTTATTTTATATCAATTTACTGTGTAAAGTAATTATATAAAATATGGGATCATGGAGTAAATATTATTTAAGTGAGTTAAAAGATAATATTTACTAGATTGTTGCATATTTACTATTATGTGTAGGTAAATATCATCATGCTGCGTTTTATAGTGTCGTGTGCTTCAAACGACATTTAAGGTTTAAATAGAGCCAGAACTTGAAATGATTTATAAATTTGTTCAATGCTAATTTAGAGGGCGTGGTTAGTCCTGAAACATTCGAGATAGTCAAAATAAGTACCATGTTGTATTTTTGGGTTCCGGGCAGTTTTGACTGATTTTGACTTAAATGTGTGGTTACAAGTCATTTTAATGGAGTATTAGCATTTTATGTTGGAAACTAATGTTAAGTCCCCGATCTTAGTCTTACAATTCCCTTATTTTCCCTAATACATGTTCTTCAACCTAGAGAGTTAGAGAGAGGAAGAAAGTTGTGGAGAAAAAGAGAGAAAAAGGAAGAAAAATGGAGATTGGAAATTGGAGTTGTTGCTATCAAAGGAAATCTGAGATTTCAAGCTCAATACAAGTTTTCTTACTTGCTAAAATATGGTTTAGGGTGAATAAATTGGATTAATTATTGTGAAATTATTATGGTTTAACAATTTTACGGTTTTAATGGATTTGTTGATTTTGAACCCTTGAATATTGATTCAGATGTTTATTTTTATAAATTATAGTTGTTAAATGCATTTATGATTAGGTTGGTTGATATAATGATCTTGGTTTGGGTAGAAATGTGTTGGGGGAATTTTGAGTTATAAAACTCCATAGCTGAAATTGGCAATTCTGGGCTGGACGAATATATTCGCCCTTAGCGAATCGATTCTCTAAAGGGGTAGGCTACATGTCTGATTGGACCGAATCGATTTTGCCAAGACGAATCGATTCGGAAGTTTGCATAATGTCAAGTTTTCTTGACCGAATCAATTCAGCCTCTCCGAATCGATTCACTTTCAAGCCCGAATCGATTCGGCCAGGGCGAATCGATTCGGCCAGGGCGAATCAATTCGGAAATCCTGATGTTTTTAGTTATTTTTCTAACTCAATTCTAACCCTTTTTCTTTAGGCTTAGGACCTAGTAACCTTCTTGTATGAAGAAAAAAATAGAGCCCTAGAGTCTTAGATGAGTTAGGTAACTACCCTATATGAGAATTGGATTAAATAGGGGTTGTTTCGGGGATTTCCAAATTGATGTTATGGTATTATTTTCCTTTAGTTAATTAAGGCGAGACTAGGAGTTGTAAGGTTATATTGGGGGACTTTAGAATCTCAATTGAGGTATGCCAGGCTATGAGGTTTATAGTAACACCATAAATTCTTGGAGAATTAATAAGAGGTCTATTATCATTGAGGTTATAATGATGAGATAAATTACGTATGGTTCCGAATAAAATATAATTTATATACTAAAATGGGAATAAAATGAAAATGATAATTTACGTAAACACACCTTTCTAAATTCTATCATAGGGGAAGTACGCGATTGAGGTGAGGTCCCTTGGCTAGTGAATGCGGGGTGAATATAGTCCTAGACCATAGGACCGGTTATTTTGTATTGTGTATTTATTTTTCGAAGTGGGGCAATTTCAGGTGTGGTTATGACTCACTGTTGAACGTATATGGCCACTTCCCGGCGTTGTGTTGTAGGATGCCCAGGTGGTCTGGTTTGATAGGCCCTGAAAGATGAAAGCTATTTAGGGGCGCGTCCAGTGGGGAAACTCGAAAGGTTTGTCTTAGAATCGTTATATATCATTGAATATAACTATTCGTATTCATGTGGTACTTGATGTATGATAAAGTGCTCTACGAATTAAAGGGCATTGAATACGTTTCCTAATAAGATATGGAACGATAAATTGAAACAAGGTAAATGATGGTGATTATTAGTAAATAATATCTATTCATTTCCTCTTGTATAATTGAATTAAATTTTATTGTCATCCTAATTTCCTCGGTTTATGTTCTAGATTTAGTATATTGATTCTTGTCATTTTCCATGTTGATAAATTGCTCATAATTGTCAGACTCTTTATTCATCTGGTGATCATATAAAATCGGGCACTGACCCGTTCATATTTCTTTTTTTGCATGAATTGTTCTTTTGCTCAGGTGCTCTGCCGCAAGGACGTCCGTTCTGACTTTCCTATTCCGGTGTTTTGGAGCAGTAACACTTTGCGAATATTACGGGATATTTTGTTATAGACACCTCCATTGTTGTACTCTAGTTATGATCGGGTCATTTATTCGAGGGTGTGGCCCAAAGCTTTTGTACTTGTCTAATGAAATGTATTATGTAACTTAAGGAACTTGTTATTTATGTTTTGTAAAGACTGTTGACTACATCATACTCGGTTCCTTTATTCTATACTTGTTGCGGACATAGTATAAGTCTTCTTGGGTATCCACCTTCTTGTAAAAAAATTGGTTCAAATGTTTCTTTTAAATTACAAATATTATTTTCACAATCCGCTTTTCAGAAATTGGTGGGTGGTTATCTCGTACGTTTATTATCTGATGTTGATGCTGAGAATGCTCCATCTATGATTCCTGTAATTATTGGAGTATCGGGCTAGCCACCTCTTATTTTGATAGGCGGGATGTCACAAATAATTGTTTCAAAAATATTAAAAGATTTCATATAAAAAAAATACAATTTTTACACCCAAATTCCGATAAAATAAATTTTGAAAATGGATGGAATTTCCAAACTGATGCCATATAGATAATTTATGGGATTAATGGACAAAATACTTTAAGGGAATAATAGAAGCAATTATTGTAATATAACGGCTACGTAGGTAATTCACCCTTTACGGTTTGATGGATTGTCGAATTATTCAATGACTTCGGGTCTAGCTATATTCAATTCATATTAAGGGGAGTATAATAGTCTTACAAGTTAATACTAGGTTGAGTTACAAAATGCATCAAGGATCTTCTATTAGATTGCAACAAAATTTTATATTTTACAACCTAGTGGACAAGGCATTGTTTGGAATTTTAAAGAAGTATTACGTGACGAAAACAATATTTAGGCAACGTTGGGGAAGTGTCACATATTCCTCCTTAAAATTGTGTATGAATTTTTTATTCTTTCATTTTATTTTGTAAATTACAAGGGTTTTGTTTCAATTTAATTAACATCTTTATTATTAGTATTTGATTTGTTTGTTGGATCTTCTTTTTCTTTTTGTCAATCTATTATGGCTTCAGGGCAAATCGCATTATTTAATAGAAATAGTGAGGGTGGAGCTCATTATAACAAAATGATCAAGGATCAAAGTTTGTTTTAAAATAATAAGTGTTTTAAAAACATTAAAAAAATTTCATACATAATCAACTTTAAAAAATTAAAAAAAAAAAAATTCAAACTATTTTAATACCGAAATGATTTTTTTAATAAGTATCTAAATTCTTCTTTAAATATTTAAACTATTGTTTAATTATCAATGACCCAAAATTCCATTTACACACCCACATCCTGTTAAAATTAACGAAAAAAGTGAACAGAATGGCAAAATTAATATATATATATATATATATATATATATATATATATATATATATATATATATATATATATATATATATATCACTTTATTCGCTTAACGGATATAAAGAATACTTTCAGGGCATAGATCAAAATAACCTATATTTTCTTTTAAATAGATAATGAAATAATATTTTGGGATAAATAATTAATTTTGACAATTAGACCTAATTAAAGTCTTTTTGTTTAAAAATTTAACAGTTGAAAATTTATTATTTCGTTATATTTCTGTGTGATTAATTTTTAGAAGAAAATATGCGACACAAATTATAAGTACCTATTATTGACATAAATAATTTGAACCATATTTGGGGACACATATGGGCTCGTTTAGATGATTTAGGCCTTTAAAAATAGTCTCGGTTCAATAGTATATAGGTTGGGGAAGTTTTGGGCTAAATGGATTATGGATTTGGGTCCATTTGGGGGTCCAAAAGTTATATTTAAGCCCAACTCGGGATTAGCAACTAATTAAGTGTTGCAGTGGGTGTAAACCACTCTCCCCACTATCATTCCACAAAAACCTAAAACAAAAGTTATGGTAGAGAAAAGAAGAAATATCAAAAGAGGGAAAAAGGGCAAGGAACAAAGGAATACTTCAAGATTTTCAAGGGTCTTCTCTTCTAGAGATTTTAAAGAAAGAATTTTCTTACTTAATTTATGTTTCCAACTTATTTCTTATTCCATGTAATGACCCCTTAAATTGATGGGAATTAGGTTTAAATTGAGTGTTTTGATGATGAATAACACATGTAGAGGATTGATTATTATGTAGAAATTATCCCAGAAATTTAGGTATCATAAATCTGAAAAATGGAAGATAGATTCCTTAAGGGTTTCATGATTAAGTAGGTGTATTTGATTAATTGATGTATAGATGGCAATGTCGATTAATGAACTGAATTTTGGGATTTAGATTTCCTTATGAATGTGCTTGTTCCAAAATAATTTTTGTTAGAATTTGGAGAACATTTTTAATGTTAAAAGTACCAAATGGGTATTAACTGTTGGGATTTGAATATGCAGTAAATTTATAAAATTTTCAGTTGTGAGTATGTTATTATAAAAGTGTTAAGGGCTCCATGTAAAGACATTGGGTTCGAAAATAATTAATTTTTCGAAAGAATAAGATCTGAGAAGTAGATGCGTAGGGAAGGAGGAGACGTCGTTCAGACGACGTGACATGTCATTCGAATGACATGTTAGGTCGCTTGAACGACAATGCCACTCGTTCGAGTTATGTGGAGTGATTTTTGTCTTTTTCATATCTTTTATGCTCCGGTCTGGGACTTGTTGAATTTACTAAAACTAAGTGGTTTATTGTGTAGGAATATTAAAGGAAAAATTCTAAGAGGGAGACTTTTAATACTGAGAATATATTACATTTAATTGGGTAAGTTACAGGGTTAAATAATTTATTGTATCGGATGGAAATTTATAATTTATGAGATGGAAGATAATACTTAGGTTATTGAGCGATTGGTGATAAAGGAATATTATCAGTAACGAGGGTATTGTGCCCGGGATTTTGGTTACAAGCATTTTCGAATCTAAGTGAGTGAGGTGAATCGGGTTAGGAATAATAAAGAATTTGTTAAGAATACGGGGGTACCCACATTAAATAGAATTAATAATTTATTAGATGGTAAATTATTAATAAATGGAAAGATGTGGTGGACTTTCGTTTGACTTTGTATGGTAATTATGGATAAATTACCTTTACAAGATATATGGGATAATAATATGTACAATTATATATTTCTCTGGACATACCTATGGACCATCCTATCGGCTTGGGGGTTCTCACGTTCGGGTTCAGTACCAAGCGTGGGTACAGGTGGGCTTGACAATGTGTAGGCCATATAGGTACTACATGGAGGTTCCACCCAGGAGAAGTAGGAGTTGGCGCTGACCATTCTTGTATCATCGATGGGTATGGGCCGTGTACGGGTGTCCTGCGCAGGGACCACCCCAACCTATGCGTATTTTGTGATATCCGCTTAGTTAATGAATTCTTTCGTACTTGCCGATAGAGAACAAATTAGACACCAACATGTGTGTCATATATATATATATACTAGGGTGTACCCTGTAATACCTCGTACTTTTGACTATATTTATTTTTGGGATTAATTAATTAATTGCGTATTAATTGGAAATTAATCCGGGTTATAAATACTAATGAGATGCGAATTGGTATTTGATTATGTGCATATATGATTATATATGTATTTGGTATTATAAAATTTGTCGTGAGATTTATATACGGAAATTTGTAAATTTTATTGAGACGTGTGGAACCGCCGCGTCACGGTGTAATATTTTGATAATAAAAGTGAATTTAAAATCTATAATTCGTATGGTCGTTTTGAGTGCGTCAACGCGTCCGAAAGGGTCGAGATAGTCAGAAAACACTAGTCGGGGGTATAGTTTGGGTCCCGGGGTATTTTTAGGCCATACCGGCAACTTAAAGAGTATTTTGGTAATTTTACATTTTTAGGAATTAAAAGTGACGAAAATTAGAGATGTAAATCTGATGTGAATTAAACCCATTAAGCCCATTAACCAACCCATATTAACCTAGAAGGCTACGTAGGTTGTCATTAGGTTTACAATCTTCCCCAAATCAAACCCTAGCCACCTTAAGCCACCATTGGAGAAGGAGCTTAGAGAGAGAGGAAACTCTGCAGAATCTTCACCAAACCTACACCAAAGTCAGAAATCAAACCAAGGCAAGTGGTTTAATTATGTTTAATTTCAGTAAATGTTCTTTCCATGTTAGAAAATTCGGATTTATGGTTTGTTCTTGATAAATATGAAAACCCATGTAGTTTAGATCATAGAACTTGAGAAATTGTGAAGAGAATTGCATGTAGTATGATAGGTAGATGATTTCCCTTATATTAATTGTGATTTGAAGGAATTAAAACGAAATAAATTCTGGGATTTGATGATGATATAAACCTAGGGTTCATGTTCTAGAGAAATTGGGAAAAGTGTAGAGATTTGTAAATCTAGTTGATGTTATGATGATTCAATCCTTGAAAACATGTTAGGAGATGATGTAAATATGTTTAGGACGAATTAGAGACCCTAAAACGTTATTGGGATGAACTTTGGAAGAGATTAGAAGTGATATAAATGGTGAAAAAACGAATTGGGGAAAATCTGGGCCGAATCTGGTAGCTCGTTAGAAGCAGTCCCCAAGTCGTTCGAGCGAACTCGTTCGAACGAGCTTCTAACGAGTTGACCAGTCGTTGCTAACGAGTAGGAATTTCGTTCGATATCTCGTTCGAACGAGATATCGTTAGAAGGAACAGTTCGTTTGAACGAACTGGGATCTCGTTCGAACAGCCTCGTTCAAACGAGACTTCTAACGAGCTGACAGCCCAAACTCGTTCGAACACTCGTTCGAATGAGACTTCAAACGAGCTGACAGTTTGGGCTATTTTGAACTGTTTTGAATTTTGCAGTCCCAAAAACTTGTTCGAAGATCTAGTTAACCTTCCTTGATGACGTAGTGATAGGTTTGGGAAATTTGGGTATATATGAGAAGGAAATTATATACAAGAGAGTTAAATTAGAATGAACCGTTTGGGTGAGACGCGAGTGCCTACTACGACGTGAGGATGAATTATGGCGCGTATAATTATAAACCGGAATAGTATGAATTGTCATAATTATAGTTAGTACGAGAGTGCAATATGTACTACGATTAAAATACGGTATTACTAAGATGTGTGTTTACTTAGTATTGGTATATGGATTGTGTGTATGACATACCTACCATACTTGCTATCACGGGAGGTTGCGTTCGCTTAGGACCCTCTAATCCTTGTGTGCCTACGGGGGGGATATAGACTGGTACCTTGATGAACATAGGTCATAGAAAGACTTATTGTGATATTAATAAGTCCGCTGACCGTGGGAGCGTAGGTATGTGCGTGACCCACGTGATGGTGACTGTGTTCGCCTCCACTATTTGTGATTTGTGTTATCTGAACTATTCCTGAGAGATTCAGAATGTGTGATCCTTATGTACGTTATGTACCGGGATGGATAGCAGAGTATGTGTGCACCATAGCTTAGATTGCGGGGTGCTTGTATCGTATATTTATGATGTGAATAATATACATTTAATTAATGGAAATCCTCCTGTTAATATTGTGAACATATTACGGTATTGTTTCGAGTTATATAAGGAGTTAATTGATACTTATATATATAGCATATTTAGTAACTGAGTTTACATTAAATACCTATTTAATTACGAACATTATATGTTAATAGAACCGGGTAATAAGGGTAGGACCTATTACAGTCTAGCTAGTTATGATGTCACTTAGCTAGTGGTTATATCATTGTAGATGGGTACTTGCGTTAGGAGTGCACAGTTAGACGAGAGGTGAGAATATCATGTGAGTGCACGTCCTGACATGTACTTTGCATTTAATGTTTTAAATGTTTTTAAAGCACTTGCAGGTTTTTAAAATATAACTCCACATTCGGGCTCTGACCCGTTTGCTTTTCAAATCTTTTTCTTGTAAAACCATTTTTAGGTGCCCAGCCACAAGGACACCAAGCATAGGATACTCATTCAGGTGACGAGTTGTAGCTGCTTGTGGAAGCTACAGGGATTTGCATATAGACGCTTCTATCTTTTGGATTCCAGAGTCACCATCTATCAGTTGTAGGGCATGTTGCCCATTTCTTTCGAGACATCTTTTACGTTTCAGTTTTCAGACTTTAGCATGTATTGTTTCAGTTTATTTATTTCAGTAGTGGGATTGTAGTGAGGAGTTTTCCTCCAGACTTTATTTACTCTATTGTGATGGTTATTCATTTTACTTCAGTATGGTGAATGGTGTTATTTATTTCTTCATTACATTTGTTGCATGTTAATCAGACTTAAATTAAAATTTGGCAACTTGCTTTTTAAATACTAGGTGGTTAGTAATATTAAAATGTTTTCGACAGTGATGCTATTAACTGAGCCAACTTGGCATTTTGAATTAATTTAATAAAGGAGTAGCTACCCGGTATTTAATTAGTCGAGGTGTCACAGGTGGTATCAGAGCATCAGGTTCTAGTGTCCTTTAGGATTTGTACGGCTATTATGTTTCCGCTACGTTTCTTTGATATAGAGCCCTATATTTTAGGACTGTTGTACTCTTTTTGTGTATGCTTCGTTCTTCAGCTATTTTAAGTTTATAAACTGCGAACTTATAAACTTTGTTCTTATTTCAGATGCCTCCACGACGTGCATGACGAGTTCCCAGGAATGCAATGCCCGAACCCCAGCGCGCTCCAGTTCAGGGCATGATGAACGCCGTTGAGGTTGCTGCTATAGTAGCCCAAGCGGTAAATGCCGCGATTGCCGTGATTCAGCAGGCACCGCCTCAGGCTCCGGTTGCCGCGCTAGCACAGGTTAATGCATTCCCGTCTACTTGGGATCGTGTACGAGACGCTTTTCAGAAAGCGCATCCGCCAGAGTTTGCAGGTAGCTCAGACGTGGTAGTCTCGAGCCAATGGAGGAAAGACATACAGAGGCATTTGAGGATGCATGAGTGCACAGATGTTCAGAAACAGGTGCTAGCTACTTTCAAGCTAGTGGGATCTGCGCTACAGTGGTGGGAGTCTATTACCACCGCGGAGGAGAGGGATACCCTCACGATTCAGGAGTTCTGGGTGCGGTTTGACCGCAAGTACTTTCCGTCCGCAGTTCATACAGAGATGAGGAGGAAGCTGATGAGTTTGAAGCAGGAGGGCAAGACAGTGGCTGAGTATGAGGCCGAGTTCACTAACCTGTTGAATATCGTTCCAGACGAGATTCCAACAGAGAAGAAGAAGATAGAGAAGTTCACCGATGGGTTGAATTGGAGGATCCGTCAGCATCTGCTAGGGAACCTATCGTTGGCCACGTATTCTGATGTGGTTAACGCTGCATTATTGCACTGCCAGGACCACCGTTTTCATATGGCCGAGGGCAAGCGGTCAGGGGAGTCTAGCCATCAGGGCAGGACTGGAGGACATGGTGCCAGCGGGGCACAATCTGGTCAGGGGCAGAGACAGAATGAGCAGGGTACCCAGCAGGGGGGTAATAAGAGGTTCCGGTCAGGGAACTATAGGCAGGGGCAGGGAGGTTTCCGTCAGGGCCATCAGGGTCCAAACGGCCATCAGGGCCAACAGGGGCAGAATGGGCAGCAGTTTCATCAGGGCCAGCAGGGCCAAGGGAGGAACGGTAATGGCCACCAGGTCCGGGGACAGCAAGGGCAGAGGGGAGGGAACTTCCCAGGGAAGTGCTTTACTTGTGGCAAGACTGGCCATAAGAAGCAAGATTGTCCTGATAGGGGCAGGGCCCCACAGCAGCAGCAGCAGGGTGCTCGCCAGGAGCCACAGAGACCTATGTTTCCCGCCGCTCTTCCCGCACCGCCACAGATGGCAGCACTGCCACCCATTCCGGCAGTCCCAGCTCAGCAGGGGAAGCTACAGTATGGACGTGTCTACAACGTTCACCAGGCTGCAGTTCCACAGGCACCGCCCGCGATCGAGGGTACGTTTCCTATCCATGGCACTATGGGTCGGGTGTTATTTGATACGGGTGCTACACACTGTTTTATAGCTACACACTTCGCGAAAGATTTAGGATTGTTAACTACGGCAGAGAGCACAGTGACGTGTCTCGACACACCATTAGGGAGTGGGTCACTTATTTTCTTTATATGCCGGGGAGTGGGGGTAGAGATCGGTGGTTTGGTATTGCCTGCAGACATGTTAGTGTTGGACATGCATGTTCACGATGTGATCATCGGTATGGATTGGTTCGTAGCATATAGGGCCATGATTGATTGCTTCAGCGGGAGCATTGTTTTTGCCATTCCGGGGCAAGAGATGTTTGTAGTGGCGATGCCTCGCCCAGAGGGAGGATCGACCGCTCATCTGTATTATATAGAGGAGGATACCTCTAAGGAGGTTGTTATTCCTTTAGATTCGATCCCGGTTGTCAGGGAGTATTCGGATGTGTTTCAGGAGATACCAGGCTTACCACCCAGTCGAGAGATAGACTTCGTTATAGATTTGCTACCGGGTACGAGACCTATAGCACGTGCACCGTACCGTATGGCTCCAGCTGAGATGAGAGAGCTACGGGATCAGATAAAGCAGCTGTTGGGACAAGGCTTTATTCGTAGGAGTACCTCACCCTGGGGCGCTCCAGTTTTGTTTGTGAAGAAGAGGGACGGTTCACTGAGATTGTGTGTAGACTACCGAGAGTTGAGTAAGGTCACGATACGGAATAAGTATCCGTTGCCTCGAATCGATGACTTATTCGACCAGTTGAGAGGAGCTTCTTTCTTCTCGAAGATTGACTTGAGATCGGGATACCATCAGTTGCGTATCAGGGAGGAGGACGTCTCGAAGACTGCGTTCTTGTCAAGATATGGTTCTTATGAGTTTCGGGTTATGCCTTTCGGCTTGACCAACGCTCCAGCAGTGTTTATGGACTTCATGAACAGAGTGTTCAGGGATTTCCTAGACCAGTTTGTCATTGTCTTCATTGATGACATTCTGGTTTACTCTCAGACAGAGGAGGAGCACGCCGAGCATTTGAGGCAGGTTTTGCAAACACTTCGTCAGAACGAGCTGTATGCAAAATATGAGAAGTGCGGGTTTTGGCTGAAGGAAGTCCAGTTTTTGGGTCACATTATTTCCGACCAGGGAATATCTGTCGATCCGGGGAAGGTATCAGCGGTGAAGGAGTGGGGACAGCCCACGACACCAACGGAGATTCATAGTTTCTTGGGTCTAGCAGGATACTACAGAAGGTTTATTCGGGGTTTCTCGGAGATAGCAGGTCCTTTGACACACCTTACTCGTAAGGGTGTGCCATACATCTGGAGTGATGCCTGTCAGTTGGCGTTCGATGAATTGAAGGACAAGTTGACCTCAGCACCTGTGTTAGCATTGCCGAGACCGGGAGTTGAGTATTTGGTTTACACCGACGCGTCTTTGCAAGGGTTTGGAGGTGTATTGAAGTAGGAGAGACAGGCCATAGCTTATGCTTCCCGTAAGCTTAAGCCTCATGAGAAGAATTACCCCACGCATGATTTGGAGTTGGCAGCGGTAGTATTTGCCTTACGGATTTGGAGGCACTATCTTTTGGGGGAGAAGTTTCAGCTGTTCACGGACCACAAGTCACTACAGTATCTGTTCACGCAGAAGGAATTGAATATGCGGCAGCGTAGGTGGCTTGAATTTGTGAAGGACTACCAGTTCGACATCCAGTACCACCCGGGTAATGCTAACGTGGTAGCAGACGCGTTGAGCCGCAGGCTAGCAGATGAGGTGGCAGAGGTGTGGAAATCTAAGTGGAAAGAATTGGGACACCAGGATGCAGTGGCCCGATCTTTCATGTCTGTGATGACCGTTACACCGCAGATTGTCACGAAGGTAGTACGGGCACAGGCTAATGACTCGTTCTGTCAGGAGCAGATAGTTCTATTACTTGCAGAGGGAGCCGAGTCCTATACCGTTAGCTCAGACGGGGGATTACGCTTCAATGGGAGATTGGTAGTTCCGGAAGGGGAAGAATTGCGGCACGATGTGATGGCAGAGTCGCACGGCTCACGGTTCGCGGTACATCCCGGAGGGGACAAAATGTACCAAGACATGAGACGACAATATTGGTGGAGCGGTATGAAGAGAGATATTGCTGATTTTGTCTCGAAATGCGCCACTTGTCAGCTCGTAAAAGTGGATCATCAGAGACCGGCAGGATTGCTACAGCCGTTGGAGGTCCCGGTGTGGATGTGGGAGAGCATATCCATGGACTTTATCACGGGGTTGCCTACGTCGCAGAGGGGTCACGACTCCGTTTGGATAATTGTGGACAGGTTGTCCAAGGTCTCTCACTTTTTACCCGTAAGAACTGACTACACTACGGGACAGTATGCCCAGATCTTCATTTCAGAGATTGTGAGACTTCACGGTGTGCCCCTAAATATCGTGTCTGACAGAGACAAGATATTTGTTTCGAGGTTTTGGGAGAGTTTCCAAGAAGCAATGGGCACGGAATTACGGTTGAGTACGGCCTATCATCCGCAGACCGATGGGCAGACAGAGCGCACCAACCAGATGTTGGAGGACATGCTACGCATGTGCATTATTGACTTCGGGGGTGGGTGGGAGCAGTACCTTCCACTGGTGGAGTTTGCTTACAACAACTCCTATCAGTTCACGATTGGCATGGCTCCGTTTGAGGCGTTGTACGGTAGGCCTTGTCGTTCCCCAGCATGCTGGTTAGAAGTGGGGGACAACAAACTACTTGGGCCGGAAGTGATTCAGGATACTTCGGCAAGGATTGAGTTGATCCGAAGTCGCATTCGGGTAGCTCAAGACAGGCAGAAGAGTTATGCTGATGCGAAGAGGTTTTTTAGGGAGTTCCAAGTGGGGGACCAGGTTTTGCTCAGGGTATCTCCAATGAAGGGGATTATGCGATTCGGGAAGAAGGGGAAGTTGGCACCGAGGTATGTGGGGCCGTTTCCTATTATTGAGCGGATCGGACCGGTTGCGTATAGACTTGAACTACCGGAGCACTTGCATCTGATTCACGACGTGTACCATATTTCCTCGCTGAGGAAATACCTTAGAGATAATTTGGCTCATTCTCACATTACTGTGGAGGACATCGATCTCCAGCCGGATAGCTCCTACGAGGAGGGGCCAATTGCTATTTTGGACCGAAGCGAGAGGAAACTGCGGTCAAAGATAGTCCCGTTAGTTCGTGTTCAGTGGCGACATCACAATGTCGAGGAGTCCACATGGGAGAGCGAGGATGAGATGCGCGAACGTTATCCAGAGCTGTTTTTACCAGGTACTTTCTAGTTTCGAATTTCGGGACGAAATTCAGTTATTAGGGGGGAAGTATGTAATACCCCGTACTTTTGACTATACTTATTTTTGGGATTAATTAATTAATTGCGTATTAATTGGAAATTAATCCGGGTTATAAATACTAATGAGATGCGAATTGGTATTTGATTATGTGCATATATGATTATATATGTATTTGGTATTATAAAATTTGTCCTGAGATTTATATACGGCAATTTATAAATTTTATTGAGACGTGTGGGACCGCCGCGTCACGATGTAATATTTTGATAATAAAAGTGAATTTAAAATCTATAATTCGTATGGTCGTTTTGAGTGCGTCAACGCGTCCGAAAGGGTCGAGATAGTCAGAAAACACTAGCCGGGGGTATAGTTTGGGTCCCGGGGTATTTTTAGGCCATACCGGCAACTTAAAGAGTATTTTGGTAATTTTACATTTTTAGGAATTAAAAGTGACGAAAATTAGAGATGTAAATCTGATGTGAATTAAACCCATTAAGCCCATTAACCAACCCATATTAACCTAGAAGGCTACGTAGGTTGTCATTAGGTTTACAATCTTCCCCAAATCAAACCCTAGCCACCTTAAGCCACCATTGGAGAAGGAGCTTAGAGAGAGAGGAAACTCTGCAGAATCTTCACCAAACCTACACCAAAGTCAGAAATCAAACCAAGGCAAGTGGTTTAATTATGTTTAATTTCAGCAAATGTTCTTTCCATGTTAGAAAATTCGGATTTATGGTTTGTTCTTGATAAATATGAAAACTCATGTAGTTTAGATCATAGAACTTGAGAAATTGTGAAGAGAATTGCATGTAGTATGATAGGTAGATGATTTCCCTTATATTAATTGTGATTTGAAGGAATTAAAACGAAATAAATTCTGGGATTTGATGATGATATAAACCTAGGGTTCATGTTCTAGAGAAATTGGGAAAAGTGTAGAGATTTGTAAATCTAGTTGATGTTATGATGATTCAATCCTTGAAAACATGTTAGGAGATGATGTAAATATGTTTAGGACGAATTAGAGACCCTAAAACGTTATTGGGATGAACTTTGGAAGAGATTAGAAGTGATATAAATGGTGAAAAAACGAATTGGGGAAAATCTGGGCCGAATCTGGTAGCTCGTTAGAAGCAGTCCCCAGGTCGTTCGAACGAACTCGTTCGAACGAGCTTCTAACGAGTTGACCAGTCGTTGCTAACGAGTAGGAATTTCGTTCGATATCTCGTTCGAACGAGATATCGTTAGAAGGAACAATTCGTTCGAACGAACTGGGATCTCGTTCGAACAGCCTCGTTCGAACGAGACTTCTAACGAGCTGACAGCCCAAACTCGTTCGAACACTCGTTCGAACGAGACTTCAAACGAGCTGACAGTTTGGGCTATTTTGGACTGTTTTGAATTTTGGAGTCCCGAAAACTTGTTCGAAGATCTAGTTAACCTTCCTTGATGACGTAGTGATAGGTTTGGGACATTTGGGTATATATGAGAAGGAAATTATATACAAGAGAGTTAAATTAGAATGAACCGTTGGGGTGAGACGCGAGTGCCTACTACGACGTGAGGATGAATTATGGCGCGTATAATTATAAACCGGAATAGTATGAATTGTGATAATTATAGTTAGTACGAGAGTGCAATATGTACTACGATTAAAATACGGTATTACTAAGATGTGTGTTTACTTAGTATTGGTATATGGATTGTGTGTATGACATACCTACCATACTTGCTATCACGGGAGGTTGCGTTCGCTTAGGCCCTCTAATCCTTGTGTGCCTACGGCGGGGATATAGACTGGTACCTTGATGAACATAGGTCATAGAAAGACTTATTGTGATATTAATAAGTCCGCTGACCGTGGGAGCGTAGGTATGTGCGTGACCTACGTGATGGTGACTGTGTTCGCCTCATCTATTTGTGATTTGTGTTATCTGAACTATTCCTGAGAGATTCGGAATGTGTGATCCTTATGTACGTGATGTACCGGGATGGATAGCAGAGTATGTGTGCACCATAGCTTAGATTGCGGGGTGCTTGTATCGTATATTTATGATGTGAATAATATACATTTAATTAATGGAAATCCTCCTGTTAATATTGTGAACATATTACGGTATTGTTTCGAGTTATATAAGGAGTTAACTGATACTTATATATATGGCATATTTAGTAACTGAGTTTACATTAAATCCCTATTCAATTACGAACATTATATGTTAATAGAACCGGGTAATAAGGGTAGGAACTATTACAGTCTAGCTAGTTATGATGTCACTTAACTAGTGGTTATATCATTGTAGATGGGTACTTGCGTTAGGAGTGCACAGTTAGACGAGAGGTGAGAATATCATGTGAGTGCACGTCCTAACATGTACTTTACATTTAATGTTTTAAATGTTTTTAAAGCACTTGTTGGTTTTTAAAATATAACTCCACATTCGGGCTCTGACCCGTTTGCTTTTCAAATCTTTTTCTTGTAAAACCATTTTTAGGTGCCCAGCCACAAGGACACCAAGCATAGGATACTCATTCAGGTGACGAGCTGTAGCTGCTTGTGGAAGCTACTGGGATTTGCATATAGACGCTTCTATCTTTTGGATTCCATAGTCACCATCTATCAGTGTAGGGCATGTTGCCCATTTCTTTAGAGACATCTTTAAAAACGTTTCAGTTTTCAGACTTTAGCGTGTATTGTTTCAGTTTATTTATTTCAGTTGTGGGATTGTAGTGAGGAGTTTTCCTCCAGACTTTATTTACTCTATTGTGATGGTTATTCATTTTACTTCAGTATGGTGAATGGTGTTATTTATTTCTTCGTTACATTTGTTGCATGTTAATCAGACTTAAATTAAAATTTGGCAACTTGCTTTTTAAATACTAGGTGGTTAGTAATATTAAAATGTTTTCGACAGTGATGCTATTAACTGAGCCAACTTGGCATTTTGAATTAATTTAATAAAGGAGTAGCTACCCGGTATTTAATTAGTCGGGGGTGTCACATACCCGTGCCGATGGCACGAACGATAAATTTATTCTCGTAATATTTTGAACCCGTACCGATGAAACGAAGATAAATTTATTTCCGTGATACTTTGCAATTTATACATTTTGCCAACCGTGCAAATGTCAATATTGTTGGTCATCCCATGGTATACTTACTCGTCATAGCTAAGTCTAACCCCGTGTTGTTGGCATGGTTAGTATATTGATCCAATGCTTGGGGCATGGTCACAAATTTAATACGATGCATTTGTGTCTTAAAAATATCGAGTTTGGATTTATAATTAGTATTTTTATATTATAACATTTCAAACTTTAATGAACCAAATTTTATAAACTTTAGTGACATTGTGATAATATTAAACGAAATGAGAAGAAATTGTAAGTTAATGAAAAATTATCAAACTTTAATAATTCATATTGCAAGCCAAGTATAATAAAAAGATCTCCGATTTAGTACAATTTACAAACAATTAATTTACAGTTGGAACATAAATTTTGAGGGTTAACACTTCAAAACTGAAAAATATTGTGCAAGTGGAAAGAACGCCTGATGGCACATTCGTTAACTTGAACATGTTACGATTAGTGAAACTCATTTTTTATGCCCATGTCGATGCCACGATTGCACATTCATTACGATGCCTCTGTTTTTTTTATTGCCCAAGAATATGTAATTTTGCTCAGTTTTTTTTGTAATTGCAATAAACTTACACTTAATTTGCGACACACTTATCAATTCCTAATAGGCCCAGTCATAATACTTTTGGCACATTACATGACTATAGGATACAACACACGAATAAAAATAAAATACATACCCAAGAAATGTTTATAGATGAATTTTATCTAGTGCACTTTTTTTTAACACAGAAGAAAATTTGTCCCAATAAAACGTGAGTATTTTTTTTTCCCGAGCACAAATACGATACAATTAAAACACAAACATAATCCAATAAAAATAAAATGGTTGGTTCAAAAACTTAAATGAAAAAACATCTTCAGTTCATAAACATACCAGTCATGGTTCAATAACGTAAATGTACAACTGGGTTTACGTCAGTTCCATTGTATGGTGGTGAGCTAGGCAAGACTCAAATACATGCTATACACGTTACAAACAAAGATTCTCGTATATACATGTTATACACCAACCCGACACTACCTAGTCAAACCCACCTGCCATACATGTTACCAACTAAGATCCACACACATTCTCATATGTCCCAACCAAGAAACAAAGAATGCTAAAAACTTAAAGTACGCTAAAAGTTGAGTTTACTGTTAAAATATATTTAAGAAGTTGGTTTTAATGTAGGTAGGAATTGTAAATTTCATTAATATACGAATCTAGGTAGGAACTGAAAACAAAGAATGCTAAAAAAGAGTGCTTTACAGACGAAAAATTAACCCATCACTGAACTGGGATTTAAACTTATACGCTTAAGCCGACGTTGTTTAAATAGATGTTCAAAATTATTCTACATAAAAACCATGTATACCAACTTAAACAGGTATACATGGTAACAAATATTCAGTATTATGGTTTGTATGTTCTAAAAACATGGTATACATAAACCTCCACAATGAATATAATACACAAACGTGTATGGTTTTCTTTCTTTAATGGGTTTCTTGTTTTAATCACTGTCTTTTTTTCAATGGGTTTCCCTGCCGTAGTTTTTGTCGGATCAACACTAATAGACAAAAAATAATCATGAACAAAGAAAAAAAAATGGTTGATCTTTATATTATTCTACAAGAGAGGTGAGGTTACCTACAACGAAGAGATTTGATATCAGCTTGAGTGAAATGTTGGTAGTGAAATGTTGGCAGAGAAAATATGTTTTCTGGAGATTTAGTGGGAGGGGCTCTTGGAGATGAAAGAGAAATAAAAAAGCAAAATCAAGTACAAAGATAGTCCAAGATGAGGGGCTCTAGGTGTACTTCTTCGTGCATAAAGATGTAAATGTCAGGTGTACCTCTTCCTACGTAATCAGTAATCATTTTAAAATAAAAAAAAAAAGGTAGTATAGCTGAAATGAGCGGGCTTTCGAAAATATATAAGGTCCATCTGTCACATACATGTTACACTTGGTAGAGTTTTAAAACTTTTGATAGATACAAAACATGTTTATATAGGTTTTGTATACAAAGATTTGTGATGTCGTAAAAACCCCTCCTTTATCGTATAGATATATCAAGAGTATGTACTACCGATTGCAATGACTAAGACAACTAGAAATATCTAAAAAGTCCAATTTGTAGTAACTTTCAACAAAACATCTCAATGGAGAACACTTCTCGATTCATAGACATGAAAAAATAATGATCACAGTCTGACTGTATTTAACTTTGCTCTCGCCTATTACTTTTGGATCATACCCAAAGACTCTAGCGATGAAAATAATTGAAAGTTACGGAAAGAAATTTCACCAGATTAAGGCAGCCATCCAGCAAAGTATGACTTCAAATAGATTCATTATACACTATCGGGTACTTTCATGTCGAAACATAACAATAGGTTTATTGTTTTAGAATATTTTCCTTCATCAACGTACCTGTGCGAAAAAAAAATGTGTCCATTAGATCCATCTTCAAAGCCTGATCCGTTCAACAAATAAAAATAAAAAAACATTCAACAGATCTATAAAATCATCTATGTATGGATAAACTACCCACAATTGAAAATCAATGTATCCATTAGATCAATCTTCAAAGCTTGATCAATATATCTGTATGAAAAAAAAACCGTCATCTTTAACGCCCTTTCAACAAATGGGAAATCGTGAGAGATATATGGACAAAAATACTGTTAAAAAGTAAAAGAAAAAACATAAAAAAATGCCTGTGATACTGTTAGGTTCAAACTAACACAGGGCCACGCAGCATAACTTGAATCAATATATCAAAAGCAACAAAAATACAAACCACACCAACAATTTTTTTTACCCCGTAAAATCGTTGAATCGTCCATTGTGGCCGGAAAAACTCTGTTCCGATGATGGAGCGTATGAACGTCAGCTCCTCGGAAGGATGAAAACCCATGTTGGTTCTACCCGAACCAAACACACCGAAACACAAGTTCTATCAACCTTAGCTACCAATAATGTGTAGAAAACTCTCTCCACAAATGAAACTTGAAAAAGAAAAATGGGTAGGAAACGTGTATAAACATGATAGGAAACTTGAAAAGAAATATGAGAGGTTATGCACATGATTTTAGATAGAGACAGAGGTACTGGCTGCATAAGAGGGAGTGGGTGAGAGGATCGAGGACTTGAGGTACAGGTGAGAGGCTCGAGGTAGACTTAAAGAGAGAGACGCTATACTCCGTACCAGCGTGGGTTTATTTCTCGAGCCTTGTGCTATTACGGTAAAGGAAATCAATTGGGACCGTCAGATCAAAATTAGTAAGATTTAATCTCAGTCGTGAGTTGATAAACACCAAAATCACCGGATTCAATCTGAACCATCAGTTAGGGGAGATAAAAAAATCCCTCCTTCTTTATTATATAGACTAGGGAGTACCCGTGTCGATGTCACAGTGATAAATTTGTTTCCATGATATTTTATACCCGTGCTAATAGCACGTCGATAAATTTTTTTCCAGTGATATTTTTTTCTTCAAACATGTCACAAATAGTGAAAATATAAATATAAATTTTTTTCAGTGATATTTTGTACTTTAAATGTGTCGCAAATAGTGAAAATATACATATAAATTTTTTCTAGTAATATTTTGTACCCGTGCCGATGACACAGCGAGAAATTTGTTCACGTGATATTTTTTCTAGTAATATTTTGTACCCGTGCCGATGACACAGTGATAAATTTATTCCTGTAATAAATTAATTCCCGTAATCCGTAGTTCATCATTTCCAAAAGCTCTATTCAAACTCAATTTACTTTTTTATCGATTTTATGCAATGCACATTTAGTAATAGTTATAAATTAGGCAAAATAAGACGTGTGATAACATGATAAGAGCGTAATTAATTTTGTTTTGTTGTGCATATTATATTTTGTTGTGCAATTTACCCTCTGTTTTGTTCATCATTTCCAAAAGCTCTATTCAAACTCAATTTACTTTTTTATCGATTTTATGCAATGCACATTTAGTAATAGTTATAAATTAGGCAAAATAAGACGTGTGATAACATGATAAGAGCGTAATTAATTTTGTTTTGTTGTGCATATTATATTTTGTTGTGCAATTTACCCTCTGTTTTGTTGTGAACATTATATTTTAATCACCTTGCTTGTTAAATATTTAATTGAGTTCACTTGTTACTAATCATTTTCCAAACTCTCTACTTTATATATATTTATTTTACTACATTTTGAAAACTTATTTCAGCCGTCTCTTTTTTAAATATTTTACATATTTTTATGTTACTAATCATTTTCCAAACGCTATAGCTTATATACATATTTAATTTACCATGTTCTGAAGACTTATTTCAATAGTCTTTTTTTTAATAGTTTATATATTTTTAAAACTTAAAATAATATCAGTTATGATTGTGACACAATAAATATTTTATTTTCATTTTTCATTTCTATTTTCAATTATATATTTTGAAGACCTAAAATAATGTAAATTATGATTATAGGACAACACATATTTGATTTTCATTTTTCATTTCTATTTTCAAATGATTGATTGACATGACATACTATCATTTGTCATATTTACAAAATACATATTCCAAGAGACTCTAAATTTATTAAGCCTCCTTTTTAAATCGGTGTAAATAATGCTTCTGATAATGGATAATGTAATTTTTTTTTATCATAACACGCTCTTATAGCTTTTCGGAAATTAAGTTTCGTTTTAGTCTTAAGCCGCGTGTTATCCTCTCTTTGTCAGATCCTATCATTAGATTGGTAGTTGAGATTGATATATGAGAAGTCTACTCTTTGGGCAATGAACATTGAACCACGCAAAATCTCTCCAATATAAACTACTACCATCATATTTGTTGCTCATTAATCCAAGCATTGTAAGACCAAAACATCCAACAAAACCAAATCTTTAGTGTACCTTTGGGGATATGGAAGTTTACAATGAGATTTCTGCCTGGATGTATCCAATAAGAAATAAAAACATAATATAAGCAACCTAAAAATTACTTGATTTTAATCATATATATAATACACTCTAATTTAAGAGATAATTATTTTTATAAGTAGTAATTGAAAAAAGAAAATTAGAAGAAAAAAAAATCAGTTTGAGCCGAAATTAAAAAAATCATGGGCCGTTTGCGCAAGTTACACAAACATACATTTTTCAGAAAATAATTTGTAAAAATGCATATGCATAAATAACATAAGTGCGTCAGTATTCTAGACAAATTATAATTAACGTGAATAATAAAAAATGCAATCAAGATAAAAAATTAATGATTTAACAAAAAACAGAAAAAATGCAATCAAGATAAAAAATTAATGATTTAACAAAAAACGGAGCGGTGTTATGTAAACGAAGATCAAATAGAGATCCAGCGCACAAACTTTACAGACACAAAGACAATATACATTACCTGTCTTTTTAAATTTTTACACTAAATTAAAAACTACATACAAAGAAGCCCCTCAAGAAAATAAGGGCTCAATATTGGCATCTGTAAAAAACCACATAAAAAAATCACCTGATCAGTCTAAAAAAAAAATTAAAAAAACACATAACTGAGTTGCATGAAACTGCAAGTTGAAAATAACTTAGATCTTCAGCCCTAGAAAAGAACTCCTCCACACACACCACCCATGACACCCATCACTCCGATTTTAAAACAAACAACCTTCCAACTTGGTTTTAAAACACAACCGAGTAAACTCCACACCACTCCGGTGGGACGACCACCTTGACTCACCTCTACGCCACCTGTTAAAACATCCAAGCCACCTTTCAACCGTCGACGATATCATTGAACTTCAAACTCGTGCGGATTCGACTTCATTCATCATCCCATTTTAGCCAAACATTCTTAAACCTCCGACGACATACACCAACCACTACTGACCTGAAAAAATGGTATGTGATTTATGGAAATGCAAAGAAAAAATGTAACAAAACCAAACCTTAATAAATAACATCAAAAAATACCGAGGAGAAGGCGTCGCCGCCGGATCCATAACCTCCAACCTAGGAGCCAGATTTTTGAACCCTTTACTGACATAGCCATCGCCACCGGGTCCATAACCTCCAACGTTGCGGCCAACTCCAATTGATCAAAAACAACAAAAAAAAGTGGGTTTCGCAAAGAAAGTGGGTTTCTTTATTCGTATTGCTTGGTTAAAATCGCCGAACAGGGGTAGTGGGTTGTGAGGTATTGGGTTAAAATTGAAGAACATGGTTTTATAAGTGGTAGTGGGTTGTGAGGTAGTGGGTTATGAGGGAGAGGCAGATCGAGGCGGATGGAGGGTGACGGTGAGGACTTACATAAGTGGCAGTGGGTTGTTAGGACTTACAAATGCCGAAAAGCAGATTGTAATTTATGGAAACCACCATCAACATATTTTTTTATGGCGACTCAAAATAGGTACACTGAGTTTAAAAATAGGAGAGCCGAGTCAAAATCGAAGCTTCCCTAAGCCTCTCCTTCAAACTCATTGCTTCAATCACAAACAGTGGGAACGCATCTAGCATTTGCAGAACTGATAGTGGTTTTTTTAAAGTTTTTGGAAAACTGGGAGAGAGATCGAATGGATGCACTGTGGTTAAACACGGAGAGAGAGAGAGAGAGAGAGAGAGAGAGAGAGAGAGAGAGAGAGAGAGAGAGAGGAGACTGATTGAAACATTTGATGGGTTAAGAGGGTTGAGTGTGTTGGGTTAAGAGGGATTGTTGGAGCTGATGTTACTTTCGGCGCAGTGAGGTACAATGGCAGATTTTAACTATCAAGTTGTTTCTCGAGCCTCATTCCGAAATTGTAAAGCAAATCATTTTGGACCCTACAATTCAAATTCTCAAGATTAAATACTAACCGTCAGTTGATAAAGACCAAATTCATTAGATTTGATCTCAACCGTTAATTGGGGAAGACAAAAAAACCTCCTCCTTTATTTTTTTTATATATATATATATATATATATATATATATATAATAAGGTAGAAAATTTATGTATGTCATAAGATTAAAAGATGATGTCATGAGATGAATTAGTTCCTGCATTACCTATTTTTCCCTCAAAAATTTAGATTCCCCCCTTTTTAACACACTCTAACATGTTTCCCCTTTTTCTTTCAAATTCAAAAATAAGGATAAAAGAATAAATTGGTAGCGATATCCAAAAGCTCTCTCATCTCTCTCATTTCCCCCACTTCTACAATACATTCTTCTCTCTCTCTCTCACTCTCCATTAGGTCACAACAACCCTCCTCACCCTCACGATCATAGCCCTCCCGCTCATACCCACCGAATACCGTCAACCATCTCTCATCGGTAAATTTTTGTTTCATTTTGGTTTCACAGTTTGTTTTGGGGTTCATTCCTTTGGGTTTCACCGCTTCTTATTTTTTATTTCTTTAAAAGAATGGATTGCGGTGGTGGTGTTGGATGACGATTAAGGTTTCTAATTGGGTTTTCATATTTTTTTTTTACTGAAACATGATTTTAATTGATTTTCTATTTGATTCTTGATTACAGGTAAATAAGTGAACATTTGATTTTAAGTTTCAAGTTTCAAGTTATTGACATCGCGGTAAACAATAACTGTAAGTTTCATGTTTTGATGCTATACGAGCACATTTGTTCTTTTATGAACAGTGATCTTTAGTGTATCTATCTATTCGTGCCCATCCATTCATTTTGTAGTTATCTGCTACAAAATGGGAAAAGAATGGATACACCAAAATTTATTCTTGATAGATACACCGAAAGTCCATGATTGAAAATGAACAGATGGCTAAAATTTGTTCTTGATAGATACACCGAAAGTTCATGATTGAAAAGTTGGGAATAGTTGGTGCAAAAGTTTTAATTATTAACTTTATTTAAATATAAGTATTTTTTCCCCTTTTCATTATTTTTTGTTGGGAAGAGTTGGTGCAAAATTAGTACTAAAGACTCACGATATTTGTGTATGCTTAGAATTCAATGTTCTGTTATTTGAAATGAATTCAATGATCTTTGATCTTTTGCACTTCAAGTGTTTGACAAAATGTCAAAGTGAGTTAAATTTTGTTAATATTTATTTCTATGAATGATGATTGAAAAATCATACCGTCTGCGTGATATTTTGAATTAAGGCCATTGAAGACTAAAAAATGTAAATAATTTCCTTTGTATGATTCCTTAAACTGCTGTTTGCGCAGTTCATGTTTCTATATGGTTTAGTTCAATTTTTGGTTGTTTAGTTTGTATGTTTGTATGTTTAGTTTGTATGTTTGTATGTTTATATGTTCTATGATATATAAACTATCCACAGTCGGTAAAATTTCTTGGGCGCTTCATTTCCCTAACACATTCTTGGGGTTAAATTTCACTGTATTTTTGTGCTGCAGGTACCCTCCTTCAAACCTCTTTATCTCTATTTCAGGTAAACCCACTCAATTCTTTATATTTGATTTTGACATTATATATCCTCTTTTTATTTACTACATCTTTATCCCAACTCATTTAAAATTCAATATTCTATTCATAGCATGTTATATGTGTTTTTTGGATTTGTTTCATCATCCATTATAAGAGCAAAATGTTGTTGTGTAGGTACCAGTGTGTGTGAGAGAAAACCCACGAATACTAGCGTGTGTACCTAAGAATGTTGTTGTGCAGGTCCAATAGATAAATCATAGGAGAAATGTTGTTAGGTGTTGTTAGGCGTCATCTCGAGAGGACATAATTTATTTCTTTTTATCTAACAGGATGCAACCTGAACCTATGGTGGTACAGGTGTGACGTATGAAGTATGAATGGGATAATCCATCTATTTCGTCGAGGCGAAGGCCCTATCGACATCTTCAAATCGAGCGGAGGAGTTTGGGTCCAAGACAAATTCAAAGTCCCAAGAGATTCTCGATACTACTAGGAGGTTTGGTCCAAGAATAACTCAAAGTCCAAGACCAACTCAAAGTGCAATACCAACTCAAAGTCCTAATCGGTTCGGGACTTGTCCATTTGATTTCAACCCAAAAATGGAGAGCCACATGATTCCTCACTGAAGGCTATCACCAATATACTACTAGGAGTTACTATTATTTCGGGTGGGAGCATCGCTCCATGGGTTCTACCTTGCGTGGTTGTTATTTATACTCTTGACAATTTATAGGTTAATTCATTATATTGTTCTTTGATTATTATAATGAGTTATATTGTCCTTTCATTTTATTTCTTTTTTCATTTCTCTTAAGGATTTCCATCTACAGAGTTAACATCTAAAATGGATTTCCATCGCATCAGCTTCTGCTACGGGTGCAAATAGTTATCTATCATACTATTTTCAACATTATCAATATATCAAAGTCAACCACAGATAAAAGAAGCAAGCTAATAGGAAGAAAGTTGTGAGACAAAAGCTCAGGTGAATATATTTGTTATACGAGTCCAAAAGGTATATATATATATATATATATATATATATATATATAATTGAAGGATAGACATAAATTTAAAATATAAATAACTGCATACTGTAAAGATTGGCATAAACCTTATTCTTATCATTAAATTAAAGTCTTAAGTCAACATAATTGATGGATATCACTACATACTCAACATAGAACACAAGTAATCCAGATTATAAGAGCCACTGACCTGAACCAAAGATGGATTGAACATAACATCAAAAATCTTGAATCTGTCTGATCCGATTTCTATTGTCCTGATTTATGAATAAGAAGTGGAAAATCGAGTGAGTAAATGATTTTTTAAGAATTGCAAACCATAACAATAACATAAGGATGTAGAAATGGTGAAATTATGAAGTCATCACGTCTTGAAATTGATTATGTTCAGCATTATTCCTGTTATTTAGCATTATTCAATTGCTTGAATATTTCTTAAAGTTGGATTTAATCAAACCATATAAGAGGTTGACATTTAAGTTTTAAAGCAGAGGTTTTCAATCTTAATCAAACCATATAACCAGTCACACTACTATTTATAGATGGTAGGCAAATTCCGATGAGTTTTGATCAGGATTAATACATATTCTAAGGTGTGGTCCAAACATGTATCGTGCCCATTTGAATAAAAAAAGGGTTTGAAAACAGGTCTGATTGCATAAAACATAAATTCCAAAGCAGATCAGACTATTTAGGACCAAAAATCTGTTACCTAGAAGGATCAATCAAGTGAAGAATTTGATGTTGTTAATCAGCTGAAACCCTCTATTAGACTATAATGCTGAAACCCTTTGTTAATCAGATTGTTTTTTCTTTCTTTCGATTTGCTAGATTCAATTGGTGGTGTTTTATATTATATGTTGAATATAGTTTATCGGTTTATAATTTTTCTTACATTACATTCATTACTTTCTACTTTTTCTACAGGACTGCTCACGATGCAAGGACTTTGAAGTTATTATTCAAGTGTTAAGCATTTATAATGTATGTTGAATTTGTTCAGGGGATCGAGAAGTTTAAGACGAACCTTGATATGTTCAATCCTATTTTGACTGAATGTCGTGTTTTGAAATCGGATCTGGAACTTGTTGTCTTCCAATTTGCCTCTAATATTACTCTGTATCAACGTTCCCATGTCACGACTGCCCTTGAGTCCAACATTGGCCCCTTACAAACTCTCCCACACCGCTGCCTCCCTTCCTGATGCCTCCTACGCTGCTGCCTACCATGAGTAATTTTCTTTTGGATTCTACAATATTCATTAAATTTTTTCATGTTCATTAAATAATTTCATGCTTATCAATTAGTTCCTCTAACTTTACTTTCAAGGTGTCTCTTTTATTACACAGTAAGAAATTGAGAAATTGGTAGGCATATGCATGGAAGATGTTTAGTTGAAGGTGATTTTGATAGGTTTTGCAGTTTATTAGTTGAACCTTGATAGTTGTTTGTAGTTGGACGATTGAATCAACTTTAGTAATAATAGGGTTATATAAAGTTGATATGGGTTCGGCTCCTATCCTGGATATAAGGTTTAGGCTTCTAGGATGAATGCCCAATTGATATGATATGGGAAGAGAGTGTGGGACACAACTCGAACTATATTGACAAGCACGAATATAGTTTATAAGGGGGATCAAATACGTCGTGTGACAGGTCACACAACAGGTCCTTAATTAAGTACATGTCACACAACATTTAAGGACCTATCAGTACACTCTGATTACTTTTTACTCGGGGGATCCTTAATACCTTTAATTTCATGCTTATCAATTAAGGACCTGTCAATACACTCGGGGGATCTAATACCTTTAATTTCATGCTTATCAATTAAGGACCTGTCACACAGCAGAAGCAGCAGGTCCTTAAACATTTAAGGTCCTTAATTTCATGCTTATCAATTAAGGACCTGTCACACACTCTGATCATTTAAGGACCTGTCACACAGCAGCAGCGGGTTCCAACACAACTCGAACTATATCAATTAAGGACATGTTGTGGATCACTCGAACTAGGAGGGATCCCCACTTACTACTGATATCACACAGCTGTGGCTCAACTATCTGATACATTGTAACAGTTAAGGACCTGTCAATACACTATGATCCATAGCACCCGTCAATACACTCTTTGATCCACAACAGTCGTCCAGATCACTGCCACACTCCCCTCACCTCAGACCTTGCGAGGGTGCAGATTTGTATTCATATGTTTGGCTGTACGAATCTTCTCATTGTTTTTTACTCTACGCCTGACATCCACCAGATGGTGTGTTTTACACGCTTGATTTTCACCTATGATTTTTTAAAACCCATACCTTAGGTAGTTGTGTTTTAGTCTTCATTTAGTGTAGGAGCTTCTCTATAATTCATGTCCAACTCAGCATTGAACATAATGTTTTATTTATTTATTTATTTTTACTATGATTATTTAGCATTAGTATTTATTTGGCTCCCACTGTAACCAAAGAATTAGAGTAAGGAGTGTTTTACCTTGGCATAAAATTGTAACAAGCACATGACTAAACTGAGTATCAAGTTGTTCCATCTTTGCACCTATTTTGTACTTTGATTATATACTTTATCATTTTTTATAATGTTTTATCGAGGCTGAAATTTCTATGATAACTAATTTTCATGTTTCACAAGTAAATCACATTGAATACTTTATTAAATTACATAACTAATATTATCTTGACTTAAAATCCATCAAACATTTATAAATGAATCTACTTTCACAAGGAAAGTTCACTATTTGTGTTTGTTTTGTCTCGCAAAACTGGAGAATAACATTTCCAAGTGAGTGGTGAGAGATCTAATATGTCGTGGTTGTGTCCAAAAATCTATGTCGTGTTTGTAAAATAATTTTTTTGACTTAAATTATACAAGATTTACAACCTTGGAATATTTTGGACACAAATACAACATGGTTTTTTGGACACAAACACACCATTACATGACTTTGTGTTATTTATTATTTTACACGAACACGACCCATTTAGAATGCTAAATTACACGGTTATCAATTTTGACATCCAATTTAAAATAATGATGTATGAAAACACGACTAAAATGATAATATGTGATAACACTACTTATAAACACGATGTCACACGACTGGAACGAAGGATACTTTACACAATATTTTAAAAAAAGAGTTTGACAAATAAGTCTTCTTTAATGGGAACATTTTCTAATAAGTCCTATCACAATATTTTTTCTTCAATAGGTCCTATTTAAATATCACTATATGTTTACAAATAGGACCAAATGGAACAATTTTGTTTTTCTTAATGGGACCTAATGGAGCAAAAAAAAACATTTTTTAAACTAATAGGTTCGTGCCATAAGTTATTTCAAAAATTGTTAATTGTTGTGAATGAAATACAATGCATGATCTTATTAACGACGAACACTTTCGAAAATTTGCACCGTGCCTTCAGGCACGGGCATACCCTAATTGATTAAATTGATTATCGTTTTATTTATTTATTGATGAATCGATTAAGCTGGGTGGATAGTATAATAAGCAAAGGGAATTATGCCCGAGTATTCTAAATTATTTAGACATTTGTGATGGAAAAAAATTGTATCATTTAAATTTACGCGATTCTATACTTTAAAAATTTATACTTATAATATATTAAACATTTATAATTTACATTATACACGATTTTATACGTTTTAAAATTATCAGCGTGCCTTCAGGCACGGGCATACCCTAGTATATATATATATATATATATATATATATAAAGGACATATATGTAATTCTCCGAACTTTATATGAGATAAACTGAAATGTCTAAGAATGTGGATATAAATGACAATTGTAATTTTTTAATTCGTAATAGACGTTGATGCCACTTATGTGAAAATTATGAGACTAGGATATTACGGTTACTGATAATTAAATGTAGTTGGTACACTTAGATCATTTAGCCATTATTATTAATTGGAGACGTTGTCATAGTTATTATTTGGGACTTATTGGGATGCGAATAATATCACACTTAGATGAGTGGTGAGGTGTTAAACGCATATGAGTGATGAAGGGGGAATATTTATTATGCATCGAGTGCATTATTGCATCATAAATTAATTAAGTTAATTTTTTCACTCCTCGAGCTCTGACCCAAATTATAAACGTTTTCCCCCAAGGTTATTTCTAGATTGGGATTGTGGGACTATTGACGTACCAACCTAGTGATCTCTCGTTCTTAGCAACTTTCCAAATTTTTTACTCTAGTATAGGTGCTTTTCTGCCAGAATTTAGTTACTATTATTGAGAGACATTGTAAGGGAATAAGCCCGACATTTATTTATTTTTTAACGTTATGCTGAAGTTATGATATTTACTTGTTGTTAAATTTATTGTTCAGTTGGTGTTGATCGAGTTTTATTATTGTGACTGAGATATTCATAAAGTTTAAAGTATTGTCCTTCTTAAATAACAATATTTATATAACGTTGTGCTGAGAATGATATTAATTCATTGACAAGCCCCAACTTTAGTGTATTGTTCCTATCCAGCCTTTACGTGAGAAAATGAGGGTTGTTGCAGTTGGTATCAAAGCATGGTTCTAGTGTCCTTAGTATCTATCTTTGATCTCGCTACGTTCTGTGTTGTATCCTTTGCTGTAGAGACCTATCATTAGGAACCCTTGTACTCTTTGATAATCATTATTACCCATTCAGGAAAGGGGTCAGTTTTGGAGAGAGAGTCCTAGAGACCTTATTGTGGGTGATTTATAGAATTTTGAGGAGTTCGGGAAATTTAGTATGAAAGACATTTAGGTTTTATGAACAAAGGAATAAATCAAGTGTTTTTCAAAGGTCTTCTCTTCTACAGATTTTGTGGCAAGAATTTTCTTGCTTATTTTATGTTTTCAATTTATTTCTTGATGGATGTAATGTCCCATTTAATATCTAGGAATTAGGTTTAAATTGAGTGATTTAACAAAGAATAAAATATGTAGAATATTTATAATTATGTAGAAATTGCCCCCAAAATTTATGTATCATAAATTTGAAAACAGATGATATATTCCTTAAGGTTTTGATGCTTATTTGGGTGTATTTGACTAATTGATGTAGTTATGGAAATGTCAACTAATGAACGGAATTGTTGGATTTAGATTCCCTCATGAATGTCCTTGTACATAAATAAATTCGGTTAGAATTTGGAGAAGATTTTGAACGTTAGAAAGACCAAATGGGTATTAACTGTTGGAATTTGGTTATGGAGAAAACTTATAAATTTTTGAGTTGTGTGTATGTTATTATAAAAGTGTTAAGGGATCCGTGTAAAGACATTGGGTTTGAAAAGAATTAATTTATGTGAAGAATAAGATCTGAGAAGAAGAAGCATATGAAAGGAGGAGACGTCGTTCAAACAACGTGACATGTCGTACAAATGACATGTTAGATCGCTTGAATGACAATGCCACTCGTTTGAGTGACGTTGAGTGATTTTTGCCTTTTTCATATCTTTTATGATTCGTTCTGGGACTTGTTGAATTTACTAAAACTAGGTGGTTTATCGTGTAGGAGTATTAAAGAAAAAAATCAAAGTGGGAGACTTTTAATATTGAGAATATATTACATTTAATTGGGTAAGTTACATGGTTAAATATTTTATTCTATGGGATAGAAATTTATAACTTATGAGATGGAAGTTAATACTTAGGTTATTGGGCGATTGGTTATAAAGGAATATTATCGTTAACGAGGGTATTGTGCTTGGGATTTTTGTTGCAACCACTTTTGGAATATAAGTGAGTGAGGAGAACCGGGTTAGGAACTACAAAGAATTTGTTAAGAATACGGGGGTACCCACATTCAATAGGGAAAATTATAATTTACTAGTTGGTTAGATAATTTTTTATGTAATGGAATTACTAATTTATTAGATGGTAAATTATTAATAAATGGAAAGATGTTGTGGGCTTTGGTTGGACTGTGTATGGTAATTATGGAGTAATTACCATTACAAATTATATGGGATAGTAATATGTACTATTATCTAATTATGTGGACATACTGGTGGACCGTCCTATTGACTCATGGATTCGCATGTTCGGGTCACCTACCACACGTCGGCACAAGTGGGCTTGACGACGTGTAGGCCATATAGGTACTACGTGGAGGCTCGAACCACAAGAGGTATGTGTTGGTGCTGACTGTTCCTATATGAACACTGGGTATTGGCCGTGCACATGTGTCGTACGTAGGGACCACCCCAACTTGTGTGTATTTTCTGATGTGCTCTTTGGATAAGGGATTCCTTCCTACTTACCGATAGAGCACAAATTAGATACTAATGGTAGATGCCCTTGTGTGTCCCATATATATATATATATATATATATATGTGTGTGTGTGTGTGTGTGTGTGTGTAATTAACTGAACATTATGTGAGACAAACTGAAATGTCTAAGATTGTGGACATAAATGACAATAGTGATTATTTAATGCGTAATAGATGTTGATGCCATTTATGTGAAAATTATGTGACTTGGATATTACGGGTACTGATAATTAAATGTAGTCGGTGCATTTAAATGATTTAGCCATTATTATTAATTGTGGCAATTGTCATAGTTATTATTTGGGACTTATTGAGATGTGAATAATATCACACTTAGATGAGTGGTGAGATGTTAAACGCATAAGAGTGACGAAGGGGGAATATTTTTTTTTCATCGAGTGCATTATTGCATCATAAATTAATTAAGTTAATTCTTTCACACCTCGAGCTATGACCCAAATTATAAATGTTTTCCCCCAAGGTTATTTCTAGACAAGGATTGTGGGATTGTTGTTATACCATCCTAGCGATCTCTCGTTCTTAGTATCTTTCCAAATTTTTGACTCTATTATAGGTGCTTTTCTGCGAGAGTTTAGTTACTATTATTGGGAAACATTGTACGGGCATAATCCCAAGAATTATTTATTTATTCACATTATGATGAATTTATGATATTTACTTGTTGTTAAATTTATTATTTAGTTGGTGCTGGTTGAGTTTAACTATTATGAGTGAGATATTCATAATGTTTAAAGTATCGAACTTTTCAAATAAAAATATTTGTTTAACGTTGTGCTGAGAATGGTATTAATTGATCGACAAGCCCCATCTTCGGTGTATCGTACTTGGCCAGCCTTTACGTCATAAAATGAGGGTTGTTAATTTTAGTATCAGAGCGCGATTCTAGTGTCCTTAGGATCTGTGTTTGATCTCGTTATGATCGGCATTGCATCTTTTGATGTAGAGCCCTATCATTAGGAGTCCTTGTACTCTTTGCTAAACATTATTACCCGTTTGGGAAAGGGATTAGTTTTGGAGAGAGAGTCATAGAGACCTTAGTGTGGGTGACATGCTAAAATTTTGAGGAGTTCGGGAAATTTAGTATAAAAGTCATTTAGGGAATTTGAAGAAGTGGTAATGTAAAATAATGCACTAGAAGAGGTTAATTCATGTACACTAGGACCCATAGCGGGATGGGAATCGGATTATAGATAAAATTATTTGGCAGAAAGAGACTAGTGATAACATCGATGGTAAAGGATTTGTTTTTTTCACTATTTTGGAGTATGTGGGATATGTCTTGTTTTATATTGGAGCTTAGTGTGCACTTGGGATTTGTTAGTAAATTGGAGAAATGGACTTCGTATTTGAGATAATGTTTTATAATGGTTCTCCGTGAGTGAGAAGCGGCAAAGAGCGAACGGAGCACTAATACGATAAAATAAATCCAAATTCACAAGTGACAAGGTATAGAGCATCTAAATAAACCCATAATAATATAAATCCACTAATCTCAATCTCTTCAATTACAACAAGTCTCTCGAATTAAAATTACAACAACTAACTTGAAAATAAAATACAAATCTCCAAATCTCTATACATCAAAATATTACAAATCTTTCCCAAACAATCCTCGCTAAAATTAATCTCCATAGCGCCCCAAAATCCGCGCTAACCTGACACTAAAAGAAAATATGGGTAAGTACACAATACGACAAGAAAGATGCTCAATAAATATATGTTAGCGATGAATGAAACGTAACGACACGAGTACGGATATTCAAATCAAAATGCAAATCTCAAAGCATTTATCAATATAATTTTTCAACAACACTTTAACTGGGTCACCAGGCCTCACCACATCCGTATTTGCTTTATCAAGCCATAGCTCGGGAAACAGGAATTTTGGCGGGTGCCCAACATCCGTGCCATATCAAAATCTCATGACAACGTACTCATCAACAATATAATGATACCACATGAATCAAAATAATTTCAACAATTATTTTCCAGATTTCAATGAATTTATCAATTCAAATATGAGTTCAATTAACAAGAATTCAAAGAGAATGACACTCGCGAGATTTAAGGAGCATATTGTGTAAAACCCCATACCTCAAACAATGATGAGAAATCAATGATCACATCCTCAAGATCAACACAAAAGATCTACAAAATCTTTGTAACAACCCGCCTAAAATAATAACGGGTGGCCAGCCCTATACTATATTAAATCAGGAATTCCAGATGGTCCAATCTCAACATCAACTAATGGTACTATATAATATAGGACTAACTACCCGAAATCATATAAGCGAGATGTTATAAAAATTTAAAACTTGCAACATACTACAACCCAATACTACAAGATTTCTAATAAATAAGAGAGATGCAAGAAGGAACTATAAGAAATGAAAGGTATCACTATACATGAATATGCCATAAATAAATAAACCCGAATAAGCTGTCGGGTCACAGGAAATACAATAACTGAAGGGAATAAATATAAACATGTAAGTAAATATCCCTTGGGTACAAACCCAATATACAACATGAATCCTACCTAGAATTTTAAAGAAGTAGGAAGCGGCTACATGAAACATCCCGCAACAGTCCGCACCTGTCACGGCTCCCGAGACTCTGGATAGAAGGTCATCCGGCATCCATGCGGTAGGATACCTGTGAAAATATATATGTATATACAAGAAGGAGGGAGAAGTAAACGGGTCAGAGCCCCGAATGTGTAAAATATTTAGCAAGTGTGTTAACCGTGCATAATAAATACCGGTGTACTTAATTTCGTAAATAAGTGAGACCGCACTCTCGTGGAACCCCAACTCACCTCTCATCTAAAGGCGCGCACCTAATCGCGTCCTCAAATTTTAGTTAAATTACCCCCATTGATTTTAGGATAACCTAACTTATCAGGCCTAGCCTATATCCACGAGAGCTACCTTCCCGTCACAATCTAAGGATCCACCCGCTTCTAATCCTATTAGATTATGATTTCACAATTATGCCATAAAAGGCTTAATGAATTCCGATTAATAATCTCATGAATTATAATTATCATAATTCCTAAATGATTATCCCAATACATACACACACATATATATATATAAACCTACATAGGCTAAAAACGTAAGAATTAATATACTTAATAATATGCACATGGAATATTGGCAAGACTTCTCTCTAATTCCGAAATTGTACTATGTTTCGTGCGTGGGGAGTCTCGCAAAGCGAAATCCAAACAAGGAACCGCCCCGTTACACTACTCCTGACAAGGTCAAGACCAGAGATCCGTGATGCCACCTATGGAATTACTTCTCTCAAATCTCGACATGGCACTGCGTTTCGTACGTGAGGTGTCTCGCAAAGCGAAATCCAAACAAGGAACCACCTCGTTACACTACTCCTGGGCAATGTCGATCCTAGAGATCCATAATCCTCAACATACAAGTTAATACTACCATTACACTAACTATAACTACTAAAGAAAGGAAGAAGAAAAGAAAAAGAAAATAAATAAAATAAAATAAAAGAACCTCCAATAATATCCTTGGGATGATGTAACCGAATAATACCTTATGTGCGATACATCAACCTCCATAAATCTAGTACACCATAATCATCTAAGATGTACTTCATAAAAGTCCATATCCTTTCGTCTATAGGATATATATATATAAATATATATATATATATATATATAGGTATTTATTTCTAACCGTATATATATATATCATCATCAATCCAATAGCCAAGTGTACATACTACATATGATGTACAAGGCCATGCACATAGTATACCTGGCTATATATATCGCCGATAAACTGCATCAATGCTATCATCTTCCCATTGCCCGGCTCACGTAGCAATACTGGGGCCACAATGGTGGGACTAAACGACACCCATCTCGTGGTAAACTCACGCACACGACGTCCCGAGAAGCGGTCATAGCTCCAAACCGGCAATGAGACGAAACATACCCATCACGTCTCATCCCAAAATAAATATATATATCATATAATAACACACGGGACGACTATGACCTGGGGAATATCCACACCCTGCTTTTCTAGCCAGGATGCTCACCCTCTACGTGCGCAACTTCCCAATGATAGCATGAGCGGGGTATGCTTAACCAATATAGTATATATATCATTTACATGCAATATATATATAATCCATATGATCCAATCATATGATCAAGTAATAAACCATCATATACGGTTTATGTATCCATACCATGTATGTCCGCAACATAAAGATATCCATATATCTATATACATGCAGATATATATACCTATCAACACATATTCACATATCCTTATCTATATATATAAACTAACTCTCGTTCATATGTATAAGATATATATATACCTGGCTATAAGTATACATAGTCCTCAAGATACAAGCCGTCACCACAATTCCTTTAATTTACCTCGATACGTGAATATAATCCCATACTTGAAACATATTCGATCATTTTCCTATGATGAATAGTCTCCCAAAACCATATGTATATATCTATACCTATATATATTCAACATTAGGGCTATCACCCAAGAGTTTGTGTAGGAATCTTTCACTACACATATCATCTATATCTCCGAGTACATTAAAGAATCTAGTAATCATTTTGACTATCGGTATACATATAACTAATAGTCTATCAGCCTCAAGCTCATTCTTTCAATCATCAAATAATCTCATTTCCCTCGATTTCGATTATGGTTCGGTCACTTTTGTGAATACCCTAATCTAAGATCTCTCTAAGAGTTCTTAGCCTCACATCACATCTACACTTACTTTTAAATCTACAATTAGGATTCTCAATCCCAAAGGGTTTCCCCAAAATCTCTATACATAACTCCAAATACATACATGGATACATTTCTCCCAAATTACCCTAAGGAGTCCCCAAAATTCTAATGTGTGAGAAACCCCTTATGTGTCTCCAAGAACATATCTCTTTCATCCTAAGAGAAGGCCCCAAATCAATAAACCCAACCAAAAAGGGTTTGAATTCACTATGGAGAAAATACCTCAAAATGCCCTGTTTCCGAATCGATTCGGCCTCCAAGGCGAATCGATTCGGGTCCAAAGACCTGGGCTTATGCAATAGGCCGAATCGATTCGGCTTGGGGTCCGAATCGATTCGGTCAATGCAGACCTGCTAATTTTACCAAACCGAATCGATTCGCTTGAGGGGGCGAATCGATTCGGACCTGCAATTTTTGAAGGTTTCATCCGTTTCTTCAAAACCTATGAATTTTAAACCCTAAATTTCTCATTCCAACCCCCAATCCTTCATCAAATCATGATTTTAAGCCCATTAACCAACCCAAAGTTGATCCCAACCATTTCTAGGTCATTAAATTTCAATTCAAACATTGATTTCAAGATTAAACCTAAAAATCTAGGTTTTGATGTTAATACCCAAAAATCCATTTCTTTAATCCATAAATTATGAAATGAAATACACAAATAGCTATTTAGCAAGATTAAACACGTGCCTCAGATTTGTAGAGGTTGAATCGTCCTCGATGTCGCGGTAGGGCCGGAAATCTCCAAGCTTTTCTTCCTCTCTCTCTTCCTTTCTTCTTCTTCCTCTTCTTCTTCTCTCTCTAGGGATTTTCTCTCTTTCTCTCAAATGAGAAATGGCTTCATCCGTAAGCCTCCAACCTTTTAAAACAAAAATCCCAGTTTTAAATGTTAATACACACTTTAAATGACTCGTTGACTCCAATTCAAGTCAAAACAACTTAAAAACATTCCGGAGCCGAAATAAGACCCATGACAGTCATTTTGACTATCTCGACCCTTCCGGGATCGATGGTACCCTCAAAAATATCATCCGGAATACTTTGAAACGTCTTCTATTTTGGACTTGAATTCCCAAATTTTTAAAATTCTCCAATTTAATTTAATTTAATTTTCCCAAAATTAAATTTCTCAGTCTCCAAAGTCGTGGGGTGTTACAATCTCCCACCCTTACAAGAATTTCGTCCGCGAAATTTAAGATATGCGTAGGACCTCAATATCATCTAGTCCTAACATCAAGTCTCAAGATCACTATGCCGATCCTTTCTAGTTCTCACGTCGAACCATATAGCCTTTAAAACAAACTAACTACTCAGGGCGCCCATACACCCCGTACCCGAGTCTCCACTCGTAGAATTTTAATCAGGCTCCATTAGCCTGAAAATTATAAGACAACCCTCGGTAATATAATCTATAACAATATACTAAATATATAAAAGTTTGAAAATTTCCACTGGTTGAACTCTCCTCAATTCCTGACGCTAGCCACCTTCGTGCGTGGGAGGTCTCGCAAGTGAAATCCAAACAAGGAACCCTCCCAATACGCTACTGTGTAGCTAGGTCGGGGATTGAGATTAGTTGAACCAGGGTTAAGGTTTTATATATAAAAAGATTTCCATATTTTTGATATTGCCCGAGGGCCTATACAATAATACGATATAAATATTTTCCGCGTCTTTCGACACGCCAAACAAACACCTTATGTTTAGGACACAAGGCCTCAACCAATACAATACTCTAGCCAATATCTAGTTCTCACAACTAGCACAACTATGAGCTAAACTATCCGCTCCTCACGAATCTACCAAACTCTGAACCTCTCAGTTATGAAATTCCTATACATCATATTAACACCTTTATATAAAAATAAATCCTTCCCTCATTGGGACAGTTCGTTCGAACGAGATATCGTTAGAAGGGACAGTTCGTTCGAACGAACTGGATCTCGTTCGAACAGCCTCGTTCGAACGAGACTTCTAACGAGCTGACAGTCCAAACTCGTTCGAATAGTCTCGTTCGAACGAGACTTCTAACGAGCTAGCAGTTTGGGCCATTTTGGACTGTTTTGATTTTTGGAGTTCCGTAAACTTATTCGAGGATATAGATATCATTCCGTAGGTGTAGTAATGATATAATTGGGACATTTGGGTATTTATGAGAAGGAATTTACATACGAGAGTTGTATTACATGGACGGTTTGGGTTGAGACGTGCGTGTCTACTACGACGTGAGAAATTATGGCGAGTATGATTACAAACCGGAATAGTACAAATTGTAATAATTATAGTTAGTACGAGAGTGCAATATGTACTACGATTAAAATACGGTATTACTAAGATGTGTGTTTACTTAGTATTGGTATATGAATTGGGTGTATGACATACCTACCATACTTGCTATCACGGGAGGTTGCGTTCGCTTAGGACCATCTAATCCTTGTGTGCCTACGGGTGGGATATAGACTGGTACCTCGATGAACATAGGTCAGAGAAAGCCTTATTGGGATGTTAATAAGTCCGCTGATCGTGGGAGCGTAGGTATGTGCGTGACCCATGTGATGTGACTGTGTTCGCCTCCACTATTTGTGATTTGTGTTATCTGAACTATTCCTGAGAGATTCAGAATATGTGATCCTTATGTACGTGATGTACCGGGATGGATAGCAGAGTATGTGTGCACCGCAGCTTAGTTCTCGGGGTGCTTGTATTGTATATTTTTTATGTGAATAATATACACTAATTTAATGAGAACATTCATGTTAATGTTGTATAAATAATTACGGTATTGTTTCGAGAAACATAAGGAGTTAGCTGATAGAGAAAAATATTGCATATTGAGCATCTGAGTTTACATTAAATCCCTATCTAATTACGAGCGTTATATGTTAATAGGACTGGGTAATAAGGGTAGGAACTATTACAGTCTAGCTAGTTATGATGTCACTTAGCTAGTGGTTTATATCATTGTAGATGGGTACTTACTTTAGGAGTGCACAGTTAGACTAGAGGTGAGAATATCATGTGAGTGCACGTCCTAACATGTACTTTGCATTTAATGTTTTAAATGTTTTTAAAGCACTTGGAGGTTTTAAAATATAACTCCACATTCGGGCTCTGACCCGTTTGCTTTTCAAATCTTTTTCTTGTAAAACCATTTTAGGTGCCCAGCCACAGGGACACCAAGCATAGGATATTCATTCAGGTGACGAGCTGTAGCTGTTTGTGGAAGCTACAGGGATTTGCATGTAGACGCTTCTATCTTTTGGATTCCAGAGTCACTATCTATCAGTTGTAGGGCATGTTGCCCATTTCTATTTAGAGTCATCTTTTACATTTCAATTCTCAGACTTTAGCATGTATTATTTCAGTATTCGGTTATTCATTTCAGTTATGGGATTGTAGTGAGGAGTTTTCCTCCAGACTTTATTTACTCTATTGTGATAGTTATTCGTTTTACTTCAGTATGGTGAATGGTGTTATTTATTTCTTCATTACACTTGTTGCATGTTAATCGGACTTAAATTAAAATTTGGCAACTTACTTTTTAAATACTAGGTGGTTAGTAATCTTTAAAAGGTTTTCGACAGTGATGCTATTAACTGAGCCAACTTGGCATTTTGAATTAATTTAATGAAGGAGTAGCTACCCGGTATTTAATTAGTCGGGGTGTCACAGTAAGCAGATATACAAAAATGCCTATTGGGAGGCTTATGCTTATTTTAGGCGTAATTGTTAAGATATGGTGTAGTAAGATAATTATCCAGCGATTTATCCTTCCTATTTATGTTAATAGTATGCAAAGCGAAAGAATTTGTATTTTATAAATACTTGGTTCCTTGGGAGTATTAGGAGTAGTGGTATTCCCGATTACATGATGGAGTGCACAATCATAAATAATGTTATTACAATGATGATGTCATTGGAAATGGATAATGATAACCTTTATGGTAATGACCATGTTTATGAATCCATATAAATTGATTTAAAAACATTAATAGACTTAGATCCCGGACCAACAGATCTCAATAACAGACAAAGATGGATAGTTGTCTAATGGGAGGGTTCCTTGTTTGGATTTCGTTTGCGAGACGTCCTACGCATGAAAGTAGCAAATGTAGGGATTTGAGAGATGTTGGATTCTAGGATATTTTTTGTTATTGTTATTGCTATTGTCATATTGGTAATTTAACGGGCGTTAATTTTTTTTTCAGGGTATAAAATACTAAAGGAATTGTGATTACTTGAGTTTAAATATGGTTAAATAGGAGACTATAGGACCTAGAGAGCTTTGTGAATTAATTGAGAAGATTATAGACATGGACCCTAGACTAATGGATCTCAGCGACTTACAATGCTATATAGTAGTGTATCTAGAGGGTTCCTTGTTTGGATTTCACTTACGAGACATTCCAAGCATGAAAGTAGAAAAGGCTAGGAGCTGAGAGATGTTCAACCCTCGGACATTTTGGATTAATGATTTTCAGTCTGATTAGATGGGTATACTTATTGTGATTTAGTGTATCCCTTAGGCAATATGAGACTTTAATTGGCAATGGGTAAAAGTTGGAAATTTACATTACTAATGCATTCATTTATTTTTATTTCCACCTCTTTTAATCTTGGGCTGATGGACCTCAATAACCGACTAAGCCATATAGTAGTGTATTAGGAGGGTTCCTTGTCTGGATTTCTCTTGCAACTCTCGCACGCACGAAATTGGCAAAAGTTGGGCATTGAGGGAAGTCGGATACTGAGATCATTTTTTCTTTCTCATGTACATATATGGTGGTATATTTGGTGAATGGATATGCTTGGTATAAATCGTACAATTAGATTTATATGTTCCATCCATCTTTCTTAGTGTTATGTGTGTGTTCATATAATGTGGAACAAACTATGAACAGCTTAGTGATTTTACGATAGGCATGGGCAAGCCTTTCTTTTATTTCATGGGATATGGGTATGGCTAATTGAGCATAAAACATGGGTTAATAACACGGATAAAACCACAAGGTTGGGCTTTAACGAATTTCGAGGACAAAATTCTATTATAAGGGGAGGAAAATGTAATACCCCATATCTTTCTTATAAAGAAATAATGAAATAATATTTTGGGATAAATAAATGATTTTGAAAATTTAACCTATTAAAAAAAATTATTTAAAATTTTCACATCTGTGACTAATTTTTATATGAAAATACATAATTAATATGCGACATAAATTAAAAGTAGCTATTATTGACTTAAATAATTCAGACCATATTTAGGGACACATATGGGCTCATTTAAATGATTTAGGCCTTTAGATATAGTCTCGGGGAAGTTTTGGGATAATTGGATTATAGATTCGGGTCCATTTGGGGGTCCAAAAGTTGGATTTTTGGCACAACTCGAGATTAATCACCTATTAAGTTTTTAAGTGGGGGTGAATTACTCCCTCACTATCATTCCACAAAACTTTAAACAATAGTTACGGGAGTGGAAAGGAGAAATACCAAAAGTGGGGAAACGTCAAGGAACAGAGGAATAAATCAAGGGTTTTCAAGGGGCTTCTCCTCTACAGATTTTAATGCAAGATTTTTCTTGACTAATTTATGTTTCCAATTTGTTTCGTGATGCATGTCATGATCCCTTTAATTTCATGGAATTGGGTTTAAATTGAGTGATTTGATGATGAATCACAAATGTAGAGGATTGATTATTATGTATAAATTATCGCAAAAATTTAGTTATCATAAATCTAAAAATGGATGATAGATTCGTTAAGATTTTGATGATTATTTGGGTGTATTTAATTAATTGGTGTAGAGATGGAAATGTCAATTAAGGAACTAAAATTTTGGATTTATATTCTCTCATGAATGTCCTTGTTATGAAATACGTAATGGGTATTAACTGTTGGGATTCGATTATGTAGTGAAGTTATAAAATTTTGAGTTGTAAGTATGTTATTATAAAAATATTAAAAGCTCCATCTAAAGACATTGGGTTTGAAAAGAGTTAAGTTCTAGGATGAACAAGAATTGAGAAGGAGAAGCGTGGGGAACGAGGAGACGTCATTCAAATGATGTGACATGTCATTCGAATGACATCTTAGGTCACTTGAATCACAACGCCACTCGTTGGAGCGACGTTGACTGATTTTTGTCCTTTTCATTTCATTTATGCTCTGGTCTTGGACTTGTTGAATTTACTGAAACTAGGCGATTTATCATGTTGGAGTATTAAAGGAAAAATTCATAGAGGGAGAATTTTAATAGTGAGAAATTATTATTTAATTGGGTAAGTTACGGGGTTAAATAAATTATTGTATGGGATGGAACTTTTTAATTTATGAGATGGAAGCTAATATATTGGGTATTAGGTGATTGGGTATTAAGGAATATTAACGTTAACGTGCGTATTGTGCCTGGGATTTTTGTTGCGAGGATTTTAAAAATCTAAGTGAGTGAGGGGAACCGAGTTAGGAGCAATAAAGAATTTGTTAAGAATATGGGGGTAACCACATTAAATAGGAAAAATTACAATATACTAGTTGGTTAAATAAGTTTTTATGGAATGTAAATAATTTATTAGATGGTAAATTAATAATAAATGGAAAGATGTTGTGGACTTTGGTAGGATATTGTATGGTAGTTATGGAGTAATTACCTTTACAAATTATATGGGTTAATAACATGTACTATTAGTATTTGTGTCGACATACCAGTGAAATTTGTATGGTTTGTGCATTTGGGCAGCGTACCACACTCGACACAGGTGGGCTTGACGATATGTAGGCCATATAGGTACTACGTGGAGGCTCCACCCATGAGAGGTAGGTGTTGGTGATCACTATTCGTGTATCACCACTGGGTATGAGCTGTGTACAGATGTCCTGCGTAAGGACCTCCCCTAACTTATGTGTGTTTTGTGATGTCCAATTATGATAAAGGATTCCTCCGGACTTACCGATAGAGCATAGATTGGACACCAACGGTAGATGACCTTGTGATATATATATAGGGGACATATATATAATTACTCGGACTTTATATGAATCAAACTGAAATGTCTAAGAATGTAAACATAAATGACAATTGTGATTCTTTAATTCATAATAGATGTTTTTTCCATATATGTGAAAATTATGAGATTGGGATATTTTCGGTACTGATAATTAAATGTAGTCCGTACGCTTAAATCATTTAGACATTATTATTATGTGGAGACATTGTCATAGTTATTATTTAGGACTGATTGGGATTCGAATAATATCACACTTATATGAGGGGTGAGATTTTAAACTCAAGTGAGGGACGAAGGGGGAATATTTATTTTTGCATCAACTATCTTATTGCATCATAAATTAGTTAAGTTAATTCTTGCACTCCTCGGGCTCTAACCCAAATTATAAATGTTTTTCCCCTAGATTATTTCTTGACATGGATTGCAGGACTATTCCTGTACTCGGCTAGCGGTCTCTCGTGTTTAGCAGCTTTCCTCATTATTATCTCTAGTATGGGTGCTTTTTCTCTAGACTTTAGTTACTGTTATTGCGAAACCTTGTAAGGGCAGAAGTCCAAGATTAATTTATTTATTCACATTATGCCGAAGTTTTGATATTTACTTGCTCTTAAATATATTATTTAGTTGGTGTTGGTTTATTTTAATTATTTCCAGTGAGATATTCATAAAGCTTAAAGTATCGACCTTTTTCAAAGATAATAATTATATTACGTTGCGCCTAGAATGCAATTAATTGATCAACGAGCCCCATCTTCGACGTATCGTTCATGGCCAGGATTTACGTGAGAAAATGGGGGTTGTTACAACGGGACTTATAGGAAATTCACTTGTTACAGTATGGTTAAAGATGGGATTATTCAATGACTTCTTGCATGTCTATATTCAAGTGGTATTGGGAGAGTTATCATAGTGAGAACTAAGTTGAGTTGCAGTATTCTTCTTAAACGTCTATTAGATTGCAACGAAAATTTACATTCAATAACATAAAGGGCAAGGCATTGGAAGTAATTTGAAAGAACCTTTACATGAAGAAAACTGGAGTTGGGAAATGTTAGAGACGAGTCACATATTCCTGTTGAAATTGTATTTTATTTTTATTCGTTGATTTTGATTAATAAATTACTAGGTTCTGTTCAAATTTAATTAATATGTATATTGTGAGTATTTTATTTGTTTGTTTGATCTTGTTTTTCCTTTTGCGATTCTAGTGTGCAATTCAATGTAACAAAATGGTTGAGGATCAAAATCTATTTTAAAATAATAAGTGTTTCACAAACATTAAAAAATTTCACGTGTAGTCCTTTTTCCAAAAACTTTTTCTATAAATAAAAATATTAAAATTATTTTTTAGAACTTGTTTACTACAAGAATGATTTTTTTAATAAATAGTTAAAGTGTTTTTAAATATTTAAACTATTATTTAATTATCAATGACCCAAAATTCCATCTTTAACCCCAAATTCGGTTAAAGTTAATGGTCAAACTGGATGGAGTGGCCAAAATGAAACCATACAGATACATTATGAGTTTATTAGATATAGAAAATATATTAAGGGAAAAATATAGAATATTTGTATAGTTTAAGCGCCTTATAGATAAGTCACTCTTTAAAGTTTTATTAAATGCGGAATTATTCAATGCCCACGGGAGTGACTATATTCTAGTGGTCTTGGGGGAGGTATAATGATGTCACGAGGGAGAATTGGGTTGATTTAAAATATGCATCTAGACTTTTTATTATATCGAAACAAATATTTACATTTGACAACATGAAGGACAAGGCATTGTTAGGAATTTCAAAGAAGCATTCCGTGACGAAAACTTTAATTAAGCTAAGTTGGGGAAGTGTCACATATTCATCTTTAAATTATGTATTATCTTTTTACTCATTCATTTAATTTTTTTAAGTACAAGGCTTTGTTAAATTTAATTAATATGGGCAAATCGCAATTTTAAAGAAAATATTGAGCGTGGTACCGAGTGTAACGGATTGATTGAGGATCAAAGTCTGTTTTAAAATAATAACTATTTTAAAAATATTACTTCTATTCATATAGAAACTTTTTTCCAAAAATTTTTTCTACAAATAACAATGTTAAAACACAATTTGTTTAAAGAACTGTTTTGATGCAAACATGATTTTTAATAAATATTTAAATTGTTTTTAAATATTGAAATGATTTTGTAATTATCAACGACCCAAAGTACCACTTTTACTCCCAAATTCCGTTAAATTGATCGATGAAAATGGATGAAATTTTCAAACTCACATCATATAGATACTTTTGTGGCTTAATGGAAGAAAATACTTCAAGCATATAATTAAGACAATTTTTATAATTTAAGGGCCACATTTCTAATTCAACATTAACAATATGATGAATTACGGAGGATCGTGGCTATGTTCAAGTTGTATTAGGGGAGAAATAATAGTGTTACAAGGGATAACTGAGTCGAGTTGCAATATGCATCAACGACTATCTATAAGATTGCAACGAAAATTTACATTTAAAAAACTCATGGACAAGGCATTATTTTTAATTTTAAAGAAGCATTACATGATGAAAATTGTTGTTGGGAAACGTTGGGGAAGTGTCACATATTCATCGTTAAATTGTATATGGTTTTATTTATTCTTTCATTTATTTATTAAATTACAATCTTTTTGTTTCAATTCAAATAATATGTTTATTATTAGTGTTTGATTTGTTTGTTTGATCTTGTTTTCCTCTTGGTCAGTCTATTGTTCCCTTTCAGGGAAAATTACAATATTTAAGAGAAATGGTGAGGGTGGAACTCAATGTAAAAAAATGAGTGAGGATACAATTTCCGTTTTAAAATAATAGAAGTTTTAAAAACATTAAAAAACTTCAAACACAATATTTTTTCAAAAAAGATTTTTGTAAATGAAAATGTTAAAAACTATTTCTAATACAAAAAAATTATATATATATATATATATATATATATATATATATAGAGAGAGAGAGAGAGAGAGAGAGAGAAAGAGAGAGAGAGATAAACTCTTTCTAATATTTAAACTACTGTCCAATTATGAATGAGACAAAATACAATTTTTACCCTCAATTTCTATTGAAGTTAATGGTCAAGCTAGATTGAAGGGCCAAACTAACACCATATAGATAGGTAAAGGGATTAATTGAACATTTTGTAATTTTTAAGGGCCATATAGGTAATTCACTCTTTACAGTTAATGGTCAATCTGGAACTAAAGAAGGTCAATGCAGTAATTGAAGCCTCCGAAATCGACCGTACACGGAGGATGTCCTGATCTGACATAGGACTCCGTATAATGATGCGCTAATAATCAAACTCGGTTTTTAAAATTAAGATGTGGATAAGTTACTTGTTGGTCAAGGAATATCCTCAAAACTTATATACTTAGTGGTATTCAACACACTTAATCTCAAGATAGAGGATGTGAAAGAAGTTGCAATCCTTTTGGTCATCCTTGCTGGAAAGATGACTATGAAACTAGGAAAGGTGGTCATTCCCATCTGAACTAGGAATATCTCAAAGTTGATCGAATTCGTAGTTGTGGACATTTTTTATCCTTACTTTTATATCCTTGGAAGAGGATGGATACACACTATGCAGACCATCCCGTCCACTTACCACCAGAACCTCAAATGCGTCATCGACTATGGGATAATTGAGATCAAAAGAAACGAGGTCATTGTTAGTTATAATGTTTTATTGCCACCATGAGACCCAAACAGGAGAAGAAAAGGGATAAATTGGTTACTTATATGTCGACCAAATATGTAGCTACACCATCCAAATAGAAACTGAAGTATGGAAAACCATGGGTAGAAGCGACAAGGGTAGCCCATGTATAAATGGTCATTGGACCTTCCCATGAGGTTGTGTTCGACGATTCACACTAAGAGAATAAATTTTTGACTCGTTGTTCACTCACTAATGAAGAAAGAAAATAAATTATTTATCTACGGAAGGAAAATACATATATATTATTTTAGAATCCTTATGATATGCCTAGGATCAATCCAAAAGTCACGTGTCATCCACATCACAAGGACCCGACATATCCTCCGATCATAAAGGAGACTCGTCGATCTGCCCCATAAAATGAAAAGTTCATGAAATATGAGGTATGGAAACTTCTTTAGGCAATGACCATTAAAATGGTTGAATTACCTATATTATTATAAATCCCAATGCGAATAAATCACTTGCAGAGGGAACATGACCGCCTGCATCGTTCTGTATTTTTACCATGACTATGAGTAGGAGGATGGCCGAATCTGACTTAGGACTTTGTATAATGATGCACTAATAATCACACTCGATTTTAAAAAATAATATGTGGATAAGTTAATTGTTGGTCAAGGAATATCCTCAAAATTTTTACACTTAGAGGTATTCAACACACTTAATCACAAGATAGAGGATGTAAAAGAAGACGCAATCCATTGGATCGTCTTTCCTGGAAAGATCACTATGCAACTAGGAAAGGTGGTCATGCTGATCCGAACTAGGAATATCTCAAAGTTGAACTAATTCCTAGTTGTGGACATTTATTCTCCTTACTATGATATCCTTGTAAGAGGATGGATACAAACTATGCAGACCGTCCCCTTCACTTACCACCAGAAGCTCAAATGCATCATCGACTATGGGATAATTGAGATCAAAAGAAACGAGGTCATTGCTAGTTATAATGTTTTATCTCTACCATGAGGTCCAAACATGAGAAGAAAAGGGATAAATAAGTAACTTATATGCCGACCAAATATGTAGCTACACCATCCAAACAGAAACGAAAGTATGGCAAACCATGGGTACAAGAGACAAGGGTATCTCTTGTAAACAAGGTCATGGAACCTTACCAAGAGGCACTGTTCGACGATTGACACCCATAGAAGAAATTTCTGGCTGGGTGTTCACTCACTAATCAAGAAAGAAAACAAATGATTTATCTACGGAAGGAAAATCAAGATATTTTTTTTTGGAAGCCTTATGATTGGCCTGTGATCAATCAAAAATTCAAGTGTCATCTCATCACGTAGACCCGACATATCCTCTGATCACAAAAGAGACTCGTCGATCTTCCCCATAAAATGAAGAGTTCATCAAATATGAGGTATGGAAGCTTCTTGAGACAATGACCATTAAAAAAATTGAGTTACCTAAATTATTATAAATCACAACGGGAATAAGTCACTTGCAGAGGGAACATGACCGCATCCATCGTTGTGTATTTTTACCAAGACTATGAGTAGGAGGATGGTTTGATCTGACATAGGACTCCGTATAATGATGCACTGATATTCACACTCAGTTTTGAAAAATAAGATGATGATAAGTTACTTATCGGTCAAGGAATATCCTCAAACTTTATGTTCTTAGAGGTATTCAATACACTTAATCTCAAGATAGAGGATGTGAAAGAAGCTTCAATCAACTTGGTCGTCTTTGCTAGAAATGTGACTATGCAACTAGGAAAGGTGGTCATGCCCATCCGAACTGGGGATATCTTAAAGTTGATCGAATTCCTAGTATTGGACATTTATTCTCCATACTATGATATCCTTGGAAGAGGATGAATACACACTATGCAGACCATCCCCTGCACTTAACACCAGAAGCTCAAATGCATTATCGATTATAGTATAACTGAGATAAAAAGAAACATGGTCATTGCTAGTTACAATGTTTTATCACCACCATGAGGCCCAAATAGGAGAAGAAAAGGGATAAAAAGGTTACTTATATGCCGACCAAATATGTAGCTACACCATCCAAATAGAAATGAGAGTATGGAAAACCATGGGTAAAAGAGATAAGGGTAGCCCCTGTAGATAAGGATATGGAACCTTCCCAACAGGTAGTGTTCGACGATTCACACCTGGAGAAGAAATTTCTGATTGGTTATTCACTCACTAATCAGGAAAGAAAATAAATGATTTATCTAAGGAAGGAAAATCAAGATATATTTTTTTGGAAGCCTTATGATACGCCTGGGATCAATCCAAAAGTCATGTGTCATACATATCACGTAGACCCAACATATCGTCCGATCATAAAAGAGACTCGTCGATCTGCCCCATAAAATGAAAAGTTCATGAAATATGAGGTATGGGAACTTCTTGAGACAATGACCATTAAAAAGGTTAAATTACATAAATTATTATAAATCACAATGGGAATAAGAAAAAGTAGTGAAAAGTGGAGGGTATACATAGATTTCGCTAACCTCATCAAAGTATGTCCCAAAGATATCATTCCATTATCTATGATCGACCAATTCATCGTAGCATAACTAGGCACGAACGGATGAGTTTTTTGAACATGTACTTAGGGTACCATCAAATCCCTCCATTCGTTATCGAGGAAGACAAAACCTCATTCATCACCAATATTGATTTGTACTAATACAACGTAATTCCATTCGGTATAAAAATGTAGGAGTTATATGTTAATGGTTGAGCACTTGGATATTTAAGGAACAACTAGGAAACACCATGGAAGTATACGCAGATCAAATTCTTGTTAAAAGTAAAGATGACTAGCTATAGTACATAGCAAAAACTATTGAGATCCTCAGATACTAAATGATGAAGGTCAACGCAACCACGTCCTCCTTAGGAGTCCAATGTGGGTTGTTCCTTGTATACTTGGATAGCCAATCCAGATCATGGAAATCAATACTGTTCTACGTCCAAAGATCCTTTGTAATATTCAAATATTAACAAGAATACTAAAAGATCTCAATAACTTCATCTTCAATCATCTCAGAAGTCCCAATTATTCTTTCATATATTAAAGAAGAAATGATTAACCTTGAATGAGGAATGATCGAATTCCCTTTGTAGATGCAATTATTATGCAACACAAATAAATATGAGAGAAAGATTATCAAGACGAGAACAAGGAATACAAGATGACAATCACACAACAAATGATGTACGTGGTTCAGCCAAGATGTGCCTACGTCCATGGTGGTGCAATAAATAGGTTCTCTAAATTCATAAAAATTGTGGCCCAAATCAAAATCAAATCAACCTATAAGCCTTTGCACTCATTACAACCCCTAATCCATAATATATAATATGTATATCATCATTCATCCCTCAAATGTAAAATTTTTAATCCAAAAACACATATTAATGGTTAATTTACAACTTTTACTCAAGAACATTAGTTTTGTCAATTTCTGCAAAATTCTGCAATTCTAGTCCAATTCAAGACTTTTATATGGGGATTTTGCGAACTTTTAATTACTAAACATATGTATAACAATATTACATTTATAGTCTTAATGGAAATTTAATTTCATACAAAATTAAGTTAATTAATCAAAAATTTATAATCTAACACTTAATAGAAACACCTCTTGGTGGATGGAGAAATCACACCCAAACTCTCTAGATTGTTTCTCTCCTCTTGAGCCTCCTCCTTCCTATCCTTAGGTGCCTCCCCAACTCATGAAATGAGTTTAATGAAACCCTAGTGGCCCCTCTTAGACTCTTAACTATGAAATAAGGCTTGGGCCCAATATAAGCCTCATCTAAATGAGCGTAAAAACACCTCTAAATGACTTAAGATTATCCCTAGCCTTATACTAACCCAATAGACCTAAAACCCACCATTTTAAGTTGTAAAGGAATATTCTATGCATTATAAATACCAACTCGAATTATAATAACCCCGAATAATGAAATTATCACACATATAAACAAATTTCACAAATTACTAACAATATTAATTTATTTAGCGCACCCAAAAATCATGAAAAACTAATTTGCTAACATTGGATCCTCACACAGAGAGAATAATCCAAACAAAAAACACATCAACATGAAGTCCCTAACCATTCCACAGTTACTCATAATAACAAGTCGCATCTGTATAATTAATTATATGTTTTCATATATCAATTTCACATTAAAACACGAATCAAACATCACATAAACATATAAATGGTTATAAAGTGTGTCCCAACAGGCATGAATAATGAATTTACACATTTAATTAATTCACACAAAATATGGGGTATTACATTCCTCCCCCCATTACAATAAAGTTTGAGAATATCTCGCTCGTAGCATCCTCACACTACTATAAATGAGTCTACCACTACCATCCCCCAAAACTTAATGTAGTCTTTTACATCACGAATCACGTACGACTGTAATTGTAAACCAAAGTATCCAACCTAACTAGTTTAAACCCATTTTATTAGCAATTGGGTAAGGTCCAACGTCGATGGCCTTTTCCAATCCAAGTGTCGCAAAAAAGAAATTTCTTTTTAGTGTACCGATATACAGTACACTGTATGAAACTGAAATTAACACAATCCCCCTTCGTAAAGATGGGGTCATCAACAACATTGCCACCTCTTCAAGGATCCCACAACATACTCTCGTTTGATTCCAAATGTTTCTTTGCCTGCTCCGTTGATGTTCACATTCTTCATAAAAACACAAGCATACACAACGGTTTATTTAACCTGTTTTAAACCATATATCTTGCTAACTCTAAAATATAAATAACTTGGTCGATATATCTTACATGACCCTAAAAATTCTTCATATTCACTTCGAAACATCCCGATTCATATAAAAAAGAAATGACTCTATTTCCAGTTAGCATTAGGATTTGGAACACGACAATCCCGTGAAAATTTCTGGTGATCAAACTTCTCACTTTCGGGATCGTGTTTTAGACTCAATTATGCCAATAAAATCTTACCATATCAATGACATAGACTTATCGAATTACTATACACACAATCACTTATTGAGTGTAATGTAAATCACAAAACACACGCATCGGCCAATACTACCTCTCTTGGCCTAGGGTTCTCTGACACACATAACCTCATTTTAGAAATGTGACAATCTTTAATCAACTGGGGAATGGGACTCCAACCAAATATGGCTTAACTACTCTCTCTCATTAGAAAAAATTGCATTCAAAATTGAACCACCAATAACTAAATTTTGGATGAAACAACAATTACTGACAAACCACCCACTCTATAAAATGATGTTATCGCAAACCTCAATGAACAATTTCCTCGCATTGGTCAAAATACAGTGCATCACATATGCGTTCCACAAAGCATAAGAAAAGCTATCTTTTGGTTAATCTCCCCATATTTCCAATACCAATATTAACTCGCTTACATTTTTTATCTCAGGAGGAAACACTCGCTCACTCGTTTTAGCAAATCAACAATTTATTCGGGGCTTCTTTCATGTTTACACACATTATGAATCAGTTGTTAACTAAAAACTATGGTGTATGCCCTAAAACCATAAAATCAACACAAAAATATCCAAATATGTAATTTTCCCTCACCAGGAGTATATTACTAATACCACCCCCATGGCTATAAAAAATCTTGTATGTATTTGACAACCCAACACTTCTTCGAAAACAACTAGAAAAGTCTTAGGATTTTGGTTACTTACTCACAAAATTGTATATCCTCCAATGTGATCACATCCATATGTGGAAAAAGGAACAAATTCTTATCTCTGACAATAAGCATAAGTATAATGATATCCATTATTCAAAATGGCCATCGATAAAATCCTACCCCTGCAGTGAATAAAACCGTAACACATAGGTATACAAGACCAATGAAATAATAACAGAAGCATCTCTTGTCTAAAAGTCAACAAAACAACTGATAACTAAGCTCACAAAGAAAACTTCTACAGCTCTACAATCATGACGTATGTTTGTCCACCGCAATGGTACCCGATAATCTCATACTTGTCACTTTATAACTCATAATTATGGTGATCACGACCAATAAATGAACGACGACCACCCAATATCGATATAAGACTCACACGCGTGAGCCAAAAAAATACTCTTAACCATACCGTTATTAACACGATACGAAGGCAAACCCATGGAAATACCCCTTTATCAAAGAAAAAAGACACTACCTAAATTTATTGCATTGGAAAAGACTATACTATAACTATGTTACGAAACTCCCTTATTCAATGGATTATTTCAAAGCAAGGGTTACTCCTTGTTCCATTCTATCAGTAAAATTGAACAATTTTGTTCGTAGTTGTTTCCATAAAATAAATATAAACTAATTCATCTCACTCACCATAAATGTAACAATTCAGTTTAATTACCAAATAATAGTCCTACTCATGACTCTATTGACCATGCATGTTTGATCGTTTATATAATAATCAACACAAACTCTCTTCTTTTTAGCAGTGACCCAACTAGTCGTTTACTTCATCGCTCTAGTGGAGGATTTGATCATATTTTCGATACCGAAACCCTCATAGGGTGTGCTTCACCCATGTACATGGTTCCTTCTACTGGTGTTGTTTTCTCTACTTAGGTCCGAGCTACATTGATGAGTTCATTTATTTGTATCATTTATACCAAAATAGAGAACTTTTTAGCCCCCTTTCATAACAAATAAAGAGCTTTTAGAACAATTTTCGTTATTTTAAAGAAAAATACAAAATTTAGAATAAATCGGGTTAAAAATACAATTTTGAAACCCGATGCTCGCGTCTTTTACTTAAAACCTTTAATATCCATTGATAATCACTTGTGTATAGGTTTTTGTTGAGTATTGACATATTTATAATGCAAGTCATGAATGTTGGATGCAATTTGGGTAAAGAACGGTCGCATATGAACTTTCAAAGGAAAATGGTAACAGTATATGAATAAATTCAGACTCAGACACGACATGAGTATTATAGCCCTCGAATCAAGGGATACATGGGTTCAAATTATAAGTTAATTAGATTCCAAACAAATAATTTATGACCGTGTGAAGTTTTGAACTAAAGGAAAGTCAAAAGTCAAAGCCCCGTGACCCAATCACCATAAAAATATTGTTGACATAAAAATCAGGGTCACGTGGTTTAGTACAGATTATCGTTTCGAGGTCGAATGTAAAAGATATGAGGATTTGAGATCATTTTATAATTTTGGATTTTAGGAATTATACTTTGCTTATATATTATTTTTAGTATAATAATAAGTGAGCCCCTAATGGGCTCAGCTAGTTATGTGCGTGTTTTGCTAACCAAATGTTTGGCAATTCAAACTATGGGAGGATTAAATCTCATGAACATGGGAGACCAAACTCCCATCACCCTATCATGTCAGATGGGTCGCGCGTGGTGTAGGCCCAGTCCGTCACATGCCACACATGTGCCCTTTTTTGAATAGTATTCCGCTGAATTCTTCCTTTTCATATTTAACCCACTGAACTTTTATTTCATTAAAATTTTCTTCACATATCCTTCATTTTTAATCCATCTTTTTCCTTTTTTTTTCTTAAAGAAAACCAAACAAAGATCGTCTTCTTGATTTAGTGAATCGCCAACCTACCATCAATATTTAATTAATTCAATCACATGTATTATATTATTATTTTAATAAATAGCATAAAAACACCGTAATAACCTTGATCATTATTTTCTTCCTATAAATAGGATCAGAGGGCTTCATTCTCAAGACATCATAAAACCAGCATAGGAGACCCAAATTACATCTATGTTAGAATAATTATTTCATCTTATAATCTATGTGTATCAATAATGACGTGTGTGTAATTTTATTTCTCGGACTAGGTGAAGTTTGTCATGATTAACTAATTTGTGCATGTTAGTTTAATTCAATATTACTTCACGACTTGTATTAATTGAAAAAAAAATGTTATTTATTTAATATAGTCCCGAGAGTGATATTTTGAACCATTAAAATTAATTTCTTTATTCACATCCTTTTATTTTACGTACTTATGTTTGATGTGTTATGCTTATGTTAAATTGTTTAATAGTCCATGTTTTTATTTGGCATTTAATGCCTAGGAGTGATATTTTTAAGGGAATAGCGATTTGTGGTATCTATAAAGAGATGTAAAAAAAATATTTGAACTTTAACGTTTTCATCATCCAAAATCTACGTGATGAGAGTTGGTACAAATTTTAGTTATAAACTTCGGGAAGATACGAAATAAAATTAATATGTGACTTTAATTCAAATTAATAAATGGATCCGACGTCCTTGTTTTCTCCATTAGATATCAACATTTGTAGTCGTTTGTTTAATTTTTTCTTATTTAGTTCAAAACCCAATCACATCTATACACTCCTTTGTATGGTTGGACGATCAATATTTTAAAAGAATTGATCAAAATGTTTATGGGTTTGGCCCGTAGTTACACGTGCTATATTTACATATCTCATGCTCTTCCACTAACTTTATCATTTGATATTTGACAAACAAGTTTTCGGCGCCGTTGTTGGGGATTTGGAGTCGATTTAAAAAAAAAGAATAATGCATTAGTTTATTTCTCGATATAGATAAAGAATAAAACATACTTCAATGCAAAAAATCTTATTAGGGCCAGTATTAAAAGCTACTTTATTGTGGAATTGTTAAATCGATTTCATTTTGACCTTGACTAGGATTGGTAGTTTTTTATGAGTATCTATACTGACCACCTACCTGGAGAAAATTCTGGAATTTTAGGAGATAGACTCTGGTTGCTCGTGTTTTAAATTATCCCACAGACAAGAGTAAGAGCTCTCTAATTAGGGAGATTATTTCGAACATCCCTGCTATTGTCAAATAAACTCAGGAGTAGAACTTAAAAAATTGAACTTTCCTTCACCTAAATTAGAACACACAACTTACTTTGTGCTAGTTTAGGAATTACATAGTTTTTAGTTGGATTTATTTCTTTACATTCGTCCTAAAAAATAAAAAAAAATAAAAAAAATTCAAGTAAGCACGGTGTATGCATGGTTGATTTCGATATCCTACTAGTCACTTATATAAACTGGAGTCTAGCATTACCTATACTATCATAGGTAGAACCTCAATTTTTATCAAGATGGTAGATGAGTTGGAAACCCATTCCCTTAAGAACTACCTGTACCATAATAGGTCTACTAAACCATCTTGTCTCGTTCTTCACCCACATAATGACTATAACTTCAAATCTTACTCAGGCACTATCCAACTGCTTCCTTTTTTTAGGGGTACGACGAAACATCCATATATGCACATATGTTATTTCATTCAGATTTTTGGGACGGTGAAATACCAATAACTATCCAATGATGTTGTTTGACTTAAATTATTCCCATCATCTTTAAAAGAGAACACAAAGAGCTAGTTTTGGTCGCTCTAACCGTAATCCATCACTATTTAAACCAAATGTATATAAAGTTTCTCCTAAAATTCTTCCCGAACCAAAAGATGGGGTCGATACATCATGCCTTGAACAAATTTAGCCAACAAAAGGAGAATCACTATCTATGTACATTTAGCTGTTCAAGGACATGCAATTCCAGTTTACACATCATGGAATTGAATTTGGATGCCATGTCCAAATAATCTACGGAGGGTTTGATTTTAATACATGATTGATGTTTGAATCAATGGGCGATGGATATTTTACAAAAAAAATAGTGAAATTGGTGCCTGGAATTTTTTTAAAAGCATTAGCCAAAATTTGACTGCTGGCAAACCCATTAATATTTAATGTCAAGCCCGATGAACATAGGCGTCATGCACAAAGTTGACCATAATTTTGATGTGAGCTCTAAAATGGCCACCTTGTTTCACCGTTCAAAAGAACTTGAAATGAGTAAAGTTGTAACCCATGCCTAACCAACGACCATACAACATATGGCCACCCCCATTTGTATATGGTGTGATGAATTTGATAACTCGATTGAAAATTCCCCCACATTATTGGCTAGTAAGGCCTTGGTCGATAAAGCGATTTCCCAATATGAAAATAAGGCAAGGTATGACCCGTATTCGAACTCCTATAACTCAAGGTCTAAAGATCACACCAATACTTCATTGTCAAACGATCAGTACGTGGGAGATAATTCTTTAGGTATCTCACCCCCAAGTTCCGAAAGAATGACCCTGCACCATTATATCCTTCATCCAAAAACATCTAAACTCTATAGGATACAATAAATTTTCTTACGCAAAATATTCTAAAATTCTAGCAGTCGACTCAAAGTGGCCTCCAATCCCCCCAGCAGAGCTTGCACGTGAATACTCAATCCATCGTCGAACTCGATGTTCAAATAATCCAGCTAGTTCCAATCTATAACAAGAAATAGAAAGGTGTAAGGACATGTGTTATAAATTTTTGGGTTATTATCTAGGCACTTCATTTTTAACCTAGATCTTATCATATATGTCGTATACCTCTACAGTCAACTACCCCTTCAATCGGCTCATCTCATTACGATCATATCTTGATGGCCTCAATCATAATTTTGTGTTTCACCTGCCCAACATCATCAATATCGTGCGTTATGATCATTATCTACATCGTGGGTTCACGGTATTGATTTTTCGAATTCGGATTGAGGCCATCAAGATATGGACCGGAACAGAATAAAGCAAAATTCGGATCGATTCGGAGCTGGAGATAATCAAATCTATCCGAGTGTCTTTTTTGTAACAAAAATGTTTTCTAACTGGACCAATATGGAGTTGAACAAAAATGAATCGATCTGATTGGTAATTTTATACAGGAAAATTCATTTTTTTTGATCGATCCATTTAAGAAGAAAGTCGAACCGATCCGATGATCGTTTTTGGACCGGTTCGACGAGCTCAGAAAAATCTGCCATATCGAATTTGGTTAGCCTTTATAAATTCCCACTTCGGAGAGGATTTTATTTAAGACATTGAGGGAACACTTTATTGACCTAATACATCAAGTCGACATATGTTTCTAACACAAACACTTTGAGATTCAAAAACACTTAGAATCATATGCGTGAATCGTATTAAACCCAGTTAAGCCCATTCGTGGAGAATCTTGTGTTGAGAAGAGGGGTCTCTACACTGATGAAGTTAGAGCATCTTGAGGGAGCTCTTGTTGAAGAAAATGAACCAGTGCCTGTGGGTCTTCGCTTGTCAAGCTGTATTTCTTTATGTATGCAAGTGTTTACAAACCATATTGAAATAAAAAAGGTTTTGCCCCTTTGGGGGATACTTCCTAATTTGTTGTGTGATTGACCCTTGCTTGATGTGAATATGTTGAATATCTAGTCAATGACCATGACTTTGGTGTGTGTTTAAATCTGGAAAATTAAGAATTGGATTTAATTAAATTTGTTTCTCCGATTGAACGAAACTGTGCTCTCGAATTGGTATCAGAGAAAACTACACAATTTCACCGTGTAATTTTCCCCAAAGTTTTATTTTCTGAATATTAATTCCTTAAAAATTGATTTTTTGAAAGGGCATTTTTCCAAATGGAAAATCATTTAATAAAATTCTAGTTTTTGACGGGTCTAATTATGCATACTGGAAAGGCCGTATGAAATCCTTATTAAATCCATTGATGAACGTGTGTGGATTCTTGTTGAAAATGGGTGGACACCTCCCTACGTCACTGTTGAAAACGTGACAAATTTTAAATATGTGGCTCAATTGATCGAGGATGAATTTAAATGGTCCACGTATAATTCGAAATGGATCCTTCACTCCGAACGAGTTCCGATGCAAAATGACGTGTACTACATCTAAATAATCATGGGATGTTCTTCAACTTACCCATGAAGGAACAAAAGATATTAAAGAATTTAAACTACAAAACCTAACTACACAGTTTGAGACTATAACTATGCTTGAGATTGAATGTTTTGATGAATTGTATGCACGATTGTCAGATATAGTTAGCACTAGTTTCAACCTTGGTGAGAACATTCCTAATGCACGCGAAGTTAAGAAAATCATGCGTTCATTTCCTAAGCGGTTTATCCCCAAAGTCACCGTGTTCAATTCTTTAGAAAATTTGAACACTATTAAATTAGAAGAATTAGTAGGTGATCTTCAAACGTATGAAATATATATGTTTCATAAAGCTGTTAAGGCAAAAGATAAATGGATAGATCTTAAAGACAAATCCAGAAAGAATTTTGAGTCAGTTAGGAGGATGGTAGAATCATCTTAACGAAATGAGGAAAATACGTCAGATTTGGATTTTGACTTCAATTTAGATAGTTTGGAATTATTTGCAAAGAATTTTAAGACATTTCTCAAGTTAAAAAATAGTGGTCAGGTTAATGATAAAAATAAATTTGAGAAAAATAATAATGTCAGGAAGTTTGAAACACAAAAAAAGATACACCCAAGAGAAATAATGAGAGATGTTATGAGTGTGACAGTAAAGGTCACAGAACTTTTGAGTGTGATACAAGGCTGAGCAGACTAGCTAAAGAAAAAGGCAAAGATGTTTTTAATGCTACCCTGAGTGAAGATAGAGAGGTAGAATCGGTGGATTTAGGAGAAGAATAATCTCATGAGTGCAACTTCATTGCATTCATGGCTAGCCACATGAGATATTCTGATGCACCTCACGAAGATGAGGATGCAGGGAGTGAGAGAGAGAGTGACCTTCATCATGCTTAGTCCGATTTATATGCTGATTCATTTAAAACAAAAGAGTGTAATAAAGATTTAGTTCTTAGGATTGCAGCATTAGAGAAAGAGTTTGGAGAGATGAGAGAGAATGAGTCCTCCTTGTACACCGTTTTGAGAGAGAGAGCTTGTTTGGAGATAGAGAGCCTATTTGGAGAGAAAGAGAAATGTTTTGAGAAAGTCAAAGGGGACTTGACAAAGAAAGTGTCTAATCTGATGAGTGACCTCTGTGCATCCAAAGAGGCTCGTAAGATTCTGGAAGCCCTTATTGTCCAGCTCACTCATGATCTTGAAATAGCAGAGAAAGTCAAGGGTCAAATTGAGGATAGATCTGGAAAGATAGGGAAGATGCTCCTCGCCCCTATATTTTGATTTGGTGAGAGGCCTAGAATTTGTTTTGAAGTTGCGTCCACATCACAAATTTCATTTGGACCAGTCCCTAAGTATATGAAGAAACCTTATAGTCAAACACCAAGACCCAAGAAAATTGTTCGGTCAAGGAAAGAAAATTAAGGTAGGCCTCAAACTCTTTAATTTTGTACTTATTATAAGAGGAAAGTCCACATGAGAGATTTTTGCTATAGTTTGTCTTGTAAAGGATGTAATTATTCTCCATAACACCCCACAAGTAATCTTACGATACTAAGAGAGCAAGTTGAGTTTTTAGTCGCGACTTCTCAGAGTTTAATGGGAGAATTCCAACGGTTATTTGGATCGTCTGTTAATACTATGAACTTTGCGACTAGAAACCACCATCAACAAGGGAAAACAGAAGGTTACCTCCACTTGGGTACCTAACAATGACAATAAATATCTTATTGCTCATGTTTCTCTAAAAGCTCAGAGTACCTCACAGTGGTATTTTGACAGTGGGTGTTCTAGACACATGACTTATGACGTCTCATTTTTTACCTCCTTAGGGGATCGCAAGGAAGGTAAAGTCATTTTTGGTGATAGGATCAGGTCTAACAATGTAGGATAAGGTACCATAAAGATACCAGGGTCTCCTAAGCTAGAGAATGTATTATACATCAAAGGTTTGAAGGTAATCCTTCTCAGCATCACCCAGATGTTGAATGTTCACTTTACAGTTAAGTTTAATTGGGATGCTTGTAATCTTTATGATCCAGCTGGTAATCTTGTATAGCAAGGGGTGAGGACAAAAGATAATTGCTATGGCATAATGGCCAAGTCCTCATATGTATGAAGCAGTGCCACGATCACTCTTATGGATCTGTGGCATCAACGTCTAGGTCATGCAAACTTTAGATATTTAGATCCATTAGTAAAAAAGAACCTAGTACGTGGCTTACCATCTTGGAAGACCATGGTCCACAGGTTGTGGACCCTGTCAGTTAGAAAAGCAAATTTGTAGCCCCCATAGGAAGTTGAATTCCATTACCACCTCCAAGGTGCTTGAGTTGATTCACATGGATCTTATGGGTCCTAATCGTACAGAAAGTCTGGGTGGTAAGAGATTTATCCTCGTGATGGTGGATTATTTCTCCAGATACTCCATCGTAGGTTTTCTAAGGGATAAATCAAATGTTGTTGAGTTCCTAACGACCAAGTGTCTTATCCTGCAAAACCAATATGATGTCAATTTAAATTTAATGCGTAGTGACAATGACACTAAATTTACTGAGCTTAAAGTAGACCTTTACTGTGACTGACTTGGGATTAAACATGAGTTTTCGACCGTAAAAATCCCTCAGCAAAATGGGATCGTTGAAAGGAAGAATCGGAAGATACGGGAGATGGCTAGATGTATGTTGCTTGGTCGTAAAGTTTTTATGAGATTTTAGGCCGAGGCGGTGTCTACCGCATGCCATACGGTAAATAGGGTTTAGATGCATCCACAGACACTTCAGACGCCTTATGAATTATGGACTAGAAAGAAGCCCAACCTGGCATATTTCTGTGTTTTGGGGAGTAAATGATACAACTTATAGGATAAAGAGAAATTATCAAAGTTTAACTCCAGGAGTGACGAGGGGATACTAAGGCTTTGGATTTTATACCGGGTGTTTAACATGAGCATCTCTAAGGCTTTGGAGTCAATTAGTGTCACCGTGTAAGATGATGAACCTTCAACTTTAGTTAACCCCATCCGTTTGTGTGAGGATGACGACCTTTCTGGTAATGATCCCCTTGTCCCTCACACACCCAGGGTGGACCCTACTCCCGTCTTAGGGGACACACCTGCTTGGGTTAGAAAGATTCTTGATCCTACTTCTATTCTTGGAGATCCCACCCTAGGGGTCAAGACTTATTCCCAACTAGATAAAATGGTTTGTCATGTCTTCTACACGTCCAAAGTCGAGCTCAAAACCTATAAATAAGCGCTCAAGGATGAACCCTAGATATCTGCTATGCAGGATCAATTATTTCAGTTTAGAAAGAACAATGTCTGGAAACTTGTACCCCGACTTAGTGAGACTAATATGATTGGTACCAATTGGATTTTCAATAATAAAATAGATGAAAATGGTATGATTATCCATAATAATTATAGGTTATTCACTCAGGGCTACACACAGATTGAGGGTGTAGATTTTGAGGAGACATTTGATCTTGTTGCGAGGCTTTAGTCTGTCCACTTATTAATCTCCATCGCATGTTATCTGAGCTTCATGTTATATCAAATGGATGTCAAGAGTGCATTTTTGAATGTTATTCTATGGGAGGAAGTTTGCGTGGAACAACCAAAAGGTTTTGAAGATCCTAAGCATCCAGGACACGTCTATTATCTAAGAAAAGTCCTATATGGTTTGAAGCAAGCACCCCCTGCTTGGTACGGGAATCTTACTTTATATCTCTTAGCCCGTAGCTTTGGGAGAGGGGGAGTTGATCAAATGCTATTTGTCAAGAGATATGATAGTGTTATTTTGGTTGCTCATGTCTTTGTAGACGACATAGTCATTGAATACACCTCCTCCTAGCATGCTCACAGCTTCGAGGAGGATAAGAAGAGTGAGTTTGATATGAGCATGGTTGGTGATATTACATTCTTCCTTGGCCTCCCAGCAAGTAAGTATGTTAGAGACCTCGTGAATAAATTTAGTTTGCACTCCGCTAAGCGTGCATGTACACATATTAGTACATATACAAATCTTAATAAGGACACTTTAGGCAAGGAAATTAAGCAAACCTTGTATCAGAGTATGATAGGAAATCTTCTCTACTTGACTTCTAGTCATCCCGGCATCAACTTTAGTGTTGGAGTCTATGCACGATATCAGGCGTCCCCTAAGGAGTCACACTTACTTCGTCATTTGGTATTCCTTTGATACCAATAACCAACTACCCACCTATTCGGATGCCGATTGGGCCGGGGATTTAGATAAATGTAGGAGAACTTTTGGTTGGTGGTTCTCTTTTGGTTTTGATCTTGTCTCTTGGTTGAGCGAGAAGAAAAACTCCATCTCTTTCTCCACTGTAGAAGCTGAGTACATACACGCCGGGAGTTTTTGCATGCAACTTCTGTGGATAAAGTAGATGCTAGAGGACTATAGGATATCAAAGGACATCATGAGCATTTCCTGTGACAACACAAGTGCGATACATATATCCCTGAATCCTATCCAGCACTCACACATAAAACACATTAGGATACGCGAGAACTTTATCCATGAGCTTGTAGAAGAAAAGGTCGTATCCTTGAGTTTTGTATCTATCGACCTTCAATTAGGTCGATATTTTTACAAATCCTTTAGATTCCCTTAGATTCGAGAGTCTTAGGAGATATTTAGGTTGACTGGGGGGTGGTAACCATGCCTAGAGTATGATGCATTTTTCATGTTCATATCATCTGATTACCATCTCTAGATTGTATCATGTGTATCTTTATTTGTTTGATTTTTACTTTTTTGAAAATTGAAAATCCAAAAAGATATTCATTTTATATATTTTTTTAAAAACATAAAAAGGGTTTTGTATTTCTGTTTACACCATTTTCGGATGAACATTTAAGATAGTCATAGTCACGACTTCATTTCATATTCCACGTGACTGTTTGATAGTGATTTGAGCTGCCACATCATTTCATCCTTGTGCTTTACATTGTTTGGAGTCTTTGAGATGAGATTATTGATATCTTCTACATATTTGGCACCTTATCTCCTTTATTCCACACATGCACCAAATTATTTGAGTGTTGTACTTGTCTTTCACATATTGGCTTAAGTTTTCCCATCTCAATTATGTTTATACAATGACCAAAATGCGATAAAACTTGACAAGGTAGTAGTTCATGTAAAAACCATTTACCATGAGGATTTAATTGTAACAAAATATCATGAGTGAATCACGGGAAAGGGATGCGAGAGTTCAAAATTTACTCGTCATGATGCCACCATTTGAAAAAGAGCCCGAAAAATTAAGTGGCAATAAAAAGAAAAATATGCCAGATCAAATGGGCCAATAAGTTTTAGTTTCATCACCTCAAAAGAAAAATATAATGTTTAATTATTTCTAAGGGAGTTTGTATGGAAAGAAATGAAAAACGGGTTTGCACGACCTTGAAAGTCATGAAAAAACGTTCAAACATTTTAGGCGTTATTGGTGTGGAAATCACTTTGAGCTTTGATTTGCTAATTTGATTGAGTTACTTTCTTTTAATTCCACAATTTTGATACGTAAGGAAGATGTTGAGTTCATTCGGTAGGAATATCCAACACTCATTGTTCACATATGTTATTGTTGTATGTGTTGATTTTCCTATGGAATCTATTCGTAACCCTACATTTTCGCTATCATCGACATGGTTGTTTTAGTGTTTTTTCTTGGTGTGATTCTTTATTTTATATTTTGTAAGAAAAATTTTGAAAATTCAAAAGAGAAGGTGGTTCTGTATGTGACAATATCAATTTTCATTTATTTATGTTCTTCTTTTTGCCTATTTAAGGACATCATAAAAAGGGTGTGAACGAATTATGGGGGAGATAGTTTAATTTTCTAATGATTTGCTTGAGGTTAATTTGATATTTCATTTTTCTTATCATTATAAATTAAACTGTTTCCCGCCAAGGGTATCTGTTTCTTACCTCATGTGTGTATGTGACAAATTGACGATTTTGTTTGCACACCCTTATGAGGACAAAGAAAGTTTGAAGAGCTTCGAAGATTTAAAGATGATTGAAGACATGTCATCCATTTAGTATTTCCAGTTTTGGAATTTAATGGTGATATTACATTGTATAACAATTTTTTAGGAACATAATTAGGATTTTTTATGCATGTACCGGCATTGACTATCGTATACCGCTACAGTCAACTATCGCTTCAGTCGGCTCGTCTCAGCATGATCATATATTGATGTCCTCAAATCGAAATATGTGTTTCACATCCCATCATCATCAATATCGTGAGCCATGATGATTTTCTACATCGTGGGTTTGTGGTATTGATTTTTTGGATTAATAATTCGTCCCATACAGGAATAGAAAGAAAGAAAAATCTGGACCGATCCAGAGATAGAGATAATCGAACTGATCCAGATCTAAAGAAAATGAATCGATCTAGTTGTTAAGTCATATATCCATACTGATCCGTTTAAGAAGAAAATCAAACCAATTCGATGATCCTTTTGGAACTGGTCCGACGGGCTCAAAAAAATCCGGCACACCTGATTTTGTTTGCCGCTATAAATTCCGAGTTCAGAGAGGTTTTTATTTAAGACTTTGAGGGAACACTTTATTAACCTAATACATCAAGTCTTCATATGTTTCAAACAGAAACACTATGAGATTTACAAACACTCAAAACCATATGTGTGAACCGTTCTACACCCAATCATGCCCATTCGTGTAGCATCTTGTGTTGAGGAGAGGGTCCTCTACACTGCTGAACTTTGAGCGTCTTGAGGGAGCACTTACTGACGACTACGAATCAGTTCCTGAGGGTCTTTGCTTGTTAAATTGTATTTCTTTATGTATGTAAGTGTTTACAAACCATATTGAAATAAAAAGGTTTTGTCCCCTTGGGGGATTTTTTCTAATTTGCTTTGTGTGATTGATCCTTGTTTGATGTGAATATGTTGAATATCAAATCAATCACCTTTAGAGTAATGAATTTCGTGTGTGTTTAAACTAAGATAATTAAAAATTTGATTTAGTTTAATATGTTTCTTCAGTTGAATGAAAAGCGCACTCTAAAAAGGCAAGTTCCCGAGTCATCCCGATCCTAAACTAAAAGGTCACATTCATGAGCCTAATTACGCGTACAACATGTTGCTTGTTCATCCCAAGGCCAAGAATATGTCATTTCCATAATCAAACTTTTTTTCGGTAAACAAGCTGACACCAGGGTCCATGATTCAACCCAAAAGAAAATTAAAAATGTTCAGGAGAAGAAGCCCCCTACCAAACTATGAAAATATTCGTGGTTAATTTATAGCTCCAACCGTGTCTTACAATCCATCTATAGCCATATACGTCCCAAAAGCCTCCCCGACATTTGGTGCCGAAGAAGAAAAAGTCCCAAGCGTGGAAAAGATGTTGAAAGTATTCATGAAAGTGCACATTGATATCCCACTACTTGACGTTATACAACAAGTCCAGCACTATGCCAAATTTTTTAAGGACATTTGTGCCTTCAAAAGAACCGCCAACGTTCCAAAGAAAGCATTTATCATCGAGCAAGACAACTATATCATCTCATATAACACCCCGATCAAATATAAGGATCCCCAGACACCGACATTATCAACAAAGACAGGGGAGAAGAATATCGAGAAAACTCTCATTGATTTAGGGGTAAGCGTGAACCTTCTGTCATACATAGTTGATGCGGAATTTCGTTCAGGGGATCTAAAAACCATTAAGATGACCTTTTTTGTGGTCGATCGATCTATTAAGGTTTCTATAGACGTTGAAGAGGATGTTTTGATTAAATTGGGTGAATATATCTTTGTTGTAAACTTTGTAGTCATAGACACACAACAAGTACTAAATATATCCTCCGAAATCCAGATCATCATTGGCCGAACCTTATTTGCTACTACTCACGCTGTCATTCGATGTCATAGTGGGCAAGTGAACCTTTCATTTGGCAACATGTCAATGGGATTAAATATGTTCAATTTTGAGAAGCCATTATTCAGTGAGGGAGAAAATAAAGTCCATTATGTTAAGGAAGTGCACGATTTCACTACCCCACTCATTAGGGGCACTGTAGATTTGAATGCTTGGCCACTCAAGATGTCTCTAGATATGAGTCTTAAGGAATTTGAAGAAGAATTTGTCACGATTAATGAGGATCTTTTCTGGAGATGCCCCCTCATTATTAGACTCATGTTGTTACTTAGGGGAGAATGAATTGAATGGTTAGATTGATCAGATCCTTTTTCGTGAGGAAACTTAAGGCATTATATATCATTTAAGATATGATTGTAGAAACTAGTAAACTATTTTTGTGTGGTGGCAAGTGTTTTACCACATCTTTTCCACCAGTCCATTATTTGGTTCATTCGATTGTTTTGATAGGATCGGTGAAATCAGTAGAGTATCGTCTGACATTGAGCCAAATTTATTCATTCTCAAATTTGATGGAGACATTGGTGTAAAGAATCATCTGAGAGTGGATCATGAGAGTATGGTTGGATCTGACCATGCAAGCTATAATATAATAGTGCATCACCTCAATGACACTCACTGCATTCGTTGTTTATCTTTAAGTTGCATATTTTCACTAAGTTAGCTCCCTATTGTTTTGACTTTTAGTTTGTGATGAAATTCATGAAAGATTGGTAGGAAGCTGGTAATACAAGTGTATTCACCAAGTAATATTGTACTTTTACTTCATTACATTTTTTCTTACCTTGTCCATATTTCTAATTTGAAGATATGTTCGGACAATGTAAAATTAAGTCTGGGGTAAGGATGGTATTTTCCAAAAATATATAAAAAAATTCAAAAATACCAAAAGTTTTTCAATATATGTAAGTTTTGAAACATGTTCTTACTATAAAATTAATTCACAAATCGCTTAACTTATAAATTTTTTTGACATTTAGCCATATAATATTATCGCGAATGGATATTGAGGCAAAAGTTATTATGATTAACAAATCAATGTGTAGATTTTAAGCTAGTGAGATTTTTATTCCATATATCGTTTATGAGAAATTTAAATCAATCCGAGTACAAAGAACTTGAAATTTTCATCAGCAATTAATTCGTCGATCTCAAACTATTCGTTTTGTTCGATTACTGAAAATAGAATGTCAAAATGTGTATCGTGTGCAGTAAAAGAGTAAGTAAGTTGACTTTTAATACAAATTAACTAATCAAAACTTGATAAATGAGATTAGTCTATCATTGTGAAAGACCAAAAATAAAATCAAAATTTTAGCCTCTTCTACATTATTCCGTTACAAGCCCATTTCCGCTTAAAAGAGAAACGAGCCTTTTATTTAAAACTAAAAATTCATACCTGCTATTTGAGAATATCAGGGTAGAATTATGGTAAGAAAAAATCCAGAAATGCTCTGCATGAATAATGCGTGAAAAGAAAAAAATGATAAAGAATGAGAGAATGAAATGAAAAAGAGAAAAGGGGTGTTAAAAGAAAAAAAGATGGAGGATAGAAAAAATACATAAAAATTACAAATATCGAGGAACTTTTATATTCTCACAAAAAATTTGAAACTCCAAAATCGATTATTTGTAGCCAAAATTTGAGCCTACAATAAAACCAAAAGAAAGCCCTAATTGATCTTAAGTGGAGTTAGTTACAGTGTGGAGAGAAGACAAAAATAATATTTGGTGTGATTCAAGGTTTTCAACAGTAATTGATTTATCGTTCGTAAGATCATAATAGTCCATTATAAAATATCCAACTTTCATGATCTATATGTGAAATTTTCTCATTAAATTTACTCTTTGTTTCACATATACCAAGAGAAATTATCCAAGTTTGGAATGTTCAATTATTTAATTTATTCTTATCTTTTTCAAAGCCAAATCGCATCTATACACTCATTTGTCCAATTTTTGTAACGCACCGACCCGGATCTAGGGGTTAATAAAGGATCCACCCGATCTGGTTCGTATGTTATTTGTGAAGTCTAGTGAAACAACATAAATAATGTTTCTAATTTACTTTAATTATTATTTAACATTAATCTTATTAGCATGCAATTCCAATTAACACCAACTACATTATAGGACTCAAGGAACGTACACCAAGGCAAACCAAACATATCTATTAATCGTAAATGCAACTACTTACCTGTATAATGCCCTCAAAGTACGGAGTAGCATATAACCTGCCATAAAAAATGATGGATGTGACCCGAATGATGAGTGGGAACATATACAAATGAAATATAGAAACGAACAGCAGAAAGAACACTCACATACTACAACCAACTGAACGTGAAAATGCGTATATATCTATATATAAATATTCTTGGAAATACATGTCCCAATGTATTTACCCGTTTTATTTTGAAAAATGTTGTTGGATACCTTTTATCCTACTTGTCTTTACAAAATAATCATTTCATATTCTACGCTTAGAACTAGCATATTCTTCCCGTTAACTCAACAATTAAACGATTTACAATTTTTTGGAAAAACCTTGCATTCACTTTCAAATGTTTATTACTCAACATCCATTGGCTCACGCTGAGTTATGAATCATTACTTAAGACTATTTTTTCAATGCACACACACACCGTGTTTAGAAAATATTCATTTTCCTTCGAAACTTATATAACAAACTCTTATGTTCATTAATATTGAAACCTCATAAGGTATCTTAAACATCATTTTGCCATCCTATTTAACCATCCCATGTTTCCATATGAATATCAAACATTTAATGCATTATTCCTGCATTAGTAAATCAATGAATTTGTGCCATTCATATATGCCTCTTTCATTAATCTTCAATTCATTACTTAGCATTATCTTTAGGGATTGTGCCAATACACCCACCCATCATAGCACATGCACACCCATAGTTTCATGTAATTTCACCGTCCGGCACGGATCACTAGTAAACTGCAGATTCTTTGGGGTTTTCACCCGAGGGACAATATAGCTCTGCTTAATTATTTAACCCAACATCAACCAGTATCAATATCTTTCCAAATGTGTTCAACATTTGAATAATGTTCACATTACTGCACTTGCCTTTTCATCCAGTCGAAGCCAAAAACTTGGACTTTACCACCCCATCTTGTGTTACACTTTGAAAATTTAAGTATTTCATGTCCTTGGCACTTTAACCTTGCTTTTTATTTCAGAAATCCTTTCCATCTAGGACCACTTTTTGTAACATCCTTTCCAACATTTTTATTTTATAAAAATGTTCCAATGTAAATAAAAATACCATTTTACCCATTTGTTTCCAAAATAACCTTTACTGCATTTCTTAAATGTAATTTCACCCAAAAACACTATTAAGTTAAACACACCAACTGCTTAAGTGTTTTAACACTTTAACACCTTTGTACAGTTGGAGTAATCCTTTACTTTATTGGGAACAATTTTACACCATTAATATTTCACAACATTGGTTGTTATATTCAAAGTTTACCCATTAACACTTAATGAATACTTTTGTGAGAAAATTGTCATTTTTGTTTATCTTGACATGTTATATTTTACCCTTATTATCATCATGCCTTTTAGTCCTAATTACAAACATTGAAGACCAAAATGTTAACTTTATTATTTCTTCTTTAAACCCAACAATATCTTTTCAAAACAAGTGTATACATATAATGTCAAAATGCCACAAGTTTATATGCATGAGAAGATTGATTTTAAACTCAAAAATCCAATTACATTGTTTAAACGAATTTTCATCAAAATTACTAGAACATGCGCCATTTTCATAAAACCTCAACTTTTATAATTCAATCCTAGAAACAATTATCCACACGTTATTTTTAACACTCCACTAATTTATATTAACTCTTTCACTAAAGGTACACAAAATATCAATTTCTTACATTTTTATTCCATAAAAATGTCTAATATTTCCTTTTTACTAGTAATACACAGAAATAATATTTTGTTGCATTTTTATTTGATAAAAATGTCCCATATTTCTTTTTACTAAAATAACACACATTTTTATTTTGTATAAATACTTTTTAAATGTTAACTTTTTCTTAAAGAAGTCCCAGCGTTTTACAGAACAGAAAAACTGTGAAAGCATAATTATTTTTGGCTTCGCCTTTATCCCTTTTTGTTTTCAATTTACAAAACTCCCATATGCTTTAGTGAATTGTTTTGGTGTTCAAGAACACACCTTGCTGTTGTTTATCTTTGTGGGGAGAACTCTACAACCAGAGAAGCTGTGTGTTATTGTGGAGGGAGTCCTTATAAAGTTCACACTTGTGGAGACGCAGTTTTCTTCTTCATAGCTGCCATCCTGGAAAGGAAAAATTCTAGCCGATTGACTTATGGAGAAACCATTTATCCTCTTCATTGCTGCCCACCTAAAGTTCTTGCGGGAGATTCCAGCCGACGACATCAGAACCGACACATGCGGGTATTTCTTTGTCACACTTATTTTCATTCAAAATCCGTGTAATCGTATCTTACAAAATTATAGTGAAAATAAAAAGGGTTTTCCCCTTTGGAGGATTTTTCCTGAAATTATTTGTTTTATCCTTCATGCTTTATTTCATTGGATAAATCATTTAGATGCATGTTTTAGGGTTTAACTAAAATTAGCAATAATTAAAATTAGATTTTATTTGAGATGTCACAATATTTTCGTTGCAGCGACTCTTCAAATTGGTATCATAGCGTGTTACGCTAATTTATCTCATGATCCTAATTTTTCAAGGATTTATTTTTGATATAATTTGACTTCTCACATCGTCAAATGGGTATGAGAGCCAGTTGCACTAAGTTATTGTGTTTTGATCCTGTTTTTCATAAAAATGGCTTTTGGTGGTTTTGTATGATCTTAGATGCCAACTTTTTGAAAATCCTAATGGGAATGTTCACACAAATTCTTGCTTTATATCCTCTATTAAAAATGACTGTTAGAGGTGTCCTTATTGTGAGGGTGTTGGTCACACGTTAGATTAGTGTACCACAAATATAAAGAATAAATTGAATAGACTGGCATCTTATGTTTCTACCCTTAGTGATAGTGAGTCTAAAGAAGATGTCTTTCATGCTTCTAGGTGAGAGCTTCACATCCATGTGATTAGCGATGAGAGTGAGGGTGAAAAAAGTTAGGATGAAGAAAAAAATTTGAGTGAGGAAGAGCGTGACTTGCAAACGGCTTTCAATGAACTTTATGCTGAAGCTTTGAAAATAAAGAAAGAATATTAAAAATTGATAGCTCAATTGCAAGCGCGTGCCTTAAAAAATGATAATGGTATTTTGTTTGAAGAACTTAAGGCACGAGAGAAAATTTTAAGAGAGAATCTAGGATATGTCAAGGGTGAGAGAGATGATCTTTGAGGCGTGATGAAAGCTATGAAAAAGGAACATCTTGAGTTCGAGGAGTCTAGGCATTTACTCGAGTAAATGATAGGTTAGCTTGAAAATAAATTGAGATAATCGAGAAAGGAAAATTTTTATTTGGAGTCTAGATCAGAAAAGCTAGACAAGATTTTAGGCACTATCCAAATCAAGGAAGATAGGGGTGATATAGGCTTCGATGATTTTGTTGCACCTATTCCCAAAGACAACCCCATACGTGTCAGAGAACAACCTAGGGTTGTTAAGAGAGAGACTCCGAAGGTTGTTAGGAGAGATCCACCTAGGAACATCGTGAGAGAGCCTCCTAGGATCATTAGGAAAGAGGCACCTAAGTTTGTTAGGAAAGAATCACCTAGTAACATCATGAGAGAGCCTCCTAGTATCATTAGGAAAGATCCACCTAGGCAAATTCAGAGAGAGACACCTAGGAATTTGAAGAGAACACCACCTAGGAATTTGGGGAGAAGGCCGCCTTCAGGTAATACTCACCGCTCGATTTACACTTGCACACATTGCGATAGGCAAGGCCATCCTAGGCGTTTCTGCTATTCTGCTATAACATTTTGAATGGACTTAGGAAACATAAAGAGAGAGTCACACCGGTTCCCAAAACCCCCACACCTCGTTACACATCGATTTGGGTTAGAAAATCGGATTTAGAGGCTTATGGTCTATTTGATCATGATTCTCGTTTACTTGCACGTGATTCACCCAATTTGAAATATCTTGGTTGATTGTGTTGGATGTTTCGTCATACACTAGCTATGCATCATGGTGTATTCTTTCTATTTTTATGACTCACTTTGATGTAGCACACATTGATTTATTTGTTGCATTTGTGTGTTTCGCTACTGTTTTAGCACTGTTTTGGATCTGTTTGCCCCTTATAGGTACTATTTTCATGAAATTTTTGCACTGGGCAAAACTGTATGATTTTTTGGGCATTCTGGGAAGATTTGGTCTTCTCTTTCGAGCGAGATCTGTAGGTCATTTGAGCGACAACTCTATCTCGCGCGAAGTCGCTTCTCGCGACATGCCCTTGTCATTGGAGCTACAGACTATGTCGTTTGAGCGATCTGTGTGGATTTTTTCTGTTTCCCATATGTTTTAGTACCCTGTGTTCATATGCTTATGTTTTGGTACTAATGGGTTGCTTCTGGACATTTTATATGCAGTTATTCTTCGTCTCCATGCTTAATTGATAAAGATTGCATTGCTCGTTTAATCACCCCTGCTAATATTGATATATTCTTTGTGTGATTTACTGATTGCTAGCATAGGTTGATGCTCATGCCGATTTTATGCCTATTGTTGGTTGTGCTATATTTATGATACATTTCTTTCAAAAATTAAAAATTCAAAAAGATTTTCATTTTTTTTGAAAATTTTGAAAAAGGGAAAAATATTTTATTTTGATAAAATTTTTGAAAAATCCAAAAAGAGTTTTGTATTTTGTTTACAGCCTTTATGGATGGAAACTTAGGATGATCGATTCACAACATCATTCCATTTCACATGTGGATATTTGATAGTGTTTTGAGACAATAGGTCAATTCATCCATGTGCTTTACAAATTTTGGAGTCTTTGAGTTGCCATAGTGTTGCTACCTACATGTTTGACTCACTTTTTCCTCTATTGCACACATGCATGGATTTTTTTATTATTGTGCTTGATTTGTCACATGTTGGTTGGGTTTTTTCATCTCAATCCTATCCTTAAAACGAACCAAGTGCAGTAATACAAGAGAAATAAAAGTAGTACATGTAAAAACCCTTGCCCATGAGAAATTTGTTTAAGATAAAAAATGATGAGTGAACATGGGAAAAGGGCTACGAGTGAATAATAATCACGTCGTGAAAGCCACAGTTTGAAAAGAGCCCACACAAAACAAATTAAGGCAATAAAAAGATGAAATATGGCAAAAATTTGGGCCAATAGGTTTTCTCTAAGTTGAGAATTTAATACCTCTTTAGATATAAAAAATGCATTATTATACATGAGGGAGTTTTGGATGGATATATATCAATGGTTTGCACGTCCTTGGAAAAGTTCTCAAAAAGACACTAAATAGTTTTGGACGTTATTGGTGTGGAAATCATTTAGTCTTTGATTTGTTGATTTTAATAAGACGATGCCATCTAAATTCAAAAACTTTTACACCTAAGGATACTTTTTATGTTAATTCGTTATGAGTACACGTATGCATCATCCACATATGATTGATTGAGTTTATTTACCCATCGATTGTGTTCACACCCATACATTCCATTACCATGACTTGGTTGTTTGACTTTAAATCCATGGTGTGATTTTTGTATTTTTTTTTTGTATGAAAAATATGAAATCAAAAATAGTTTGTGAAATTTTTGGGATACACCTTTGCATGCGCGCAGTTGATCCATGCATGCTATGCATTTTATCGTGACACTCTATGTTATGATTTTTTCTTCTTATCTGTCTATTTGGGGACATCATAAAAAGGGGGAGAAAGAATTATCATGTTATGGGGGAGTTTTTGCACTATGGGGGAGATTTGATTTACTAATGATTTATTCTTATATCATTTCAAACTTGATGCGTCACGAGGTTTTTGCTTTATCTCATGTGTGTAGGTACGAAGATTCAAGATCATTATGATGCACACCATGGTGAGAAAAGCTTTGAGAATTGATGAAGATTTTAGAAGAAGAGTTTGAGGCCTTGCAAATTTATTCATGAGAGGGTAGATTTGTATAGGCATTTCGATTTTTTATAATTCAGATATTTTTAGGTATGTACCGACATAGACATAGGGATAGATTTGTAAGGACATATTTCATAAGTCCGTTATCAATTTATTATGCCATATACCACTACACCGTCGAAGAGCATTCAAGAGAAATCTACATCAAAGACGGATCCGAAATTAATTAAGTTCTTCATCAAAAAGACTCTGTGAAGTTTACTTTGGTAAGGTTATGTTTTAGATACCTTAACTTTCCACTTACAACTTTTGGGATATTTTTACAAAATATTTTATAAGTGTTGGAGCGGTCTTTTTCGTCAAATTTGAGAATGAGTAGTTATTTCTAAGTGTTGGAGTGTACCCCGGTTTTGACGCCCGGGCCGTTCACGCGAGATCAGCATCTCGTTCGAGCGGCATTGGATGTCGTAAGATGTCGTTCGAATGACATCCATGTTTCGTTCACGCGACATCCCTTCTCATTCGAACGAGCACATTTTTCGAGGCGGCACTGATTTTGTATAAATACTCATTAAATGGCAACTTTTTCTTCAAGAAGTCCCAGCATTTTACATAACAAAAAAATAGCAAAAGTAGAATTCTTTTTGGCTTCTTCTTTTAGGGTTTAATCTTTTTTTTTGTTCAATTCACAGAACTCCCATTACTTTAGTGAATTGTTTTGATATTCAAGAACACACGTTGTTGTTGTTTCTCTTTGTGAGGAGAACTCTAAAACCGGAGATGCTGCGTGATATTGTGGATGGAGTCTCTATAGAGTTTTTTGGACTGCGGTCCTTGTTGTATAGATGAGCATGAACCACTGTAGATTTCTAGTCGTTGCTTTAAAGGTTTGATGAAGTCAGCATACGTTACTCTTGTGGGAGAAAGCAATATGGTATGTAAGAAAATGGTCTTGTAAAATTTTCAAAGTTCTAGAAGTAAAGGTTTTCCCCTTCGGGAATTTTTCCTCAAACTTGTGTCGCATGCTTTTTTTATTTATGGTTTGAGACACGCACACACGCAGTTGCATTTTTAGGGGCTGTTTAAAAATAGACTCCAATTAAATAAGTGTGCCATATTAGAAATTTGCGAATTAATTTGAATCGATATCACACACCGCACCTACACTGGTTTTTCAATTTCCTACATTTTTATCTTCCTAAAAAATGTATACTCATCAGTAATCTTACCCTTAATAACTTCCAACATTTTTATTCTTAGGAATCGCACTATTAATACTCAACAGTAATAAGACTACAATATACACTAATAGAATCTCAAATGTAAAGAGTAGATTATCCCACCTCAAACACTCCAAAAATGGTGGTGGTGTTGAAGTAGATGGGTGACCCCCCCACCCCCCCCCCCCCCACCCCCAAAGGTGGCCTTAAAATGAGTAACAAAATCCCTTCTTCCATGCTCCTATGAATGGTCCAACAACGCTCCAATAAATTTTTCCTCTACTTACAAGATAAGCCCCTTCAAACCCTTATCCAGCTCTAAATATTACTTCTTCTTAAACTCAACAAACAACTACAATATTTCGTATCCTATTTTATCAATGAATATATAAATATGTTGGTATTAAGGTCTTTTCTAAGGACTTTAATGGTGGAAGACAGTACATATCACATTGAAAGGGAGATGTGAGCTCCTTAGAAGAGAGCAGAGATTGCATGGGATTTCTCCTCACACATCTTTCTTTTACGCATAGTGAGGCTCTTATAACTGATTCATGAGGTTTTTTGGTCATAGACCACAATAATTTTTTTGCAATATCTCGTGACTTGATATGTCTTTTTTGCCTTCCCTCAATCTAATTCATTTTGTCTTCTTTGATTCATAATATCAGGATATGCGTCGATGACCCTGAAGAGGGCAGTGTAGTGAATGTCAAACATCAGGCGTCATTCGAACGACATTCCTCTTCATTCAAACAACATTTCCCCCTCATTGGAACGACATTCCTCTTCATTCAAATGACATTTCCCCCTCATTTGAACGACACCCTTCGTAGTATGAATGACCAACTCTAAAACTTTGTCGTTTTACCCCCAGTCATGTTCCAAAGTCTTAGAAGAGGAATATGTATATATTTTATAACAGAAATCCTATAATCCATCACTCAACAGTTCTCTTTTCTTCATTGTAAGTTGTTACCTTAAAATTTCCAATAATTTTCATCAATCCTTCAAATAAGTTAAATTGGAATACATCCTAGTAATAATCATCCGATCCCCCATGTTTTTCGTATTTCCATAACATTACACAAAAAATAAATAAATATTTAGCGCGGGGATTACATTCTTTCATCCTTAGGTAATTTTTTCCTCGAAATTTCTAGACATCAATCTTGAAACCAACTATCTTCAATCATCTCTTAATCATAGAGTCCTCTCAACATTATGGTCCATACCCAAAGATTCTATTCTCATCACTAACATCGCCAACATGATTATGGCAAGCCCTAAGGCCTAATACTAATTACAAGCATGGCTAAATTCTCCATTTAAACAGAACCTTAGGACAACCGATACTCATAAAATATTGTATTATCACTAATGAATTCATTATCACGAATCATTCCTGCGCTAGGGTCCACAACGTACATTTCATCACGCAACCTTGTATAATGACTAGACTAGGCTGGCATATCCTCTATATCACCAGTCATTGTATCATTGATCATGAGGTGATCATGTAGTCCTATTGGTCTACTCGACTGATATCTCCTACCAGGTCCTTACACTAACTTAACGTCATCCTAAGTGTCACAATACATAGATATATGAGCAATTTCATCCTTAATCAGCACAATTCCGAACAAATTAAAGCACTAACATTTCATACGTTGTCAGGTTTTAATACTCAAACAATTTCAAGTCACACGACAACGTCGTAACTAGCTATATTGAAACATGTCGTCCCAAGGAAAGACAACCATGCAACGCATGCAACAAACTCTTTCCAGAGAAAACTCATCCACTAGGGCAACCTAGAGGCTTAACGGCTTGATCCACATGCTATGTGCAACTGTGATTCCTATGAAAGTGAGTTAGATTTTAAAATTTCAGTCTTGCTTAGTTTTGGGGGGTTTTGATGAGTGTAATAATGTGTATTATTTATACCCAAATCGTGGATGTTTTAGCCACCTTGCATCATAAATAAAGATCTTTTGGAACAATTTTCATTCTTGAAAGTAAAATAAAAAATATAGAATATATTGCATTAAAAATACAATTTTGAAACCCCGTGCTCACGTCTTTTACTTATGACCATTAATATCCATTGATAATCACTTGTGCAAGGTTTTTTTAATTGAGTATTGATAGATTTACAATGCAATCGGTAAAGACTGGATGCAATTCGGGCAAATAACCATCGCATATGAACTTTGAGTGACAAAATGCTAGTTCTAGACGACTGAATTCAGACTCAGACAAAACACGAAAGTTTATGGTCTCAAATCAGTGGACACCATGTTTTAAACAATGAGTCAAATGGACTCTATAATGAATATGTTATGTCTGTGAGATGTTCGAAACTAAAATAAAGTCAAAGGTCAAAGCCTTGGGTCATACCTAATATCAACACTTGTGAACCGAGCACCATGAAAATATTTTCGACATAAAAATTAGGGTCAACTGGTTTGTTGTAGATCGTCATTTGAAAGTCGAATATAAAAGATATGAGGAATTGAGTTTATTTTGTAATTATGGCTTTTAGGAATTTAGGTTTGCTTAGATATTATTTTACGCATAGTAATAACTGATCCCCACCAGCTGGTTATGCTCTTACTTTACTCACCAAATGGTTGGGAGTTCGAAACATAGGAGAAAAAAGTTTTTGGAGAACTAAATCTTGTGTGCATGGGAGCCTAAACTCCCATCCATCTAGCGCGTCAGATGGGTTGCACGTGGTGCAGGCCGAGTCACGCACCGGCCATGCATGCGCCCTGTTTTGAACACTGATCTTCTAAATTCATCCTTTTCACATTTAATATTTTCTCCATATTTTCTCTTTTTAATCTTTTTTTCATCCATCTTCTTTCATTTTTTTTTCTAGAAGGAAGGCCAAAAAAGATCTTCTTCTTGATTCCTCCAATCATCAACCTACCATCCATATCTAATTAATTCCCACACATGTATCATTTTATTAGTTTAATAATTAATAAAAATACATAATACCCCTAATTCATATTTTCTTCCTATAAATAGGATCATAGGGCTTCTTTCTCAAGACACCACAACACAACATAGGAGACCCATGTTACACCTATGTTAAAGAACATTATTGTAGTTCATGTTCAGAGGGAGTAACTATTTGTATTCAGGTCTTGAACTAGAAACTTTGTGAGTTGATGTTTATTAATGTGAATCATTCTTTCATCATTCAAATTTGTGTTTCAATAATGATGCGTTAGTAATTTTACTTCTAGGACTATGTGAAGTTTATCATGATTAATTAATTTTTGTATTTTAGTTTAATTAAATATTAATTCCCGACTTGTATTAATTGGCAAAAAAATCAGTATTCATTTAAAATAGTCACGAGAGTGATATTTTAAACTTTTAACATTTGTATCTTTATTCACATCCTTTGATTTTACGTAACTATGTTTAATGGATTACGCTCGAGCTAAATTGTTTGATAGCCCATGCTTTTTTTTTTATATATTTAACGATTAGGAGTGATATTTTTAAGGGAATGGGGAATTGTGCTATCTGTAGGTCCCCAATAATTAAAAAAAAACTTTTTCTTAAGATGAATTCAAACCAACAATCTCATTTTGAAAAAACTCTTTTTCAATTTTATCAAAACAAGTTGTGAAACAAATTAACTTAACCAGATTTTATCTTGTTTAACCCTAAGTATGCCACTAGTAATTAAAGAAAGTTAAATAAAGTAACGCAATACTCACAACACCGATGTACGAGGAAAAACCCAATCGGGACAAAACTTCGGACAACCCAGGCCAGACAATCACTATGACAATAGTTTTACAAAGTTAGACGGTAGTCTTATACAACGACTCGATCCACCCATGAGACTTAACGCTCCTCTTATCTTCTATAATTCTTCACAGTGCCCACGCAGAAAGTAACCTTTTTCAACGATGCTCGTTCACAACACGCGCATCCTCGAGTGTCTCGGTGTCCACTGGTATGGCCTATATCGTCTACGATGTTGAACACTAAAGTAACCTTCTTCGCTTGTCCACCGCAAAACCAGCAATGTTCAAGTGTTGAATAAACCCATTTGGTGCAAAGAAGATCACATAGAAATATGGTAATGAGAACTCGGATCTTTGTAAACTCTAAGGAGGTGTTTAAGCTTTGAAACCTTAAAAAATAATTGCATAATCACGTCCTATTTGAAAACCGATCTGCACACCCTTCGAGGAAACTGGAACACACCTTTTGTTGATACCAAATTTAGTCTGCTGACATGGCTTAGTTAAGTGGAGACACGTGTCAATCTATATGGCACTAACAAACATTTCTGAAAAATACCTTGACTTCGAGGAACTCAATTTCCATGAACAACTTAGATACTTCGCGTGGTAGATGATCACCGAAGAACTTAACTTCACCGAGCAACTCATGGATACCGAGATACTTACGTGGTCCGAGTAGCATAGGCGGTCCGAGATGCACCTCGTTCTGAGCTTTTATTATCAGATAATTAAGAGGATTAATTGCGCATTAAATGCTGATTATTATCATATGGATGTATAGGCTTATTGAACAGCTATTTATTACCCATTTACATGCATAACCTCATGGTTATAAATACATTGTATCATCCTCATTGAAGGGGACCGAAATTTCTTGAGATAAATCCTACCTCGAGAATTCCCAAATAGTCAATAATAACACAAACAGTGGACGTAGGCCATTCGTTCAAGGCTGAACCACTTTAAATTTTCTTGTATTATTTATTTTTTATTTGTGATTAAACAATTAGAGATAATCTATTTTTTATATCAACAGATTGGCACCGTCTATCGGAAACAACTATAATTTTCATTTTTCACCCAAAATAATTCATCACCAATGGCTGACAATCCTGAATCCAGCAATCGAAACGTTGGAAAGCCCCCAAATCCATCCGCTCCTCCAAATATCCAAGATCTGGCTGGAATCATGGCCAATTTGGCTCAAGGTCAGACATCCATGCAAGAAACAATACGGAAACTCATGCAAACTATCCAGGGTGGAGCATCAACCTATTCAGGACAATGGAGTGTTCAAAGAAATACTCATTTATCTTCTTCACGCATTAGGCAAAGGATTCATATCATACTGAGAAATCTAAAGATTTTTCTTATCAACCAGGTCGAACTTCGTCAGTACGAGCCACAGATACTCAACAACACATCACTCTCTCTCCAGAAAGGACAAGTGCATTGGTAAGATTAAGTAGGGTCTCTCCTTTTGATCGATTGGGCCCTAGGAAGAATAAAAGTACTCCTAAGGCTGTGTCGAGAAATTTTCAATGACCATTCGATCTAAGAGAGGGTTCTGCCCAGTCACAACCAGTTGCTCGACAAGATAGATCCCAGGAAGCGACTTCAACACGATTAATTGCTCGAACCAATAGGCCCGAGGAGGGAAATGATGCGTGGAAAGGCTCTATTCAAAGGTTGGAGATAGACTAGGGGAAATGGCTAAGGCCAAGAATCCTCTACAAAGAACTTTTATCCAAGGGACACCTTTTGTCTAAGAAATTGTGGATTTTCCCACACCATCAAAGTTCAAAGCACCTGTTGTGACTCCTAAATATGATGGAAAAACCGACCCTGCCCTTCATATAGAGGAATACCAAGCTGCTGCCGACATCTATGTTGTGCCAGAGGAGATGAGATGTAGGGCATTATCGGTAACTCTTATAGGATCTTATCAAATATGGTACAATAATCTTCCTCAGGGTAAGATTTCAACTTTCTTTCAACTGGCCGAGCTCTTCGTTGGAAATTTCTATTTTGGAGCAAAACCTGTTAAATGAGAAGCACACTTGTTAAGTGTTAGACAAAAGGCATGTGAGAGCACCAGGGATTATATAACTCGTTTCAATAACGAGAAACTCAAAGTTATTGATTATGAAGAAAAGACAACGATTACTGCTCTGATGAGTGGGATGTTGCCCAACAAGTTGTACTACACTTTGGCTAAAGATCCACCCAGAACCATGTCAGAATTGATGGCAAAAGCGACCAAGATCATGAATGCCGATGAGGCTATGGCTGCAAAGAAGAATATGGATACCAAAGAGAACAAGGTGGAGGTTGATAAAGCCAAAAAGAAAGAGCATAAGAACAATGGTGGTGACAAGCGCTCAAAAACAAAGCCATTATGGGAGGTATTATAGAAATTTGTAAATTATACTCCTTTGAAGGTAGACATCAACCATGTTCTAGAGGAAATCAAGAACAGCGAGTAGTTAAACTGGCCAGAGAAAATGAAGTCAGACCCTGAGAAGAGGAATAAGGACAAATATTGCGAGTTCCACAAGGATCATTGATATGCCCAAGTATGACCTCGGCCTATTGGAACATACCTCGGCTGAGATGAGAGCCGAGACGTTAGCCGACCCACCGGCGCAGGGGGGCCCACGATATCATCCCTCGGCCAAGGCTACCTCGGCCCAGGCCGACACTAAGACATGCACTTCCCCCGGAACACTTCTCATATCACAGATAACATCAACTCCAGGTGCCAAGGAATAGTAACCCCGGTCAACATTAGGCCAAGATAACAAGAAGCTAAACACACCTTCAACATGAACCCTACCTCATAGGAGGCCGAGGTTACCAGGGACCGCTTATCATCAGCACGCTAATGGCTCATCCCAGGCCGATATAGGTGTTTACCTCGGCTGACATAAAGCCGAGACAGCGCACGACACGTCACGAATTGATCGGACGACCTACCCTTATAGCTCGGCCTCTCCTAGGCCGAGGCCATTCACCAGCATGACTGTCAAAGTATCCGTAAGCATTTGGATAAGGACACCCGGGCCAAGATCAGTTACAACAAGATTATTTCCCACATGTGGGGGGAATATTTCATCATCATCACTTACATGTGAACCTGACAGCTGGCACACCCTCATTGGTGAGGAAACTACACACATGCACATTACATGCATAGGGGGTACATTACACCCCCTAGGCATTATATAAAGGGATCATCCCCTACCTTGCAAAAGGATACAGATATTGAAACCCTAGCTGAAATTCTGTCTAAGTTTACACTGTAGAGGGAGAAAGAGCTTGAGAGGTTGTATCCATGGCCACTAGTGCCTTCTTTCAGTGACATTATTCACACACACTCACAGTGGACGTAGGCCGATTTGGCTGAACCACTTATGTTCTTGTATTCATTCCTCTTCTCCTCACCTCATTCTTGCCTTATTCATACAACTGTGCTGCCATTGTTACACCTGTGTCGAGCTAGCAAACTCCTCACCTGGTGGTGCTGATTTTCGGCATCATCATTTTGGCGCCGTCTGTGGGAATCGAGAGGCTATCTCATCCTCTTTTTCTGCTTTACCTCACCGGAGACTCTGGTGGTGAACCAGAGTCCACCCCTTGTGTGGAGCTGTTTCACCATTGAAAGAGATCCTTTCAGGTATTAAGCTTACCTGCAACTAAGGCTCTATACAGTTTAACACATGGCACCAGACATGCCCCCACCTCTTCCGCCGCCCAGAGGTGGGGGAGCTAGCTCCAGTCAGGCTCCCCCCCAGTCCGAAATGGCGGAGGTGGCAGCTGCCTTGAAATCTTTGGCTGCAACACAACAAGCGATGAAGGAGCAATTTGCACAGCTCAGCCAAACCATGATGATGAGACCACCTGGAGTCTCACCGGACATAATCACCCCGGCGGAAGTTCAACCCCAACCGGGTGCCAGGGGACCACCCCAGGCACCGATGAAGGACCAACCTGCACCCCAGCGGAGAAGGGACGTTGCTGACCCTAGGCGTTTGGGCCTGGGGAGGCAAGGAAACCCTTGCCCGGAGGACAGGTACGATGACATAGGAGTAGAAGAGGCCCCAGAAGACTGCTGGGAGCCATATGAGGTGTCCGATAATACCGTACGACCTCTTCGGCAAAGCCAAGGATGTGTCGGCCGAAGAAGAGATGAGGTCCAACAGAGAGGGTCGGCCTTCAACAGGATGAGCAGAGGCTCGGCCTTCGAGAGGCTGGGACCAGTTAATGACCTAAGACACAGGCTATCGAGGTCAAGGAGTGCAGCAGGCTCCCAAAGAGGGGCTCGGCCAGATCAAGGCCGACCCATGGAGGGAAGAGCAAGGGAACAGGAAGAAGTCAATAGTCAGAGGGTCGTGGCTGGGGAACCCTCAGTCCACCGCAGAGAGGTGGCAGGGGACAACCTCGGCCAAGTTGACGAGAGAAGACCATGGAATGACTCGATCCAACGTCTCGAGGAGAAGATAGGGGACCTCATAAAGAGCAAGGACCCCTTACAGAGGGGCTACACGGAGGGCTCACCATTCGTGGCTAGGATAGTGGGGTTCCCAACCCCCGCTAAGTTCAAGCCTCCTACGGTGACTCCCAAATATGATGGCAGCACTAATCCAGTGCACCATATCGAGATGTATCAGTCAGCCGCGGATATTTACTCGATATCTGATGAGATGAAGTGCAGGGCCTTTTCAGGGACCCTAACGGGGGCCGCGCATAGCTGGTTCACCTCTCTTCCAAAAGATTCAATCGAAAACTTCAAGGGATTGGCCGTGCAGTTCATACATAACTTCTGCTTTGGGGTAAGACCTCAGAAGAAGACTACCCACCTCCTATATGTCAAACAGGCTAAGGGTGAAAGCCTGAGAGATTACATAGAAAGATTCAATAAGGAGAAGTTAGAGGTGGAAGACTATGAAGAGAGCATAGCCATGACCGCCCTTATAGGAGGTCTTCAGAAGGGAAAGCTACTATGGAAGCTAGCGGAAGACCCCCCCAAGTCAATGGCAGAGCTGTTGTCCACTGCAGGAAAAGTAATGAATGCGGAGGAGGCGATGGCCGCCAAATGCGAGGAGGAGAACCGCGGTAGTGTTGGGAGGTCCCAGGGCAAGAAGGAAGGGAATAAGCGGTTAGCAGATGACAAGTTCGCCCGTTACACTCCTCTGACCGTGAGCTGTGAACAAATTCTCAATGAGATCAAGAGTGACCGGGCTCTGAGGTGGCCAGAGAAGTTGAAGGCTCCGCCACATAAGAGGAATAAAAACCTCTGGTGTGAGTTTCATCAGGACCACGGCCATGTCACAGACAGATGCTTTGCCCTGAAAGACGAGATTGAGAAGATGCTGAAATCCGGGAAGCTAAGAAAGTATGTGGATGGCAAGGCCCCAAAGGGCGGCAGGGAAGACCCTAGGAAGAGAAGAGACGACAAGTGCCGTGGTGATGTCCTGACTGAAAAGCATGACGATTCAGATGGTGATGATGGAGATGACCCGGATCTCCCACCTAGGGATGACAACACCCCGGTGAAGAGGGTAGGAATGGTCTCCTTTGGTATTAGCACCATATGTGGGGGATTCGCAGGGGGTGGATCTGAGGTCGCCGATAGAAAGGCTCATGTAGCGGAGGCCAAATCGGTGGTCAAGCCAGAGGTTGTGAATCTGACGTCTTCTAACGCTGTGCAGAAGAGAACAAAGGTGGACATGGACACCCTGGTGGTGGGTTTCTCTCGGCTCGACTTCAAGGGCATCCTGGCCCCCCATGATGACCCCTTGGTCATAACCACAAGGGTGCATGGGTGCGACGTAGGGAGAATCCTCATAGATGGGGGAAGCTCAGCAGATGTAATGTTCTGGCCTTGCTTCAAGAGCTTGGGTCTTAGCAGATCAAGATTAGTGCCATACCACCATCCCTTGATAGGCTTTAGTGGTGAGAAAGTGCACCCGTTAGGCATGTATGAGATGGATGTGCGTATGGGGGATAGATGGCCTAAGAGGCTGACTAAGAAGATAAACTTTTTTGTGATGGATGACAATGTCTACTCGGCCTACAACCTCATCATTGGAAGAGTAGCCCTCAAGGAGTTTGAGGCCGTGCCGTCAACGGTCCATCAAATGCTAAAATTCCCGACCCCTTACGGGGTAGGGGAAGTGCAGGGGGATCAGACCACGGCACGGGAGTATTACTTTAACTCAGCTAAAGAGAGGGAGGCCCATAAGAGAGCAACCGCCACCTACAGCATAGACACTCTTGATTCGAGAGATGAAACAAAGCTGAAGAAGGGCGAGGCCGCGGAAGAGGTAGAATCCATCGTCCTCAATGAGGACGAGCCGGAAAAAACCATCCAGGTCGGCAAGGCCCTAGAAACAAAGATTAAGGAAGAGCTGGTAAGCCTTCTGAGGAAGAGGCAAAGCGTCTTTGCCTGGAGCCACACCGATATGCCTGGTATAGACCCCGAGGTCATGACCCACAAACTCAACGTGAACAGGGATGCCAAACCAATCAAGCAGAGGAGGAGAATTTACTCCAGAGAGAAGTATGAGGTCATTCGGGAAGAGGTGAAGAAGTTATAAGAGGCCGAGTTCATACGAGAGGTCACCTACCCAGAGTGGCTCTCAAATGCAGTGATCGTGCCTAAGGCAAATGGAAAGTGGCGGATGTGTGTAGATTTCACAGACCTGAATAGGTCTTGCCCAAAGGACAGCTACCCCCTACCTAGGATAGACCAGATGGTGGACGCAACAGCAGGGCACGAGCTGATGAGCTTCATGGATGCTTATTCGGGTTATAATCAAATCTTCATGGACGCCGAAGACTCTGAGAAGACAGCCTTCATCACTGACAAAGGGACATACTGTTACAAGGTAATGCCCTTTGGTCTAAAAAATGCGGGGGCAACATATCAGCGTCTCGTCAATAGGATGTTTGAGGATCAGATAGGTAAGACCATGGAGGTGTACGTGGACGATATACTAACGAAGAGCCTGAAGGCATGTACTCACGTGGCAGACCTTGAGAAGACCTTCGATGTCATGGACTCGTATAGAATGAAGCTCAACCCGGCCAAATGTGTCTTCGGGGTAGGGGCTGGGAAGTTCTTGGGGTTCATCGTTAATCAAAGGGGGATTGAGGCAAATCCAGAGAAGATCAAGGCCTTGCTCGACATGAGGACTCCTAGGAGTATCAAGGATGTCCAAAGACTCACGGGAAGAGTGGAAGCCCTGAACAGGTTTATTTCCAGAGCAACCGACAAGTGTCTTCCATTCTTCAAGGTCCTAAGGAAGGCCTTCCAGTGGGATGAAGAGTGTGAAAAAGCTTTTGAGCAGCTCAAGTCCTACTTGGGGTCTCCCCTGCTGCTGTCCCGGCCCATGGCGGGAGAAAGGTTGTTTGTATATCTAGCAGTCTCTGAGTCGGCCATTAGCGTGGCCATCATACGAGAAGAGGATGGAGTTCAGAAACCAGTGTACTTTAACAGTAAGGCCCTACAAGGGTCTGAACAGAACTATCCCCGGATGGAGAAGTTGGCTTATGCTCTTATCCATGCTTCAAGGAAAATGAAACCCTACTTTCAAGCTCACTCTATAACAGTCCTCACAGACTCCCCGCTAAGGCAGGTCCTGCACAAGCCTGAGAAGTCCAGAAGATTGATGGCCTGGGCCATTGAACTAGGAGAGTATGATCTTACTTACCAGCCCAGGACATCCATTAAGGGACAGGCCCTTGCTGACTTTGTCGCAGAGTTCACTTGGGAAGAGACTGAGTCAGAAAAGAGCTTGGAAGGCGGCGAAGAGAATGGCAGAGGCGTCGCCCGTAATTCGGAAGTGATAGACCCACACGTCTTCGGGAGCCGAGAAGAGGTAGTCCCAGGCAATGCTCGGAGGAGAACAGAAGAAAACGAAGAGGATCGATACCTCTTCGAAAAAGGAGTGATGAAAGAAGGGGTTTTCTCTTCAGATGAAGACGTATGGAGTCTCTTCGTGGATGGATCCTCCTGTGACGGTGGAAGCGGCGCGGGGCTAGTACTCTCAGCTCCAGATGGCTCCAACATTGAGTATGCCTTAAGATTCAACTTCCAAGCCTCGAACAACGAGTCTGAGTATGAGGCCATGATAGCGGGCCTCTTATTGGCAACAACTCTGCGGGTAAAGCGGCTTCTACTCCATAGTGACTCAAGGTTGGTTGTCAACCAGGTGTTGGGAGCGTACGAGGCCAAGGATGAGAATATGGACAGATACCTAAAAAAGGTGAGAGGTTTGCTCGAATTTTTTGAAGAGGCCAAACTGAAGAGAGTGCCGAGATTGAGCAACAATCACGCCGACGCATTGGCAAGGCTGGCCTCGGCAATGAAGACAGACTTGGGAAGAACCATCCCAATTGAAATCCTGGGAAGCGCAAGCATCGAGGAAGACGAGGTATGCATCCCTTGTCACAACGTGAACCTAGGAGGCTCTTGGATCGACCCGCTCGTCAGATACTTAAGAGAGGGGGAGCTACCTGAGTCCAAGCTGGAAGGAAGAAAGTTGAGGTACAGAGCTGCCAAGTTCTCTTTGATAGGGGATGTCTTGTATAAAAAGGGGTTCCTCTTGCCCCTACTCAGATGTGTGCATCCCATGGAGGTAACACGGGTCCTGCGGGAGGTTCATGAGGGCTCTTGCTCTAGCCATATAGGAGGAAGACCCCTAGCCAAGAGGATAATCACTCAGGGATATTGGTGGCCAACCTTGTCGAGGGACGCCGCCGACTATGTGAAGAGGTGTGACAAATGCCAGAGGTTCGCCACTATCCCTCACCAACCCCATCAGCCTATGACATCAATCTCTTCTCCATGGCCGTTCACGGTGTGGGGAATCGACTTGGTAGGACCTTTGCCAAGAGCAGTCAACAACTATAGATTCTTGATAGTTGCCATTGATTACTTTTCAAAATGGGTAGAAGCCGAACCCATGATAACAATTACGGAGCAGAAGACCTTTCAGTTCATCTGGAAGAACATCATATGTAGGTATGGCCTCCCAAACACGCTCATCTCAGATAATGGGACCCAGTTCAAGAACGCCTCCTTAGAGAAGTATTGCCAAAGTGTGGGGATTAAACAATTCTTCTCATCTCCTGGACGACCCCAAGCTAATGGCCAGACTGAAGTCACAAATAGGACAATCTTGGATGGAATCAAGAAGAGGTTAGAAAACGCGAAAGGGAGATGGATGGAAGAGGTTTACGCTGTGCTATGGGTTTACAGGACCACAGCAAGGACACCCACAGGAGAAACCCCATTCATGCTGGCACACGGTTCGGAGGCCGTCATACCTACGGAGATAGGCTTACCAACTCATCGGATTCAGACCTATGATCCGGACAGCAATGGGGAAAGGAGGAGGTTAGACTTGGACCTCATTAAAGAAAGAAGGGAAGACACGGAGGTCAGGAAAGCAGCTTACCAGCAGAGGGCAGCAAAGTTCTACAATCAAAGGGTGAAGACAAGACCCATCGCGGTAGGAGACCTAGTGCTTAAGAAAACCCTACAGAAAACAAACAAACTGCACCCGAACTGGCATGGCCCCTACAGAGTAACGGAAGAGGTTGTGCCGGGCACGTATAGGTTAGAGAACCTAGAGGGAGAACCCTTTACCAACCTGTGGAATGCCGACCACCTAAAGAGATATTATGTATAACGTTGCATCTATTTTGTCAATTAAGAATGTACCATCTTGTTGAGAAGAGGTTATGAATAAAGATCAGCTTCCATGGAAAATTCTTGTTTTATTTTAACATCATAAATTTGGCGATTTATTATGAGGATAACCTCTTAGGTGAGGACCTCAGACCTTAAACATCATTAATTTGGTGACATTATGAGTTACCTCGGCCTATGTAATGACCTCAGACCCTCATAACATCACTTGGTGGTGATGAGGTCTGAGCTCGGACACCTCGGCTAGAGGACCTCAGACCCTTAACATCATAAATTTGGTGATTTATTATGAGGATAACCTCTTAGGTGAGGACCTCAGACCTTAAACATCATTAATTTGGTGACATTATGAGTTACCTCGGCCTATGTGATGACCTCAGACCCTCATAACATCACTTGGTGGTGATGAGGTCTGAGCTCGGACACCTCGGCTAGAGGACCTCAGACTCTTAACATCATAAATTTGGTGATTTATTATGAGGATAACCTCTTAGGTGAGGACCTCAGACCTTAAACATCATTAATTTGGTGACATTATGAGTTACCTCGGCCTAGGTGGTGACCTCAGACCCTCATAACATCACTGGGTGGTGATGAGGTCTGAGCTCGGACACCTCGGCTAGAGGACCTCAGACCTTTAACAGAGGACCTCAGACTCTTAAGCGTTGGTTATGGCATCACATTCAGTAATGACTTCAGAGAGCACATAGCATTCATATACATTCACAAATAAAGATCGACATTTGCATTCAACAAAAGAAAGAAATTGCATAATATTCACGTGTTTGAGAAATTACATACGAGATTACAAGTAAAAAGAAAAGCAAAATACAAAAGATTACAAGTCAAACATCTGAAGAAGGAATGTTTGATGGCTCGTCTGGGTCGGCCTGCTCGGTATTGGTCACTTGAGCTACCTCGTTTGCAGGGTCAGTATCTCCGAGGTCAGTCCCTTCCAGAGTAACCGTTTGACCAGGGGCAGCAGCTTCATCCTCTATCTCCTGCAAGGCCTGGGAAAACTGGGCGTCGGCATGGCCGAGGCCCACAAAATCTGAGGCCTTAATGATGCAAACCTCGGCCTCCCTTACCTCGGCCCATTTGGAGGTAGCCTTGATACCCCTTTCAAGGTACTCCAAGCCAAAACCTACAAACTCCTCGGAGACCTTATAGTCAGTAATTATTGTCTCCGAGGCGTCTGCAAGAGAAGCCTTCACCGCAGCATCAACCTTACTCTGCAAAGCGTCGTCCTTGTCCTTCAGAGCCTTGGTATGGCTCTGAACAAGTGCGGAGATGTCCTTCTCTAGGGATTGGACCTTATTCTCAGAGGTCTTAGCCTTGGTCTCAGCCTCCTGCAGCTCGGTCCTCAGACGAGCAACCTCTGCCTTCAGGGTGCCCTCAACTTTTTCAGCCTCCTGCCCCTTCTGGATGAGAGGCAATTTCCTCAAAGTCCAGTTGGATAGCTGGTACATGGCAGTCGCACCCTGCACAGTAAATGAAGAAGTTAGATGAAAACAACATCAGACGTTATACTTCGGATAAAGAAATGAGTTATACCTGGACTACTCGGTGAAGGCCGAATTCAACCATTATGGGCGTCTCCATGGATCTGAAGAAGCGCTTGTCGGCATCGGTCATCATGTTGTTCAGAGCGTCCATTGCCTGTCGGCTGTGGCCGACCACGCTATCAGAGAGTTTTAACTGGTCCAGACGGGCAGATAACGTGTCGGCAGTGACAGGGATAGCAGTGTCTGAGCCCCTCTTTGTCCTGGAGCTCGGCCTCTGTTCCTCAGGAGGATGGACATCGGGTGCCCTCTTCTTAGACTTGGATGTGGAGGGAGCAGGTGGAGGAGCATTCATGCCAGTCTTCTTGACAAGTCTGGACAAACTCGGGGCCGCCATCTCCCACAACTCGTCCGAAACGTCTGGTGGTTTCTCTGCAAAAGTAAAAAGATACGAGTCAGAAATAAAGTACGTATGATAAGAGGCAACACCGTTAAAGTAAAAATTCTTACCAAAGTCAGCTAAGGGATTTCCGCCAAGGCCTGTCCCCGAGAGATACTGGGGGGTCAGCAGATTCTCAAATTTGACAAACATCCCATGGGACCCTTGGTCCTGCAGGGCCTTCACCTTTTTGCCATGTTGCACACTAAGTCCAGGGTCGGCCCTAGCAGCCATGGTGACTTTTCCCCATTTCCGGGGTATTCTCGGCTCGAAGATGGACGAGGGAATGGAAGAACCAAATTCCCAAGGCCCTGAGGCAAAAAAGTACCTGGGTTTCCAATTATGGTTGGAGGTCTGAGTGACCAGGAGCATCTTTTTCTCAGGCCTCCGAGCCACAAAGTGGTAATAGCTCGGATGGTTCTTGGCCGAGGTAGGGACGTAACAACCAGCAAAGACCTACACTGGGAGGTCAGAGTGGTGAATCGCCCTCCACAAGATGATGGCCCCTATAATAACCCTCCAGGCATTGGGAGAGAGCTGCAAGGGGGCCAAATTGGTGAATGATAGAATGGTCCTAATGACGGGGTGGATGGGAAGACGAAAACCTAACTTGAACATCTGCTCATACAGGCAGATTTCCCCATCCCTGCAGTGGTAGGCCCTCTCTTCTCTCAGAGGTCTCCTTAAGTGGATAGAGGGGCTAATGGAATATAAGTACCTGAAGTGTAGTAAATTCACCTCGGTAATGGTACTCTCGTACTCGTCTGCCTCAGAGGTGTCAACTTCACTTTCCGCACCCTCATCATCGTCAGACTCAACGTCGGCTGGGGCAGACGTGGACGGGTTACCGGGGAACCTCTGAGCAAACTCGGCCTCGGTTATGGCCGATAGAGGAATAGCATTTAGGATGCCAGGCACGGCCACACTTGGCTCTACAAGTTCAACCTCTGAAGAAGAACTAGAGGTGCTTGTGCCATTCTGAGACGAGGCACGACTAGAGACCTCGACATGGTCAGGGTTCTGGTCAGCCTGAGTAGTGAAGTCCATGGCCTCTTGGAAAGAGTCCACTAACATCGGATCAGAGGTAGAAGACTCAGACTCGGACATCGGCAAGTTGTTGGTAGAGGCGTCTGTCTGGTAAAAATTTTCAGGAGGACGAGGGTACACCACCTTGAGAGGAGGAGGAAAGAGGGGTCTGATAGGGGACTCTTGCGACCTACGAGCTTCTTCCTGAGCTCTCTCTATTTGTCTAATTTTATCCAAGATCTTCTCCTTTAGAGATGGAAAGTCTTCAAGAAGTTGGTACAAGGGTCTGAGCATTTGGGGACGACACAAGGATTTTGCAGACCTTAAACTTGGGAATATCCTAAAAACTACAAACAAAGATGGCTTGAAAAGTTAAGGGAATTTTAGATCAAACTAAAGAACCTATGCAGGAAGCCTGCCCCACCGGAAAACTCAAGATCTAACCGGAAACCCCAAGATCTCACCGGGAAACTCAAGATCTAACCGGAATGTTCAAAATTAAAAATATCAAAAACGAAGGAGATGGAGAGGGAAGATACCTGAAGGTGAGGTTGGTGAACAATGTAGAGAGTATCGCGCAGGAAAGGAGGTATCCCTCAGCGGAACAATCGCTGGAGCAGAGGCTAGCTTCGGAGAGAAAAAATCGCAGAAAACAGGAGAGCAATCGCTTGAACAGGAGAGAAATGAGGAAGAAGAAGAAAAAGGAAGGTTTTAGCCTTTAAATACTTGGGCACGATTCCCAAGGCTCATTATTGCCTTGGGAAGCCCAAGGGACAATTGACAGCATGTGCCAACCAAGTGGGCACGCCTTAGCAATGGACAAGTGTCATGCGGGTATTGACTTTGGGGTAAATAGACCTCGGAGGCAAGAACCCCTTAGCCACCACTCTTCGCAAATGACTAAGGGCTGGGGGGTGATTGATATGCCCAAGTATGACCTCGGCCTATTGGAACATACCTCGGCTGAGATGAGAGCCGAGACGTTAGCCGACCCACCGGAGCAGGGGGGGCCCACGATATCATCCCTCGGCCAAGGCTACCTCGGCCCAGGCCGACACTAAGACATGCACTTCCCCCGGAACACTTCTCATATCACAGATAACATCAACTCCAGGTGCCAAGGAATAGTAACCCCGGTCAACAGTAGGCCAAGATAACAAGAAGCTAAACACACCTTCAGCATGAACCCTACCTCGTAGGAGGCCGAGGTTACCAGGGACCGCTTATCATCAGCACGCTAATGGCTCGTCCCAGGCCGATATAGGTGTTTACCTTGGCTGACATAAAGCCGAGACAGTGCACGACACGTCACGAATTGATCGAATGACCTACCCTTATAGCTCGGCCTCTCCTAGGCCGAGGCCATTCACCAGCACGACTGTCAAAGTATCCGTAAGCATTTGGATAAGGACACCCGGGCCAAGATCAGTTACAACAAGATTATTCCCCACATGTGGGGGGAATATTTCATCATCATCACTTACATGTGAACCTGACAGCTGGCACACCCTCATTGGTGAGGAAACTACACACATGCACATTACATGCATAGGGGGTACATTACACCCCCTAGGCATTATATAAAGGGATCATCCCCTACCTTGCAAAAGGATACAGATATTGAAACCCTACCTGAAATTCTGTCTAAGTTTACACTGTAGAGGGAGAAAGAGCTTGAGAGGTTGTATCCATGGCCACTAGTGCCTTCTTTCAGTGACATTATTCACACACACTCACAGTGGACGTAGGCCGGTTTGGCTGAACCACTTATGTTCTTGTATTCATTCCTCTTCTCCTCACCTCATTCTTGCCTTATTCATACAACTGTGCTGCCATTGTTACACCTGTGTCGAGCTAGCAAACTCCTCACCTGGTGGTGCTGATTTTCGGCATCATCAATCATGGCCACACAACCAAAAAATTCATAGCTCTTCAGAATGAGATTGAAGCACTCATGAGACGAGGAAAAATGACAAAGTATGTTGATCGTAGAAATGAAAGAAGAAACAATAACCGAGCAAGAGAGTGGTCTAGATCTCCTCGTCGAGCAGAGGAGAACAAGAAAAGAGACCATGAAGATGATCCAGAAGATGACCCCGATCTTCCCAAAAGACCAAGGCAGCCAGAATGTGAGGTATTTTTGATACATTTTGGATTATTTGATTGCAATGTGATCATAGGTGGAGATGCAGGAGGTGGAGACCTTACTTAAGAAAGAAAAGCTTACGTCAATAAGGCTCAAGCTTGTTCATATATTCAATGAATAAACTTGGCTGAAGATGATCACCCGAGGAAGGTTAATAAAGAAAAAATGGTCATCGGTTTCTCAAAAAATGACCTCGCAGGTGTGCTGTATCCTCATAATGACGCATTGGTGATCAAAATGAGAATGAAGGAAGTGATGATCTCGAGAGTACTGGTTGATAATGGTAGCGCTACTGATATTATGTTCTACTGGTGCTTCGACAGCTTAAATCTGAAGTTGTCTCAGTTGGAGCCTTATCATAGGCCCCTCCTCGGTTTTGCTGGCGAGAAAGTTTTTCCACTTGGGACGATCAAGTTAGATATGTTCATTGGTACATGGCCTGCTTGTCGAACAGAAAGAGTAAGCTTCTTCATGATGGATAAGAATGTTCAATCAGCCTACAATATCATCATAGGAAGGGTAGGAATGAAGAAGTTCGAAGAAGTACCACCTACGATAAATCAATGCCTAAAATTTCCAACCAATTTTGGAGTATGAGTTATGAAGGGTGATCAAAAAGTAGCTCGGGAATGCTACTATTCATCTTCCGAGAAGGAGGAACTGGAGGAATCTAGGAAAAAGACTACTACCTATCAGGTGGATGAGGGTGCAAAAATTGAAACATTGGATCCTAGAGACGAGTCACAAATCGTCAAAGGTCAGGTGGTGGAAGTTACAGAAAACATCATTCTGGACGACGAGCACCCTGAATGAACAACTCAGATAGGTTCGTCGTTAGATGCCTCACTAAAATAGGAGTTGATAGTTTTCTTAAAAAGCAGAAAACAAACTTTTGCTTGGAGTCATGAGGATATGCCCGAAATAGACCCGAATTTCTTATGTCACAAGCTCAATATGAATAAGGAGATTAAGCCAATGAAGCAAAAAAGAAGAGTGTTCAGCCCCGAGAAGAACCAATCTATATAGGAGGAGGTCGAGAAGCTCCAAAAAGCTTTCTTTATTGAAGATGTTAAATATCTGGACTGGTTAGCAAATGTAGTCATGGTGAAAAAGAAGAACAACAAATAGAGGATGTGTGTATACTTCACCGACCTCAACAAGGCATGTCCAAAGGATCATTTTCCCTTGCCCCGAATTGATCAATTAGTGGATTCTACCTCAGACACGAGCTGTTCAGCTTCATGGATGCTTATTATGGTTACAACCAGATTAAAATGAAACCTGAAGACATGGAGAGTACTTATTTCATTACCCCTAGGGGGACTTATTGTTATAATGTTATGCCTTTTAGTTTGAAAAATGCAGGTGCAACATATCAACGGCAGATGAACAAGGTGTTTGCAGAGCAAATCAGTTGCAATATGGAAGTTTATGTTGATGATATGCTGACAAAGGTCAAGAAAGTTGTTTACCATCTAGTTGACTTAGGCCGTACCTTTGATCAATTAGATAAATATCAAATGAAGTTGAACCCGACTAAATTCATATTTGGAGTAAGATAAGGCACGTTTCTTGGGTATATTATCAATCAACGAGGCATTGAAGCAAACCTTGAAAAGATCAAAGCTCTATTGGGACTACAATTTCCAACGACGAAGAAAGAAGTGCAAAGTCTTATAGGGCGAGTAGTAGCACTTAACAGATTTGTATCGCGAGCAACTGATAGATACCTCCCATTCTTCAAAACGTTCCGAAAAACTTTTGAATGGAATGAAGAATGCGAGAAAGCTTTTGAATAATTGAAGAAATATTTGGGAGCACCTCCACTGTTGTCCAGACCGGTGATGGGAGAAAGGTTGAACTTATATCTGGAGGTTTCGGAAAATGCAGTTAGCTCGGCATTAATAAGAGTAGAGGATGGAGTACAAAACAAATTTATTACACTAGTAAGGCCTTCTGAGGAGCAGAGATCAGATATCCAAAACTGGAAAAGTTGGCACTAGCGCTGATCGAAGTGAGTAGAAGAATGAAGCCATACTTCCAGGCTCATACCATAGTCGTATATACCGATATGCCGTTGAGGAAAGCTCTTCATAAACCAGAAAAATCAGGGAGATTGATGTATTGGTCAATAGAACTCGGTGAATATGATATAAATTATGAACCTAGATCGTCACAAAAAGGGAAAGCAGTAACAGATTTTATAGCAGAGTTAACTTTTCCCGATACCCTCGAGGAGCAAAAGATGAACACCGACCAAACTGCGGATGTTACAGGATCATCAAATTTGAAGCCCAATCAACTTAAGTTGGTCGAATAGCAAGAGGAGAAGGTCGACGAGCAGCGAGGTGTAGTAGAAATGGAGATAAAGGAGCAACAAAAATTCCATTGAGGAACTTTGTCCAATAAGAAGTTTGAGGATGAAATACCTGTATGGAACCTATATGTGGATGGTTCATCATGCACCTCAGGTAGTGGAGCTGGGATTGTATTGAAAAGTCCAGACCAGGATGATATAGAATATGCTCTGCATTTTTAATTTCAAGCATCTAATAATGAGGTCGAATATGAAGCGATGATTGTAGTTCTTACTCTGGAAAAAAACCATGAAGGCAGAGTAGGTAATCGTATGAAGTGACTCACAGTTGATTGTAAACCAAATACTTGGTGTATGTACAGCAAAAGGAGAGTTAATGATTAAGTACCATGCAAAGGTAATGGAATTGGTATCGGAATTTATTACTGTTCAACTGGTCAGAATACTAAGAATGGAGAACTAAAGAGTAGACGCTTTAGCTCGATTTGCATCGGCTACTCGTACCGAGCTACGAAGAGCAATCCTAATTGAAGTTCTAGTTGGTCGAAGAATAGATGAAGATCTGACGATGAATTTTATTACCCTTGATTTAGGTCCATCTTGGATGGATCCCATCACGGCATATATTGAGGAGGCAGAATTGTCGATTGACAAACTTGCAGCCAAGAAATTAGAGTTTAAAGCTGCTCATTATGTACTAACTAATGGTGTTCTATATAGACGAGGAATTATGGCAGGTTTGCAAAGATGTGTGCATCCCTTCGCGATGAAAGATTTGATTGAAGAAGTCCATGAAAGGTCCTGTGGATCCCATGTAGCAGATCAGACACTTTTGCTAAGAGTGATGACGCAAGGATACTATTATCCAACCATGAGGGCTGATTGTACAGCCTATGCAAACAAATATGACAAATGTCAACACTTCTCCACTATCCGAAGAACTCCCCAAGCATTGTTGACACCCATTACTTCCCCTTGGCCATTTGCCATGTGGGGAATTGACTTGGTTGTGCCATATCCAACGACGAGAGGAAGATTTAAATATCTCGTCGTTGCAGTGGATTACTTTACTAAGTGGGTTGAAGTCGAGCCTCTTGTCGACATGACGTACGAAAAGGTGTGCCAAATTATTTAAAAAAATATCATTTGTAGATATGGTCTTCCCCGTGCATTCATCACTGACCATGGAATATAATTTGACAACGAGAAGTTCGCTGCCTATTGTCATCAGTCAAATATCTTGAAAATTCACTCTGTACCAGGCCATCACCAAAGCAATGGACAAACTGAAATGACAAACAGAACGCTGGGAAATGGCTTGAAGAAAAGACTGAATGACACAAAAGAAAACTGGATCAACGAGCTACATTCATTACTAGGGGCTTATCGTACTACTCCCCGAGAAGCTACTGTATAATCTCCATATATGCGGTCATTTGGAAGTGAAGTTGTTATACCTGCCGAGTTGGGCCTCCTAACACACCCAATGCTGAATTTTAACTCTCCTATCAACGATTTAATGAGAAGGTTAGACTTGGACATGCTCGAGGAAGATAGAGAAGAAGCATCCATTAGGAATGTTGCTTACCAGCAACAAACAACTTTGTTCTACAATAAAAGAGTGAAGAAGTGTGACCTAAAAGAAGGAGACTATGTGCTAAAGAAAGTGATTCAAAAGCACAACAAACTGGAAGAGAACTAACATGGAACTTATCGAGTTACAGAATTTGCTCGACCAGGAACTTACAGAATGGAAACTTTAGAAGGGGAGGAGTTTAAGAATATATGGAATGCACAACACCTGCCCAAATATTATCAGTAATGTAAACCCTCATGTAATGTAATTTCATCAGTATGAATAAAATGTGAATATTCTACCCAATTCTCTCCTTTTGTTGAAATTTGTTTTAGGAATACTAGTGCTACACACTACTCAGCAAAATCCACCAACTCCGGTTGGTCGGGAAGAAAATCCACCAACTCCGGTTTGTCGGTAATAATAATATTTCCCAGAACAACTCCGGTTGGTTGGGAAGAAAATCCACCAACTCCGGTTGGTCGGGAAGAAAAATATTTCCCAGAAATACCAACTCCGGTTGGTTGGGAAGAAAATCCACCAACTCCGGTTGGTCGAGAAGAAAAATATTTCCCATAAATACCAATTACGGTTGGTTGGGAAGAAAATCCACCAATTCTGGTTGGTCGGGAATAAAAAACTATTTCTCAGAAATACCAACTCCGGTTGGTTGTGAAGACAATCCACCATCTCCGGTTGGTCGGTAATAAAAAATATTTCCCAGAAATACCAACTCCGGTTGGTTGGGAAGAAAATCCACCGACTCCGGTTGGTCGGGAAAAAAAAATATTTCCCAGAAATACCAACTCCGGTTGGTTGGGAAGAAAATCCACCAACTCCGGTTGTTCGGGAAGAAAAATATTTCCCAAAAATACCAAGTCCGGTTGGTTGGGAAGAAAATACACCAACTCCGGTTGGTCGGGAATAAAAAATATTTCCCAGAACAACTCCGATTGGTTGGGAAGAAGATTCACCCACTATAGTTTGTCGGGAAGAAAAATATTTCCTAGAAATAACAACTCTGATTGGTTGGGAAGAAAATCCACCAACTCCGGTTGGTCGGGAAGAAAAATATTTCCGAGAAATACCCTCTTACGGTTGGTTGGGAAGAAAATCCACCAACTGCGGTTGGTCGGGAATAAAAAAATATTTCCCAGAAATACCAACTCCAGTTGGTTGGGAAGACAATCCACCAACTCTGGTTGGTCGGGAATAAAAAAATATTTCCCAGAAATACCAACTGCGGTTGGTCGGGAATAAAAAATATTTCCCAGAAATACCAACCCCGGTTGGTTGGGAAGAAAATCCATCAACTCCGCTTGGTCGGGAAGAATAATATTTCCCAGAAATACTAACTACGGTTGGTTGGGAAGAAAATCCACCAACTCCGATTGGTCGGGAATAAAAAATATTTCCCAGAAATACCAACTCCAGTTGGTTGGGAAGAAGATTCACCCACTATAGTTGGTCGGGAATAAAAAAAAATTACCAACTAAGGTTGGTCGAGAATTAAAAACATCAACTCTCTTTGGTCGAAAATAGTTGCTTAAACAAATAATGGCTTAGAATTTAAAAGTGATCAAGCAAAATTTTAATACTTGAAATATTTCACCAAGTTGGTCGAGAAACAAAATATCATCAACTCTGGTTTGTCGACAAATGATTGTTATCAATTTAAGATAGCCAATAATAAGTTTCACCAACTTTAGTTGGTCGGCAAATAACACAATGTTGTTATCTTTTTAACGTATATACATGCACATTCATTAGTAAATAAGTAAAGTGTTTTACAAAATACCTACAAGACAATGGCAATCAAGATTTCAAAGAAAAATAGAATTTTTCATTAAATCCAAAACAAAATACATTGGGAATAAAATACATAAAAAAAAATTATTACATCAGGAATCCAATTCTATGGGTTTCTTCCCCTCTTCCTTTGAAACAGGTTCTTCACCAGCAGGATGTTCGTCTAAGGCATAGGGGGAGTTTATGAAGTTCAAATCTTTAAGCATCCTGATGCTCATAACTGATGACCGATCAAGAAGGTGCTCTAGGCGAGATATCTCAAAGATGGAGTGAAGACTGTAGTCGCCGAGATACTTTGAAATTAGGCACTGTGGAATGGCCCGAGAAGGAATCCAGCTCATATCAAGCTTGAAAGGAGGCACTGGTGGGTCGAGCAACGCAGGATTTTGGTAATCCCACAAGTAATGACCTTGTTCCAACTTCAGCACACCCAAAGCATTTAGCCATCCTTGCTTGTAACCCACATTATTTGCATTATGGATCCGATCATCTAGATGGTAGAGGGATTCATTATAACAAGCCATCCAAAACTCCATGGGTTGTTTGTTGAATTGATAGGTTAGCCTCTCCAATTGCTCGAGGAGGTTCTTCGCTAAAAGTTCTTTACTCTCCAAATCACACTTTTGAACAGAAAGCTACTCGTCCAAATTCATGATTTTCTTAGACATCTCAGCCAATGTCTGGCTCTTTGCCATCAATTGGAAGGCTTGGTTCTCCAAAGAGGATTGAGTTCTTTGTTCCTCGATAGTAATCCGACCAGCTCTTGCTCGTCCCCGATCAGAGGTAGTAGGCCCAATCCTCTTCAAGGTTTCTAATTCGTCTCTCAGATTGGCATTTTCGACCTCTAAGAAAGAGAATCCCTCGTCATTTACATGGACCAAAGCGTTTGAGGTAGAGACTGCAGACCTCAGCTGGGATACCTCTCCTCGCAAGTTATTATTTTCCTGCTCCAGCAACTTGGCTATCTGCCTGTGCTCCTCGACCTCGATTTTCAAAGTTATCTCCCTCAAATCATAAGTAGCAAACAACTTATCATATCCCTTACCAGCATTCAGTTGCCGATACTTCTTCTCATATCCTTGATGCAAGACGACTGAAGATTCCTTTTATTATTATTGAAGCTCCTCGAGAGTGCCCTGGAGGTCTTCAATCATCTCATAATATGCTACATTATTAGCCACTACCCGGTCGAGCAGACACTTTAAGTACTGGTAGGCTTCTATTGCTTGCTCTGAAGCATTTGGACTGAGGATATCAATAATCTAAGCATCAGTCATATATGTATGATAAGTTTTAAAATACTCATTACATTGTCTCAATAATTTTGTATCATGAGCAGATAACAATTCCATCTTGGCCATAAACTAGTAAAAGGAAGAGATAACAAGAATCAATAAGGAGCAAGAGGAAGAGAATAAACAGTATGAATAGTCGAAATTTCAAATTTTATTACACCATAAAAGAGAAGTACATAGTTAAGAGATACAATTGGCAAAAATAAACAGAGAGAAAAATCTGAACAACTCTACACCTTCTCCTTGTCTCTAAAAACATTCTCGGGAGGCTGGGACGAGGAGGTAGGTTGCTCGGATGGCACAGATGGTTGCTCGGTGGGTGGTGGTAGTTGCTCGGTTGAAATAATGGATGGTTGAAGTTTCTCGCTGGAGGACTGGACAACTGGGGGATGAGAAATTTGATCTCCCATCATCATGAGGATTCCTCAGAGGCAGCTTCGTCCTCTTCTTCTTCTTCAAGAGTTGGAGGGGGGCCATGGACATGTCGCTGAAATAGGTCAAAATTTTCATCAACATTCATCTCTTTCAGAGCAGCGACCCACCTATCCCTAAAGTACTTAAGGCTACCATTTTTCACTTATGACATCATGGCAGCCAGACCCTTATTCTATCCTTTATCCCAACCCGCACTGAAGGACTTCTTAATAGCCATTTTCCTTTTCACTTTCTCTGAGTAAATCTTCTCTGTCATGAGTTCCTCGACAGCTTTCAATTTCTTTTCTGCCTCGTCCCTCTAGCGATCCACCTCACGAAGTTTGCCCAACTCTTCCTAAGTAGACTTCAGCCTGCCTTTAAGCTCCCCAGCATTTTGGAGCTTCCCTTCGAGCTATTTATTTTTACTTTCCAAGTCTTTTATTTTCTTCTCCAATTCCTTGGAGACCTCAACAACTTTAACCCTCTCCTGCTCGGTGGAATTAAGCTTCTTCTCCCAAGCAACTTTATCATCAACATACTTCTGATGAGAATCCTTCAGAGACTACGTCAGACCCCCCAAATCTTCCTCAACACCTGACGAGGAACTTTAAGCTTTAATAGCTTCATCCTTTTTCAAATTTCTATTAAAATAGGTTACCAACTGGGAAAAGAAAACAATAGCAAATCAGTGCAAAGATATAACAGCGAAAAAATGAAAGTTTAGGATAATAATACTTACAGAAGAAATATGACGAGCAGCCAATGTGGTAACCATATCCTGAGAAATATTTTCCTCAATACCTTGGATCTCGGGGATGATCCAAGATTTCACTAAGCTCATGGCAGATCTCAGAGCAATGAAAGTGGGAACACCACTTCCAGTAGTTCGAGGCTGAGAGATGGATTCAGCCAAATTGACCGAGGAGCTCTTCTTCAGCCTCCTCAGAAGAGCATCAACGGTCTCGACCAAGGATGTAGTCTTAGTCGGGGATATGACAATAACCTCACTTGGAGCAGTGGCTTTGCTAGGAGCCACTGAGGGCTTCTCGACAACCTTCATAATTACAGCCGGAGGATGTGCATCAATTTTTCTTGTCCCTTCTTTTGGAACATCATGTTTGATTTTCTTTGCCTCTCCAGCAATAGAGCCATATTTCTCGAAGAGGGCAGGAGCTCTTCTTCTCTTCATTCTTTCACTCAGAGGAATATGTGACTGAGGTGAAGAACTTACAGAAGCTGGTACTGGTTCTACGTCACTTATCACCGGACGAGTAGTAAAAGACGAGGTGTAACTCTTATGCTGCATCAAATATGAAGCTGATCTAATATGCTCGTCGGCAACAGTTTGATGCAAACCCCAGATAAGTTTAAGATGTTTTAAATTAACTTATGTCTCTTTTGGAGACCTTCTTTTCTGTCAACTGCAAATAAATGAAAATGAAAATATCAGTGACACATTTTATCAAACACAAAGAAAGCATAATTTCAAAAATAAAGTAAAGTAAAAACAACCTATCCCATTGCCATAGGGAGGCCATCTGGGACCCTGATACGCATCATTTCAAGTTAATGGAGCATATTGCCAATTTTTCATAACAACACCATGCTCAGAATAATCCCTATTGGCATCTGGGAGATTGACCACTAAAGCTCTATTTAAAAACCTAGTTTTCAAGTAAAAAGTACTATCGCAGATAGCCCATCTATAGAAAAACATAATTTCTAGAATTCCTATACGAGTTCCATGAATCTGATTTAATCTATGAACTCCATTAACTATTCTCCATGTATTGGGAGCTATTTTTGCAGGAACCATGTCAAAATATTGATTGAATTCTAGACACAAAGGTTTTGGGGGAAAAGAAAAGCTACACTCAGCCACAAAGAGACTGGGGAACCAATGTCCCTTAGCCAAACGGAAATAATCTGAAGGTTCAAAAAGTTCCTCCAGAACAACCCATGAAGGAATAGAGAAATCAGAAGGAAACTTATCAAGCGACTCAACGAGGTAATCCATGATGAATAAAGGAAATAAAAGAGAAAGAAGAAGATCTTATAGGAAAAGGATGGATCTGTTGACAACGAATGATGAAAGGGATGAATGCACAAGAGAGAGAGAAAATGGAAAACTCAAAGATACAGATTTCAAAAAGTAGAAGACGATATGATTTTCTGCAACACTTAAATACCTTACCATGGGAAAAGGTAAAAATAATGATTATAGAGGGAGACGTTTACGCTATCGGTGGCTAAAAGCACAAAAAAGGCGCAAAGATCGAAGCAGTTAGAAAAATTCGAAAAGAAAAATAAATGACAAGAAAATGCTCCTAAAATTCAGGATGACCATTTAATCCCTCCATATTTCGAGAAAAATGTTCCACACTCCTCAGTCTCGAACTTTGAAACATTGGGGGCTTCTGTTGATACCAAATTTAGTCTGCTGACATGGCTCAGTTAAGTGGAGACACGTGTCAATGTACATGGCACTAACAAACATTTTTGAAAAATACCTTGACTTCGAGGAACTCAATTTCCCCCACCAACTCAGATACTCCGAGCGGTAGATGCTCACCGAGGAACTTTACAGCACCGAGCAACTCATGCATACTGAGATACTTAGGTGGTCCGAGCAGCTTAGGCGGTCCGAGCTGCACCTCGATCAGAGCATTTATCATCATACAATTAAGAGGATTAAATGCGCATTAAATGCTGATTATCATATGGATGTATACGCTTATTGAACAGCTATGTATTACCCATTCACATGCATAACCTCATGGTTATAAATACATTGTATCATCCTCATTGAAGGGGACCGAAATTTCTTGAGATAAATCCTACCTCGAGAATTCCGAAACAGTCAATAATAACACAAACAGTGGACCTAGGCCATTCGTTCAAGGTTGAACCACTTTAAAATCTCTTGTATTATTTATTTTTATATGTGATTAAAAAATAAGAGATAATCTAATTTTTTACATCAACACCTTTATTTGTACTGAATTCAAGGCGGTGGCAATCTCTCATTCGAGCGAGACACTGTGTTGTTCAAACGACATAAGGTCTCATTCGAATGACATCAAGTGTCATTTGAACGATGTTTCAATTATAGTCTGATATTAATCCAACTTTGGAAGCATAGTTTCACTAAAAAACAACCCTTATCCAGCTCTAATCCTTCCTCGTTTGATTAAAACGAAGTGTAAACACAATAAAACATTTTAAAAACATTTTCTTAAAAATAGCATTATTTTTTTGGTAAAATTCTAAGTTTCATTAACATTATGCATTCATACCTGTGTGATCTCGGAATGCAATGAAACTTTGAAGACGAGAAATTTGTACCAATTAAACTTCGGCATGATAAATTCCTTGTGGTTGTGCCGCAACGTCTTTAATTAATCTTCAACAAGTCATAGACTCGTACTGATCGAACAATAAAAATGTAGTTATGACTCAAACGTGTTTTAAAATAAAAATACTTGATGGAACACGAGGCCCCCAATTTTAAAATCCTTTAAATTTAAGTGATGGTTCAATTTTAAAAAAATAATCTTTTCAAGATTCACAATTAAACTATTACAATTTTTATTCTTCAAAAATTAAAATTAAACAAAACCAATTTCAGTTTTCTCAAAATTAAAATTGCGCTTAAAAAAAATTTGGGAATTTTTAACTTTAAGCCCAAATTTAATTTAACACAAGTCCTGGAAATTTGCCTAACAATAAATATTCAATTTTTGCAAATTAGGCCAAACGAAATTTTATCAAAATAATAATTAAAGACTTTAATTAAATTAACTCAAATTTCACCCAAACTAATTTTAGTACCAAATTAAACGAGAGTAGGGAATTAAACCATATTTTATCTTTTAGTCCTAAGCATGCATTCTAGGTGATTTTGTAAGATAAAATAAATTCACAACAGACTACGCCGTGATGTACGAGGAAAACTCAATTGGGAAAAACCTCGGATGGCCCTAGCCTTAAGTCCACTATGTACGGAATTTTTACAAGTACAATACAAATGACTTACTCAACTCGACTCGACTCCTTCAAGCCCCTGACGTGTCTTCTTGTACAAACCTCTGTTTAGTTAACAATCCTGAAACTCCACCAAAATCTTGGAATTCACCAATGAGGCTTATGGACAACCGTCGACCCGCACCCGAAGACTTTCTTCAAGTGGGAAGGCCACAACAACAAACTTGTCTTCTTCTTTGAGGGATGTAGAAGAAAACCCAAACAACTCTTTGATAGGTAGAGTAGAACCCGATGCCAAATGCTATAAGCACGATATATATATATATATATATATATATAGGTAGAATACTTGAATTTAAACTAAACAATCGGTGTCTGTGTTTTAGAAGATCATTTTTTGACAAAATTGAAACACACAAACTTTAACTTTTGTTGGTAGAATTTTTTGTCTCAAAGGCTTTCGAAATATCACAAAAGTTAATTCAAAAATTTGGTTCCCATATATATTAAATCTGGCAAATGTTAGTGGGGAAAAAGAATTGGAAAAAGTGGGAAAAACTACCATAAAATTGTTCCCGCCATATCTCGTTTGAACGACTTTTTCGTTTGAACGACTTTTCGTTCGATAAGTCAGTAGAAAAAAGTTGGTCTCATTAGAATTTCTCATTCGAACGACCTGGGAATCTCGTTCGAACGAGATTAAACTTTGTTCGAACGACTTGTTCGAAAACATAATTCTTCATTTTCAGCTCAAAACTTTATGTAAAGAACTAAAATAATATTTTCTCAGTAAACTAAAGTCGTTAAAACTATTAAATTTTTTTAATAAAATATAGCCAATTAAAATATACAAGGTTCTAAACATACATAATTGCATTCATACCTTTTGGAAACCTTGGAACAATGTGGTTTTGATGACATATAAACGAGGCACATAAACCGACAAAAGATGTTCACTTCAAATGATGGCCGCTACGTCTTCAACTTTACACATCATAGGCTTGAAGACTACTCATGAATAGCATCCTATGACTCAAATGTTTTGGTCCAGAATTGATCCAACACTACATAAGACTCAATTGGAAATTTGTGTCCTTACAAAAATACCTCTTTGGCTATTCTAGGACAAAAATAAAACAAAAATCCTAAAGGGTCGTCAAGCTCAACTAGACTAAAAAACATCCCACCCAAAAATAAAAATACAATAATGCTTGACTCAAACCACTTAGGACCGCTTTGCCGCTTTAAATAGATGATGCTACAAATATTCATGCACACTTAAGCAAACCATTAAACGCATAGGGAATATACAAATATTAAATGCACTTAAAATAATTACTCCCCCTAAATTAGTTCTCCCCTTTTGCAAAATATGATCAACCTAAGAATAGCGCTCTCCCCTCAAGATAGATCTCCTAAACTAAGATACGATTACAATAGGAATAGATACCATTTCTCCCCTAATCATTCTCCCCCTTTTTATTCGGGAGTAGACAAAGGATAAAAGAACTACTAAATTACTTATTTCTCCCCAAATTTAACTAAGTACCATTTCTCGCCCTAAAAACTACATAGGTGATATAAATATGGGAAAGCAACCAAACATGATAGAGCATAAAATGATAAGAACATTAATAAATATGGGCAACAATAAGATAACTAATTAGTATAACTATTTACGCGAAAAAATTAATACCAATTATGAATTAGAAGCATAGATGGACTAGCAAGAAAGGCAAAGACTCAACAATTAAAAAATACCATATATATGTTTACATAATGAATATCACTAACGCACATGCACATATACATAGGTATAAATACATGACACAAAACACATTAAGCTTTTCATACTCGTATGGAAAAACTGTGTCCAAATACATGTGGCAACGAAAGTGTAAGGGTGTGAACTAGTAACAATTATATTTCGACCCAATCACTTAAAACACATTCACGGAATTATCATTTGATTGCGAAATTTTATCACATTTCGATATAGCCTCATGTGACAATATAAATTGAACTCAATGAACAAACATACACAATGCACAGAAGCCTAGGGTTTTGATGATTCTATAAACCAATAGAGTCATGATAATAAAAGCTTAACTAGAATTCAAATTCATTGTGCAAACCAATTAATATATCCAACCAAACTCCTCGTATTTTTATTTTCTTTTCTTTTGAACATATTAACTAAAATATTTTAGCCTTGGCAAATATTCTTTTTAATGCCACATTTTTTAAAGCCTAAAATTCAATGGTGGCTTTTCACGCAAAGTAATTTTGTCTTTCCCAGCCCGATTCCATTTATAAACAAAGACATCGGATAAACTTATTTTTCTATTTTTAAATCTAGGAAACGGTTATTACATGCACAAATCCCCAATAGTCATACAAAAATGTAGATGACTAAATTGATAGGAGAACATCTCACTTAGCTCAAATATACAAGAGACATTTAAATTTCAAATGAGCTCGTGTATGTGTGAGAAAGAGGGAAATAAAAACAGAATCCATTAAGCAACACAAAATCCAACTACTCCATGCATGCATGACAAAGAACATTTTAAGGATTAACAATCTTAACCAAAAGTTCTAGCCCCACGGAAGCGAAAAGGAAAGTATTCAAACACAAGTATATGCCACATAAATTGTGTCAAACTAAAATACACAAAAAAAATCTTTTTGAGGTTTTGAAAATTTTAACCAAACATACAAAAATATTTACTCAAAAGCCAAACAAAAATCATTTGTATTTTCAAATAAGCATAAATAACTGATAAGATAAAACACAAATGATAAACTAAAATATTTTTGTATTTTTCATTTAAGGAAAACTAACATAAAATAAATATAATACGAAAGATAAACAAGTCATAATTTCTAGTATGAGGTAAGTCATAAAGTAATGACTAGAAAATGTCAAAACATGCATAAAACTAGCAAGGATATATGAGATAAAGCAAAAAAATCTAGAGGATGCAAACAACTAACACACTCAACCTTTAAATTTATCAAGGGAGGTATCGTGTGAATGTAAATGAGAATAAAAAATCGTATCTTAAAAAGCTAAAAAGTCGGATCTCCTAACCCAAACTATCGAAGAATGACAATCTCGAGAATTAGGAATCTTGTCTACCTCGGTTACCTTGAACAAGGCACACAAAGCAAAAAATGATGTTCACTTGAAATGCTGGCCGCTACGTCTTCAACTTTACACATCATAGGCTTGAAGAGTACTCATGAATACAATCCTATGACACAAATGTTTTTCTCCGGAAATGAGCAAACACTACATAAGACTCAATTCCAAATTTGTGTGCTTACAAATCTCCCCCTTTGGCTATTCCGGGACAAAAAGCAAACAAAAATCCTAATGGTTCGTCAAGCTCAACTGGACTAAAAAAGATCCCACCCAAAAATAAAAATACAACAATGCTTGACTTAAACCACTTAGGACCGCTTTAAATAGATGACGCAACAAAAAATTCATGCACTCTTCAGAAAACCATTAAACGCATAGGGAATATTAAAATATTAAATGCAATTAAAATAATTACTCCCCCTAAATTAGTTCTCCCCTTTTACAAAATATGATCAACATAAAAATAGCGCTCTCCCCCCATGATAGATATCCTAAACTAAGATACCATTAGAATAGGATTAGATACCATTTCACCCCTAATCATTCTCACCCTTTTTGGTCAGGGATAGACAAAGGATAAAAGAACTACAAAATTACTCATTTCTTCCCCAATTTAATTATGTACATTCCTCCCCCTAAAAACTACATAGGTGATATAAATATGGGAAAAGAAGTAAACATGATGGAGCTTAAAATGATAACAACATTAACGCATATGTGTAAAAATAAGATAACTAATCCATATAACTATTTACACAACAAAATTAATACCAATTATGAATTAGAAGCGTAGATGGACTATCAAGAAAGGCAAAGACTCAACAATAAAAAAAATACCATATATATGTTTACATAATGAATATCACTAACGCACATGCACATATACATAGGTATACATGCATGACAAAAAATACATTAAGATTTCACACTCCTATGGAAAAAATGTGTCCAAATACATGTGGTAACGAAAGTGTAGGGGTGTGAACTAGTAACAATTATATTTCGACCCAATCAATTAAAACATGTTCACGGAGTTCTCATTTGATTGCAAAATTTTATCACATTTAGATATAGCCTCATATGACAACATAAATTGAACTCCAAGAACAAACATACACAATGCACACAATCCTAGGATTTTGATGATTCTACAAACTAATAGAGTCATGACAATGAAAGCTTAACTAGGATTCAAAATCATTGTGCAAACCCGTTAATATATCCAACCAAACTCCTCATAATTTTCCTTTTCTTTTCTTTTGAAAGTATTAACTAAACTATTTTGGCCTTGGCAAATATTCTTTTTAATGTCACATTTTTTAAGGCCTAAAGTTCATTGGTGGCTTTTCACGCAAAGTAATTTTGTCTTTCTCAGCCCGATTCCATTTATATACAAATACACCGGATAAACATATTTTTTTTATTTTTAAATTCGGGAAACGGTTATTACATGCACAAATCCTCAATAGTCATAGCAAAATGTAGATGACCAAATTGATAGGAGAAAATCTCACTTAGCTCAAATATAAATGAGAGATTTAAATTTCAAATGAGCTCGTGCATGTGTGAAAAGAAGCACACAAAAATAGATTCCATTAAGAAACATAAAATCCAACTACTCCATGCATGCATGACAAAGAACATTTTAAGGATTAACAATCTTAACCAAAAGTTCTAGCCACATAGAAGCGGAAAGGAGTGGATTCAAACACAAGTATATGCCACATAAAGTGTGTTAAAGTAAAATACACAAAAAAAATATTTTTGAGTATTTAACCAAACATACAATAATATTTACTCAAAAGCCAAACTAAAATCATTTGTATTTTCAATTAATCATAAATAACTCATAAGATAAAACACAAATGATAAACTAAAATCTTTTCGTATTTTTCATTTAAAGAAAACTAACATAAAATAAATATAATACAAAAGATAAACGATTCATAATTTCTAGCATGAGATAAGTCATAAAGTAATGACTAGAAAATGACAAAACATGCATACACTAGCAAGGATATATGAGTTAAAGAAAAAAAAAGCTAGAGTATGATAACAAGTAACACACTCAACCTTTAGAATTATCAAGTGAGGTATCTTATGAAAGTGAATGAGAATAAAAAATCCTATCTTGTAAAGCTACGAAGTCGGATCTCCTAACCCAAACTAGCGAAGAATGAAAATCTCGGCAATTAGGAATCTTGTCTACCTTGGTTACCTTAAACAAGGCACATAAACCAGAAAATGATGTGCACTTCAAATGCTGGCCGCCATGTCTTCAACTTTAAACATCGTTGGCTTGAAGAGTACTCATGAATATTATCCTATGACTCAAATATTTTTGTCTGGAATTGAGCCAACACTACTGTGACAACCCGTGATCCGAAATAAGGATGGAAATCATAACATAATCAAGGATGGAAATCATTCTCAGCGTCACAACAATAAATTAAGTAGAAGGGAAAACCACCCAATAAATCAAAACACGGGTTGCCAAATTTTAGTATAATTAAAAGTCAAGGTAAAATAAATTTAAACAACCCAATCCTTAATAAAGTGGAATTCCAACATAAACTTATATTACTACTAAACAACATGAAATAAAGGGACCGAATAAGCTGTCGGTCAACAGTTACATCCAACGTATTATAACAGTTCAATAATATACATAATACATACATTATCAATTACAAAAGCTCGGCCTACCCGGCCGAATGAAAGACCCGATCATAGATAGAATTCAAAAATGAAAGCGTCTAACAAAGCATCCTATGATAATCCGCAAATTCTCACAGCACCTCAAAAGCAAAGGAATCGGAATATCAGAACGGGCGCCCTTGCGGAAGAGCACCTGAGCGTATACAATAACAGGCACAAACATGGAAAATGAACGGAGCAGGGCCCAGTTTATATGTTATTATCTGAAGAATAAGAAGCATGATAGATATTGTAATACCCCGCATTTTTATTGATATTTATTTATGGGATTAATTAAATTAAATGTCAATTAATTGAAAATTAATCCGGATAAAATACTAACGAGATGTGAGTTGGTATTTTATTATAATGTGTATATATGGCAATATATGAATATTGGAAATATTGAATTTGTCGTGAGATAGAAATACGGCAATTTGGGAAATTTTGTTGGGACGCGCGTGACAGTCGCGTCAGAAAAATATTTTGTTTAATTAAAAAGTAAATTTTATTTTTATTAACCTTATGGCCATTTTAAGTGCGCCAAAGCGTCTGGAAGGGTCTAAATAGTCAGAAAACACTAGCCGGGGGTTTAGTTTGGGTCCCGGGGCATTTTTAGGCCATATCGGCAACCCAAAAGGGTAGTTTGGTAATTTCGAAATTTTGGGAATTAAAACCCAGGAAAATTAGAGTTAAAAATCTGACTTAGTCTTAACCCACTAAACCATTTCCAACCCCAATCAAGGTAGTGGGCTACGGGAGAAGTTTAGATACCTTAAACTTGCCAAAAACCAACCCCCACCTCTATTGTCATTTTTAGAAGAACTTGTAGAGAGAGAGAGAGAGAGAGAGAGGAGAATTCTGCAGAGAGAGAGAGAGGAATTCAACCATCTTCAACCCACAACAAATCTAAAGAACATAAGGCAAGTGGTTTAGTTTCAATTATTGCAATGAATGTGTTATTCCATGTTTAGGTAACTATCGAATTTTGTCTTGGAAGATTGATATAGACCCATGAATTTGAGGATTAAAACTATGAACTATGTTAGGAATTGCATGTAGACATATTCTGGATGAATTATGAATTCAAATTATAACCCTTGATGATCTAAAAACGGATTAAAGAAGTGATTTTTATTGTTCTTGAAAGAAGTAGAAAATTAGGGTTCTTGATGAAGTTTTGATCCAAATAAAGCCCTTAGTTGATGAATTATTGATTTTAGAATGTTAACAATGTTGTAGGATGGTTGGATGATGATATTATATCGTTAGATTACAGTTTCATGCATTATAATGGTGTTTTGAGATGATTTGAAAACTGCAAAACGAAGCAGCCCGTAACCTACCTGGTGCGATCGATCGATCGACATTCATCAGTCGATAGATCGACCACCATCGATCGATCGAAGGTAAAGGTCGATCGATCGACCTTCCCAGAATGAGTAAAATTTCCCTAGTAAAATTTTAATGATGTTAACCCTTAGAAAATATTATTGGAGACTTTATGAATATCCTTAGACTTAAGGAAGACCAATAGGTATTCTTATAAAGTTTGGACCGTAATTAGAATTCAATTTGAGGAATTATTCTAAAAGCTGATGAAACTCGATGAGTGAGATAATATTAGAGTTAAAAGACTAAATTTGAATAAATTGATGAAATGGGGTTTGGGGCAGAAGTAAGGATCTTAAGAATAATGATGTTATATGTGGGAATAATAGGAAACTTAATAATCCTTTTGAGATAGGTTTTAAATACAAGAAACTATGACGTGAGATGTGTCGACAGTCTACATTTTATATTATCGGAAGACTTAAAATGTATAAAATTGGAATAATGGTATAAGGATGTAGAATGTACCTGTATTAATATTGAGACATCTAAGACGTGTGAATGCTTAGTATATGATTTTATGTGTATGACATACCTACCATACTTGCTATCAAGGGAGGTTTATGTTCTCTTAGGGCCATCTCATCCTTGTTTTCCCGGATTTAGATTGGTACCTTAAGAACATAATACTAGAATGACTTATTTGTGAGTTAATAAGTCACCTGACTATGGAGCGTAGGTATGTACGTGACCCATGGATATGTTGTATTATGTTCGCCTCCATTTTTGTGTGTTGTGCTTATTCTAAGAATTCCTGAGAGATTCGGAATTTGTAATCCTTATGTACGTGATGTACCGGGATGGATAGCAGAGTATGTGTGCACCACAGCTTAGCCTCGGGGTGCTCATATTGAATATTTATGATGTGAATAATATACGGTTAAATGAAAAGGAATTGTCATGTTTAATTATGAGAGTAATTAATAGTAACTCCTTGAGAAAATAAATAAAGGACTAACCTCCAGTAAACGGTAATGCTTATAATTGAGAATCCGCGTTTAAGTAAAGCTATCTATTTAAGTGATAACATTGGGAATTCATATTTTGAATCGAGTAGTTGGGTTAAAACTTATGACGGGTTAGTTAGATATAAATAACACGTGAATGGGTACAGGAACGTTAGGAGTGCACAGTTAGACGAGAGGTGAGTATTTCATGTGAGAGCACGTCCTAACATGTATTTTGCATTCATTGTTTTAAATGTAATTAAAGCACTTGCTGTTTTTAAAATACTCTCCACTTTCGGGCTCTGACCCATTTGCTTTCAAATCTATTTTTTTGTAAAAACCTTTTAGGTGCCCATCCACAAGGACACCATGCATAGTATTTCCATTCAGGTAACGAGCTGTAGCTGTTGTGGAAGTTACAGGGTTTTGACAGTAGACGCCTCTTTTCTAGTCTTGACTCCATATTCAGTTTCATCATTGTAGGGCATGTCGCCCATTTCTTTAGAGACATTTTATATTTCAGTTATTCAGACTTTGGTTTGTAATTAATTCAGGATGCAGACTTGTTTATTTATTTCCAGATTGGGATTGTTGTGAGGAGTATTTCCTCTAGACTCTTTATTACTTGTTGATTACACTATTGGGTCTTTTTCGTGAATGGTTATGTTATTCTTCATAATTCATTTATTGCATTTTAATTAGATTTTATTTAAAATTTGACATCTTACTTTTTAAATACTAGGTGGTTAGTAATCATTAAAATGTTTTCGACAATGATGCTATTAACTGAACCAACTTGTCATTTTGTATTAATTTAATAAAGGAGTAGCTAGTAGGTATTTTATTAGTCGGGGTGTCACAGATATGAACAGTAAATCATGAACGAAGTGGATGCAAATTTAACAACCTAGTTTAAAAGCAAGATAAGACAATTTAACTAATTCTAATAGTGTGAACTTATACAAGAGAATTTAATTAAAAATCATCATTCCACATATCTTTGCCTTTTTCCATTCCTTAATTGGAATATAATTTCAATCATATTTTAATATGGTAATTCACCTATATCAAGTCCCACTTGATTTAGAAAGGTTATATTCTTATACATATAACGATTCTAATACCGCCCCTCCGAGTTTCCCCACTAGGCGCGCTCCTAAATAACTATCATCTTCCAGGGACTATCTATACAAGAAAACCTAGGCACCTAATTGCACGTCAAGAAGTGGCCATATGCATGCGAGTGAGTCATAATCACACCCGGAATTACCTCACTAGCGTAGAAAAACATATAAAAATCCCGCATATGGCAGAGGACTATAGTGTCCCTGCATTCATTAGCCAGGGGACATCACCTCATGCGCGAGCTTCCCTTATGATAGTATTTAGACAACTGTGATTAAGTAAATTAGCATTTACCAATTAAACCTCATTAACATTTTTCATTTATCACATGTATGTTTCATTTTATTTGAAACCATTATCCTTGAATATTTTCATTAATATTCATCATATTTTAAGTCCCGAATTATTTTCCAAATGATCACCAACATATTACAAGTCCCAAGATATTATATGCCTCAATAGGGCTTCAAAAATCTCCACATATGGGCTTAAAACACTCCATTCCTAAGAATATACGAAAAGAAAAGTAATGCCTAAATATCACTTTTGGTACCCATAGATTAAACCCGAAGTGAACCCATTCAACTCTAGGGTAACGACCAAACTCAACTAAAACTCAAGGATTCTAAGTTTACTTCATACAAGAAGGTTCCTAGTCCCTAATTAAAAGAAGAAACCTAGGAAACAAAAATAAAATTTTAAGGGTGAGAAACAGGGTACCGGTCGACCGGTGCTGAGACCGCGGTCGAACGCGTCTCAATATTTAACCTACGTAGGAAAGAAGAAAGTCCAGGAAAGAGGGGGCCGGTCGACTGGTCATGGACCCACGGTCGACCGCACTCCATAATTTAGGCTTTGGAAGGAAAGCAGTGTGCCCTCCCCCGAAGGCCCGGTCGACCGGTCCTGGACACGCGGTCGACCGGTCATAGCATACCTAAGACCCCTTTTCTTCTTCCAACCAAAAAAACCCTCCTCATTCATTACCACCAACAGATTTTCAATGCATCCAACAACCAAATTTTATGCCAATATCAATTCCAATCAACCTCCAAAGATTTAAAGCCCATAAATCCAAATAAAACCCTGACTTTCTTAAACCATAATAAAATCCACAACTATAAACACTACTTATTCAACTTAAATCACATACTAGCAAGTAGAAAACTTTCCTCAAGGTTGTAAATTCAGATTTGGTGAGGATGTAGGCAAGATCACACTTCAAACTCTATTTTTCTCCTTAGTTTTTCTCCTTCTCTCTCTCTTTTTTGGTCACTAATTTCACTTAAGAGGAATAAGTGAATTTCAAGACATAAAATGTGACTTAGTATATAATTACCAACTTTACTGATCAATACCGCGATAAAATAATACGCAACTACACATTTAAACTAAAACCAGTCAAAAGTACCCAAAAACCTCAAAATACAATATGGCACATAATTTGACTATATCGCACCTTTCGGAACTAACTATGTCCTCCAAATTATCATTTGGAAATTTTATAACTCATTTTATGTTCCGCTTTCATTTTAAGTCAAAATGTCATTTTAATTCTTATGACATAATAAAACACAACATAGTAATATTCACCTACACATAAGGTAAATACACAACATCTTAGTAAATATTAACTTTTCTTCACAAAATTAATACTTACTCCACCTTCCAACATTTTATATCTAATTACTATACCTAGAAAATTAATATAAAATAGATTCTCAAAAGAGAAGGTTATTACGTACTCCCCCCTGATGAGGGAATTTTGTCCCCAAAATTCAAGCGTACCTTGCATAAAGAGATGCGGATACTTTTACCGCATATCATCCTCGCGTTACCCTATTGATTCCTTGGCGTTTTGGTGACTCCATTGGACCCTCACCAAGGGTAATACTCGGGACCTCAACCTATGCTCCCCATGCTCTAAAATAGCAACCGGTTGTTCTGCATAGGAAATGTCGAGTTGCGATTCGATGTCTTCGAAAGGGATATGCCACAGTGCACCTTCGCTACTCCTATACTTATTTAGAGTGGAAACGTGAAATACATCATGAATGAGTTGCAATGGTTCCGGTAAGGCAAGTTGATACGCCACTGGACCTACTTTCGCAATAACTGGAAAAGGTCCAACAAAACATGGCGCAAGCTTCCCCTTTTTCCCGAAACGCTTGATACATTTCATCGGTGACACTTTTACTAAGACTTGGTCCCCAATATATAATTCCATGTGCCTTCTACCCGCATCGTCATAGCTCTTTTGGCGGTCTTGGGCTATCCGAATGCGATTTCAAATGAGTTCGATTTTTGAAGACGTATCTTGGATCATTTCAGATCCAAGAAACTTATTATCGCCCACTTCCAACCAACAAGCGGGAGATCTACAAGGTTTTCCATACAAAGCTTCATAAGGTACCATTCCAATAGTAAATTGGTACGAGTTATTATAAGCAAACTCGACCAATGGGAGATATTGTTCCTAACCACCGTTGAAGTAAAGCATACACATACGCAGCATATCCTCCAACATTTGGTTTACTCTCTCAGCTTGGCCATCTATTTGAGGATGGTAGAAAGTGCTTAACTTCAATTCAGTTCCCAACACCTCTTGGAAACATTGCTAAAAATGTGAAACAAAGATCTTATCTCGGTCGGAAACTATATTTAGAGGCACCCCGTGGAGTCTAACCACCTCCTCGGTGAACAATCAAGCATATCGAGCAGTGTCATAATCGGTCCACACGGGTAGGAAGTGTGCCGACTTAGTGAAATGGTCGACAATCACCCAAATAGAATCATACCCATTCTGTGACCCTGGCAAGCCCGTAATAAAATCCATCGATATGCTTTCCCATTTCGATATCGGAATCTCTAATGGTTGCAACAAGCTTGCCGGTCGTTGATGATCGATCCTGACTAATTCACAAGTAGTGCATTGTGACACAAACTCAGAAATATCCATTTTCATGCCCGGCCACCAATATTGACGGCGCATGTCTTTATACATCGTATCCCCACCCGGATGTATCGTAAATTTAGACCCGTGAGATTCAATCATCACCGCCTGTCTCAAGTCTTCTTCGTCCGGAACAATGAGTCTTCCATGGAAGCGTAATCCACCCTCAAAACTAATTGAGTAGGACTCTACTCCCTCGGACAGTAATCAGCGAATATGGTCTTGGCAACCCTTATCCTTTCCTTGGGCTTCTACAATCATTGCCACTATGGTGGGAGTAATGGTCATTACCGACATGAACGCTCTCGCCACCATATCCTCCTGACTGAGTTCCTTCCACTTAGCTTTCCATACATTAGCTAACTCCCCCTCGGTCTTCCTACTCAAGTCGTCGGCCACAATGTTCGCCTTTCCCGGATGATAATGGATATCAAATTTATAATCTTTCATGAACTCCAACCATTGACGCTGATGCATATTCAATTCTTTCTGAGAAAAAAAAATATTGCAGCGATTAATGGTCCGTGAAAAGACTAAGCTTCTCCCCTAAAAGATAATGCCTCCATATCTTCAAGGTAAAGACAATAGCGGCAAGCTCTAAGTCATGCACCGGATAATTTCTTTCATGGGGCTTTATTTTGCGAGAAGCATAAGCAATAGCCTGCCTCTCTTGCTGAAGTACACATCCTAATCCTTAAAGAGATGCATCGGTGAAGACTAGATATTCCAATCCTGATTTTGGCAATGCAAGGACTGGAGCCCAAGTCAATATATCTTTGAGCTCATCAACAGCAACCTGAAAAGAATTATCCCAAACAAATCTCACCCCCTTCCGGGTCAAATTTTTCAAAGGGATAGCGATCTTAGAGAAACCCTTGATAAACCGACGGTAATAACCCGCCAAACCCAAAAAAATACGAACCTCGGTAGGTGTCGTGGGCTGACCCCACTCCCTCACCATAACTACTTTACTCGGATCCACCGATATACCCTGGGATGTCACCACATGGCCCAGAAACTGCACACCCTGCAACCAAAAGCCACACTTCTCGAACTTAGCATATAATTGGTGATCCCTCAATCTTTGTAGGACCAACCTCAATTGAGTGGCATGATCAAATTTTGTTCGAGAATAGACTAAGATGTCATCGATAAATACAATAACAAATTGGTCCAGGAAGTCCCAAAATACCCATTTCATAAGATCCATAAATACAGCGGGGGCATTGGTTAGTCCAAAGGGCATAACCAAAATATCGTAGGATCGATATCTTGTCAGAAAGGCGGTCTTGGATACATCCTCCTCCCGTATCCTCAACTGGTGATACCCCATCCTCAAATCAATTTTTGAGAAGTACGACGCTCCTCGAAGTTGATCAAATAAGTCATCGATACGATGCAAAGGGTATTTATTCCGAATGGTGACCTTGTTCAATTATCTATAGTCCATACATAACCGGAGAGAACCATCCCACTTCTTTACAAACAACACTAGAGCACCCCAAGGAGACGTACTATGACTAATAAATCCCTTCCCCAATAACTGCTGGATTTGATCTCTTAACTCCTTCATTTCCAAAGGAGCCATTCTATATGGAGCCCTTGCAATCAGCCTCGTTCCCGGTGCTAAATCGATCACAAATTCAATCTCTCGGCTAGGAGGCAAACTCGGTATTTCTCAGAAAACATCCTCAAAATATCTAACAACTGGAATAGAATCCAAGGGAACAACTACATCCCTAGAAGTCTCTTCTGAAATGCAGTATAAATAAGTACTGGTACTTCCCTCTAAATGAGGTAAAACTACCGAGAACATCTCTTGTCCCAGAACGACGAAGACTATACTCTTCCCGTAACAATTTACTATATCATGATACTTCATAAGCCAATCCATGACCAAAATCACATCATGCTCGACAATATCCACGACGAGTAAATAAACCTCAAAGCATAAATTACCAAGGGTAATTCCCATATTCTTACAAACAAGAAAAATGAGTGAACCACCACCCATAGAGGACTCAACACTAGTAAAAGTACTCTCAAAAGATTTTATAAACTCTGTGGTATGAGCAAAACTCCTAGAAATGAATGAATGCATCGCACTCGTATCAAATAAAACGTGACCCATGTGTCCCTGAATAAGGAACTTACCCTCAATGGCTGACAGTGCCGACAGAGCCGGAGGAAGCATAACATTATGAACATGATAAACTCTCCCATACTGTAACTGACCCTACTGTGGAGGGCCAACTGGGTTAGGTACCTGTGGAGTAAACTGAACATATGGCGACTGAGGGGCTCTAGGAAACTGTCCCCCAATCAACTGAGGACATTCTTTCTTGTCATGAGCCACTTCACCGCATTGGAAACACCGACACAAAATATTATCCACATTTTGGCCCTGATTATTTCTAAACTAATTTATACCTTGGCCCTCATGGCCTCTACCTCCTTGACCACCCCGGCCTGCCTATTTTTGTGGGGCACCCCGACCGTGCCTAGTATTAGGGTTCCCCGTATTGAACCCGATAGAACGTTGCCTCTTTGACAAGTCCTCTTATTGGGGATCACTTTCTTTTTGCTTAATACCTGAAGACTTGGACGAGGGAAAGACTCCTAATCCACTCCCACTACCTCCAGGCCTTCCCACTTGCCCCACGGCGGTATCTTTCTTGCTATTTTCCACAAACAACCTATGCTCTTGGCAATGAAGTAGAGTTGCATTCATTACCTCACCAAAATTTTGCAATGTCGAATTACCCAACAGATGTTGTCGTGTTCTCCAGTTCAAGCCTCCCATAAACTTAGAAACCTTCCTTTCTTCAGGAGTCACCTCATCCGGTACAAAACTTGCTAATCGGGTGAACTCCTCTTCATACTCAGCCATGGATCTCTCCCCTTGTACAACATCTTAAAGCCTCCTTCTCATCTCCCTTTGAACTACGGGAGGAAAATACTTTTGGTCAAACAAGACCCAGAATTCTATAATCATCATAGTATCTCTTTGTTCTGGTGTAGTCATAGACTCCCACCAATGCAATGCGGCCCCAACAAGTTTAAAAGTAGCAAGGATTTGTTTCTTTTCTACACTACATTCTACCATATGTAGATGGCATTATATATCTTTCTTCCACCGATTTGACCCTATAACATCCGAGCCTCCATCAAATTCTGGGGGTTGACACTTTAGAAAATATTCCCTAGCTCTCTCCCACGGAGAAGGACCCGTAGGATCTTGGACATCTTGTGCTCGCTGTTGAGCTTGGGGCATTTGTTGAGCCACTGCTGTCATGTCCGCATTAACGGCTTGAGCCACCATGTTAACTACATCAACAGCATTAAATGTTCCTTGTGGCGGCGGTGGAGGACAAACCTCCTCTTCTAAAAATCTATTATTTCTCGCTGGGCGACCTCTCTTAGGCGGCATCTGAGATGGAGAAACGATAAAGTTAGAATAATATATAAAACAATCTATCTTGCAGAATATCGTAGACATAAGCAACAAAGTAGTCCTAACATTAGGCTCTACATCAAAGAACGCTACGGTAGAATATGAAAAGTCCACATGGATCCTAAAGACTCTAAAACCTGATGCTCTGATACCATCTGTGACAACTCATGATCCGAAATAAGGGGTGGCCAGCCCGATACCTCAACATAACAAAATCAAGGATGGAAATCATTCCCAGCAACACAACAATAAATTAGGTAGACGAGAAAACCACCCAATAAATCAGAAGACGGGTTGCCAAATTTTAGTTTTATTAAAGGTTAAGGAAAAATAAATTTAAACAACCCAATCCTTAATAAAGTGGAATTCCAACATAAACTTATATTACTACTAAACAAAATGCAATAAAGGGACCGAATAAGTTGTTGGTCAACAGTTACATCCAACGTATTAAAACAGTTCAATAATATACATAATACATCCATTAACAATTACAAAAGCTTTGTCTACCCGCCCGAATGAAAGACCCGATCGTAGCTAGAATTCAAAAATGAAAGCGTCTAACAAAGCATCCTGTGATAATCTGCAAATTCTCAAAGCAACTCAAAAGCAAAGGAATCGAAATATCACAACGTGCGCCCTTACGGAGGAGCACCGGAGTGGATATAATAACATGCACAAACATGAAAAATGAACGGGTCTGGGTCCGGTTTATATGTGATTACCAGAAGAATAAGAAGCATGATAGATAAGAACAATAAATCATGAATGCAGTGGATGCAAATTTAACAACCTAGTTCAAACGCATGATAAGGCAATTTAACTAATTCTAGTAGTGTGAACATATACAAGATAATTTAATTAAACATCATTATTCCCCATATCTTTGCCTTTTTCCATTCCTTCATAGGAATATAATTACCATCATATTTTCATATGGAAATTCACATATATCAAGTCCCACTTGATTTAGAATGGTTATATTCTTATACATATAACGATTCTAAGACCGCCACTCTGAGTTTCCCCACTGGGCGCGCCCCTAAATAATTCTTATCTTCTAGGGCCTATCTATAAAAGACAACCTGGGCACCTAATCGCACATCTGGAAGTGGACATATGCCTGCGAGTGAGTCATAACCACACCCGGAATTACCTCACTAGCGCAGAAAAACATATAAAAATCCCACATATGGTCGAGGACTATAGTCTCCCTGCATTCATTAGTCAAGGGACATCACCTCATGCGCGAGCTTCCCTTATGATAGTATTTAGAGAGGTGTGTTTAAGTAAATTAGCATTTACCAATTAAACCTCATTATCATTTTTCATTTATTACATGTATATTTCATTTTATTTGAAACCATTAACCTTGAATATTTTCATTAATATTCGTCATATTTTAAGTCCCGAATTATTTTCCAAATGATCACCAACATCTTACAAGTCCCAAGATATTATATGCCTCAATAGGGCTTCAAAAATCTCCACATATGGGCTTATAACTCTCCATTCCTAATAATATATGAAAGGAAAACTAATGCCTAAACATCACTTTTGGTACCCATTGAATAAACCCCAACTGAACCCATTCAACTCTAGGTTAACGACCAGACTCAACAAAAACTCTAGGATTCTAAGTTTACTTCATACAAGAAGGTTCCTAGTCCCTAATTAAAAGAAGAAACCTAGGAAACAAAAATAATATTTTAAGGGTGAGAAACAGGGGACCGGTCGACTGGTCCTGAGTCCGCGGTCGATTGCGTTTCAATATTTAGCCTAGTAGGAAAGCAAAAAGTCCAGGAAAGAGGGGGCCGGTAGATCGGCCACGAACCTGCAATCGACCGTGCTCCATAATTTAGGCTTTGGCAGGAAAACAGTGTGCCCTCCCCCAAAGCCCTCGTCGATCGGTCCTGGACAGGCAGTCGATTGGTCATAGCAGACCTAAGACCCCTTTTCTTCTTCCAACCACAAAAACCCTCCACATTTATTACCACCAACATATTTTCAATGCATCCAACAACCAAAATTTATGCCAATATCAATTCCAATCAACCTCCAAAGATTTAAAGCCCATAAATCCAAATAAAACCCTAACTTTCTTAAACCATAAATAAATCCACAACTCTCAACACTACTTATTTAACTTAAATCACATACTCGCAAGTAGAAAACTTGCCTCAAGGTTGTAAATTCAGATTTGGTGAGGATGTAGGCTAGATCACACTGCAAATCTTCAATCTCTATTTTTCTCCTTAGGTTTTCTCCGTCTCTCTCTCTTTTTAGGCCACTAATTTCACTTAAGAGTAATAAGTGGATTTCAAGACATAAAACGTGCCTTAGTATATAATTACAAACTTAAGTGATCAATACCGCGATAAAATATTACGCAACTACACATTTAAACTAAAACCAGTCAAAAGTGCCCAAAAACCTCAAAATACAATATGGCACATAATTTGACTATCTCGCACATTTCGGAACTAACTATGTCCTCCAAATTATCATTTGGAAATTTTATAATTCATTTTAAGTTCCGGTTTCATTTTAAGTCAAAATGTCATTTTAATTCTTATGACATAATATAACACAACATAGTAATATTTACGTACACATAAATACACAACATCTTAGTAAATATTAACTTTTCTTCACAATATTAATACTTACTCCACCTTCCAACATTTTATATCTAATTACTATACCTAGAAAATAAATATAAAATAGATTCTCAAAAGGGAGGGTTATTATAACTACATAAGATTCAATTGGAAATTTGGGTCCTTACAAATCTCCCCCTTTGGATTTTCCCGGACAAAAACCAAACAAAAATCCTAAAGGGCCGTCATGCTCAACTGGACTAAAAAAGATCCCACCCAAAATAAAAATACAACAATGCTTGACTCAAACCACTTAGCTCTCTTTGCCGCTTTAAATAGATAACGCTACAAAAAAATTCATGCACGCTTCGGAAAACCATTAAACCCATAGAGAATATTAAAATATTAAATGCAATTAAAATAATTACTCCCCCTAAACTAGTTCTTCCCTTTCACAAAATATGATCAACCTAATAATAGAGTGCTCCCCCCTAAGATAGATCTCCTAAATTAAGATACGATTACAATAGGATTAGATACCATTTCTCTCCCTATCATTCTCCCCCTTTTTTCCAGGAATAGACAAAGGATAAAAGAACTACTAAATTACTCATTTCTCCCCCAATTTAACATTTCTACCCCTAAAAACTACATAAGGGATATAAATATGGGCAAGCAAGTAAACATGATGGAGCATAAAGTGATAAAAACATTAAAGCATATGGGCAACAATAAGATAACTAATCAATATAACTATTTACGCAACAAAATAGATACCAATTATGAATTAGAAGTATAGATGGACTAGCACGCAAGGCAAAGACTCAACAATAAAAAATACCATATATACGTATACATAATGAATATCACTAAGGCACACGCACATATACACAGGTATAAATACACGACACAAAATACATTAAGCTTTTCACACTCGTATGGAAAAAATGTGTCCAAATACATGTGGTAACGAAAGTGTAGGGGTGTGAACTAGTAACAATTAAATTTTTACCTAATCACTTAAAACATGTTCACGGAGTTCTTTGTTCATTGAAAAATTTGATTATATTTAGATATATCCTCACGTGACAATATAAATTGAACTCAATGAACACACATACACAATGCACACAAGCCTAGGATTTTGATGATTTTACAAACCAATAGAGTCATGACACTATAAGCTTAACTAGGATTCAAAGTCATCCTACAAACCCGTTAATATATCAAACCAAACTCCTCAGAATTTTTCTTCTATTTTCTTTTGAACATATTAACTAAACTATTTTGGACTTGCCAAATATTCTTTTTAATGCCACATTTGTTAAGGCCTAAAATTCAATGGTGGCTTTTCATGCCAAGTAATTTTGTCTTTCACAGACCGATTCCATTGATAAACAAATACACCCGATAAACATAATTTTCTATTTTTAAATCCAAGAAACGGTTATTACATGCACAAATCCTCCATAGTCATAGAAAAATGTAGATGACTAAATCGATAAGAGAACATATCACTTAGCTCAAATCTACATGAGACATTTAAATTTCAAATGAGCTCGTGCATGTGTGAAAAGAGGTGTATAAAAATAGAATCCATTAAGAAACACAAAATTCAACTACTCCATGCATGCATGATAAAGAACATTTTAAGGATTGACAATCTTAACCAAAAGTTCTAGCCACATGGAAGCGTAAAGGAAAAGATTAAAACACAAGTATGTGCCACATAAAGTGTGTCAAACTAAATTACACAAAACAAATATTTTTTAGTTTTTCAAATTTTTAACCAAACATACAAAAATATTTACTCAAAAGATAAACAAAAATCGTTTGTATTTTCAATTAAGCAAAAATAACTCACAAGATAAAACACAAATGATACACTAAAATCTTTTTTGTATTTTTCATTTAAAGCAAACTAACATAAAATAAATATAATACAAAATATAAACGAGTCATAATTTCTAGCATGAGATAAGTCATAAAGTAATGACTAGAAAATGACTAAGCATGATTACAACTAGCAAGGATATATCAGATAAAGCAAAAAAAGCTAGAGTATGCAAACATCTAACAAATTCTACCTTTAGATTTAGCAAGTGAGGTATCATGTGAAAGTAAATGAGAATATAAAATCCTTTCTTGAAAATCTACCAAGTCGGATCTCCTAACCCAAACGAACGAAGAATGGCAATATATCAGGAATTTGGAATCTTTGCTACCTCAGTTACCTTATTTTTTTATTTCCTAGAAATTCTATAGAGATCAAAACAAAACTTCCTAAGATGACCATTTCCACCACAATGTGAACAAGTAAAGACGCGTCTAAAAGTGGTACCTAAGTATTGACCTCTAGAAGCTTTCCTAGGTGATTCTCTCAAAACATTGGTTTTCTCTTTATTAGTTAAATCATGACAAGTATCGAAGCCTAAACCACAAGTGTCATTTTTTATTTAAACCGTTCCTAAGATTTTATCTAATTTATCCGAACGACACTCCAAATCAAATTTGACTTTACTAGAGTTTTTAATTTATTTTCTAATTCTAAAATGTTAGACTCTAATAAAACATTTCGCTCTTCAAATGCGAGAAGCTATTTTTTTAAGAATTCCATTAAACCTTTAAGGCTATCTCTCTCACCTTCTACATATTCAAGCTTCTCTCAAAAAGCTCTCTCTCTCTCGTGTCCTAAGGTCATTAACTAGCTCACTCTCATCAACGACCTTAGCATGCTCTATTAAACTCGCTTCTAACTTCAAATTTGCCCTTTTTAATTTTATAGATTCGACATATAATTCTTGAAATACAAATTGAAGTTCACTCACGTCAACCTCATTTTTACTTTCACTCTCTCTCTCTACTCCACTATATCTACCATCATCCTTTTAAGCTTCACAAATAAAGGCCTCGGAAGTGTCATGATTTGAGATGTCATCGTCGGATAATTTCTCACTATCACTCTCATGACATGCCATGAATGCAGCACAGTTGCGCTCAATGGGGGAATCAGGTTCCTCTTCCTTATCAGTATCACTAAGGCTAGAATTGTAGGATATAGGTTGCTTACGCTACCCCCTTAGTTTAGTGGGGCACTCTCTCTCCCTATGTCCATAACCCTCACAGCCGTAGCACCTATTGGACTCGTCCCTATTAAGGTTTTCATTACAAGATTTAGGGATCATCTCGTCTTTGTCATGGTTAGATTTTTGAAATTTCTTATAATCCTTTTTGAACTTATCTTTGTTAAATTTAAGAAATTTTTGAAACTTACTAGCAAACATTGCCATATCTTCCGAGTCACTATCATTCTCATTATCCGAAACTACCTTAACCTCCTTTTGGGCTTTCAAAGCGATGCCCTTATCAATTTTCTTTTCATTGTTGGAGGGAAACATGTCTAGTTCATAGGTTTGTAAATCACCTACGACCTCTTCTAGTTTCATAAGAAGCTAAAGTTGGTAAAGTATTTAACACGATCACGTTAGGGACAAACATATCGGGTAAGGACCTAAGAATTTTCTTTACAACTCGATCGTCGGGTACTTTCTCTCTTAAATTAAATGATGATTTTACTATATCATAAAGTCTAGCATAAAATGCATCAAATGCTACTTATTCATTCATTTATATGGTTTCAAATTGAGTGGTGAGGTTTCGTAGTTTAGAATCTTTTACGACACTTGTTCCTCCATGGGTGAGTTTCAAGATATCCCAAGCCTCCTTAGAGGTTTTACATGTAATGATAAGTCAAAATTCATCTGGTTTGACTGCGTTAAATAAGTCATTTAAACCTCAGGAGTTAAAATTTTCTAGTTTTAATTCTTTCTCACTCCATCTCTCGACGGGTTTGGGGACACGTACGTTTTCTATGAGCATAGTAGGTGGGGACCACCTATTAACAACTGAAAGCCAAACCCTCTCGTCTATAGCCCTAAGTGACGAACGCATACGAGATTTCCAATATGCATAATTAGAACCATAGAAAATAAGAAGTTTTGAAAACAGGGAAAAATCCATATTTAAAAAAAAAAAATGAAAAGAACCTTAACGAAGTAAATTATCGCTCCGACTCCGATACCACTTGATGGAACACGAGGCACCCAATTTTAAAATCCTTTAAATTCAAGTGATGGTTTAGTTTTAAAAAAAATAATCTTTTCAAGATTCACAATTAAAGTAATACAATTTTAATTCTTTCAAAATTAAAATGAAACTAAACCAATTTCAGTTTTCTCAAAATTAGAATTTCTCTTAAAAATAAATTGTGAATTTTTAACTTTAAGCCCAAATTTCATTTAACACAAGTCCTATAAATTTTCCTAACAGTAAATATTCAATTTTTGCAAATTGGGCCAAACTAAATTTTATCAAATTAATAATTAATAACTTGAATTAAATTAACTTAAATTTTACCCAAACTAATTTTTGCACCAAATTAAATAAGAGTAGTGAATTAAACCATATTTTATCTTTTAGTCCTAAGCATGCGTTCTAGGTGATTTTGCGAGATAAAATAAATTCATATCACACTACGTCGCGATGTACGAGGAAAACCTAATTGGGAAAAACGACGGACGGCCCTAGCCTTAAGTCCACTAAGTACGGAATTTTTACAACTACAAGACAAATGACGTACTCAAATCGACTCAACTCCTTCAAGCCCCTGACGCGTCTTCTTGTACCAACCTCTTCTTAGTTGATAATCCCGAAACTCCACCAGAACCTTGGAATCGACCAATGAAGCTTTTGGGCAACCGTCGACCCACACCCGAAGCCTTTCTTTAAGTGGGAACGCCGCAACAACAAACGTGTCTTCTTCTTTGAGGGATGTAGAAGAAAAACCCAAACAACTCTTTGATAGGTAGAGTAGAACCCGATGCCAAATGCTCCAAGCATGATATATATATATATATATACACACTAGCGGAATGCCCATTCCTGAAGGCACGGTGAAAATTTGTAAAGTACGTAATCGTAAAAGGCAAAATTTTCTAATGTACATAATTGGGAAATGGTAAAAATTTCATTCTCCATCAAAATAAAGTTTAATTCATAAATAAACTTACGTAATAGCATGTATAAACTAAATAAAATACATTTCATTCATTAACCAGAAATCCAAACCAAAAAACAAAAAATAAATGTAAAACAAAGAGATTTTTAAGAACAAAATAGAAAATAAATGAATAAAACATAATGGTATTCCTGATAACAGTATTCCTCGGGCATGGGCGTGGTTTGGATCTCTTCGTCTCACCGTTTCAGGTTTCAGGCATGTTGGTAATTGATTTGGAGCATATGGTACATCAATACTCATGCTATTTCATCATCTCATTTTTCGCATTACATTGCATTGTGTGTCCACACTATACTCGTCGTAACTTTTTGAATGGAACTGCTGCTTCATAGTATCATCATCGCAGAATTTACAGTGGGTTCACTCCGGACAACCCAACGCATCTTAGTGGGAAGATATATGAGATGATGGGCATGGATTTTTCAGGCCAGTGGTCAACACCAATTAGTGGGTTTTGACATCAATCAGCCAACACCCACACTTTAGAAATGCTAGAAGTAGAGGTAGTCGAGCCACCTGAACTTAATACTCAGAAATGAGGAATGCACATATTAGACATTGGTTTTATCTTTGAGCAATCTATCAATTTTTTAACAAAAAAAAATATATATTCCATGATGAAAAGTAACAATATATATTTGAGAGACCGTGCTAATGTCATCATAATCAGTAGGACTGAAGCTAAATCACTAAGGGTATTCAAGAACTACAAAATTATAAAATAATTAAAAGAAATCATGCAATAAAATAGTAAGAAATGAACATGTGACCTTAAATAGTAGGAAGAAGGTTGTTCTTGAGCCCTCCTTGAAAGATGGGAATGATTGCCAATTGATCAAAAGATGCCTCGAAAGTTGTGTCCTCCTTATTGTCGGCCATCCAATTTTTTTCCAGACCATTTTTCTGAATTTTATGTCTTAGAGGCTAATGCTCTTATACCATGAATATTTTTGGAGAAAAGAATTCTTTGATTATTTCTTAAAGAATGTATAGGATTAAGTAGGAGAGAAGACCACAATCCGATAACTTCTTCCATAAAAGATAGGCATCTAAACTGCTCATAATCTAAATAGAAATATAATCTCTACAAAATAGGACAATAAAAAAAAATACCTAACTAATTGATTGGGCATCTCGAGATTAACTGGGACTATCCTAGAAATCAGGAAATCAACTTCGGATTTCCACAGATTTCTTATGCAAATAAAGGTCTTTAGTCCTCTAGCTAGGGGTATAAAATGACCTATGCTACTCGAGTTTGTCTTGGCCAAGGCTTATTTGAGATTGGTTCATATGAATAACTAAACCAAGCTAGAACAATTCTCAAGATTGTTAAATTAGTGAGCTCGGCTTGATTAGCTCATAAACACTTCAAAAACTATATAACAAAATTAAGCTACTTTAGGTCGGGTCAGTTATAAGCAAGAAACTAATTTGAAATTGTCTATGTAGTTTTAGAAAGTAAGTTTAATCACATTTTAAAGCTCGATATGTTTAATCAACCAAGAACTTGTCACTCATTAAAGTGATTGCTAAGGGAACCACAACATGATAATTGTTTTCCAGTTGATTGAAATTTGATTCTGTTCTCAGCCATGGCCTAATAGGAGGGGAGATTCCTCGTTTTTCTTTTCCAAGTCCAAACTTGTTCAATTTCAATAGTACGTCATTTAAACTTAGTAACATTCATTAAAAGGAGAGATTTAAATAAACCAAGATGTTGTAAACACATAATTCTTGTTGCGTATTAGGAGAAGAACACATAAAAAAGAAAGAGGTCCAAAAATCTGATATCAAAGTAGTATATATCACCAATAAAGGCCATCATTGGGATGTTGTTGCCACACGTCGCAACATATATCAACACTAACTACAGGATGTGCAATCGCTTCCATAATAGAAGGCCGACAAATGTTTCATGTGCATTAAAGATGTGCAATTGCTACCATAATAGAAGGCCAAAAAATTATCAGGATTTATTGTTCATTATTACTTACAGTAATTTTTAAATCATAATATATAATATCATTGTCCATGTGGAAGTTATGGATATATCTTACTTCACTTCATGATTCTATTCGAAACCTTGTGCTTTCCATTAATTCAAAATGTCATTGCTGAGTTAATATTGATCAAGATTAAAACGTGTAATAAGAAAACTGTAATAAAATCGTGATCAGTAGACCATCACTGAACTTGTTTGTAGTGCCTTATGTTAAAACTGTAATATAAGATAAGCTCACATAAAAATCATCATAATCTAATTTTTTATATCTATATGTTACGATGAGATCTTTATATCTACATGTTACGATGATCAAGCATTATAATCTAATTTTTTATAGTCAGTAAATGTTTCGACTTGCAAGGAAGGAGTGAGAGGAGAAATTTAAGGCTGAAGTAGCTGTTGATGCAGATTTTGTGTCCTCAGCATCCAACTTTGCCAATCTTCTCATGATTATTTCCTTACCTTCTCTATGGATGATTTCGAAGCTTTAGGAAGTTTTCTTGTGACATCGTCAATCCCACCAATGGTAGGGGAAAGGCCATTTTTCTCAAATGTTGCTAGGACTCATTTTATTGCCGGGCAGGATTCCCCGGCTTTAAAAATTGATGAAGCTCCTCGTGCTCTGCCTAAGCGAAAAACCTATTGAATCAAAAAGGATGAATGAGATAGTTATTCAATGACATTCTCCACCCATATAACCAACCATGTCATTGAGTAAAGCACAAAAAAACACCAATATTCATAATAGAGATCATTTAAAGGAATTGCATATATATATATATATATATACACCGATTCCCAAATTTGAAAACAACAAAGATCATATAAGGACATCCAAATGCAAACCGTATGTAGAAAAATTACAATCTTAATAATAGACATGTGCAGGAAATAGTTCTCTTCTTCGTCCCTCTAAATAATAGACATGAGCATGACATCATGTCTATTATTTACATGATCCATAATCCCTCAAACTTTCATGATATATAATCCCTAAAAAAAATAGTATTTACTTTCATCCTTCACAGCTTGACTTCAACTTTGAAAATATCCTAAAAATACTTACCATTGTCAATACATTTTGGGTCTTACCCCTGGGAATCCAATTATAGAAAACATCCTAAAAATACTCACCATGTTAAACATCTTAAAAATACTCACCAAATTTGTACAAAACATCCTAAAATGAAGTACAAACTGTTAAAAATGAAGATTTGCAGTATAAACACATTACTAAACTATTAAGAGATCAGTGATAAAAACTAATGTATTGTGTTAAACTATTTTTCATTGTACGTCAATTCGAATTGTATTTTTATTAGATTCATCTCGAATAACAAGACCTAGGTTCCTATGTCTCATAAATTCACCCTATGATGCCTAACAATTAGTATCAATCAGCAAAAAACATAGATAGAAAAACAAATTGAGTTCACACAAATGTATCCTTACATCTTTCAGCATGTTAGAATAATACTTCCAGACTTTAGTTCTCTACACAAACATACTTAAGATAGCAGAGATAAATAAACCAAATGTACACACTGAACATTTATAGAAGAACAAATTGAGTTTGAAACTTAAAAAATATAGAAGAACCCACAAAACCCAACCTCTTAATAGAAACCTGAATATACAATTAAATAGAAAATAGAGTTTGTAAAAAACATAAATAAGTAAATAAGCAAGAATACCAAAATGTGCACACTAAACTTCAATAGATGAATAAATTGAGTTTGAAACCATAAAAACATAGAAGAACCCACGAAACCCAACCTCTTAATACAAACCTGAGTTTATAATTAAATAGAAAACTGAGTTTGTAAAAAATGTAATGCATAAGTAATTAAGCAAAATACCGAGTTTGCCAAGTAAAACCTTTTAAATGTACGAAACCTAATATTAGCCAACCTGGGAATACCTGAGAGTGTAATGAATAAATTCAAATATCAGAACTAAGAAATCAAAAATTAGAGAATGTAAATAAGTAAATAAGTAAATAAGATATGAGTTTGTAATGAATAAAAGAATACCTGAGCTAAAAAACCCAAAACTGATTTACATCGCTAGATAGTGTTTTGAAATTCAACCAACACAAACTAAAATCCAAAATATCAAACCAAAAGACTAAATAAGAAATTATATCTACATAAGAATCACATGCATAAATGTTGAAAGTCATGTTAATCACATGATTCTCATCCAAATATTAGGGTTTATAAAACTTTAATTTGAACCAAAAAAAACCACAAAATCTCAATTGAACAAAGAGACGGAATGTTTACTTGATGAATCTGCAAAAAAATGTGAACCAAGCATGAACCGAACATTAACTTATGATTTAATCAACAACAAAAAATTGAGAACCTATAATGGAGATGGAGATTGAAATGGAGATGGCAATTGTACCTGGAATATGAGGTTGAAGAACAGAAAACCTAAGATGGAGGTCACACTTGCTGCTAATTCAAGGAGAGAAAAATGAAGAAATGCAAAATGGAGAGAGAGAAAGACGGGTTAAAAAAGGGAACTCATGTACTTGCGTGTACTTTCTAGAATTGGATCGTTGCCTTGTTGGTTCAATCATAACCTCTAATTAAGGTATCATCTTATTGAATAGTGTCAAAACTTTTACTCCTTATTATACAGATATATAAATGTAGAATACTTGGATTTAAACTAAACAATGGGTGTATGTGTTTTAGAAGATCGTTTATTGACAAAATTGAAACACACAAACTTGAACTTTTGTTGGTAGAATTTTTTCTCTCAAAGGCTTTGGAAATCTCACAAGTTACATCAAAAAAGTTGGTTACAGCATATATTAAATCTGGCAAACGTTAGAGGGGAAAATAAGTGGGAAAAGTGGGAAAAACTTCTAATAAAATGTTCCTGCCAAATCTCGTTCGAATGACTTTTTCGTTGGAACGACCTTTCTAACGATAAGTCTGTAGAAAAAAGTTGATCTTGTTAGAAGTTCTCGTTCGAACGACTTGTCAGAAAATATAATTCTTCATTTTCATCCCAAAACTTTTATGTAAAAAACTAAAATAAAATTTTCTGAGTAAACTAAAGTCATTAAAACTATTTAAAAAAATTAATAAAATACACCCAATTAAAATATCCAAGGTTCTAAATTTGAGTAATTGCATTCATACCTTTTAGAGGCCTTGGAACAATGTGATGTTGATGATGCATAAAACGGCAAATGAAGTTCACATGAAATGATGGCTGCTACGTCTTCAACTTTACACACCATAGGCTTGAAGAATACTCATGAATACTATCCTACGGCTCAAATTTTGTTTTTCGGAATTCAGACAACACTACATAAGACTCAATTCGAAATTTGTGTCCTTATAAAACTACAGTAAGACTCAATTGGAAATTTGGTCCTTACAAATCTCCCCCTTTGACTATTCCATGACAAAACCAATAGTCAAATGCCTAAGCCTAGCCACCAAGTAGTATGATGCCTAAATCCCATCCCATAAAACCCAAATATAAAATTACATCAATAGTACAGGATAAGACTCTTCAAGAATGGGCCGACAAGCATGAAATTGTCTGGAATGTCTGAATGTGATGTAGACTTCAAATCCCGAATATCTTTAGGCATACCTACACACATGAAATAAACATATACCAAGTGAAGTATAGAGGAAAAAATATATAAATCATTATGAAATATCAAATCCAACTCATTTATTATATCAGTAAACATGATACTAATATGTAAACATGATATAAACATGATACCAGTATGTGAAATAAAACTCACAAAACTCCCTCTACATCACATGCATCTCTCCCCCTTGTGGATCGAATAGATAATCTGGTGAAAAGATAAACAAATCTAACATCTGATATACCAATTTGATTACATTAACTCATATTATGTTGGATAAACATGAAACAACCAGCTAAAAATGATCAAGTAATGTCAAATCAGTAGCTAGAAAATAATGAATCACACAAAAGAAGCAATCAATTAAATCATGTGTCATTAAATGTATCAATGCAGAAAAATATTAAATCGCTAAAAGAAGACTACATAAATGGACACCCAGTACCCAAATATGAATCAATATGCAACAGGGTACTGAAACAAAATAATTCAACCGACAAAGGTCAAAGCTGGTCATGGAGTTGTAGTTCGATATCTGGTCATATGAATCAATTAAATCATGTTGCTTGAACGAGAAGAGACATTGCTCAAATGAAGATAGATGTCCTTAGAATGACATGATCAAACATTCACTGATTCCCCCGAATATTAAATAATGGTTCCCAATGGAAAATTTTCATAAAAAAATTGACTGGGAGAGGCACAAAACTGTAAAACAGAAGAAAAAAAGTAGAAAAACTAAAAAAATAAAAAAACAAATATGAGTAACATGCTAACATAGTATCCATGTGCTAAACATGAACACATAATGAATGTGTGTGAACTACAACAAATGAATCACAATTCCAACACATCGAAACGATCACGAAGCTCTAATCAATAGCAATTTATCATCAAAATTTTTTTATAGCCATATGTGTAAATTATAGTATGAGCTTAATGAACTAAACAAACGTCATGCACACGAATATAGGATTTTGACGATTCTACAAACTATCCTGACACGAATTTTCAACGTTAGGATTCTTTGTGCAAACCCGTTTCAAATTTTTAATCCATCCAAACTCCCTTAAATTTATATCATATTTTCTTTTGAATGAACTAAATGAATATGGCCCATTTTTGGCATATGATTATTTTTATTGCCTTATGATTTTTTTGAGCCTTTTTTAAATGGTGGCTTTCACGACGAGTCAATTTTACACTCTCACAACCCTTTCCTGTGAACAATTATTAATTTTTGAATTTAATACTCACGGTGAATGATTATTACATGCACACATCTCCTTAAGTATACTTACGCATAGATGACAAAATTGAAATAAGAACGTCTCACAAAACTCAAATATGCAAGAGTATTCAAACATCCATATAAACTCGTGCATGTGTGTAATCATGGCATATACACAAAGTTGAATCAAAATGAATATCAACTTCGAAACGGCCCAATAAAACAATGGTCAAGATCATTATAAGCATAAAAAATAATGACCAAATGTCCTAGTCACATGGATAATGGAAGGAAGGCGGTCCAAGCACACCAATATTCCACATCAAACATGGTAACTCACGATACAAAGACAGAAATGAAAATATTTTTGGCTTCTTCAAAATATTTTTACTCAAATAAAAGCAAATTATTTTTGTGTTTTCTCAAAATTTTTAAAAAACAAAAATCTTTTTGTATTTTTCAATAATTTATCAAAAAAAAATATTTTTGTATTTTTCAAATAAGAAGCAATAAATGAAAAATATAATACAAAGTGAGAAAGCATGGCAACACACTTAACTTTTAGATTTAGCATGGGGAAGAATCAAATGCAACCAAATGAGAACCATCAAGTTTTATTCGGGGCAACATTATTTCTGAACTTCCTAAACTGTCGAGGATCATTCGTAAGGTCATAGCAAAACTTTCTAAGGTGACATTTCCTACCAAAAAGCGTGCAAGTGTAGAGATGGTATGGAAAGTGACCTACATGTGGACCTTTTTTAACATTCCTGTGTCGCTTTCTCACACGTGAGGGGGGAATGGGAACAACACGATCATCGAAGACAATACCAACCCTATCTCTCTTAATTTGGATGGTGCCTAGCATCCTATCCAATTTCTCACTTCCAGTCTCCAAGTCAAACTTAACTCTAGATGAGGCTCTCAAACTGTCCTCCAACTCTATAGTCCTAGACTCAATTAGACGCCTAGACTCCTCAAACTCTAGAAACCCTTTTTTCACGGCCTCCACCAAACATTTAAGGACGTGTCACTCTTTCTCGACGTACTCTAGCTTCTCCCTAAACTTCTTTTCCTATGCCCTAATATCCTGAATTAACGCATCAATATTTTCTACGGCACGCTATTTCAACTTAGATTGTAATTTCGAGTTTGACTTTTTCACCTTTACTGTCTCTTCAAACAACTCTCTGAATGCAACTTGAAACTCTCCTATGTAGATCTCCTTCTCCTCTCTCTCATCACCCTCACCCTCTCGAAAAGTACTCTCAACAGCCTCAAAAGTGTCATCCACATGAGTATCCTTGGGGGAAGATGTATCATCGTCGCTCACATGACATGCCATAAACGCAACAAAGTTACACTCAATGGGGGAATCATCTCCCTCATCCGGTTCATTATCACTTAAGGTGGAGTTGAATGCTATTGGATTCTTGCCCTCTTTATTGAGTCTAATGGAACACTCAACTACTTTGTGACTATACCCCTCACATCCGAAACACCTATCAGACTCATGTCTCTTAGGTTTATCACTCTTATCCTTAGGGGTGGAGTCTCCCTTATTCTTTAATTTCTCAAACTTTTTTTCATCTTTCAATTTCTTTTGGATTTGAAGAAAATTCTTGAACTTTCTTGCCAACAAGACGACATCCTCAAAGTCGAAATCAGAATCGTCATTCGAAACTTCTTTCAAAGAAATGCCTTTTTCTTTCTTTGGCACTTTCTTGGAGGTAAACATGTCAAGTTCATAGGTTTTAAGGTCTCCTATGATCTCTTCTAGTTTCGACGAGTTAAGCATTCCAAGGGAATTGATAACAGTCACTTTCGCATCAAACCTACTCGGCAACGATCCCAAAATTTTCTTAATTACTCGATTATCAGAAATTTTCTTACCTAGTTAAATTCCGCATTAAAAATCATTCATAACCTAGTGTAAAACTCATTAAATGTCTCACTCTCTAACATCTTAGGCGTCTGAAATTGTGTAGTGATATTTTGTAACTTAGACGCCCTAACTGTGCTCGTGCCCTCGTGAGTGAGTGCCAGTGTATCCCAAGCTTCTTTCGAAGATTCACAAGTCATGATACGATTATACTCTTCAAGTTTGACATGTGAGGAAATAACGTACAGACCTTTAGAGTTATACTTTGCAAGCCTATGTTTTGTCTCAGTCCATGACTCAACGGGTTTCAAACTAGTGACCTCACCATCTCGTGTGATAGGTGGTGTCGAACCTTTTTCAACCGCTAACCAAACATGCTCATCAATAGATTTTAAAGAACTTCTCATTCGCACTTTCTAATTAGCATAATTAGTTCCATCAAAAACAGGGCTGTGAAAATTATTAGAACCACCAAAATTAATCCTTGCAAGAAAAACGGGATCAGAAATAAAAAAAATATATTTCTAGATATGATACAAATTTGTATCTCCCCAAAAATAAAATAAAAAAACTTTTACTTGAGCGAAATTAAGTTAAGGATGAATGCAAATCGACTATCTCTTTTTGAAAAAACTATTTTCAATTATATCAAACCATGTTGTGATGAAAATTAACTTAACCACATTTTAACTTGTTTAACCATAAGAATGAAACTAGTGATTAAAGCAACTAAAATAAAGTAAAGCAATACTCACAACGTCGATGTATAAGGAAAAGCCCAATCAGGAAAAAACCTCGGACGGCGCAAGCCTGACAATCACTATGATAATGGTTTTACAGAGTTATATGGTAGTCTTATACAACGACTCAATCCACCCACGAGACTTGACAATCATCTGACCTTCTACCAATCTTTACAGTGCCCACGTAGAAAGCAACCTTCTTTTACGATGCTCATCGACAACACATGCCTCCACAAGTGTCTCGGTGCCCACCGATATGGCCTCTGTCGTCTACAATGTTGAAAATCAAAGTAACCTTCTTTGTTTATCCACCGCAAATCCAGCAATGTTCAAGTGTTGAACAAACCCAACTTCATGCAACAAAGATCACATAAACATATGGTAAAGATAACTTGGATCTTTGTAAATTATAAGGATGTGTTTAAGCTTTTAACCATTAGAAAACAATTACACAATCATGAAAAATTTCAAAACTAATTTCGTTCTACACACCCTTCGAGGAAATTAGAACACAACTTTATTTATACTTAATTCAAGGTTGTGTCAGTCGCTCGTTTGAGCGAGACACTGTGTCGTTCAAATGACATCAGGTCTCGTTCGAACGGCATCAGGTGTCGTTTGAATGGTGTCTCAATTAGTGTCTGATAATAATCCAACTTTGAAAATATAGTTTTACTAAAAAACAAATGTTATCCAACTCTAATCCGCCCTCATCTGATTAAAACGAAGTGCAAACACAATAAAACATTTTAAAAATATTTTCTTAAAAATAACATCCTTATTTTTGTAAAATTCTGAGTTTCACTAACATATTGCATTCATATCTATGTGATCTCGGAATGTAATAAAACTTTGAAGATGAGAAATTCATACCAATTAAACTTCGGCATGATTAATTCCTTGTAGCTTTGCCATAACGTCTTCAATTAATCTTCGACAAGTCAAAGTCTCATAGTGATAGGATAATAAAAATCTACTTCCGACTCAAACGTGTTTTGTTACAAGAATAAGTCAAAACTACATTAGGACTCAATTGGAAATTTGGTCCTTACAATATCTAAAAAGAGATGTAAAAATATTCATTTAAAATTTTAAATTGAGAGATTAGTGAATTAATTCACCACTGTGGAAAATAGAGAATTAAATTAATGTGCAAGTTTAATTAAAATTGATAAATGGATCTAACATCCTAGTTTTCTCCATTATTTTATATCCGCATTTTTAATCGTATATTTAATTTATTCTTATTTACTTCAAAACCCATTAACATCTATACACTCATTTGTCCAGTTGGACAGTAAATATTTAACAAGAATAAAAAAAAATCGTGGGGTTCGACCCGTACTTACAACTGCTATATTTCAATATCTCATGCACTTACTGTAATTTTAACATTTGAAATTCGACAAACATATATAGTCTCTTTTCAATTGGTCCCACTTTGGTTACGGTCTTCAAAATTATAGGAACTCTTTCCTTTAGATAGACATAAAATTCTTGTTGTATGGGAAGGTAAGTATCACCACCCGAGCACATGTAGTAAAGAACGGCTTACTCAATAACAATTACCAAACCTTTCACTTAAAGTTTCTACCAAGGCAAAATTGTCATTTTATACTGTAGCTAATAACAAGAAAGTCCTAATTTTCTTTTGTTTCATTATCACCCAATCTAGAAGGATAAAGATAACATAACTCCTCCTTTTATTTTTTATGACATGGTAACCCTAAAGAGTTATTCATAAAACAATCTCCTAATACAGTTACAGATGGTGATTGGAGACCATTCCCCTTAAAGCATAAGCTAAGAAATTAGTAAAGGTGGCATTCCCTATTGTGCTAAACTCCTGATTAATTTCGACCTCATGCATGGGACGTCTCATAAAGGAAATTAAAAAAATGAACCCTCCTGATACACTTCGGTCTATCCAAATCGATCATTTGTAATAATGCCTTGAAACCTCCAAAACGGCTATTGTTGTTGGGAATACAAACTCCAAGAAGTAAAGATATAAACTAATCAAAGAACTCAATAAGAAAAAAGGATAGACAGACGCACTCATGATCCCTAGGACACTAGAATCTAGAATGTTGTAATACAAACCATGACAAAGCATAAATTCCATATAAATACTAATCAAGTCCAATATACAAATTACAAGAATAAAAAATATATGGCAAGACTATCGGCATGAAGATAAACTAAAACTAAATAACTAATAGAAGTGAGATAATAAAAATAGAATAACATAAATTGTTTGTGATATAAATCGATCAATGGAACAAATAAACCAACAATGGAATAAAACTATATCTCAACTAATGATAATCATCTCTGAAACAAGCACCCCGTATGTTACAATATAATGAAATGGATACAAGTGACATATGAACTTCACTGTGAAGATTTTACATCCTAATAAGTAATACATAATGTCACCATAGATGTTCATCCAATGATCAACCCAAGTCTAAGGCTAAAACATAGCCTAAGACCTACAAATTAAGAATATTAATTGGGTTAACAATAATGGTATTTGGTGAAATATTATAACCTAATTTAGGTTACCATATTCCTACGCATCTTCTACTCTTTTTGAGTATATTTTTAGTTATTACTTACCAAACTCAATAACCTAATATATCATGTAGCTCTACTCCAAACCCCATTGGTGACCCATGCGATTGAAGATTAAATCACCATTCTTTAATCCTTATCTTTTTCGTTATTATATTAAACTTTTTTCATTATTTATTATTCCATTATAATGGCATTCTCATAGCTAATAATATCTTGTTAATTAACCATTTGTAGTTAACGAATTAAGAACCCATATCTTTAAACTATAGGAGTAGGATATCTCATGTTATAATAATGATATACTTGTTTGATGTGTTTTAAATGCACGAATCCGGAGTTATAAGAGTATATGTGTACATATCCCTATAAGAAACGATATGCATCACTAGTATATCACAAGAACATATACATTTATCACTAGTATCAAAACACATAATTACATATAGTGGGAGAAAGACAATAGCTCAATCAAACATCCACACCTAGGTACGCCCCCCTACATTTACAAGAAAATGAGATACACTCATGCAAGCAAATAATCAAGCCCTATCCTTGTTGCCTTCAGGAATCTCTCGCGCTTACTAGGTATAGTCATAGGGTTCTTCACACCGAAGACCTCATCACTCAAATAAGGTAAACAAAAAAAATAATCCCACAATTCATATACGTAACCACACCTTAGACTATACAATGACCACAAAAAAATAACAGGACTCTAGATGGCCAAATGTCTTTATTTAAAAGATCCATAAATTTATGTGTCGAATCGATTTTCCACTTTGCCAAATCGATTCATGTATGGGCAGAACTAAAGGTTCTCGAAATTCATAAAAATGGCAGCCCAACTCAAAATCCAATCAACCTACAAAACATTAAACTCATTTCAAACCCTCCTCCTTCATAAAATATTGGTATATTATCCCCCAAACACAAAATCTAAACATTTTCGTCAAAAAACATAAGAATAAAATGGCTAATTTCTAACTTTCTCTAAAGAACCCTAGCTTTGTAAATTTCAACCAAGTTCTTCGATTTTAATCCAATTCAATATATTTACAAGGGTGTTTATATAATTTTCATTGTTAAACATAATACTATGAATATTATAATGATTATAACCTCAAATCATTTTAATTTCATCTCTATGTCAATAATAGACTTAATAGAAATTTAACTTAAAATTTATGTTTTGTTAATTAAACAAAACCTATTATTATTAGTTTCGATTTCTATGAATGGGAACATAATAGAACAAATCCAATTACAATCCCTCACTTAGTAGAACTTTACTCTTGGTGGATTGACAAATCATGCTATAAAATCTTTAAGTATCTTCTCTCCTCTCGAGGCTCCTTCTCTCTAGCCCTCAATTGCCTCCCCAACATATTAAATGAGTTTAATGAAACCCTAATTGTAAGGAAGTAATTTTAAAAATGTCCATGGTAGAATCTAGGAATTTTTCTGTTTGACCTAGATCACAGTATGTATGTTTGATACTGCTACATTCGATTTGTCAACACGATCATCCACGACAGCCTTAATCGAATCCATGCAACCATCATCTTCACACATGCATAATGCTACATGCGACGTTCTTCTCAACTATTCCCACTACTCCGCTTCTCATAATTGGTAAAATGGTTTATTGGAGTTGTTTATATTTGCATAATTATTTGGGGATTTTTTAGAAAATATTTTTTTAAGTCTGATTTGTTTTTAACAAATAGCAAAAAAAATTCTATGTGTAGAAGCGGAGTTCCCTTGGTCGACGAGCTAGTGAGATCTCATTCGAATGACATCTCTCTGTCATTCAAGCGATATGAGGATGTCGCGCAAACTCGTTCGAACGGCGTCGTCGCCTTGATTTTTGTATAAATATCTAGGTTCATTCTAGACATTTTATAAGTCTTTTTTGCACACGATTTCTGCGTTTTACAGCCCAGAAAACAATCTTCATGTTTTAAGGTTTCATACCTTCTTTATTCACATAACCACTCCCATCTATGTATGTGAATCTTTAAACCATTGAGAGGATCATTTTCACTCATCTGCAGTAACTTGTGGAGAAGCCATCTCTTCTTCATTGCTGCACATCTGGAAGGAAAATTCCAGCTGACGACATCGGAACGGACACATGAGGGTATTTCATATGTCACTCTTATTTTCAGTATATTCCGTGTAAACCGTTCTTTTACAAATTATAGTGAAAATAAAAGGTTTTGCCCCTTTGGGGGATTTTTCCTCTTTTGTGTGTTTTTCTATTATTGAATGTTCTCGCATGATCATAGTGTCTTCAATCACACCTAGATGCATGTTTTAGGATTTAATTGGAAAAACTGAGTTTAATTAAATAATTTCTTTGTTTGAACGAAAGCGCACTTTTCACTAATGATCCCTCTTGGACTTTTAATCCTAAAATAGGGCTTCGACCCAATATATAATACAAGCAAATTATCCCAAAAGAACCTCAAAGTGACTGAAAACACTCCATAGGCCATACACTAACCCAAGAGAAATGAAACCCTGTATTTTAATTTGAAACCTAATATTTTATGCGTTCCATATAGTAACCTAGATTTTAATAACTCATATAATTAACTTATTAGACAAATTTCTAAATAACACAAATTACCAAACATGTCAATTATTTATTAATTTTGCGCAACACGACATTATGCAAAACTACTTCACTATCGTTGAATGCTGACAGTGAGGGAATTATAAAAATAAGGAATATGTTGACACCAAATCCCTGACCGTTCCGTAGTCTCCCATAATACCCACTCAAATTGATATAATTAATTAATTAATTAATTAATTTTGATGTATGAAGTTCACATTAAAACACAAATCCAATATCCCATAAACATATAAATTGGGATACTGTGTGTCCCATCAAGGATGAACAATTAATTTAAACATTTGAATAATTCAAAAAATATACGGGTTGTTACATATAGACCTGCAACCAAAGGCCTCCTTATCTTCCAAACATTCATAAGGTCCTCGCGATTGAAATGAGAAGTCTCCTTTTTTACTTTGACCCAGTTGAACAAAACAAACAAGAAAACAAATATTAGTATTTATTGAATCCAACCATCAACTAACAATGATATAATTTGAAGTAAGCGTATCGCCAACCTCTTGTCCTCCCCTTGGAAGGGCACAAAAATCCTTTGTATGGTTAACCACCTTCAGGAAGATGTGGATATTGACAATTTTTAGAAATGATTCATTGACACTAAAACCCCTTGTTGTAATTAGGGATATTAACAAAAAAATCATTGGATTTTCTTGCCTTCAAATAAAATACGATGTCCTTTATTTTTTACAACGAATAGCAGTATTTTGACTTTTGGAATCACTATTTTGGTTTCATACAATTAATTTAGTCTATGGATGCCATTCAAGATCTTCCACATGTTTAGATAACACTGAGTAGGAACCACATGGAAGAATTTTCCAAATTCTAAGAACAGTTGGGTGGGGAGAAACATTAGACACCCCTGGTCACTGAGATTGTATAAATCTAATTTCCACCTTCAACATTAAAATAATTGAACGAAGTACGGGCACACTCTACTGTCATCCAATCAGAAATGAAGTACTTACCCTTGAATTCCACTAAAGTCCTGTCGTTTACACTATAAACCATTTTCCTCAAACGCATAAGGAAAGAGGATAGAAATGAGGAAAATTGTATGATCATTGCAAGAAAATTTGAAGATGTGAAAGAGAAGGAAAATTACAACTGCAAAAAAAAAATCAGTAACATCCAATGCTTTGAATAGTTGAAGTGATGGCGCAAAATGGTGGTTAGAAACTTTTAAAATCTAGATTTAAATTTTAAGGCATCCCATCATGTAAAATAGAATTCAAGGCCATAACTGATGATGGCGCTTCGATTTTAAATGGGATTTTTACGAGTGTACCCCCAGCTAACTTGAGAACTTACAAGGGCACCCTTCAAGGGAATACATGGGAAAATAGATAAAAACCTAGATCCAAGAAGTTTTTCCAAGGGTGGAAAACACCATCTCAAACTATGACCAACCACTTATGTTGACCATCTAGTTTCTCAACCTCTTCACCCCATTCAAGTTGCGGGGCTATGGTAAAAGTTATGGGAGAATTATACGAACAACCCAAATAACGTGGGTCGGAGAAATAATCACCAGATATGATTGGATAGAGGATCAAAACTCAAGATAGTAACGAATTAAAATTCCACCCGCGTGGATCTTGGGTGAAGATAAGTAATCAAAAGACGACTTTATCAATAAGTAACAAATCCTTACATGATACCATATCATAGTGGCACCATTAGCCCAAAAAAATGGGGGCATGTATTTCTTGTTATTAGAATATGCGTAATAAGAAATGAGATGCACCTCGTGGATGTAGTAAATTGTCAAACCATGAAAATACATGCGTTATGTGCTCATGCGACTAGTTTCATTCTCTTTGGTTTTAATTATTTGGGATCCCTCATTGTGGGGTATTTCACTGGCATATATATATACTAGCGTATGCCCTTACTAATGACACGATGAAACTAAAAGTTTGGTCAATATTCATTCAAATATATATGACTACAAATGAGAAATTTATTAAACATAAGTCGATTTTTCTTGTAATGATATTAAAATTTTCAACTCTACCCATTATATAGATTAAAAACTCTAACCAACATGTTAACCATTAAATTACAAAAGACATAAAGCTTAGGAGTTCTCAAGAGTATCTGAAAAAACAAATATTTGATTCCATTATGAAACAGAACGGACATAAACCTCAAACCAACATGTTTAACATGTGTCAATGGCATGATTCTAAATTTTCTCTTCCATAATAGTTTCCCCAACACATAAACATGGTGTACCTTGATCGAGTTAGTCACATTTTTTTTTAAATTTTAAAAAAAATTGCAACAACCTAAAATATTTTATTTAAAATCAATTGAGGAGTAATATTCAATGTCCACATCTAAGAACTCATATACCAAGAAACACTCTGGAAATGCGTGAGTACATTTATTATGGATGATATAGGCAGTTTTCTAATGAAATCAAAATTAAATTCAAATACATTTATTTGTTTACGTTTCCTATAAACCATCCTGCATTTTACACCCAAAAGTTCTACAACTACTAAATCACCATGAAAGTGAAGCTATTAAAGAAGATGCCACCCGTACCCATGAGGCGGAGAAAAAGACTTATACCATCCTTTGTGCAAATTCAAAAAAATATATCAATTTAAAACAAATAAGATATATAATAAAGGAAATGAATAGTATAAATAAAATACATAAAAAAATTTGCTAAAATAAAGGCAGATGACAAAGTCAATATATATTAATTAATGTATGAAATAATTTACCAATACAATGGACCTTTTAAACATGTTTACAAAGTTCATCCATTTCAAGTTACCTAGTAAAAAAGAAATATACAATTTACAAAAGTAACCCAAACAACCGATGTAAATACAATATGAAAAATAGTAATACAAAGAAGCAAAATAAAATATATCAATTAAATGCACATCTGTATGAAGGCATGCATTTCCTTGTGGGGGCAAAGATAATAAGAAATGAAAACTCAATAATCTACTTGTGGTGTACATATAAATCATCCAATTGTCGTTTTCGAAACAATATATGTGCTAATGAAAATATCACCTCATATACTTCTTTGATAAATAGATGACGGCTTTTAAGACCTCATAAGATGAAACATAAATATGTTCCTTTTTTCCATCCTCGAATCTCTCCCATTTTATTCTTCTTTCTCAGTGGGGAGGCGGGAGGGAAGAGAAAAGGTCTCTCGCCTTTCTTTCTATAAGAGCACTTCGACCGACGCCAATGTCGCATGAATATAAAGAGATGGAGTCACCATCCTATTTTGCACAAAAAAGGAAAAAGAACATGGTGCCACCTAGAGAGAGTGGCATCAAAGAAAAATGATGCTTAGGAAACCAATAGTTAGAATGTTCGGGGGCTAAGTTACGGAATAGGAAGGTGTTAGGCACCCATCCTTCCATTTCGGTCTCTCTTGGGTTTGTGTTACTATTTTCCTTAATTTCTCAGTGAAGTGTGTGTTCATGTATATATAAATGGAGATCAGAATCCCCAAACTCATATCATGGAAAAAATAGAGTGAGGTCATCCAAATGAATGTTCCTAAAATAAGATCTAGAAATTACAATATATGCGTTTATTCAAATATTGATCGTTATGATGAAATGATAATATATACTAGATAAAACGTCATTAAAGAATACAAATATAATATATATTAAAATAATGTATAGATGATAATGTGACAAATGCGAAAATGGAAAAATTAGAAAATTGAGAAATTGGACTCTACTCTCGAGTTTGTATGATAATCCTACGTAGCCTATAAGGTTTCAAATTCAACGTACTTCGCATGCGTCATCAGGGTGGATTTTACCCATAGATTCGAATGGGAATATATTATATGTCTGCATGTAGATAATGTATTCTATTTTTGAGAAATCTTGGTAGGTAATCCCATTGGAATTTATAGGTGTAACCCCCTTTTTCTTTGTTTTTCTTTTTTATAGAAAATAAAGTATGTGTAACATAACTAGATGTTAATGTCTAGGAACTAAAGTAAAATATAGATTAAGATTTTATGTCAGTAATGCAAAAATAAAGGATTTAAAGAGAGAGAATGATTTTTGGACTTTCTTTGGAGAATTGAGGTTTGATCTTGATCCTCGATGAACTCCCTTCAGTGTTGGGATCAATGTTTGATCAGTACGAATGAGATTTTGCTAAATTGGGTATTAAAGGGATACGAATGAGTGATGAAAAGTAATTTCACATATGGAAACTTTGTTAATTACAAGAAAATGTTGTTGAGATCACTAATATTGATGGATCTGAGGTGTATTTTGGGAATGAGGTCATGCCATCTATTTATAGGGTTAGGTGGCTACATTTCTTCGTAGACCTAGACCTTCCAGTTGGCAAGTAACCATACGCACACTGCCGATAGGCAGGGAAATGGACCTGGTAATCGACAATCTCGTACAGATTCTTTTGGAAAAATTGTTGTAGAATGCAATCCGTTGATCCAAATTGCACAAGGGGAACACTATTAGAAAGGTAATTCAGAGACCTTCAAGAGTCCTTAGGATTCTCGTGAGTGAGGGAGATGAATTTTGATCAAATGGGGCTCGAAAGCGCTAGTCGATTTTTTGGATGAGAGATCGTCGAACGCAAATGGATCATTCATCCAAATCATAAGTCAAAATTGAGCAAGGGGTAGACTGTTTGAAATTTAATGCGAGGTACTTCAATATTCTAAAGAGGTTTGGAAAGTTTACTTTGGTCAACTGGGGCCTAGAAGTGCCCGGTGACCTCTCAGAGTAAAATGGGTCATTCGTCCGTACCGTAAAGTCGATTTGCACATGAGGCAGATTATTGGAAAGAGTATTCAGTTCCCTTTGAAGATTCATTCAGTCTATATCGAGGTGAAGAGCATACCTTGATCAAATGGAGCCCAGAAATGCTCGGTGGCCTTTGAATCAATTTTTAGAGGAAAATGAATAGTTTGTTCTAATGATTATGTCATTTTGCGCACATGGTGGACCTTTGGAAAGCGGTTTCAGTTCCTGTTGAAGATTCAAAGAGATTTATCTATGACCCCAGGAGAGCCTGGTGGCCTCTAGTTCAATTTTTAGTGCTATGTAGTCCATTCGTTCGAACCGTTATGTCTATTCACGCATGGGGTAGACCATTGGAAAGGGGATTTATAGATCTTCAAAGATTCAATGATATTTTCCTCTGATGATAGAGTTTGATCGGAGTCAAATGGGGCCCGAAAGCACCCGATGGCCTCTAGATTTCTATTCGGAGTATGACATAGGTCTTGTAACAGAATGGGGAGGTCTTAGGACGTAATAAGAGACTTAGGGGGGCCTAGAATGTGGTGTCTATAGAGCCCCTCGATGGGTGAGCTTGGAATAAGTGAAATCCATCGAATAGACACTACATGATGTTTTGGAAAGAGGTCGATTTTGCGAATGTAAGGGACGAGGATGACCAATTCAGAGGGTCGAGGCCAATTCTGAGGACCTTGGGAAATGCTGGGGATGGTCAATTCTATGAGCTGAGGTCAATTTGGAGTACCTAGATTAGGGAGAAACCAATTATGAGTGATTAAGATTGGAGAAACCAATTCGGCTAATCGAACTTAATTCTGAAGGCTGAAGTGGGAGCGAGAAATACTGAGGGTCAAAGTCGATTCTCAGGGCTTAAGTGTGAGCAACCAATTCTTCGGGTGAAAGCCAATTCTGTCGGATTAAGTATAGGTGACCAATTCTACGAGCCGAGGTCAATTCTGAGGACCTTAAGTGGGTTTGACCAATTCTGAGGTTCGAAGCCAATCCCGAGGGCTGAAGATGGGAGGGACTAATTCGAAGGGTCGAAACAATTTCTAAGGGCTTACCTAGGAGAAAGCAATTTTAAAGGTCGCAGATAATACGGAGGGATCAAGTTGGAGAAACCAATTTTGAGGGATGAAGCCAATTATGAGGTCTTAAGTAGGAGAGACCAATTCTGACAGTCGAAGCTAATTTTGAGGGCTTAAGTACGGGTGACCAATTTTGAAGGCCAAGGTCAATTCTGAGGACCTAAGTTGAACCGACCAATTATGAGGGCCAAGGTTAATTCAAAGGACCTAAGATGGGAGCGACCAATTCTGAGGGTCGAAGCCAAATGTAAAGACTTAAGTAGGGATGATTGATTCTGAGGATTGAAGAAACTTCTATAGGCTTAGGTAGAGGATATCAGTTTTGAGGGTCAAAGCCATTTTTAAGGAATTTAAGTGCGAGCGACCAATTCTATTGGTGGAGGTAAATTCTGAGAACCTATAATAGGAGCGACCTATTCCGATGATCGAAGCCAATTCTGAGTGATTAAGTATAGGTTATCCATTTTGAAGATCGAAGCCACTTCGGAGGGCTTAAGTGGGAGCGACCAATTCTTCAGGCCGAGGTCAATTATGAGGACCTTAAGAGGGAGCTAACAATTTAGAGGGTCGAATAAAGTCCTAAGGACTTACGATGGGAGAGATCAATTCTAAGGGTCGAAGCCCATTCTGAGGGCTTAAGTAGGTGCGACTAATTCTTAGGGTCGAAGAAAATTCTAAGGGCTTGAGTAGAAGTGACTAATTCTGAGGGTCGAAGCCAATTTTGAGGTCTTTAGTGGGAGCGACGAATTCTGAGGGTCGAGGTTAATTCTGAGGACCTTAGGTAGTGGAAAAAATTTCAGAGAGTCGAGGTCAATTATGAGAGCTTAAGTAATGGCGGCCAATACTATGAGTCAAAGCCAATCACGAGGGCTTAAGTAGGGGGACCAACTCTGTGGGTCGAAGACAATTCTGAGGGCTTAAGTAGGAGAAAAAAATTATGAGGGTTGAAGCCAATTTTGAGATCATAAATAGAGGTGACCAATTTTAAGAGCCGAGGTTAATTGTGAGGACCTAAGTTAAATCAACAAATTTCGAGGGCCGAGGTCAATTCTGAGGACCTAAAATGGGAGAGACCAATTTAGAGGGTCCAAGACAATTCTGAGGGCATAAGTAGATGTGCCCAATTTCTAGGGTTGAATCCAATTCTGAAGGCTTAAGTGGGAGCAACCAGTTCTCATAGTTGAGGTCAATTCTAAGGACCTAAGTTGAAAGGAGCTATTCTGAGGGCCGATGTCAATTCTGAGGACCGTAGTAAGTGTGGGACATAGTTTTCCTAGCAATGTTTGGAGGCTCCTCTTGTGATAAATATTAATTCGAGGATTGGGTGCATCCTTGATGGGGGAGATTTCTTTTATTTCTCCAAGGTCCCTTAGAAACATTGTTGGGGAGATATCATATTTGATTTCGGAATCCCCATGGGGAAATAATTTTCAGAGAAAATGTGGTATTAATTCAATTAGGAATTTAAGAGCCTTGAAAAAATGTTTTTCTTAGTTAAAAGGTTCTAAAATTCATTTGGTAATTTTAGGAAATTTTTGGGGATTTTTTGGGATTTTCTGGTATTTTTTGGGAATTTTTGGGCAAAAGTTCAGAGAGGTGCCAACTGATAGGGTGTTGGAGGTGCCTAATGGCAGTTGCACATTCTTTTCGACTACCTCGAGCAGGTGAAGTGACAACGTCGATCGGTATATGGTCAAGGACTGCTGATCGGCATGTCGCTTAGATTCTTATAAATAGGGGGAGATTTCTTCATTTTTCAGAGCTTTCAGATCTTCTATCTTTTGCGTTTCGTTTTTGTGAATTGTTCTAGCATTATTTTATCTTCCAAGAGTAAAAAATGGCAGATTTTTCAAACAATGTGCTACATTGCATGGTTGAGTGTTGACGACATGGCGCATTTTGGAATGGCAGGCTAGTGCTGGGAAATGAGAATGCCTTTGAGTTGTTTGAGCTGATTGCGGTGGAGAATAATCTTTTTCATGAGTTGGCATACCATCGATCCTCCAGGGTGGTGAACCCTAGTGGTTATGTAAGTGTTAAATGAACTTTGGTATTTCCTTTTTTCTTTGCTGTATATCTTTATTTTTTCTGAATTTTTGTCTTTCCTTTGCTTTGACAGACTAATATATCTACGTCAAGACTGCGTTCTGGGGGACGATGGGGTTCAAGGATGTCTGAGAGCACCTTCCTCTGGTGGTATGTTTGGTGGTCTCATCAGTTGGTTTCAAAAGTTTGGCGTCTGCATTGGATGAGACGCCCCGTTTGATGGTTGTCCTCTGTACTTTGGGGGAGAGGTGGTGGGATACCACCCACACCATGCATTTTGGTTTCAGGGAAATCACAGTGACTCCAATCGATGTACAACAACTATTGGGACTCGATTATGAGGGGGCCAGATAGAGGTGGACCGAACTTTGCGGGTAACACTGGCGGTGGTGGAGGAGGCATTGGGTGATATTGCGCTGATAGTCTCAGGGGACTCCATATGTCTCCCACTTTTCAAGGATGTTTTATTGAGTTAGAGGATCGATGAGAATGATGGGTTGCAGGTGCCGAAGATGGCCCGTTTGTTTATTCTTTTTCTATTATGAATGTTTTTCGTGGCGATCAGTGGTGACAACTTCCACTTGTGTTTTTTTCATTATTTGAGGGTATTTTCGAATATCGCTCGATTTGACTGTGGGAGTATGACTTTGGTGACCCTTTATTTGTCTTTGGATGAATTCAGTCAGTGCTTCCGTCAGACCTTTACTAGTTCCCCACATCTTTTGGAGGCATTATTTTCTTTTTGCATTTTTCCTTTATGTATTTTATTCTTGATTCCTTGATTGTTTTCTTTTGATTGATTACCCTTATCCTTTTGCAAACGTGGTTCTATGAGGATACTGGGCTTCATGCCCTCTTAATAGTTTTGAAGTATGATTCATTTGGGGACTTCTGTCGTATGTAGCGGTGGTGAAAGTCCAACCGAAAATCGAGACAGTCTCTTTCTTTCGTAGTGGTGCATCAGGTCTTCAATTGCCTGACAAGAGATCGAGAAAATATTCTTTCCACGTGAAACCATTTTTCCTTAATAATATTTTAATATATTGATTTTCCATTGGGGATCTTGCAGGTAACCTTCTATCCCCCTAGGACGACCATCTAACACACAAGGGTGACTTAGGGGAATCCACAGCTGCGTCGTTTGTTGGCACATTAATTTGGCTACTTATGGTATTAGGGGGAAGAGTGGTCTGACAGGTGGTGGAGGATGAGGTTAGAGTGCCACCTTCAAGCCCCCCAAGGTTTATGAGGCGGGAGTGGGAGATATCGGAAGAGGCGAGGGTGGTGGCCAACCTTATTTATTGTATACAGACACGGTGGAGACTTATGATTATATGGATTTCGTGTTGAGATGGATAATTTTTCCCAGCATACCTATAATTCTGCCTTTTCCCCTTGTAGTTTCTGGTAGGGGGCACAAGTCGTCCAAGTGGGTCTGTAGGTGTGTCGACATCACCAGTGGAAATGACATCAAAGGTTCCATTTCTAACGTTGGATCCTCTTTCATATAACATCTGATGGCCCAATTGAGGATCGATGCGTATGTTGTATGTCCCCAATTAGATGGACCCGTAGGTGATGGGGTTGACTAAGAATGTCCTTCAGACGGTGTTATACCTTTAATTTCTTTCTCTGACTTTTGTCTTTTTGATTTTTTGCGCCTCAGACTGAGTGATTTGATATTTCTTTGTTTTTCCTATACTATATCTAGGTATTGATCACCTGGATGAAGGACATCTGACATTGGGTTACTTACGTGATGGCTCACATTCGGGAATTGGTCTTGGTTCCTTCTTATTTGGTGCTATCTTCTTCATATGGGGAAGGGTCTGGATCGGGGAGCGAAGTCTCTTCTGCACGTCATCGGGGAAAGAGCGTACGTCACATGGATGGAGGTCTTATAGAGAGAGAGAAAAGGAGAGAAACAGAAGATAGAGAATATGGGGGCCGGGATGAGTCCTGTTGTTTTTTATTTTTCATGCAAGGAAAGTGTAATAAAGCAATATATACGAAATGGAATGGCGTTTTTATTAATATATGCACTTTTTACTTTGTTTAATCAGATCGTAAAAAGGATTTAAAATAACTCGAGGGAAAATGTATTTTAAAACAAGATGAGTACAAATATTGGGGGAAGGAAATTATGAATTCCTTAGGAGAGAAATTAATTTTATTGGGGGAAGGAAACTTTCCAAAAATAGGGTGTGCCGATCGTTATACCCCTTGTCCTGCCTATTGGCAGGTGAGTACAGTCTAATCACCCAAAGACTTTGATTGCACTTTCTTCAACTACTTAGTCCTCGATGGGTTAGGGTTTCTTCCAGATTTTGCATGACTCTTGTCTTTAGCCAAGTTTTGTAAGTACAAAAATGGGTATTGGTGGAGTGTTTTCTAAACCCATCCACATTTCCTTTCTTTTACTTACTTTTTTCTTCTTTTTTCATGATTTCTAATATGTGCCTTCCCATAAGTGTTGAATTCGCTTCTTACCTCAAAAACATAGAGGCTATGTTCTCATATAATATAGACTACATTGCTTTCAACATGGGTCGGGTTTCCTTATGGGGCAATTGTCCTATTGAATGGAACAAGATGATGGTGGCAATACAATTCTGGTAACCCTAGGACCATGTCTTACTCTTTGTCTTGGAAGTAGTCTATTCGACTTATGAAGAGTTATCTGCCATGTTGGGGGTAAATCCCAGTGTTGCAGCAGCCATGCATGAATTCTCTCGATCTTCTTGGGAGATATTAGCAGGACTTCTCCATATCTCACCCTCAGCGTCTCAGTCATTGGTCATAGGAGTAATGATCTCTATCCCAACCGTACTGCATTTCGTGTGTTTGTAGGATGTTGGTGATGAGGGCTATGCCAAAGCCATTATCCATGGCTTAACTTCAAAATTACTGTTGGTTACCGTGGACCTATTGGCATACCCATAACTTGCAGCCATCACTTTGTGGATGTCATACCTTCATAATCCTTTGATAATGATAATGGTAGACGACCATGAATGGTCTATATGCTTGGTAGGAAGTCTGTTCTGACTTTCTGAGGGGAAGCCCCGTTATGTTGTCCATGTATCTATCATAGAGATTTCGTATGGAGGACCCTCTTGAATATACCTTGGCAGTTATGTCGAATTTCTTTACTCGCTACTTTATCAGTATAGATAAGAATATCGAGATCTCGGACAACTGGTAAGTGGATCATGGGGCTCGAGGTTTGCATTGGTTAGTACCTTAGTGGGGAGAGTTGTTGCCCATTCTAAAAATGGGGGAATACTAGTATGTTTAGTTGGTTGGCCTCTGACATACCTATTTCTACTTTTCGTAATGTCTCCTACGTCAATTTGGGTGGGAGCATATAGTTCCACCTCAAACACTAGACTTATTTCATATGGAGGATTTGACAGAACATTTACGTATGAGGTTGGGACCTCTGTGGGAGAATCGTCGATCGTTGATTCGTCCTTCCCAATTTATTAGTAGAGTTTTGCATGTTTCTGGAGATTACTTGAAGTGGCTATGTAGGTGGGTAGTGGCAAAAATGATGGCCGAGGAGACCGAACGAAGGTGATTTGACTTGTTTGACACCATGGAGGGAGGTGTTATGGTTTTCCCTATTCTAGTTTGGGATCAGTGTTCCATGGAGCACGTTATGTATTCCAACCAAGAAGGGGAAGTTTAGGGAACCAAAGATGTAGATGATGATGGGGTTGGCTCTTCGAGAAGCCACGGGTAGAATCCTGTGGTGTTTTTATTTGTGAGCCTTTTGTATGGTGTTATGTTTGGTTATGTATCCGGTTATTTTCTGGTGAGAACAACTTGGGAAGATTATTTTAGGAGTATTTTGACTTGTTTTTAGGAAAAAAAGATTAGGTTAGCGGGGGAAGTTGTTTGACTCACTATGCTAATGTAATTGTATTGGAATTTCTCATTAATTAAATAAAGAAAATTTAATTACATTGTTGTGCCTTTTGATTAGCTTTTGCATTCGAATTACCTATACTAACCGCTACGGCATACATAATCCTTTTGTTCGTGTAAATGATAAAACTTAATCGTCGTTCTTAGAGATAAGAAAAGAATAACATTTTGTAAAAAAGAAGGGGTCAGTGCTCATGTAAAGTGTATGAGTTTCCTACTTACCACTGGAGGTTTTGAGAATTTTTTGAGTTTCATTTTTTAAAGTAGAAAGATTTTTTAGAGGATAAGGCCCTACGTAATTTTAAGTAGAGGGAATGACAAATTTTTTTATTATTACTTTTTTTATAACAGAAGGATGAGAAGAGTCGTAGTGTACTGAGATTAAGGGTAAAATTTATTGAGACGATCCAATTTGACTGGAAGGACCATCTCTTCCCCCATCGAGTTCAGTGATCATAGTGGAACCACCGGATAGGATCTTCCTCATAATGTAGGTGCTGCTCTAATTGGGCATGAATTTCTCTCTAGGGTCCCATATGGGTTCTATAATTTCTTTAAGATCTAAATCCCATTCTTAGACACCATGGTCCCCTTTACTCACTTATTGAATGATTGTGTCATTCGGCGATTGTACCCTTCCATATGATTTAAGGATTTCAGTCTCTTTTCATCCAATAGTGAAAACTCGTCAAGACGGCTTTTATGCCAGTCTTCCTCATTGACTTTGCTCTCAAGAATGATACGCGGTGAAGGAATTTCTAGCTAAACGAGTAGGACTATTTCCATGTTGTATAGTAGAGAAAAAGGGGTACCCTTTGTAGATGCTCGAACGGAAGTGAAGTAGCCCTAGAGGGTGTAAAGGATTCGATTGTCCTAGTCTCGATAATTTTCACTCATCTTGTTGATGATTGGTTTGAGGTTCTTATTAGTGTCTTTGACTGCAACATTGGTTTCATGTTGGTAGGGAGAAGATTTGTGTCTTTAGATACCATACTCATCAACCACGGCTGTGACTTCTGCCTCGAAATGTAACCTGTTGTCTGACACTAGCTCATGTGGGACCCCATTTTGGAAGATGAAATTTGTTTGGATGAACTTGGCCACCTTTTTTACTTTGAAAACTTTGTATGACTCGACTTCGACCCATTTGGTGAAGTTATTGATGTCAACCAAGATGGATTCATGTTTTTTAGAGGCCTTGGGTGTAACTTTCTCTATGAGGTCGACGCCCCATGTGGAGAACGGCCAGGGAGAAGTCATGTTGTATAAATCCCATGGAGGCAAGTGTTGAAAGATGGAAAACTATTGACATTTAATAGATCATCGAACATAGGTGGTGCAATCCTTAATTATGGTTGTCTAACAATAACCAAGTCACATGATCTTCTTGGTGATCATAATATGTCCATTCATGTGGGGTACGCACTCCCCGTTGTTGATTTTCTGCATAACCTCTTGAACATCAGCCCCTGCGATGCAGTGTAAGTGGGATCCATCAAAATTTCTCTTGAATAGTGCTTAATCGTAGACGATGTACTAGGTAGCCAGTTTTCATAGGGTTTCTTTGTCTTTATTGTTAGAATCTTGGGAATACCTTCCATGATTGAGTATGCGCCAAATATCATAGTACTATCAATCATCTATATCATGACTTTCTTCTTTGATGCGCTCAATATAGTAGCAGTGGGTTGGTTTAGATTTCTTTTAGATTAGGAAGGGGGCCATTATTATTTCTTTAGACATGTCGACCATGGAGGCTAAGGTAGAAATGGAATTATCTAAGTTATTCTTTACTTGGGACAGGCAGTGGAAGGTGATATCTTTGAATTAGGAGGCCATCTATTATAGGTGGGAATGGAAGGGTAAGAGTTTCTCGTCCTTGACTTTCCATGTTCTGAGTACTTGATCGATGATGAGGGTTGAATCCTCGTAGACATCTAGGCATTGAATTCATTTCTTGAGAGCGACTTTGAGGCCTACCATGCATACTTCATATTTAGTCTAGTTGTTGGTGCAGGGAAAATCTAACTTGATGGCAATGGGAGGTTGAGAGTTATCAGGGGAAATTAGGAGTATCCCAATGTCATACCTTTTCTTGTTGTTACATTCATCAAAGAACATTTGCCAACAAAGATTTTCTTAGGAGGTAGAAAGAATATTTTCATCTGGGAACTCAAAAATCCAAACATTGGATTCTTTGATAGTGTAGTCATCAAGGTAGTCAAAGATGTCTGTTCCTTTCATGGCTTTCTGTGTGAGATACATAATATCAAATTTGTCTAGCAACGTCAATTATCAGTCCATTCAGCTAAACATGGCAGGTTTCTTGGGTAGGTATTTAATAGGATCCATTCGGGATACAAGTTAGATAGGAAAAGTGAGCATATAGTGACATAATTTTTGGGTGACCTTGACAAGGGAGACATATGATTTATCCAATGCAATGTAGTTAACTTCGTATTCGAACAACTTATGACTAGAGTAGTAGATGGACCTCTCTTTGTGGGATTCTTTAAGGTATTGGTTCAACAAAACCCCAACCGCGGGTCTGTTATGGTCAAGTGTAGGAGTAGGGGTAGACCTAGTTGAGGTGGAATGAGTATTGGAGGTCGGGTTAGGTATTTCTTGATTTGATCAAAGGAGTCCTGAAAATATTTGTTCCAAACCTTAGTTGAATCCTTTCGGAGGAGTTTGAAGATGGGTTCATAGGTAAAAGTCAACTAGCTAATGAACCGGCTGATATACTATAATTTTCCAAGAAATCCTCAGACTTCCTTCTGTGTTTGGGGTGGTGACATTTCTAGTATGGCTTACAGTATTCTACGATTGGGTTATATTCCTTTGTCACTAACCAAGAGTCCTAAGAGCTTTCCTTTGGTAACTCCAAAAACACATTTCTTTGGTATCGCCATAGTCGCTCGAAGAACTTTTGGAGAGCGGGAACATGGCCTTCCATAGTCTTAGACTCGATAATTATATCATCTATGTATAAATCGACTCCTTTGTGTATTAGATCATGTAAGATGGTTTCGTATGCCCTTTGGTAGGTAGCCCCTATGTTTTTTAGACCAATGGCATAATGGTGTAACAGAAGGTTCCTCAAGGGGTAATGAATCCAAATTTCTAGTTATATTCAGAAAAAATATAAACAAATGACTTGAGAGGGTGACTTTCCGTATTATGCATAATCATATAAATATTGGATAGCGAGTAATTATCCTTTGAAAAGGCTATGTTCAAATCACAGTAGTCAACGCACATGCAAAGTTTTCCTCCAAATTTCGGCATGAGTACTATATTGGCTATCCATTTGGGATATCCGATCTCACAAATGAAACACACATTAAATTGTTTGACCACCTCTTCTTTAAACTTAACAGACCATTCGGTGCGGAGCTTTCGTAGTTTATGTTTGATCTATTTATATTCTGGGAGCATTGGAATCTCTTGTTGAGCTATCTCATGATCAATGTCGGGAATATTGTCATAGGACCATGTGAAGACATCCACTAAGGGTAGAACCTATCCTAATCTCACATAGTTGGCTTATAGAATCGAGATTAATATCAATAGTTTCATCTTCATTAAATTGAATACGATTATGTTGTTTGTTATTAACCCTATTAAAATTATTTAAGAATTGTTCATTTGCAAAATCATTGTCATCAAAAGTTTAATTAGAATCAAGACAATTAATGTATGGCACAATATGATACTCAAAATCTATGTTTATTTCATTAGTGGGAAAATAGAGATTAGAAATTCATTAAAGGAGGTCTTTATTACATCAAAATAGGGAGGAACAACAAAACAAGAGGAAATGGGATAAACATCAAAGTTGGGTTGTATTTCAGCAGGTGGAACTAGAAAAGCATGCCAGTTGAGGAGAGGCACATGAGCAACTTCGATCAATAGGATGGATCCAATGATGTAGGTATTGAGTGGACAATGCAGAGTGTCAGCCCTAGTGTCTTGAACTTGAATGAATACTTAGAATCACTTCTCTCAAAATCTCTGCTAGAAACTATGGTCCTTTCAATGAGTGGTCGCACATGATTCTAGGAACTTATAACCCATGCGTATCTATCTTAGAAAAAGATCTCCATTCCATGTTTCATCTTCTTGTCCACATGATCATACCATGGTTCGGGGAAATCCACAAAAGGGGAAATCTTCACCCTCTATGATGAATCTTTCATTCAAGGAATACATTGAGAAAGTCTTGGCACTTTTCTATCCTTCTCTTCAACCGAGGTTGTCGGAGCATTATAAGTTCTTATGTTGATGGTTGATAAACCAGGACACAAGGAGGAAAGGCCTTATTTAACACTATGGGTTCTAGTATTCCCTGTTGTCATCTTCTAAGCCCATTATGGGCATAAAGTGCTTGTTTTTTAACATTTGTATCACATTGACATTACTGTGATGATTGTGTTCTGGACAAAACACTATCTTTAAAATCATCCCCTACCAGGAGCGAAAGGAGTTTGACTCGAAAACCTAATAGAAGCATATCACTCACTCCATATTGTATCTCTAGTACCGGATTGTTGGTTCTTTCATTATTAGTACTATCATCCTCACCCAAGGTGGTAATGACCTGCCCCTTAGCGAATAACTTCAATTTTTAATGGAGGGAAGAAGACAAACCCTTAATACTATGGAGCCATAGTCGTTCGAGCAACAGATTGAAACAAGTCGGGATATCAATGACTTGGATTTAAGTAACGGGATTTATAGGGCTGACCCCTATTGTAAGCTTTATGGATCCCATCACTTACCGAAAGGTGTTATCATAAGCACGCACCACCTCACAGGTTGGAGCAAGGTCGCTCACTTTTCATGTAAATAAATTGAGGCTTGTCAATAGCTAACATTAAGGGTTGATCCATTATCGACGAGCAAAAGTGGGGCGGTCTTTCCCATGACTTCGACAGAGATATTAAGAGCATAGCTGTGTTTGGTCCGAACTTAGTTATTTCTTCTTCGGAGAAGCAAAGGATTCTAGTAGAGGTTAGAAATCTTATCAGATTCACTACTTCTCCTGGCATGGTGGAAGGAGAGATTGTAGGATCGTGAGTAGTTTAATTAGGGTATTTCGGTGCAGCTAGGAAGACAAAAGATTCCCCATAGAGTGATGTTATCTTGGGTTTTCTTCAACTGATCTGGGATCTTACTCTCCTCGAGGGTTATTTTCGGCATAAGATATTTCTTAACACTTTTTTCCTTATCGCTTGATGATGATTACGGGTTTGGAACCTGGTAATGCCTCCCTGAACTAGTCATATGGTTTATAAAAGAGGGTAAAATAGAAATCCCCTTTCCTCATCTATCTCGGGATGTTCAACCACTTTTTTAATTTCTCCTAGCAGCTCCTCAAATGATATCATTCTATATATAACGAATAGTGGGCTAGTCTTATCTAGGCTTTTCTTCTCATTTGAACTATCGATTTCATCTCCCCATTCGGTGGGAAAGACATCATTCCTCCATAAAAAGTCAAATCACTCCACAACATCAATGGCCTCTTCGTATAGATCCTCCCACTCAACAAGGATATGTATAAGTGAAGGGACTAGGTGCCCTTATAATTTCAAAGCATCAAGTAGCTCAGACATACTGAAAATTTCACCAATCTGATGGAATAAGTATGCCATGATCTGGACGACATCATATAATCTAACTTCATCGGTAGGTACCACCCAATTATCTGACTCTTGAACCCATTTCCATGCTTCCAATAATAACGTACTAAATGTCTAGCAACAAATGTTCATTTATGAGGGCAATTTCAGCAAAATCTCTAGAAGCTGGTTCAATACTTCTCATAATTACATATTTTTCCCTCCAAAACGATTATAAATAGCAATGCATGACCTTGTAAGGAGTGACAGGGCCTGATCGACAAAATAGTTAGGACGTAAGAGAAAATATGGGCAAACTTGGAGGGGTTTAGGGGAGTATATGGGTATGATGGGTGATTTATTGGGTACAATCTGGGTAGATGGATCAAATTATGGGTATTCTTCTAGGAATATGTCATTTGGATGGTTTAGGAGTTGATTGTGGGTAGTGTTTGGTATAGGATTGGCTGGTGGGGTGATGATACCTCGGTCTGTAAGACCTCGGATTAAATTTCGGAGGTAGAAACACTGATTAGTGGTATGGTCAACACTTTGGTAAAAATCATAATTGGCATCTGGTTTTAAATTTTTGGGAAGTGGGTTTGGTAATGGGCGAGGGTCCAATTGTTTGATAAGATTTTGACTTATAATGGCTTGGTAAACTGTGGAGAGGGGAGTGTGAAGCTCAGTGTATTCCCTTTTTACTAGGTTAGGGTGGCTTTTTGGTGCCCATGAAGTGCTCGACTGAGAAATGTTATTGATAGTTGAAACAGCAGTATTGGCAAGCTTCTCATACTTTATGGGAGTCAACTATCTGGATATTTTTTTTGGCTCAACTTCTTTATTGATAATACTTTCTTCCATTTCGACTCCTACTTCCCAGAGGGCTCAGAAATGGAGGTAGTATTGTCCACCCATTGTTGCTCGAACATAGGGTAAGAAGTTCTTTTTCACAATACTCACTTGCTCCTCTTCAGAACGTTAGTTGGACATGGTAGCTACTTTCTCTCTCCGCCTTGCTATAAAATTACTAACTGATTCCCCGGGATTCTATTTGAGAAGTTCTAAATGATGGTGGGTAATATCCAACTCCTCGTTATACTTGTAATGTGACATGAATTCACAGGTCACATCATCCCAAATTCAAATTATGGATTCCTCGATAGATAATAACTAGTGAAGAGCGCTATCTTTCAAAGTCTTTTGAAAAATTTGTTCCATTATTTCCTCTGAGGAACCTAGGAAAGTTATGGTTAGGTGGAAACTTCATAGATGCACAATTGCGGGTCCACTACCCCCAAACATCTCAATGTTAAGCATATTGAACTTTTTGGCAGCCTCGTTTTAGGATAGGGAGACATATGAGTGTAATCCATGTAGTTCCCAAAGATTAGGACTTTTTCAAACTTCTTGGTTAACATCTTAACGTTCTCCTTGACCTTGGTCAACTCATCTTCCTTTGGGTCAAAGGTTAAGGGTAGGTTAACCCCTGGATGGGCAAGATTCAGCATATGGAGCTGAATAGGTGGTGACCCATTAGTAGGAGGGGTACGTGGAGCGTGTTGTTATTCCCTAGGGACCTAAATAGGCTCAGGTGTGGGTGGAGCCATAGTGCGAGAGAAGAGGACCTCTAGATCTTCCGAAATAGGTGCCTAGTTTCGCTATATCTCACGAAGCTCGATTTGAAGGTTGTCAATCTTGGTAGTGAGTTGGGCTAGAACCGTCATCAAATATGATAGCACATTCGGTATTTGGTCGGTGTTCTCCAACGAAAATGGGTGAAGGTGGATTTTGGACTCGGAAGAAGTAGTGAGGGAACTAAAATACCCAGGGGGCAGTTTGACGGAAGTTCGACGCAAATAGAGTGCCAGGCCAAAGGTCGGGTATGCGATTGACCTGAGAAGGAGAAATATTCGGAATTGTTTTTGAAAAAGAAGGGGGAAAACTATTATTATTGAAAAGGGAGGAAAATATTTTTTGACATTTTTGGAAAAAGGAAGGACACAAATTTTTTGAGTAAAAAGGATTAAAAATATTTTTGGTATTTTGATAAAAGAGGGAATTTTTTTTAACACTTTTGGTAAAGAAAGACAAAAAATAAGAAAAAAGGGTCTTAGCATTATTATTATTATTAATATTATTATTATTATTATTATTATTATTATTATTATTATTATTATTATTATTATTATTATTATTATTATTATTATTGTTGTTGTTATTATTATTATTATTATTATTATTATTATTATTATTATTGTTGTTGTTGTTGTTGTTATCGTTGTTGATGTTATTGTTGTTGTTGTTGTTGTTGTTGTTATTATTATTATTATTATTATTATTATTATTATTATTATTATTATTATTATTATTATTATTATTATTATTATTATTATTATTATTATTATTATTATTATTATTATTATTATTATTATTATGTTCTCACTTGTATTAGGTTTACCTAAATGCAAAAAGAAATGCCAGACGGGATCCGAGCCTGGGAAAATTGGGTTTGAAAATTATGTAAAATAGGGTTGGACTTGTTGCGAGGCTCCTGGATAGGGTTCCATTTTGAAAAACATGAAATTACACAAACATTTCAGCGACATACTGACCCTTCGTTTCAACAGAGATTCGGGTAGTAATAGGAAAACTTAATGTGAGTGCCTTGGGTTTGACGCCTATATGAGGGTATGTTGTTTTGAGGTTAATTGGAAGGGCTCCCCCATTTGGCATGACTTCCACGATATACGTCTTGCTTTTTAAGGCATCCGGTACGTGTGGAAAAGACATTTCATATACCTGAGTGTACCAGAATTGACTCAATATTTACCTCGTAGGGACAGTACGTGTGAGGGTGAATTCGATATACACAACATACGTAAACGAGTTCCAAGCTATATACCTCCCTTCATGACTTCGTTCAAGCAGTAAGATTAGGGGGGGACCGTTCTATATACGTCAAAGGTACAATGACACCCCGACTAATTAAATATCGGGTAGATACTCCTTTATTAAATTAAATCAAAATACCAAGTTGGCTCAGTTAATAAAATCATTGTCGAAAACATTTTATTATTACTATACACCTAGTATTTAAAAAGTAAGTTGTCAAATTTTAATTAAAGTCTGATTAACATGCAATAAAAGATTTAAAGAAAGAATAATATCACCATTCACCATAACGAAATAATAGAATAACCATCACATGATATAAATAAATCCGGAGGAAAAACTCCTCACAACAAATCCCACAACTGAAATAAGTAACGAAATACTGAATACTAAATTAATACATGCCAAAGTCTGAAAAACTGAAATGGAAATGTCTCTAATATAACTTGGGCAACTTGCCCTACAACTGAGGAATACTGAACATCGAATCCAAATGATAGAAGCATCTAGAAGCAAATCCCTGTAACTTCCACAAACAGCTACAGCTCGTCATCGGAATGAGAATCCTACGCGTGGTGTCCTTGTGGCTGGGCACCTAAAAATGGTTTTACAAGAAAATAGATTTGAAAGCAAACGGGTCAGAGTCCGAATGTGGAGATATTTTAAAAACCTGCAAGTGCTTTAAAAACATTTAAAACATTAAATGCAAAGTACATGTTAGGACGTGCACTCACATGAAATTCTCACCTCTCGACTAAATATGCACTCCTAACGTAAGTACCGATCTAAAATGACACTAATCCCTAGCTAAGTGACATCATATCTAGCTAGACTGTCATAGGTTCTACTCTTATTACTCGGTTCCCATTTACATTATAACGATCTCATCTAAATAGGGGCTTAACTTAAATTCAATTTCTCCCATAAAAGCAACACAACTCATTATAGATTATCCCTTTTATATTTTCCAAATTTATACACACAATACCATATGAAAGTTCCCATAATAAAGTGTATATTTTCCACAACATAAATATACAATATAAGCACCTCGAGACTAAGCTGCGGTGCACACATACTCTGTTATCCGTCCCGGTACATCACGTACATAAGGATCATGCATTCCGAATCTCTCAGGAATCGTTCAAATAACACAAATCAAAAATAGTGGAGGCGAACACAGTCACATCACATGGGTCACGAACATACCTGCGCTCCCACGATCAGCATACCTATTAACATCCCAATAAGTCCTTCTCTGACCTATGTTCATTAAGTTAACCAGTCTAAATCCGGGCAACACAAGGATTAGAGGGCCCTAAGCGAACGCAAACCTCCCGTGATAGCAAGTATGGTAGGTATGTCATACACACAAATCATATATCAATACTAAGTAAACACGCATCTTAGTAATCACCGTAGTTTAATTGTAGTACATATCGCCTTCTCGTACCAACTTATAATTTATACAATTTATATAATCCCGGTTCATAATCATACACGCCATAATTTATTCTCACGTCGTAGTAGACACTCACGTCTCGACTCAAAATGTCTATTTGATTCTTTCCACAATTATGTAATTTACTCCTCATTATATCCCAAATGTCCCAAGTATACCAATACATCATCAAAGGAATTTTATCTGTATCATCGAACAAGTTTACGGGACTCCCAAAATCCAAACAGGCCAAAAAGGCCTAAACTGCCAGCTCGTTAGAAGTCTCGTTCGAACGAGGCTGTTCGAACGAGACAGTTCGTTCGAACGAACTGTGCCTTCTAACGACATCTCGTTTGAATGAAGGTATCGAACGAAATATCCCCTTGTTAGAAGCAACTGGTCAACTCGTTAGAAGCTCGTTCGAACGACATGGGGAGGCCTTCTAACGAACGACCAGTTTCGTGCCCAGAATTTCTACTTTCGTTTTTCCCCAATTTCTACTCCTCAATTCTCCTCTAAAATTTATCCCAACAACGTTTTAAGGTCTCTAATCAATCCTAACATATCAAGGTCACATACTAACGTGTTTTAAGGGAATAATTCGTCCTAAACATCACCAAATCACAAGTCTCATCACTTTTCCCCAATTTTTCAAGAACATAAACCCTAAGATTATAAATCATCAATTTCCAGAATTAAATCCATTTTTATAACACATAAACTTTTAATTCTCTTAATTAGATCTTCCAATAAACATTTCTACATGCAAACCTATCTCCAAAATTTATTAACAACTCGAGTTTCATGGGTTTTCAATTATCTCCCAATTAATTATGATTATTGAATAGTCTAAGCATGGAAGAAGCATTTACTGCATAAAAATGTAAATTAAACCACTTGCCTTGATTCAATCTCAGATTTTGATGACGATTTGATGAAGCTCTCTCTCTCTCCAAGCTTTTCTCCTCTATCTCTCTCTTTCCAAGCTTTCTTCTCCAATAGCTATGGTGGCTAGGGTTTGTTTTGGGAAAAAATTAGAAACCTAAATTCTAATAACCTACACAGCCTTTTGGGTTAACATGGGCTGGTTAGAGGTTTAGTGGGTCAAATCCACATCAGATATAATTTACTAATTTCGTCACTTTTAATTCTCAAAAATACAAAACTACCAAAATACCCTTTATGTTGCCGGTGTGGCCTAAAAATACCCTGGGACCCAAACTAAACCCACGGCTAGTGTTTTCTGACTATCTCGACCCTTCCGGACGCGTTGGCGCACTCAAAATGACCATATGGTTAATAGAATTTAAATTCACTTTTATGATTAAAATAATTATATCCTGACGCGACTGTCTCACGCGTCCCAATAAAATGTCCAAATTGTCGTATATCAATCTCACGACAAATTTCATAATTCAATATTCATATATCATCATATATACTCAATATAGTCAAATACCAACTCACATCTCGCTAGTATTTTATCCGAATTAATTCCCAATTAATTCTCATTTAATTAATTAATCCCAAAAATAAATATCGCCAAAAATATGGGGTATTACATACTTCCCCCCTAATAACAGAATTTCGTCCCGAAATTCGGAACTAGAAAGTACCTGAAAAAAACAACTCGGGATAACGTTCGCGCATCTCATCCTCGCGTTCCCATGTGGATTCCTCGACATTGTGATGTCGCCACTGAACACGCACTAACGGAACTATCTTTGACCGCAGCTTCCTCTCACTTCGGTCTAAAATAACAATCGGCCCCTCCTCGTAGGAGCTATCAGGCTGTAGATCAATCTCCTCCAAAGCGATGTGAGAATAAGACAAATCGTCCCTGAGATATTTCCTTAGCGAGGAAATATGAAACACATCGTGAATCCGGTGCAAATGCTCTGGTAATCCGAGTCTATACGCAACCGGTCCAATCCGCTCAATAATAGGGAATGGTCCCACATACCTCGCTGCCAACTTCCCCTTCTTCCCAAAACGCATAATCCTCTTCATAGGAGATACTCTGAGCAAAACCTGGTCCCCCACTTGGAACTCCCTGAAAGATCTCTTCGCATCAGAATAACTCTTCTGCCGGTCTTGAGCTACCCGAATGCGACTCCGAATAACCTCAATCCCTGCCGAAGTATCCTGAATCACATCCGTCCCAAGTAGTTTGTTGTCCCCCACCTCTAACTAACATGCTGGGGAACGACAAGGCCTACTGTACAACGCCTCAAACGGAGCCATGCCAATAGTGAACTGGTAGGAGTTATTATAAAAAAACTATACTAGTGGAAGGTATTGCTCCCATCCACCTCCAAAGTCAATAATGCACATGCGTAGCATGTCCTCCAACATCTAATTTGTGCGCTCGGTCTGTCCATCGGTCTGCGGATGATAAGCCGTACTCAACCGCAATTCCGTGCCCATGTCCTCTTGGAAACTTTCCCAAAACCGCGAAACAAATATCTTGTCTCTGTCAGACACGATATTTAGGGGCACACCATGAAGTCTCACAATCTCTGAAATGAAGAGTTGGGCATACTGTCCCGTAGTGTTGTCAGTCCTTACGGGTAAAAAGTGAGCGACTTTGGAAAACCTGTCCATAATTACCCAAACGGAGTCGTGGCCCCTCTGCGACGTAGGAAACCCCGTGATAAAGTCCATGGATATGCTCTTCCACATCCACCGCGAAACCTCCAATGGCTGTAGAAGTCCTGTCGGTCTCTGATGATCCACTTTTACTAGCTGATAGGTGGTGCATTTCGAAACAAACACAGCGATATCTCTCTTCATACCGCTCCACCAATACTGGCGTCTCAGGTCTTAGTAGATTTTGTCCCCTCCGGGATGTACCACGAACCGTGAGCCGTGCGACTCTGCCATCACCTCGTGTCACAATTCCTCCCCTTTCGGAACCACCAATCTCCCATTGAAGCGTAATCCCCCGTCTGAGCTGACGGTATAGGACTCGGCTCCCTTTACTTGTAATCGAACTATCTGCTCCTGACAGAACGAGTCATTAGCCTGTGCCCGTACTACCTTCGTGACAATATGCGGTGTAACGGTCATCACAGACATAAAATATCGGGCCACGGCATCCTAGTGTCCCAACTCCTTCCACTTAGCCTTCCACACCCCTGCCACCTCATCTGCTGGCCTACAGCTCAACGCGTCTGCTACCACGTTAGCCTTTCCCGGGTGATACTTGATGTCGAACTGGTAGTCTTTCACAAACTCAAGCCACCTACGCTGCCGCATATTCAACTCCTTCTGCGTGAACAGGTACTGTAGGGACTTGTGGTCCGTGAACAGTTGGAACTTCTCCCCCAAAAGATAGTGTCTCCAAATCCGTAGTGCAAATACCACTGCTGCCAACTCCAAATCATGAGTGGGGTAATTCTTCTCATGAGGCTTAAGCTTACGGGAAACATAAGTTATGGCATGTCTCTCCTGCTGTAATACACCTCCAAGTCCTTATAAGGACGCATCGGTGTAAACCAAATACTCAACTCCCGGTCTCGGCAATGCTAACACAGGTGCTGAGGTTAACTTTTCCTTTAACTCATCAAATGCCAACTGACAGGCATCACTCCAAATGAACAGCACACCTTTACGAGTCAGATGTGTCAAAGGACCCAATATCTTCGAAAATCCCCAAATAATCCTCCTGTAGTATCCTGCTAGGCCCTAGAAACTACGAGTCTCAGTCGTTATCGTGGGCTATCTCCACTCCCTCACCGCGGATACCTTCCCCGGATCAACAGATATCCCCCGGTCGGAAATAATGTGTCCCAAAAACTGGACCTCCTTCAACCAAAACGTGCACTTCTCAAACTTTGCGTGCAACTCGTTCTGACGTAGTGTCTGCAAAACTTGCCTCAATTGTTTGGCGTGCTCCTCCTCTGTCTGGGAGTAAACCAGAATATCATCGATGATGACAATGACAAACTGATCTAGGAAATCCCTGAACACTCTATTCATCAGGTCCATAAACACTGCTGGAGCGTTGGTCAAACCGAAAGGCATAACCCGAAACTCGTAAGAACCATATCTCAACAAGAACGCAGTCTTCGAGACATCCTCCTCCCTGATACGCAACTGATGGTATCCCAATCTCAATTCAATCTTCGAGAAGAAAGAAGTTCCTCTCAACTGGTCAAATAGGTCATCGATTCGAGGCAACAGATACTTATTCAGTATCGTGACCTTATTCAACTCCCGGTAGTCCACACACAATCTTAGTGAACCGCCCTCTTCTTCACAAACAAAACTGGAGTGCCCCAAGGTGAGGTACTCCTGCGAATAAAGCCCTGACCTAGCAGCTGCTCTATCTGATCTCGTAGCTCTCGCATCTCTGCCGGAGCCATACGGTACGGTGCGCGCACTATAGGTCTCGTATCTGGCAATAGGTCTATAACAAAGTCTATCTCTCGACTGGGGGGTAGGCCTGGTATCTCCTGAAACACATCAGAATACTCCCTGATAACTGGTATCGAATCTAAAGGAATCACGACCTCCTTAGAGGTATCCTCCTCTAGGTAATACAAATGAGCGGTCGAGCCTCCCTCGGGGCGAGGCATCGTCACTACAAACATCTCTTGCCCCGGAATGGAAAAAACAATGCTCCCGCTGAAGCAATCAATCATGGCTCTATAATCAGCGAGCCAATCCATACCGATAATCACATCGTGAACATGCATATCTAATACCAACATATCTGCAGGTAATACCAGACTACCAATCTCTACCCCCACTCCCCGGCATATAAAGAAAATAAGTGACCCATTCCCCAATGGTGAGTCGACACACGTCATTGTGCTCTCCGCTGTGGCTAACAACCCTAAAGCCTTCGCGAAATGTGTAGCTATAAAACAATGTGTAGCCCCCGTATCAAACAATACCCGACCCATAGTGCCATGGATAGGAAACGTACCCTCAATCGCGGGCAGTGCCTGTGGAACTGATGCCTGGTGGACGTTATAGACACGTCCATACTGTAGCAGCCCCCGCTGAGCTGGGACTGCTAGAATGGGTGGCAATGCTTCCATCTGTGGCGGTGCGGGGAGAGCGGCGGGAAACATAGGCCTCTGCGGCTCCTAGCGAGCACCCTGCTGCTGCTGCTGTGGGGCCCTTCCCCTATCAGGACAATCCTGTCATTTATGGCCAATCTTGACACAAACATAAAACTTCCTTGGGAAGTTCCCTCCTCTCTGACCTTGCTGTCCCCGGCCCTGGTGGTCGTTACCGTTCCTCCCTTAGCCCTGCTGGCCCTGCTGAAACTGCTGCCCATTCTGCCCCTGTTGGCCCTGATGGCCCTGAGGGAAACCTCCCTATCCGTGCCTGTAATTCCCAGATCTGAATCTCTTCTGATCCCCCTACTGGGAACCCTGCTCACCCTGTCTCTGCCCCTAAATAGATTGTGCCCCACTTGCACCATGTCCTTCAGTCCTGCCCTAATGGCTAGACTCTCCCGATCTCTTGCCCTCAGCCATATGAAAGCGGTGATCCTGGTAGTGTAATAAAGCATCGTTAACCACATTAGAATAAGTGGCCAACGAAAGGTTCCCTAACAGATGCCGACAAATCCTCCATGTCAACCCGTCGGTGAATTTCTCAATCTTCTTTTTTTCTGTCGGTATCTCATCCGGAACGATATTCAGCAGATTCATGAACTCGGCCTCATACTCAGCCACGGTCTTACCCTCTTGCTTCAGATTCATCGGTTTCCTCCTCATTTCCGTGTGAACAGCTGACGGAAAGTACTTGTGGTCGAACCGTACCCAAATGTCCTGAATAGTGAGAGTATCCCTCTCCTCCACGGTGGTAATAGACTCCCACCACTATGGTGAAGATCCAACTAGCTTGAAAGTAGCTAGAACCTTCTTTTGAACATCCGTGCACTCATACATCCTCAAGTGCCTCTGCATATCCTTCCTCCACTGGCTCGAGACTACCACATCTGAGCTGCCTGCAAACTCCGGCGGATGCGCTTTCTGAAAAGCGTCACGTACACATTCCTAAGTAGACGGGAATGCATTTGCCTGTACTGGCGCAACAATCGGCGCCTGAGGTGGTGCCTGCTGAACTACAGAAATTGCGACATTTATCGCTTGGGCAACAATGGCTGCAACCTCAGCGGCGTTCATCATGCCCTGAACTGGAGCGGGCTGGGGTTCTGGCGTTGCATTCCTGGGAACTCGTCGTGCACGTCGTGGAGGCATCTGAAATAAGAATAAAGTTTATAAGTTCACAGTTTATAAACTTTAGATAGCTGAAGAACGAATCATACACAAAAAGAGTACAACAGTCCTAAAATATAGGGCTCTATATCAAAGAAAACGTAGTGGAAACATAATAGCCGTACAGATCCTAAAGGACACTAGAACCTGATGCTCTGATACCACCTGTGACACCCTGACTAATTAAATACCGGGTAGCTACTCCTTTATTAAATTAAATCAAAATGCCAAGTTGGCTCAGTTAATAGCATCACTGTCGAAAACCTTTTATTATTACAAACCACCTAGTATTTAAAAAGTAAGTTGTCAAATTTTAATTAAAGTCTGATTAACATGGAGTAAAAGATTTAAAGCAAGAATAATATCACCCTTCACCATAACGAAATAATAGAATAACCATCACATGATATAAATAAATTCGGAGGAAAATCTCCTCACAACAAATTCCACAACTGAAATAAGTAACGAAATACTGAATACTGAATCAATACATGCCAAAGTCTGAAAAACTGAAATGGAAATGTCTCTAATAGAACTTGGGCAACATGCCCTACAACTGAGGAATACTGAACATGGAATCCAAATGATAGAAGCGTCTAAAATCAAATCCCTATAACTTCCACAAACAGCTACATCTCGTCATCGGAATGAGAATCCTACGCGTGGTGTCCTTGTGGCTGGGCACCTAAAAATGGTTTTACAAGAAAATAGATTTGAAAGCAAACGGGTCAGAGCCCGAATGTAAAGATATTTTAAAAACCTGCAAGTGCTGTAAAAACATTTAAAACATTAAATGCAAAGTACATGTTAGGACGTGCACTCAAATGAAATTCTCACCTCTCGACTAAATGTGCACTCCTAACGTAAGTACCCATCTAAAATGACACTAATCCCTAGCTAAGTGACATCATATCTAGCTAAACTGTCATAGGTTCTACTCTTATTACTCAGTTCCCATTTACATTATAACGATCTCATTTAAATAGGGGCTCAACGTAAATTCAATTTCTCCCATAAAAGCAACACAACTCATTATAGATTATCCCTTTTATATTTTCCAAATTTATACACACAATACCATATGAATGTTCCCATAATAAAGTGTATATTTTCCACAACATAAATATACAATATAAGCACCCCGAGACTAATCTGCGGTGCACACATACTCTACTATACATCCTGGTATATCACGTACGTAAGGATCACGCATTCCGAATCTCTCAAGAATCCTTCAAATAACACAAATCACAAACATTGGAGGCGAACACAGTCACATCACATGGGTCACGCACATAGCTGCGCTCCCACGATCAGCAGACTTATTAACATTCCAATAAGTCCTTCTCTGACCTATGTTCATCGAGGTAACCAGTCTAAATTCGGGCAACACAAGGATTAGAGGGCTCTAAGCGAACGCAAACCTCCCGTGATAGCAAGTATGGTAGGTATGTCATACACACAAATCATATATCAATACTAAGTAAACACGCATTGTAGAAATCACCGTAGTTTAATTGTAGTACTTATCGCCTTCTCGTACCAACTTATAATTTATACAATTTATATAATCCCGATTCATAATCGTACACTCCATAATTTATTCTCACGTCGTAGTAGGCACTCACGTCTCGACTCAAAATGTCTATTTGATTCTTTCCACAATTATGTAATTTACTCCTCATTGTATCCCAAATGTCCCAAGTATACCAATACATCATCAAAGGAATGTTATCTCTATCATCGAACAAGTTTACGGGACTCCCAAAATCCAAACAGGCCAAAAAGGCCTAAACTGCCAGCTCGTTTGAAGTCTCGTTCGAAGAAGGCTGTTCGAACGAACTGTGCCTTCTAACGACATCTCATTCGAACGAAGGTATCGAAAAAAATGTCCCCTCGTTAGAAGCAACTGGTCAACTCGAACGAGCTCATTCGAACGACCTGGGGAGGCCTTCTAACGAACGACCAGTTTCGTGCCCAGAATTTCTACTTTCGTTTTTCCCCAATTTCTATTCCTCAATTCTCCTCTAAAATTCTTCCCAAAACGTTTTCAGGTCTCTAATCAATCCTAACATATCAAGGTCACATACTAACGTGTTTTAAGGGAATAATTCATCCTATACATCACCAAATCACAAGTCTCATCACTTTTCCCCAATTTTTCAAGAACATAAACCCTAAGATTATAAATAATCAATTTCCAGAATTAAATCCGTTTTTATAACACATAAACTTATAATTCTCTTAATTCGATCATCCAATAAACATTTCTACATGCAAACTTATCTCCAAAATTTATTAACAACTCCAGTTTCATGGGTTTTCGATTATCTCCCAATTAATTATGATTATTGAATAGTCTAAGCATGGAAGAAGCATTTACTGCATAAAAATGTAAATTAAACCACTTGCCTTGATTCAATCTCAGATTTTGATGACGATTTGATGAAGCTCTCTCTCTCTCTCCAAGCTTTTCTCCTCTATCTCTCTCTTTCCAAGCTTTCTTCTCCAATAGCTATGGTGGCTAGTGTTTGTTTTGGGAAAAAAATAGAAACCTAAATTCTAATAACCTACGCAGCCTTTTGGGTTAACATGGGTTGGTTAGTGGTTTAGTGGGTCAAATCCACATCAGATATAATTTACTAATTTTCGTCACTTTTAATTCCCAAAAATACAAAATTACCAAAATACCCTTTATGTTGCCGGTATGACCTTAAAATACCCCGGGACCCAAACTAAACCCCCGGCTAGTGTTTTCTGACTATCTCGACCCTTCCGGACGCGTTGGCACACTCAAAACGACCATACGGTTAATATAATTTAAATTCACTTTTATGATTAAAATAATTATATCCTGACGCGACTGTCTCACGCGTCCCAATAAAATGTCCAAATTACCGTATATCAATGTCACGACAAATTTCATAATTCAATATTCATATATCATCATATATATTCAATATAGTTAAATAACAACTCACATCTCGCTAGTATTTTATCCGGATTAATTCCCAATTAATTCTCATTTAATTAATTAATCCCAAAAATAAATATCGCCAAAAATACGGGGTATTACAGGTACTTGGCCAATGGAAGGTGAGAGTCATATCGCTTAGGCTAACTGCGACCTTCCGGACTAGTGCCCATCACAAAGCGACCCCCCAGTTACAGGGAAAAACTTGGTCAATAACCATGGTCTCTAGTAATGTAGTGTGCATAATGCATGATTCTTTATTAGTATATTATGGAGAGATGATTTTATTTAGCATCATGAGCACTATACTAACAGGGAAGAATGCGCAAGTATAAAAGGTAAATCTAACATGGAACATGATGATTACATTAAGCATGAATATGTGAGGGTGAGTGATGTGTGACTATATATGAGTGAGTGTGTAGTAGTGAACTTAACCATGGATTAACTGCAGGTGCTATATGATAAGTGTGAGTGTGCATGGATATATACAAGTGTGATAAGTGGAGGGGTGTGTTACTGACACCTAAGCATGGATATTATAACTACAACATGTCGACATAAGTGATCCTACGTGTAATTTGTGTGAAGTGGACGTGGAAAGTATCGACAAGTGTGTTAGTGAGTTATGATACAAGCATGAGGTAGATGTGTGAAAAAAATAATAGAGGAGAAAAAAGGGGACATACAAGTGGTGCACACGAACACAAGCAGAAAACAATAACACCAATGCAAACAGAGTCTAGCCCTCTTATGAATGAAAATCCCCAACGGATTCGCTACGTTGGCCATCCTGGGATCTCAGCCATTTTCTTCTTCTTTCCGAGTGGGGTGGGGTGGGGGGGGGGGGGGGGGGGAAGAGAGGGAGGGAGAAAAGGTCTCGCTCCCTACTTTCTTTAAGATCACTTCGGCCATCGTCGGTGTGGGGTGAATATAAAGAGATGGAGTCTCCAACCTATTTTGTACAAAATCGACAAAAGAGCATGTTGCCGCTTTAAGATAGCAGCTTCAAAGACCAACTGATTCGTACAAAACCAATCGTTCGAAGGTTCGGGGGCTAATTTACGGAATGGGAACTTCTATTAATGTTTCCCTTATTTTCTCCATGAGGTGTGTGTGCGTGTATATATAAATACGATGTATGCATTTATCGAGATATTGATCATTACGATTAAATGGTAATATATATTTGATAAAATGCAAAGAAGGATCACAAATATAATATATATTAAAATGATGTATAGATTAAAAGGTGACAAATGCAAATGTTGGAAAATTAGAAAATTTAGATATTGGACTCGAGTCTCGGGTTTTAGCCTGAGATGCTTATGTAGTGTATAATGGCATCAAAGTCCATGTAGTTCACATGAGTCGTAAGGGTGGGCCTTATCCCATTGATTCGAACGGGAATTTAATATATGTGTGTGTGTGTAGAAAATGCATTATAATTTTGAGAAATGGTGGTGGATAATCCCGTTGGAATTTATAGATGTAACCCTCTTTTTCTTTGTTTTTGATTTTTTTTATTGAAAATAAATTGTGTGAAATATAACTAGATATTAATGTGTACGAAATAAATTAAAACGTAGATTAAGAATTTATCTAACTAATGCAAAATTAAGAGATTTAAAGAGAGAGAATGACTTTTGGACCTTCTTTGGAGAATTGAGGCTTGATCTTAATCCTTGGTGAACTCCTTTGAGTGTTGAGTTGAATATTGTATGAGAGAGAATAAAATTCTTCTAAATTGGGTATGAAAGGAATGGGAATGAAAGGTGGAGAGGAATTTCACACAAGGAAACATGCCTGATTGCAAGTGAATGTTGCAGAGATCACAGATATTGATGAATATGAGGTGTGTTTTGGGACTGAGGTCATGCACTCTATTTATATGGTAAGGGGGTGTCGATCCACATAGCACTAGCCCTACCAATCGATAGGTAACTCTTAGCACACCGCCGATAGAGAAGGAAATGGACCTGCCAATCAACTGTTTCGTACAGATTTTTCCCAAAAAATGGTTGAATAATGCAACATGTTGATCCAAATAGTGCATGGTGAATACCATTATAAAGGTAATTCAGAGATATTCAAGAGTCCTTTGGGCCTCTCCCGAGTCAGGAGTTGACTTTTGGTTAAACGGGGCTCAAACGCCCTCGTTGGTCTTTTAGGCAGGAAATCATCAGACGAAAAGGCATCGTTCGTCCAAATTGTAAGTCAGAATCACTCATGAGGAAGACCTTTGGAATGGTTATGAGAGGTTCCTAGAGATTCAAAAAAATTTCACTCGGATTGAAAAGTTGACTTTAGTCAACTAGGGCCCGAAAGCGCTCACTGACCATATGGAGTAAAACGGGTCGTTCGTCCATATTGTAAGGCTGATTAGCACATGGGTTGGCCTGTTGGAAAGGGTATTCAGTGCCCTTCGAATATTCATTTAGTGTTGTTCGAGCTAAAGAGTTGACCTTGGCCAAATGGATCCTACGAGGGCCCCGTGGCCAATACATCAATTTTCAAGGGAAAACAGATCGTTCTTTCGAACGGTTATGCTATTTCGCGCATGGGGCGGACCATTGGTAAGGGGTTTCAATGCCTTTAGAAGATTAAAATAGATTTTTTTTCTGAATATGTAGTTGATTGGGGTTAAATTAAGGCCTGGGAGCACCCGGTGGTCTTTGGATCCATTTTTGATGGTAAAATGGTCCGTTCGTCCGAACTGTTATGTCAATTTATGCATGGGTAGGACCGTCAAAAAGGGGATTCAGAGCCCGTCAAATATTCAATGATCTTTTTATTTAATGACAGAGTTCTACCGAAGTCAAATGGGTCCTCGTAGCGCCTGATGACCTCTAGATCGGTACTCAGAGTAAGACCTACGGTTTGTAGTGAAATGGGGAGATGGTAGGGACCTAAAGAAAGCCTTGGGGGTCCTACAACGTCGTGTCTACATTCATAGAATTAATAATGTAGAAATATGTTAGTAGAATAAATAGTAGAAAATTTACCATAAGCTGCAACATAAATAGTGGAAAAATAAATTTGTTGGTAGAATAAATATGAACCACCAATTAAAAGATGATTTATAAACATAGAAATAGACTCAAGATGACCTATTAAAGATGCTCATGATTAATATGACCCTAATTACAATTTAAACTTGCTTATGAACCACCAATTACAACTATATATATTACCCATAAATGGTACAAACTAATAAACATTCATTATGAAAAAATTCCCTAAAATAGAGTCAGTACAATGACATTTACTATTACAATGTTTGAAACATCCCCTAAATTAAACAAAAGAATACAAAATAATTCATCTTCTCTATCTTCTGGTCAAATTTATCTTAATAGAAATCGATGGCAGGATATGGACATTAAGGTCGGATTCCTAAATAAGGGATAGAAAGACATTAAGGTCAGATGCCTAAATAAATCCATTTTTTGTGAAAACGGTGCCCATGTTTAATTTTGAAGAAATCCACACAATAATAAAACTAATAAATGGAAACCATTTAATATCATTCCATCGTATCAGTTAATACTCAACTACCTGGCCTTTTTTACATAAAATTAGCTATGAGAACATATATTCACATATTGATATATTTATGTCTTTTGTGCCAGAATGGAAAAGAGCTACAGTGGCATCTCCGAAAACATCCTCTTGCCATTACCAACATGCATTGGTGATGTATAATAACCAAATGCAGATGCATCGGTTCTAAAAGGCGTCATATTCATGGTTCCATATTTATTTTCAAATGAAGAGGAACCCGCAAGTGAAGTTGTAGCAGTCGAAGAGGACGAAGGAGGACCCCAAGGTGTTCCCACAAAAAATGATGTTAATAAATACTCTGATGTCGCACTTAGAATCTCAATGCAAAGTAGACATCCCTTCATATCAATAATTTTTACCTAGTTAACAGAATCATCAATCACATTTGTATGGTGAGTTCTCTGAAAACCCCGTGTACTTTCGTACCAATAAAATCCCAACCAAGCATTTTATGAGCACTATTTAATGGGAAGAATTTATGAAACCCCATAGTTAGCATTGTATAATAAAAGAGAAATCCCCATAGTCAGAATTCTTGATACCCCATAGTCCGAATTTATGAGCAGTATTTAACATTTGACTTAAACTTTGTATTCGAAATGACAATGGTAGATTTTAACAACTGAGACAGTGTTGAGCTTCAATATATATTATACATGTTGGACCAGGGCTGAAAAAATAATATATACTATACTATAGAAGTGGAACAGTGGTGAAAAACATATATATATTGTACATCTTTATTCTAATATACAGTAGCATATGTAGAGATATCAAAAAATGTGAAAAACTGATGATGATATCTAGTACTTCTTCCTTCCCCAAACATGCAAAGTATAACCTGCAAAAAATAAGTGACTCAGCGAGCCATGGTCTTAAACATTACCTCAGGAGGGTTGTGATGGTGAGGATTATTCAAACATACAGAGTGTCAGTAGTTTGACACAAAAAGAAAAAACAACCAAATAATATAGGAAATGCAACTTCATGACATTACTAATGATTTCTAGAATACACCAAACACAGCCACATTTTTACAAGAATGATTCTTCTAACAAAAGATCATATTGCAATATAACAAAAATGAAATAAAATAAATACATTAGAGTAACTTAATACCCATTAATGGTTTTATAATACCCTAGCTCAACAACCGCGTGCGTAGAAATGCAAATGGTAATTAGGAATCTGAATCTCATGGTTAAACAATGAAGACTTTAAGTGTTTAATAAAGAGTCTCATATTTATAACAATAATCTATACATCCAAAAATTAAGATATAAGAACCATACATTCCGAAAAAACAACTCAAAGTTCTCAAAAAGCGTGTGGGGCTTTTAGAGAGAGTGTGAAGTCACACTTCCAAACCATACATTCATCCCCAGCCCTAGATATTCCATAAATAACAAATCAGTAGAATTTCATAAAGAAATCAAATATAAATCGGGCACGAAAATGAACGACCAAACATATTATTTAGTGCGACTTCCACATTACTCGTTAAAGACCCAAAAGCTCAGTTCTCTCTCTCCCCCACTCTCTCTCGTTAACCAAACATACATAACACACCCAACATACATGCATACAACTCCATAATTAAAGAAATAAAAACACAGTATCTACTGTATCAAAAAATATCACCAATCCAAATCCCACCAATGGACTAAAAACATCAAGCTTAAACTAAACCAAAAATAATAATAACCATGTTTTACTTTACATGATCCATCTTGAACTGTACTCTTTAGTTATGGTGAGAAGGATTATGAACCATTAGCTATAATTCTCCCAATTTTTTCAAAAGTATTTAAAGAAAATAAATCAAACAAAATAGTAATGAATTAACTGAGTCATTTTTCCATTTACCTTTGGTGCAATATAGAAAATGAAACATATCCAATAGAAACTGAATGTATCATATTATGAATAACTTGGAAAAAAACATGAACGAAGATTAGAAACCAGGCAATAAAGTCGAAAATCGCTAAAAGCTGATTAAAGAGCATTCATTACCTGTAAAGTGGATTAGATGAGAACAAACCGAAAGACCAACCTTCATATCTTAAAGGATGAGCACTAGGAGTGAGAGGGATAAAATGAGGGACAAACCCACGAAACCCCAAAATTTTCAAAACGTAACCTTTAAATGGGAGCATCGAAGGTGAGAAAGAGAAACGCTAGTGAGGATTTGTGAGTGTTTGTGATGGTGGGTGGGTTTGTTTATGTGAAGTGATGGGAGAGAAAAGTTAAAGTAAAAAAAAAATATTAAGAGAAACAAAAGTCAGAAATAATATGGGGGAAATCAAAAAGTAAATAAAATTTAAAATTAGTGGAGGGATTTGATCTCAACCCTCAATTTTGTAAAAATATGTAATGTGTTGGCAGACATCTTCACTATTAAAATGTATACATAATTCAAAAACATCCCTATCATAATACATATATATATATATATATATATATATATATACACTATTTTTGTAGTTTAATTAAACTGATGTGACACTTTTGTAACTCACAAATGAAACAACGTTAAATTAGTTAGTCTTATATATATATATATTATGATTTTTATTTTCACTTAATAATGTATAATGTGGAAATATAGAACCGAAATCAATGTTTAAAAATACCAAGTTTGAAATCATACCATCGATCGTGTTATAATCAAATGAAATAGCATCTTCATATGCATCATTAGTTTGATCAGTAGGTTATAAAGGAGGTTCATTAGAGTCTCCTAAATATTTTTGAACTTATGTTTCTCTATTATATATCATAGTCAGGATTTGGATTAAAATAATTCCAATTTAATTATATATAACAAAACATTGATTCATTTCCTATCTAACAAAATTATGTGTATGTTATCAAATAACATGTATTGGAAAACAAATATTGTGACAACCCGGATATAATTATGATAAATTATATTTAAATCATGATTATCTTATGTGATATGAATAATGTGTCATTAGTATATCTAATGTTAAGTGATTATGGTTAGTATAATTCTACCTTCATAAATCATGAAATGTCGAATTATTTACGAACACAAGATTTGGTTATTTTCGATAGAAATGTTCCTGTTTAAGACTAGTTTTGACCCTTGTAACATTACAATTGACTTGAGGTAAAAACTACATAGTTGTAGATATGTGAGTTAGGGTTGTAACACAACAAACGGTGCATCAAACATATGTTCGAGTAAGAAGTTAGGTCGAAATTACGAGAAGGGGCGAATCTGTCAATTCCCTTAAGTGGTAAATTGTCTTTTATTAAACCAAATGGTTTAATTTGATTGGTTGGCTTGGGAGGCAGCCTTGGCCGACCTTATACCCTTTAAATATCCTTATCCTTCAGCCAAAACCATCCATGAAAGGGTTTTAAGCTTAGGGAAAGAGAAAGTAGAAGTTAAGGAAGAAAAGTGAGGAGAAAAACTGTAGAAAAACCCGTAGAAATTACGTAAAAAGCCTTGAAGGTAATCCTAATTGTAATTCTTGTTATTTATATTATATTACTGATTTATATGATATAAATCATCATAAGTTTATGAAAGTTTCATCCCTTTGTATATATGTATGGTTAGATGCAAGTTTATGTTAAGTTGAGTGTAGAAACCCATAAAATTGCTTTGTATTGAAACCCCTTGTATTCAAACTTGCATATCTCGCTGTGTACTTACTAGAATTGAGAAATTCCAATTGGATATGAAAGTAGACTCATATATTCATATTATATCTGAAAATTAGAATTTATTCCCTCGTGGTTAGTCGGTAATGATGATTTCAAGTGGGTACTTGATTTCTGTTTTTATACTTCATTTCGGTATGCCCTGAGTTTAGTCAAGCTTTTGAGATAGCAAATGAAGTCAAACAGTTATGAAACTTTAATTCTGTAAGATTAAGTATGTGTAATGAAAATTGGTTGAAAATCATGGAACGTTATGCTGGATAAAAATTATAAAAATTCTTGGAAGTTGAAGAAACAATAGAGGAGCTTGTAGGGAAGATTTTTTGTGTTGTAGAGAAATGGTCATAACTTGCCCTAGGAAGCTTGAAAAATTACACCGTCACTTGTACAAGATAGTATATTCATATATGTTTTCATATTGATGAGGTTGGACCCATGTATTTGTACAATTTAGGAATATAGGATGGTTAAGTATGTAAGACCATAATTTCAGGCCATACTGGGTACCCCTTGAATGAATGTTTGTATTTCGTCCTTACAAAGAGTACTTTGAGTCCATGTTTCATGTGTATATACATTGAGGACTATAATTTCATGTTTACTTGACTTTGGTTATAAATTCCTCATAAGGTATTAACTACGGTTGAATGTGGGTAACTTTATCAATATGTACATCATTGTTTGCCTTTACCTATATTTTATGGAATGTGATTTAATTGGAATTATATTGTTGATGTATAGCCATGGAAAGTTACATAATTATGTTTGGATAATATTTATGATTGAGGTTCAGTACTGATTTAGTTGGATTGACAGGTGTAAGGCCTAATCAACCCAGTTCAGCTCCACCAGAAGGAAACCTGAATACGTAGTTGTCAACCAAGGTGAGTGTACTCACTGGAAAGAGATATTTGTATCGCGGTATTGATACGATCATAATATAATGAATATGAAATTGTTCATTTCGGTTTACCGAAATAAGGGGTTACTCCTCGACCAGGAATGGGGGAGATTTGTCCATTAATGACAAGGGGTTACTCCTCGACCATGAATGGGGGAGAATTGTCTATTTAGATAGGATATGTGAATCATGATTCGAAAAAGTTGGTCATTCATTATGAATGAGCCGGATAAGTTAATACATAAGTATATGGACATGATTTATTGCATTTAAATTCATGCAGTAGTATAGTAGTGATGCATTCACTGGGCTATTCTGCTCACGGTTCCTATGTTCACATTTTTCAGGTAACGCGATGTCACTGCCAAATCTAGGAGGTCGGGTTGGGTTAGCCCGGAATGGGAGAAACTATGATTTTGTGTAAATGTAAATGATGTAATTAAGTTAGCTTATCCTTCATGAAAGTTTTTATCGGCATGATTACTCTGATGTTGTAAAAAGGTTTTCAGTTATATGAATTTACAATAATGACTCTGAAATCAAAACTCGTGATTATGGTTTGGTTAGATTAATTATGGTTTAACTCACTTTTACTTTCAAACTTAATTATAAGTAACTGGGTTAGGGTGTGCCAGCTTTTGGTATCAGAGCCTAGGTTTTAGAGGTTCTGGAGTGAGAAGAGTCTATATTTGGCAGTGAATGTTAAAAAATATATTTTATTTGATACTAACGATTATGGTAGGAAAAATATGTATATATGTATGTTGTTATATCTTTGATTCATTTCAGATATAAAAGAATGGAAGGAGGGAATGTTAATGAGAGAATAGAAGACGAGGCTTCAAATATGGCAGTGGAGGCAGAGGTTGAGCATCATGTTCATGGAAATATGGAACCTGACCCTGAACAATTGACAGACATGCAAAAAATGGCGCGTGATATGACTCTAATGGCAGAGCAACAAGCTAGATTTATGGCTTGTGTGGAAGAACAACAAACCAGGCAACTAGAGGCACAAGCCTTGGCTAGGGCTGAGGAGGTGATACACCGGGAAGAAAGAAGTACTTCACATGAGAAATTTATTAAGATGAACACACCATCGTTCAAAGGAGCAGTTGATCCCGCAGAGGCAGAAGTCCGGGTTAAAGAGATTGAACTTATCTTTGGGGTGATGAAGATGCCTGAAAATCAACGAGTGACCTTGGTGACGTATATGCTGAAAGGAGAAGTTAAGTTCTGGTGGGATGCCACAAAACATTTGTTCATTACTCCAGGAGGTGAGAATCTGATCTCATGCGATGATTTTGTCAAAGCTTTGTATGATAAGTATTTCCCCCCAATGTATCAAAAACAGAAGGAGAAGGAATATTTCATGTTGAATCAATGGAGTATGACAGTTAGAGAATACGAAGCTAAACTTACAGCTTTATCTCGGTTTGCTTTGAGGTTTATATGGAATGAGGAAGATATGTGCCGTCGATTTCTCGATGGGATTGAGTTAGTCATTAAATCACGGTTGTCGGCTTTAGAGACTGTTAATTATTCAGCCTTGGTGAACAAAGCCATGTTGGTAGAAAGGGATGTAAATGAAGCTAGAGGGAATCGAGAACGAGGTGTAAAGAGAAGCAGATTTGATCCAAATTATCAAAAGAGTAGTGGTACAAAATATTCGAGGTTTGGAGGGCAGAAATTCCAACAGGGTAGAGGTGGAAGTACTTTGCAGAGGGGTGAGCCTAGTAGTGGAAGAGGCTCAGGAGTTTCAGCACAAGGAGATCCGAATGTTTGTTTCTTTTGTGGGGCATCAGGTCATATAAAGAGAAATTGTCCAAAGTTACTGAATATAGAATGTTTTAACTGCCACTAGAAGGGTCATTTGGGAAAGAATTGTCCTATGTTGGAGAGAACAGTTTCAGTCACTAGTGTGGGGCCTCATAAAGGATCTTCTCCAGGCAGTGCCACTAGGGGGAGAGGTACAGAATAAGAAACTGTATCGAGGGCAGGAGGAAGAGTGTTTGCGATGACGCTACAAGATGCCCATGCTACACCGAAAGTGGTTACAGGTAAACTTTTTATTGCAAACAAAGATTTATATGTGCTCATTGATCCTGGATCTACGCATTCATTTGTGGCATTAGATATTGTTTCATATTTGGGTAGACCATGTTCATTCCTCAATTGTGCCTTATATATTTCTACCCCAATGGAAAGTGTAATTCTAGTTGAGCACATTTATAAAGATTGTATCTTACGAATGGGTGAGCGAGATTTCTATGTTGATTTGATACCGTTGGCCATTCGGTGTTTTGATATTATATTGGGGATGGATTGGTTATCATCGTATCATGCTTCCATTGATTGTTTTCGAATACATTTCCTCTTCCTGGTGAACCAGAGTTCCAATTTACAGGGGAAAGGAATGTTGTCCCTAATTGTCTCATCTCAGCAATTAAGAGCAGAAAGTTATTGAGTAAGGGTTGTACAGGGTACTTAGCGTATGTGGTTGATGTTAGTAAGGAATCACTTAAAGTTGAAGATATACCAGTGGTTAGAGAATTTTCTGATGTCTTCCCAGAAGAATTGCCAGGATTGCCACCCGATAGGGAAGTAGAGTTTTCTATTGAATTAATTCCAGGTACTGGTTCAATTTCTCTTGCTCCATATAGAATGGCACCAGCGGAGTTGAAAGAATTAAAAGTGAAATTACAAGATCTCATAATCAGAGGTTTGATTCGGCCTAGTGTTTCACCATGGGGAGCACCCGTGTTATTTGTGAAAAAGAAAGATGGAACAATGAGATTATGTATTGATTATCGGCAATTGAATAAGGTGAACATTAGAAACAAGTACCCTCTACCTCGTATCGATGACTTGTTTGACTAATTACAGGGGGCCACTGTATTTTCGAAGATTGATTTGAGATCGGGTTACCACCAACTGAAAGTGAAGGATAGTGATATTTCCAAAACAAATTTTCGGACTCGATATGGGCACTATGAGTTTTTGGTGATTCCTTTTGGATTAACCAATGCTCCAGCAGTTTTTATGGATTTGATGAATCGGGTATTCCACCCTTTCATTGATTCATTTGTGATTGTTTTCATAGACGATGTGTTGGTTTACTCGCGTATTATGGAGGAACATGAGAAGCATTTGAGAATTGTATTGTAGATTTTGAGAGAGAAGAAATTGTTTGCTAAATTCAGCAAGTGTGAGTTTTGGTTGAATAAAATTGTGTTTTTAGGGCACGTGGTCTCGGGAAATGGGATTTATGTTGATCCAAATAAAGTGGAAGAAATTGTTGAATGGGAAATTCCTAAGATTATGACAAAAATTAGGAGTTTCCTAGGATTGGCAGGTTACTATCGCAGATTCATTAAGGGATTTTCAGCAATAGCATTACCAATGACAAAGTTGACTCGTAAAGAAGTGAATTTTATATGGGATGAAGAATGTGAGAGGAGTTTTAAAGAATTAAAGAATCGGTTGGTTTCAGCCCCTATACATACTATTCCATGTGGGAATGAGTCTTTTGTGATCTATACAGACGCTTCATTTCAGGGGTTAGGATGTGTTCTTATACAGAATGGGAAGGTAATAGCATATGCTTCCAGACAATTAAAGACGCATGAACGAAATTACCCTACACATGACTTGGAGCTAACGGCCATTGTTTTTGCTTTAAAGTTGTGGAGACATGACTTGTATTGAGAAACTTGTGAGATATTTGCGGATCATCAAAGTTTGAAAAACTTGTTTACACAGAAAGAATTGAATTTGAGACAGAGGCATTGGATAGAGCTAATTAAATACTATGAATGTACTATTCATCATCATCCTGGGAAGGCCAATGTAGTAGCAGATGCTTTGATTCGAAAATCATCAGGGATGCTTGGTTGCATACAGTGTGCCTGTGTTGGAAATATTCTTGACACTGCATCGATGGGGATTGAATTTAAGTTTTCAAAAAGCGGAGGATTATTAACACATGTCACAGTGAGACCTTTGTTGGAAGAACGCATACGAAGTTTGCAGATCAGTGATCCATTCCTTGAAAAGAAGAAACAAGAAGTTTGGGATGGTAAAGAGAGTGATTTTGAAATTAAGAATGATGAATCGTTGTGTTATAAAAATTGGATTTGTGTACCTAATCATCCACCCTTAAAGAAAGATATATTAGAAGAGGCACATAGTTCTATTTACTCTATGCATCCGGGAGGTACCAAAATGTACAGAGATTTGAAAGAATATTACTGGTGGAACAATATGAAATGTGAGATTGCAGAGCTCATAGCTAAATGTTTAGTATGCCAGCAAGTGAAAGCAGAGCATCAGAAGCTGGCAGGATTATTGCAGTCTTTGCCTATTCTGGAATGGAAGTGGGAGAATATAATGATGGACTTTGTTATAGGATTACCCCGGTCACCAAAGGGGCATGATTCTATTTGGGTGATTGTAGACCGATTGACGAAGTCAGCTCATTTTCTCCCAGTTAAGACCTCCTACACTGTTGACAAGTATGGACGTATGTACGTTGATGAGATTATCCATTTACATGGGGCACCGGCGTCAATTGTATCAGATAGAGATCCAACATTCACTTCTAAGTTTTGGCCTCGTCTCCAGAATGCCATGGGCACAAGTTTGAAGTTCAGCATTGCGTTTTATCCACAAACTGATGGGCAATCAGAAAGGACGATTCAAATATTGAAAGACATGTTATGAGCCTGTGTATTTGACTTCAAAGGTAGTTGGGATGATCATTTTCCATTGATGGAATTTTCATATAATAATAGTTATCAGTCAACTATTGGTATGGCTCCTTATGAAGCTTTATATGGGAGGAGATGTAGAATGCCTTTGTGTTGGGATGAAGTGGGTGAAAGAAAATTTTGGGTCCTGAATTGATAGATATGACAACCGAAAAGATCAAAATGATTCGGGAACGGATAAAGATAGCGCAAAGCAGGCAAAAATTTTATGCATATAAGAGGAAGCATCCATTGGAATTTTAGAAGGGAGATTTTGTATTCCTGCGTATTTCACCATGGTAAGGTGTTATGAGATTTGGGAAAAAGGGGAAACTAAGTCCAAGATACATTGGACCATTTGAAGTGTTGGAAAGAATTGGGTCCCTGGCTTATAGATTAGCTTTACCTCCAGATTTATCTCGATTAAATGATGTGTTTCATGTATCAATGCTTCGTAAGTATTTGGCAGATCCATCTCATCAACTGAAAACCCAATCTATTGAACTGAAAGAAGACTTGTCGTACATCGAGGAACTGGTGGAAATTCTTGATCGTAAGGAGCAAGTATTGAGGAATAAGGTTAATACCTTAGTTAAAGTTATGTGGATGAGCCATGGAATTAAAGAAGCAACTTGGGAAATAGAGGATAGCGTGAAGAAACAGTATCCCCATTTGTTTGGTAAGTGTCATTCGTATTAAATTTCGGGGACGAAATTTTCTAAGGGGGGGAAGTTATGACAACCTGGATATAATTATGATAAATTAAATTTAAATCATGCTTATCTTATGTGATATGAATAATGTTTTTTTAGTATATCTAATGTTAAGTGATTATGCTTAGTATAATTCTACCTTCATAAATCATGAAATGTCGAATTATTTACGAACACAAGATTTGGTTATTTTCGATAGAAATGTTCCTGTTTAAGACTAGTTTTGACCCTTGTAACATTACAATTGACTTGAGGTGAAAACTACATAGTTGTAGATATGTGAGTTAGGGTTGTAACACAACAAACGGTGCATCAAACTTATGTTCGAGTAAGAAGTTAGGTCGAAATTACGAGAAGGGGCGAATCTGTCAATTCCCTTAAGTGGTAAATTGTCTTTTATTAAACCAAATGGTTTAATTTGATTGGTTGGTTTGGGAGGCAGCCTTGGACGACCTTATAACCTTGAAATATCCTTATACTTAAGCCAAAACCAGCCATTAAAGGGTTTAAGCTTAGGGAATGAGAAAGTAGAAGTTAAGGAAGAAAAGTGAGGAGAAAAAGTGTAGAAAAATCCGTAGAAATTACGTAAAAAGCCCTGAAGTTAATCCTAATTGTAATTCTTGTTATTTATATTATATTACTGATTTATATGATATAAATCATCATAATTTTATGAAAGTTTCAGGCCTTTATATATATGTGTGGTTAGATGCAAGTTTATGTTAAGTTGAGTGTAGAAACCCTTAAAATTGCTTTGTACTGAAACCCGTTGTATTAAAACTTGCATATCTCCTTGTGTACTTACTGGAATTGAGAAATTCGAATTGGATATGAAATTAGACTCATATATTAATATCATATCAGAAAATTAGAATTTATATCTTTGTGGTTAGTCCGTAATGATGATTTCAAGTTGGTACTTGATTTCTGTTTTTATACTTCATTTTGGTATGCCCTGAGTTTAGTCAAGCTTTTGAGATAGAAAATGAAGTCAAACAATTATGAAACTTTAATTATGTAAAATTATGTATGTTTACTGAAAATGGGTAGCAAATCAGGGAAATTTATGCTGGAGAAAAATTATGAAAATTCTTGAAAGTTGAAGGAACAACAGAGGAGCTTGTAGGGCAGATTTCTTGTGTTGTAGAGAAATGGTCATAACTTGCCCTAGGAAGCTTGAAAAATTACACCGTCACTTGTACTAGATAGTATATTCATATATGTTTTCATATTGATGAGGTTGGACTCCTGTATTTATACAATTTAGGAATATAGGATGGTTAAGTATGTAAGACCATAATTTCAGGCCATACTGGGTACCCCTTGAATGAATGTTTGTATTTCGTCCTTACAAAGAGTACTTTGAGTACATGTTTCATGTGTATATACATTGAGGATTACAATTTCATGTTTACTTTACTTTGGTTATAAATTCCTCATAAGGTATTTCCTACGGTTGAATGTGGGTAACTTTATCAATAAGTACATCATTGTTTGCCTTTACCTATGTTTTATGGAATGTGATTTAATTGGAATTATATTGTTGATGTATAGCCATGGAAAGTTACATATTATGTTTGGATTATATTTATGATTGAGGTTCAGTACTGATTTAGTTGGATTGACAGGTGTAAGGCCTAATCAACCCAGTTCATCTCCACTAGAAGGAAACCTTAATACGTAGTTGTCAACCAAGGTGAGTGTACTCACTGGAAAGAGATATTTGTATCGTGGTATTGATACGGTCATAATATAATGAATATGAAATTGTTCATTTTGGTTTACCGAAATGAGGGGTTACTCCTCGATCTGGAATGTGGGAGATTTGTCTATTAATGACAAGGGGTTACTCCTCGACGGGAAATGGGGGAGAATTGTCTATTTAGACAGGATATGTGAATCATGATTCGGAAAAGTTGATCATTCATTATGAATGATCCGGATAAGTTAATACATAAGTATATGGACATGATTTATTGCATTTAAATTCATGCAGTAGTATAGTAGTGATGCATTCATTGGGCTATTTTGCTCACGGTTCCTTTGTTCAAATTTTACAGGTAACGCGATGTCACTGCCAAATCCAGGAGGTTGGGTTGGGTTAGCCAGGAATGGGAGAAACTATGATTTTGTGTAAATGTAAATGATGTAATTAAGTTAACTTATCCTTCAAGAAAGTTTTTATGGGCATGATTACTCTGATGTTGTAAAAAGGTTTTCAGTTATATGAATTTACAATGATGACTCTGAAATCAAAACTCGTGATTATGGTTTGGTTAGATTAATTATGGTTTGACTCACTTTGACTTTCAAACTTAATTATAAGTAACTGGGTTGGGGTGTGTCAAATATCCTACCGTCATAGTTTTAAAAAAGAAATATGATGGTGTTAGAAGACTCACTGACGTATGGATAACTTAATTTGAGAACAAAGAAATATGTATTTCCTTGTGAATAAATCATGCGTAGTAGATAATGGGGCCTGAACACAATCAAAACCATACATATATAAAAAAGAAACTAAAATATTCGTTGTGGAGATATGTATGCATGAATACGTAAAATAAGAATTTACTTTGAACATTATGCCATGATTCCAACGAAAATATCTACAATTATATCAAGTGAATCTCTACTTTATGGGTTATGGTTGTTTTTTTAGATTGAAGGTTTTAGCTTTTGGATAATGTTTTTAAAAAAACTGTGTCACGGTCTTGTGCGGGGTAGTACATGGTCCCAGTGACTAAAAATTGATTCATAGACGTTATGACGTTATGGATTTTTGTAATTGTCTGTTTTTTATTTTGTTTTTGTTCAAATTTTAGAGTGATTTAAAAAATATTCAAATTAAAATTATGTATTGATGTGAGAACCAAGAAGATCTTCGTGTCTACTTTACTCCCGACTATTTCATTCACCTATACATAATTTTGGGTTCAAATATATAAGTTCAAATTGATTTTTTTTGTTAATTTAGAATATGATGTTTTTAAAGATTGAGGCGATATTTCTGTGTAATTTTTTCACTCGGTATAGGTATTTATTTAATTCTTTGGCGATCTGATGTATTGACCAATTATAAGACCATTTGTTCTTTTGGTTTACGGGGTTTCATTTATAAAATTACATATTCCACTTGATATTCCACTTAGAATTACAAATTTATGGCGATAATAATAATAATAATAATAATAATAATAATAAAATAATAATAATAATAATAATAATAATAATAATAATAATAATAATAATAATAATATTAATAATAATAATAATAACAACAACAACAACAACAACGACAACAACGACAACAACAACAACAACAACAACAACACTAATAATAATAATAACAACAACAACAACAACAACAACAACAACAACAACAACAACAACAACAACAACAATAATAATAATAATAATAATAATAATAATAATAATAATAATAATAATAATAATAATAATAACAACAACAACAACAACAATAACAACAATAACAACAACAACAACAACAACAACAACAACAACAACAACATCCACACATAGAGAAATCTATAATTGTTTACAAAGATATAGTAAAATGTAAAGTATACAAATTATATAAACACATCCAATAATATAACATACGTAAGTACTAACAAGCATAACTAATAAAATCACATGTAATCATTAAAAATATTACCTCTCATAATTGATACAAATTTATAATCCTACACACACACACACACACACACACACATATATATATATATATATATATATATATATATATATATATATATATATATATATATATATATATATATATATATATACATACAATCTTGCTCATGTGCGAAGCAGTTCGCATTTTTAGAGTGCTGACTTGACATGTGTCACCTGGCGATGAGCCCAGAAAAGAGAGAGAGTGCGCCTATGATTTAGGCGATAATTTCTGAAGAGTGCGCTTTCATTCAAACAAATAAATTATTTCATTAAACTCAGTTTTTCCAATTAAATCCTAAAACATGCATCTAGGTGTGATTGGAGACAATATGATCATGCGAGAACATTCAATCACAGAAAAACACACAAATGAGGAAAAATCCCCCAAATGGGCAAAACTTTTTATTTTCACTATAATTTGTAAAAGAACGCTTTGCACGGATTATATTGAAAACAATAGTGACATACGAAATACCCTCAGGTGACGGTTTCGATGTCGTCGGCTAGAATTTCCCTTCCAGATGGGCAGTAATGAAGAAGAGACGGCTTCTCCACAAGTTACTCTAGATGAGTAAAAATGATCCTCTTGAAGGTTTAAAGATTGACATATATACATGGGAGTGGTTATGTGAATAAAGAATATATGAAACCATAAAACATGAAGTCTGTTTTCTGGACTATAAAACGCATAAATCGTGTGTGAAAAAGACTTGGAAAACATGTAGAATGAACCAAGATATTTATACGAAAATCGAGGCGGTGGCAGCGTTCGAACGAGTTCGCGCGACATCCTCATGTCGCTTGAAAAACTGAGAGATGTCGTTCGAATGAGATCTCGCGAGCTTGTCGACCGAGGAAACTCCGCTTCTACACTTAGAAACACTTCTTCTTTTGTTAAAAACAAATCACATTTCGAAAAATATTTTCTAAAAAAATTCCTGAATATTTACGCAAATATTAAAAACTCCAATAAACCATTTTACCAATAAAGCAAAGTGGAGTAGTGGGAATGGTTGAGCAGCGCGTCGCATAAACCGTGATGCACGTGTGAAGATGGTCGATGTCTTGGATGATCGTGTGGATGTGACGAATGTAGTTGTATCAGATATACATACTGTGATATAGGTCAAATAGAAAAATTACTAGATTCTACCCGGACATTTATAAAATTTTGCCATTATAAATTTCCCCCTATGTCTATGTCGGTACATATATAAAAATACGAATTATGCAATCTCTATAAATAAAATGACATATAAGATAATATTCCCATTAAACCCTCAAACTGAGAATACTAAATGACATGTCACTATCAAACTTCAACATCTTCAAATCTTTAACTTTTCAGAAACTCTCAAAGTAAGCTTTTGTCAACAGGGTGTGCAATCCAATAATCATGAATTTTGTATCTACACACATGAGATAAAGCAAATACCTGTGATACACAGCAGTTTAAAATATAATGATAGTTCAAAAACAAAGATCAATTAAGCTTAAGCAAATCATTGATAAATCAGCCAAACATTTAACATTTTTCCCCCGTAATTCATTCTCCCCTTTTTATGATGTCCCCAAATAGACACATATGAGAAGCATAAATAAATACAAAAGGAGATTGTTAGAAGGTAATAAAAATTTGATTTTTGAATTTTTCAAAAAAATTTCATTCAAAATATACAACAAACAATCACACCATGAACAAACACAAAAACAACCAAGTTGGTGTAAACGGAAATGTAAGAGTGTGATCAAATTCGATAAGAAAATAAATGCATACAACCATCACATATGTGCACGATGAATATCGAAAACTCCAAACGAATGAACTTAACATCTTCCTTAGGTGTAAAATGATGAAAATATGGGACATTGACTCAATCAAATCAGCATATCAAAGCTGAAAGTGATTTCTACACCCAAAATGTCAAAAATTATTTAATACACTTTCAGGACATTCAAGGAAGTGCAAACCCGTTTAAATTTTTCAACACAACGCCCTCTGATTTATAATTTTTTAGAGGTGATCTAAATTCTCAAACATTAGAGAATTGATGGTGAAACCTAATGGCCCATTTTTTTGCATGAATTTCTTTTTATTGCCTTTCAATTTTTTCGGGCTCTTTTAAAACTCTTTGAACCTCGGATAATAAAATTCCTCAATTTTTTAGGTCTGATATAATTGGGGCTTAGTATTCGCAAAGGCCAAATATGAACTTTTCGCTGCCCTTCCTCATTTTAAAAAAATATCATACAATCTCACCAAACGATTTTTACATGCATTCTAATCTTGTCAAGTTTTATCGCATATGGTTCGTTGTATAGACATAATTATGATGGAAACACTCAATCCAATATGTGATAGCCAAGTAAAATTATAAAATAAAGTCGTGTATGTGTGCAATAAAGGAGATAAGGAGCCAAACATGTAGAAATATATCACTAATCACATCTCAAAGACTCTAAATAATGTAAAGCACATGGATGCAATGATGTAGCATCTCAAATCACTATCAAACAGTCATGTGGAATATGGAAATGAAGCTGTGACCCGACTATCTTAAATGCTCATCCATAAGAGGTGTAAACCAAATACAAAAATATTTTTATGCTTTTCTAAAATTTTATAAAAACAAAATCTTTTGGTATTCTTGACCAAAAGCTTCACTTTCTCGTGAATATGTGCAAGTAAAGTATCATGAGTGGGTGCATGTGCGTGAACATTTGTAGTGGCCTGATGTGCCACAAAACCCAACTTAGAACAAAACTCCCTAAGGTGTCCTCGCTTCTTGCAATGGGAGAAAATATAAATCAGTTTAGGAATCAATTTATAAAACATTTTGGGATGAGCTTTCCTAGACGGACACCTATGGGAATCACTCACCAAAGTAGAGATAGTCTCGGGCGCATTAAAAATAGTGAATGCACCATCATGACATTTTTTGACATACTCACGATCATTCAACACGGGATAGGGAACCATCTTTTCCACATTCTTAGATACGTTCTTGAATGAGACTTGGACCTCCCATGATTATTCGAGATCATCTTCGAGATGGGATACACGTGTCGTCAGACTAGACTCCTTGTTGGTCAAGTCACATTTTTCCCTTTTTGGCTCATCATTATCTTCCTCCAACTCATAAATTTGAAGACATAGATTCCTATTCGACCTTTTTGTTTCCATGGTCTCGATAAATAACTTTCTAAAAGCTTTTTGGATAAAACTATCATCTCCATTATCATCCTCACTATCGTTAGGGTAGCGGGCATGGCAACTTTCTTTCCCTCTCTCTTAAGTCTAGTGGGACACTAAAATTTCTTGTGCCATTTCCCATCGCACTCAAAACATCTTATCTTCTGAAGGCTTTCCTCTTCTTTTTTTCATTCTCACAACAATTTTCTCTATCTCCAAACAATCTCTCTCTTTCTCTCTCAACATAGGCAGACTTTCTCTCTCAACACAGGCAGACTTTCTCTCTCAACATATGCAGACTTTCTCTCTCTCAAGGTAGTGCAGGTGGGGGACTCTATCTCTCTCGCTTTTCCTAAATCTTCCTCTAAGGCGGTGATCCTAAGAGCTAACACTTTGTTATGCCTTTTGGTTTTCAACGACTCTGTATACAACTCAGCGTAGGCGTGTTGAAGATCACTCTCGCTCTCACTTGCAGCATCCCCCCCTCACTCACTTCGTTCTCATTGTCGAGGTGTCCATGTGAAGTAGCATCCTCATCGTTGTGAGGATCACTAAAGGTACTCACATGACTAGCCATGAATGCGGTAAAGATACACTCATGCGATGACTCATCTTCCGAGTTCATCGACTTGACCTCACTGTCGTCACTAAGGGTAGCATTAAGGACAACTTTGCCCTTTTCTTTAGCAAGTATGTGCAGTCTAGTAGCACACTCAAAAGGTCTATGACCCTTACTGTCGCACTCATAACATCTCTCACCGTCTTTCTTAGGAGGATCTTTAAAATATTTTTCATTCTTCTTTTCAAACTTATTTTTCTTCAAATTCTTTTTATCTTTGAAATTTCCATTTTTCTTGAAATTGATAAATTTTCTTGATTTTTTTTGCAAACAGGGCCAAATCATCTAAATCAAGGTCACACTCGAAATCTGAGATTTTTTTCTCGCTTATTCTAGATGATTCTACTCTCTTTCTAGTAGACCCATTCACTCTTCCTATCCTGGGCATTACGTGCAATTCCCTTATCTTTTGCTTTAACAGACTTAGGAAACATGTCAATTTCAAAGGTTTGTAAGTATCCAACCAATTCCACTAATTTAAGCGTGTTTAAAGTACCCATAGAATTTAGAACACTTACTTTAGGGATAAAACGCTTAGGCAGTGATTTTATATTCTTTTTAACAATTCTAGTATTAGAAATGTGTTCCCCAAGATTAAATCTAGTGTTAACAATATCAGATAATCTAGCGTAGAATTCATTAAAATATTCAAACTCAAGCATGGTGATAGTTTCAAATTGAGTTGTTAAGTTTTGCAATTTTGATTCTTTCATAGCATTAGTTCCTTCATGGGTAAGTTGTAAAACATCCCATGCATCTTTTGACGTGGTACATGTCGTTATCTGTCATAACTCATCAGATGTGACGAATCGAGAAATAACACTATAACCCTTAGAGTTAAACGATGACCATTTAAATTCATCTTCAGTCCATGCAGTCATATATTTTAAATTAGTCACGTTGTCAATAGTGATGGAGGGAGGCGTCCACCCTTTTTCAACCAAAATCCAAACTCCTTCATCTATGGCTTTTAAATCAGGTTTCATACGGGCTTTCGAGTAACCATAATTTGTCCCATCAAAAACTGGTTTATTATATAATTTTTCCATTTTTGAACGCGCCCTTTTTCAAAAATGATTTTTTCAGAAAATTGATATCTTTGAAAAATTTTGAAGAAAATTACATGACATAATTATGTAATTGTCTCTGATACCAATTTGAAGAGTGTGCTTTCATTCAAACAAAGAAATTATTTAATTAAAATCAGTTTTTCCAATTAAATCCTAAAATATGCATCTAGGTGTGATTAAAAACAATATGATCATGCGAGAACATTCAATCACCGAAAAACACACAAATGAGGAAAAATCCCACAAAGGGAAAAACCTTTTATTTTCACTATAATTTGTAAAAGAACGATTTACATGAATTATACTGAAAACAAGAGTGACGTACGAAATACCCTCAGGTGTCAGTTCCCATGTCTTCGATTGGAATTTTCCTTCCAGATGGGCAATAATGAAGTAGAGATGGCTTCTCCACAAGTTACCAGAGATGAGTAAAAATTATTCTCTTTAAGGTTTAAATATTCACATACATTGATGGGAGTGGTTATGTGAATAGAGGCTGTATGAAACCTTAAAACATGAAGTCTATTTTCTGGGTTGTAGAACGTAGAAATCATGTGCGAAAAATACTTAGAAAATGAGTTGAATGAAATTAGATATTTATACAAAAATTGAGGTGGTGGCGGCATTCAAACGAGTTCGCGCGACATCTTCACGTCGCTTGAACGATAGAGAGATGTCGTTCGAACAAGATATCGCGAGCTCGTCGATCGAGGAAACTTCGCTTCAACACTGAGAACAATTTCTTCTTTTGTTAAACTAAATTAGACTTCAAAAAATATTTTCTAAAAAAATTCCCAAATATATATGCCAATATTAAAAACTCTAATAAACCATTTTACTAATAACGCGAAGTGGAGTAGTGGGAATGGTTGAGCATCACGTCGCATAAAGCATGATGCACATATGAAGATGGTGGATGCATGGATTTGGATCAAGGCCGTCTCAGATGATCATGTTGACGTGCTGAATGTAGCGGTATCAGACATACATATTGTGATCTAGGTAAAACAGAAAAATTCCTAGATTCTACCCGTGATATTTATAAAATTATATCCTTACAATTTCTAGGTGCACCATTAGGTGACACATGTCCGGTCTTCATTCTTAAAATGCGGAGTAGTCTGCACAAGAGCATTATTATATATATTTATATATGTGTATATATATATATATAATAAAGGATGAGGTATTTTTTGTCTTTGTCAACTGATGGCTCAGTTTAAATCTAAGGGGTTTGAATATTAAGTTGTCAACCTCGATATACTCCCGCTGACAAACCCACTTCTACACCACTTCATTTTTCTTTAGTCTTCATTTTTTTCTCCCTCTCTTACCCATTCCACCATTAAGCTCTCTGCTCGGCAAGAATAATCCATGGTATTTTTCTTTCTCTCTTTCTCTTAATACTCCTTCTCCCTCTCGTATTCCTCCATTTTTTCATCTATGTTTGGGGTTAAAAATCATGTTTCTTGGGGATGAAAGTACACCGCACCCGATTTTTTATTATTGGTTGCATTTCACTTTTTTGTCTGATTTTTGAAGCAAATAGTCCATTTTTAGGAGTTTGTAAAACTAAAGAGATTTTGAACACTCTGTTTTTTTGCTAACACTCTGTATTTTTTTGAACAATTTATTTAAACACTCCATTTTTTAACACTCTATTTTTTTTCTTAAATAGATTGTGGATTATTGAGTAAGAGTCATCAGATCCAAACCACATCACTATGCCTGCTATTGACCATGGTTAAAGCACCACCATCATCGGAATCGAGTTTTTTGGGGCACCCTTATGTATTTGTTCCCATTGTTTTTCCATTTCAAATTTAATGGTTTGTTTCTTGATCTATCTTTTTTTATTTGACTTTTTTTTATCAAACGATCATCGGAACAAATTTCTTCCTATTTCTTGATCTAACCTTTTTTTTCTGACCTTCATATTCTCAACTTCTATTAAAGTGACAAAACATCTCAGTGAAGTGAAAGGCATGGAAAGAGGCGGAGTGGGAGAAAATAAGAACATAATTTTTGGTTTTATTTAATGGTGGGTTTATGCTTTGCTTCTCTAATCTTAGTGTATTTACAACTTTATTTTCTTACGGTTTCTTATGGTATCCTCATGTGATGATGAAATCATGAAAAATAATTGTATGCAACCACTTTGTTTTCTTAATATTAAATTTTAATATTTAAGGAAGATATTTATTTTTCTCCATATCTCGTATTTAGTTTGAAGGATTTTAGGGATTCTATCGCATTTTTTTTACATTTGCTTTATGTTATTTAAAGTAACTATGATTCAACTACAAAAGTTTCCATATTCATATATTCTCACAAATGTTACACAAAAAACAAAGTGAAAGACGCAACGATAAGCTTAGATTTATTACTTATTTTAATTGTAAGGGTAGCGGGCTTAGATTTAGAAATTTTATTATACATTTATTAAAAAGACAAAATATATTTATTGTATTAGTTTTCTTTTTTAACACTTATAATTGATTTTTTAATCTTATTTGAATAGAAATTGCATTTCCAAATTATCATTAATTTAATATATTTTGATCGTATGGTAAAGAGATGTGTGATATCTACTTTTTGTCATGTGTTTCATCCGGAAGATATATTATAGTTTTAATAAAATACTGAGTTTTTCTTATTAATAGTTCATATTCAGTTTGTAAGGACATTATTTTCATTGTCCGTTTTCAATTGAGTATGTCGTATACCGCTACAAACGTCAAAAAATATTCAAGATCACATATACAACAAGATGGATCTGAATATCAAGTTTTTTTCAACACTCAAGCCTCTACAAGTTTAACTTAGGTAAGGTTGTGTTGTAAGTCCTTAATGGTTGGCTTAGAATATAAGGATAACATTTATGAAAAAAAAATTAAGTGTTGGAGTTGAGTTTTTCGTCAAAAAATATTTTCTAAGTGTTGAGGCGGACCTGATTAAAATATTTTATTTCTCTTTTCTCGTTCGAGCGACATACGGGGGTCGTTCAAATGAAAGCCCCTGTGGTACGAAGTGTCGTTCAAACGACATGTGTTCTTTATCGAGTATGTCGCATATCGCTACAAACGTCGAAGAATGTTCAAGATAAAATATGCAACAAGACAGATCTGAATATCATATTTTCTTTAACATTCAAGCCTCTGCAAGTTTAACTTTGGTAAGTGAGAACGTGTGTGCTCGCGTTCAAATGATCAAATTATATATAAAACCCTTTTAATCCAAACAAACCCTAAACATGCAGCAGTATGTGATTGAATAAATTGATAATCTACGCAAGAACATTCAAACACATGCAATTAAGGAAAAATCCCCCTCAGGGGCAAAACCATTTATTTTCACTATAATTTGTAAGAAAACGGCTTACAATCGGATTACAATGAAAATACAAGTTGACTAAGAATTACCCTCGGGTATCGAATTCTGTAGTGGCGGCTAGAATTATCCCTTTCCAGTAGGGCTGCAATGAAGAAGAAGAACGGTCTCCTCCACAAGGGTTGAACAAACCAAAGTTGTGTTCTTGGGTTGCAAAAGGATTCACAAAGGTTTGGCAATGATGTGTGAATCAAAACATGAGTCTTGGGACTCAAGAATATGAAAACTAGGTGTATTTGGACTCTCAAATTCGTCTCCTAAAGTCTTGAAAAACAACTCCCCCGAAGTTGGTATTTATAGAAAAAAATATGAAGAGTTCCGCTTTTTTAAAACTCTAAAAATCTTATCAGCGTACAGGTACACCGAACCCCATCTGGGGTACACCGAACTGGTTTGGTTGTACCATTCTGGTATGGGTTTAAAAAACAACATTCTTCAAGGAATTTTCTCCAACTTCAAAAGGTCATAACTTCTTCATCGTAGCTCAGATTGAGGTGCCGTTTCTTCCAGTATCTTCGTTGCGGCGAGCTCTTCAACTTTACAGTTGACCAGAACTCCGAACTATGGATGTCAAATTACGAAAATGCCCTTGAACTTCCCTATCAAGCCTTGTTTCACTATTTTGACTTCCCTTGCGTTCCACTCGCATTCTGTGCCTAAAATCAAGGAACGTGAAATCGCTGTGGAAGATGAGGGACACATTTAGGAGTTGTTGAATGCTTGATGCTTGGAATTCGGATAGAGGCCGTCGTGAGCGATCGTGTAGAGACGTGCCAGATGTAGCCGAATGTTGCGGCGTATGACATACAAAACTGTAAGATAACGGACATGAGAATTATGTCCTTACAAATCTCCCCCTATGTCTATGCCGGTACATACATAAAAATTTGAATTATGAAATATGAAATTGCCTATACAAATCTACCCTCCCATGAACCCAAAACTGGAAAAGGTACAAATGAATAGTCTTCATCGTTTGTTCTTCAATTCTTCAGGAATCTCAAAACTTTTCTCATCAGGGTGTGCAACATATAGATCTTCAATATTCATACCTACACACATGAGACAAAGCAAATACCACGTGACATATCGAGTTTGAAATGAGATAACATGGATATCAATATATGATAAAAATATAAGCAACATCTCAAAAACTCCCCCAGAATTCAAACTCCCCCATAATATGATAATTCTTTCTCCCCCTTTTTATGATGTCCCCAAATGGACAAATAAGAGAAATAAATCAAATAAGCAAGTGCGGGGTGTCACTAGGATAAAAACACACCATGAATAAACAGAAAGCAACCAAGTCAATGATAGCGTAAAAGAAGTGGTGTGATCAAATTCGATAGGAAAATCAATGCATACAAACATGACATATGTGCACGATGAATATTGGATATTCCTAGCGAATGAACTCAAATGCTTCCTTTGGAGTAAAAGAGTGACAATATAAGATATTGACTCAATCAAATCAACAAATTAAAGCTCAAAATGATTTTCACACCAATAACGTCCAAAATGATTTTATGCTTTTTCAGGACTTTTAAGGAAGTGCAAACCCGTTTAGATTCTCCAACCAAACTCCCTCAGATATTATTTTGAATAGAGGCATTCTAAATTCTCAAACTTTAGAGAATTGATGGTGAAACCTAAGTGGCCCATATTTGTCATGAATTGCTTTTTATTGCCTTTAAATTTTTTCGGGCTCTTTTAACCTCTTAAGACCTCGGATGTTAAAATTCCTCAATTTTTTAGGTCCTTTTTAACGATGGCTTTTGCGCAAAGGATAGATGATTACCTTTCACAACCCCTCCCCGTTATACAAAAACACACAGTCTCACCAAAACGGTTTTTACATGCATTCCAATCTTGTCAAGTTTTATCGCATATTGTACATTGTATAGACATGATTGAGATGAAAACACGCAAGCAAACATGAGATAGACAAGTGCAATAATCAAATATAGCCGTGCATGTGTGCAATAAAGGATATAGGAGTCAAACATGTAGGAAGATATCACTAATTACATCTCAAAGACTCCAATCAATGTAAAGCACATGGATGAAATGATGTAGCCTCTCAAATCTCTATCAAACAGTCACATGGATAAATGGAATGAAGTTGTGACTTGGATATCTTACATGCTCATCCATAAAAGAAGCAAAATACAAAAATCTTTTTGGATTTTTTAAAAAATTTGGAAAAAATAAATAAAATCTTTTTGTGCTTTTCTCAAAATTTTTCTTAAAGTAAAATCTTTTTGTATTTTTTTTCAAAAGAAATATAAAAAGCAAAAAGAATAAAACAAAGCTGTACAACAAAGTAATGGTACATATAAAACAGACTAGCAATAGGAAGCATATGATATGAACATGAAGAAGCATCCTATTCTAGACATAGACCAACCCCTCAGTCAACTGTGCAAATCCCTAAAGATTTCCTAAGACTCTCAAATCTAAGGGCATCTAAAGGTTTCGTGAAAATATCGGCTAACTGACGGTCGGTAGGAACAAAACTCAGGGGTACAACTTTCTCTTCAACTAACTGACGAATAAAGTGCTCACGTATCCTGATGTGTTTTGTGCGCGAATGCTGAACTGGATTGCGGGATATGTGTATCGCGCTCGTGTTATCACAGGAAATGGTCATGGTGTCCTGTGATATCCCATAATCCTCCAGCATTTGCTTCATCCACAAGAGTTGTGTGCAACAACTCCCGGCGGCTATGTACTCAGCCTCCGCAGTGGACAAAGAGATGGAATTTTGCTTCTTGCTCAGCCAGGAGACAAGAGCAGAACCAAAATAGAAACACCCACCAGAAGTGATCCTACATCCATCTACATCCCCAGCCCAATCGGCATCCGAGTAGGCGGACAGACGGTCATCGGTATCAAAGGAATACCAAATCCCGTATGAGAGAGTCCCACTTACGTATTTAATAATACGTTTTAGAGCAAGTAAATGTGACTCTTTTGGGGATGCCTGATAACGCGCACAGACTCCAACACTAAAGGCAATGTCGGGACGACTGGAAGTCAAGTAGAGGAGACTACCTATCATACTCCGATATAAGGTTTGCTCTACATCCCTGCCTGAAGTGTCCTTACTAAGCTTGGTAGTGGTACTCATAGGTGTACGTGCATGCTTAGCGTTGTCTAAACCAAATTTCTTCACTAGGTCTCTAGCATACTTGGATTGGGAGATGAACATCCCATCCTCTAGCTGACAAACCGGGAGACCAAGGAAGAATGTAAGCTCACCAACCATGCCCATCTCAAACTCACTTTTCATCTCCTCCTCAAAGTGGTGAGCATGCTGGGAGCATGTGGATCCAAAGACTATGTCGTCCACATAGACCTGGGCAACCAAAATAGCACCGTCATCTCTCCTGACAAACAACGTCATATCTACTCCCCCTCTCTTGAAGCCACAAGCTAAGAGATAAGAAGTAAGCCTCTCGTACCAAGCACGGGGTGCTTGCTTCAAACCATACAAGGCTTTCCTCAGATAGTAGACGTGCTCAGGGTGCTGAGGGTCTTCAAACCCTTTTGGTTGTTCCACATAAACCTCCTCTTGTAGAATGCCATTCAAAAAGGCACTCTTGACATCCATCTGATACACCTTGAAGAGCAGATGACATGCGATGGCGAGTAGAAGACGGACGAACTCAATCCTTGCAACAGGAGCAAATGTCTCCCCAAAGTCTACACCCTCTATCTGTGTGTAGCCTTGAGCGACCAACCTAGCCTTATTTCGGATTATGGTACCATTTTCATCCATTTTGTTCTTAAAAATACACCAGGTACCTATCACATTAATCTCACTAGGTTGGGGGACAAGTTCCAAGACATCATTCTTTTTAAACTGAAGCAACTCATCCTGCATAGCAGATATCCAGTGTTCATCCATGAGTGCTTCTTTATGGTTCTTGGGCTTGAATTTGGACGTGTAGCAAAGATGGCTAACAACGTTCTCTAGCTGAGCATGAGTCTTGACCCCTAGAGTGGGATCACTAACAATGGCAGAAGGGTCATGACTCTTGCGAACCCAAGCAGGTGTGTCCCCTAACACAGGATTAGGGTCCACAGAGTGTGAGAGAGGAATAGGTAAATCACTGTCAGAACAATCCTCATCCTCACACTGAAGGTTAGGATCAATAACCGTCGGAGGTTCATCATCTTGCACGGTGATGTTAATTGATTCCATAATCTTAGAGCTCTTCAGGTTAAAAACTCAGTATGCTCTGTTATTCGATGAATATCCTAGAAATATTCCCTCGTCGCTTCGGGAGTCGAACTTTCCTAATTGCTCTCTATCCCGTAGGATGTAGCATTTACTCCCAAAGATACGGAAATATGCCAGGTTGGGCTTCTTGCCAGTCCACAACTCATAAGGAGTGTGAAGTGTGTGTGGACGCAGATACACCCTATTCACCGTGTGGCATGCAGTAGACACTGCCTCTGCCCAAAATCTCCTAGAAACTTTACGACCTAGAAACATAGATCTAGCAATCTCTTGGATCGTTCTATTCTTTCTCTCAACAATCCCATTTTACTGAGGAGTTCTCACAGTAGAAAACTCATGTTTGATCCCAAGGCTATCACAATAAAGATCTACTTTTTCTTCCTTAAATTCAGTGCCGTTGTCACTACGTATCCTATTAATGGTGACTCCGTGTTGATTTTGAAGGACACGGCACTTGGTCGTTAAAAATTCTACAGCATCGGATTTCTCTCTCAGAAAACCTATAATGGAGTATCTGGAGAAATCATCTACCATCACGAGGATGTACCTCTTACCACCTAGACTCTCAGTACGAGTGGGACTCATAAGATCCATGTGAATCAACTCCAGAACACGAGAGGTGGTAATGGAATGCAACTTCCTATGAGGACTACGAATTTGTTTTCCCAACTGACAGGGTCCACAAACGGTCGAAGTTGAATTTCCAAGAGATGGTAAGCCACGTACTAGGTCCATTTTAGCTAAACGATTAAGATCTCTAACGTTCACGTGACCTAGACGTTGGTGCCACAGATCCATAGGAGTGATCGTGGCACTATTACAAACAAGTGAGGATGTGGGCTCAGTCCCATAGCAATTATCCTCGGTCCTCACCCCTTGCATCAAAAGTTTACTGGCTTTATTGTAGACTTTACACGCGTCCCGGTCAAACTTTACTGCAAAGTCAGTGTCGCACAGCTGGCTAATGCTGAGAAGGTTTGCTTTCAAACCTTTGACGTACAAAACATTTTCTAGCTTAGGAAAACCAGGTAACTCGATAGTACCTCGTCCTATAATGCTAGACTTACTCCCATCTCCAAAGGTGCTCTGCCATCTTGATAATCCTCAAGAGTAGTAAAAAATGAGGCATCACCTGTCATGTGTCTGGAGCACCCACTATCAAAATACCATTGAGAGGTATTATGTCCTTTGAGAGCAACATGAACAACAAAAGCCTTTTTATCTTTCTTAGGTACCCAAGTCGAGGTGACCTTTTGTTTTCCTTTGTTGTTGTTGATTTTAGCTGGAATGTGAGAAGCATTCACTAACGGCAAAGACATCCGTCGGAATTCTTCCATTAAACTCTCAGTCGTGGCAGCTAAGAACTCAACTCGCTCTCTCAGACTAGAAAACTCATCAGTATGACGTGGTGGAGCAGTAGTACGTCGTGTCCGACCCATGCTATAGCAAGTTTCCCTAAGGTGGCCTTTTCTTTTGCAATAAGTACAAAATAGCACTGTCAAAGGCGGACCTCGGTTTGCTTTTCTAGGTCGAACTCTCCTTCGAGGTTTTTTACGGTGACCATAAGGAGTTGTAGTAAACTCAGGAACTGGTCCTGGTGCAATTTCGGACGTGAAGGCACCATCATATCCAATTCCTTGACGATAACCAAAACCTAAAGCGGGGCCGAGGAGCATCTTTCCCATCTTCCCAGATCTGTCCTCGATTTGTACCTTGACTTCCCGTGCTTTCTCAAGATCATGAGTCAGCTGGGCCACAAGTGCTTCAAGTTTCTTCCGAGTCTCCATGGAGGAATGGAGCTGACTCGTAAGACTAGCCACTTACTTGATCAAGTCCCCTCTCTCTTTCTCTAGAGTACTCTCTCTCTCTCTAAACAAATTCTCATTCTCGACACATGTAGACTCTCTCTCTCTCAGGGCGGTGCAGGTTGAGAACTCTCTTTCTCTCGCTTTCTTTAAATCTTCCTCTAGGCAAGTGATCTTAAGAACTAACGCTTTGTTACGCTTTTTAGTTTTAAAAGACTCAGAATATAACTCAGCGTAGGCACGTTGTATATCACTCTCACTCTCACTTGTGTCATCCTCCCCCTCACTCACATCACTCTCGCTATCGAGGTGTACCTGTGAAGCATCATCCTCAACGTCGTGAGGAGAACTAGGAGTGCTCACTTGGCTAGCCATGAATGCGGTGAAGTTACACTCATGCGGTGACTCATCTCCAGAATCCACCGTCTCGACCTCACTGTCGTCACTAAGGGTATCATTAAGAACAGCTTTCCCTTTCTCTCTATTAAGACGATTGGCACACTCAAAAGCTCTATGACCCCTACCATCACACTCAAAACATCTCTCACTTTCTTTCAGAGGAGGATTTTTGGAAACTTTTTCATTTTTCTTTTCAAACTTATTTTTCTCAAATTTCTTTTTATCTTCAAAATTGCCATTTTTCTTAAATTTGAGAATCCTCTTGAAATTTTTCGCGAAAAGAGCCAAATCATCTAAGTCAAAATCGCACTCAGAATCTGACGTGTCAGTCTCTCTCTTTCTAGATGACTCTACCCTCTTTCTAGCTGACCCCTCACTCCTTCTCTCTTGGGCTTTAAGAGCAATTCCCTTATCTTTAGATTTAGCATTTTTAGGGAACATATCAATTTCATAAGTTTGCAAATCTCCTACAAGTTCTTCCAATTTTAGCGTATTTAAATTACCCATAGAATTTAACACAGTGACTTTAGGGATAAAATGCTTAGGCAAAGAACGAAGAATATTTTTAACAACTCTAGCATTCGGAATTTGTTCACCAAGATTAAAACTAGTATTCACAATGTCAGAAAGTCTAGCATAAAATTCATCAAAGCATTCAGAATCATGCATGGTGATTGTTTCAAATTGAGTTGTCAAGTTTTGCAACTTAGACTCTTTCACAGCATTAGTTCATTCATTGGTGAGTTGTAAAACATCCCATGCCTCTTTTGAGGTGGTACACATCATTATGCGTTTGAACTCATCAGGTGTGATAGATCCAGAAATAGCACTTAGACCCTTAGAATTAAAAGATGACCATTTAATTTCTTCATCAGACCAAGAAATGTCAGGTTTCAAGTTGGTCACATTATCAACAGTCACGGTGGGATGAGTCCACCCTCGTTCAACCAAAATCCAGACACGTTCATCAATGGATTTTAAAGCCGACCTCATACGGGCTTTCCAATAAGCATAATTTGTCCCGTCAAAAATAGGCATTTTCTAATATGACTTATCCATTTGAACACGCACTTTTTCAAAAATCAATTTTTTCAGAAAATTGATATCTTAGAAAAATTTTGCGGAAAAAAAAGGAATACGCGATAGATTAGCGTAACCTGCTCTGATACCAATTTGAGAACGTGTGTGCTCGCGTTCAATTGATCAAATTATATATAAAACCCTATTAATCCAAACAAACCCTAAACATGCAGCAGTATGTGATTGAATAAATTGAAAATCTATGCAAGAACATTCAAACACATGCAATTAAGGAAAAATCCCCCTCAGGGGCAAAACCATTTATTTTCACTATAATTTGTAAGGAAACGGCTTACAATCGGATTATAATGAAAATACAAGACGACTAAGAATTACCCTCGGGTATCGAATTCTGTAGTCGTGGCTGGAATTATCCCTTTCCAGTAGGGCTGTAATGAAGAAGAAGAACGGTCTCCTCCATAAGGGTTGAACAAACCAAAGTTGTGTTCTTGGGTTGCAAAAGGATTCACAAAGGTTTGGCAATGATGTGTGAATCAAAACATGAGTCTTGGGACTCAAGAATATGAAAACTAGGTGTATTTGGACTCTCAAATTCGTCTCCAAAAGTCTTGCAAAACAACTCCCCCGAAGTTGGTATTTATAGGAAAAAATATGAAGAGTTCCGCTTTTTTAAAACTCTAAAAATATTATCAACGTACAGGTACACCGAACCCCATCGGGGGTACACCGAACCGGTTTGGTTGTACCATTCTGGTATGGAGTTAAAAAATAGCATTCTTCAAGGAATTTTCTCCAACTTCAAAAGGTCATAACTTCTTCATCGTAGCTCAGATTGAGGTGCCGTTTCTTCCATTATCTTCGTTGCGGCGAGCTCTTAAACTTTCCAGTTGACCAAACCTCCGAACTATGGATGTGAAATTACGAAAATGCCCTTGAACTTCCCTATCAAGCCTTGTTTCACTGTTTTGACTTCCCTTGCGTTCCACTCACATTCTGTGCCTAAAATCAAGGAACGTGAAATCGTTGTGGAAGATGAGGGACACATTTAGGAGTTTTTGAATGCTTGATGCTTGGAATTCGGATAGAGGCCGTCGTGAGCGATCGTGTAGAGACGTGCCAGATGTAGCCGAATGTAGCGGCGTATGACATACAAAACTGTAAGATAACGGACATGAGAATTATGTCCTTACAGAAAGGTTGGAGCGGAGTCCTTAATGGTTGACTTAGAATATTGGGATAACTTTTATGAAAAAATTTCTGAGTGTTGGAGCAGAGTTTTTCTTCAAAAAATAATTTCTAAGTGTTGAGGCAGACCTAATTAAAGTATTATATTTTACTTCTCTCGTTCGAGCGACATGCGGGGGTCATTCTAACGACATCCCCAGTCGCACGAAGTGTCGTTCAACCGACACGTGTTCTAGTTCGAGCGAAGATGCTTTTTCATTCAAGCTACTTTTCGCTTTAAGTTTTTCTATAATTTGACCTTTCTAGTTTCTTTTTTGTTCAGATGAGCTGAGATACTATTTTACGAAAATTGCTACTGCATAAACGTCTGTCTTCTCGCTTGGGGCTTTAATCCTTGTTGTTTTTACTTAAAAAGATCCCAATAGTTTATATGAGTTGTTTTGGAACCCAAGAACACATGTTTGTGTAAATTTTCAATTGTATCAAAGATCTATACTGCTGATCTAGGTGCTCTTGAGGGGAGCACTGGGCTGAAGACGACTGGGTGTCAATAAGGAGTACTCGAGGGTATTTTGTGGGATGAATTGGAGTTGTTGTTCAGTGGGAGCATCATAATGTGGAGGAGTCCACTGGGGAGCGTGAGGCTGATATGCGCAAAAAAATATCCAAACCTATTTTAACCAGTTATGCCTTATTTTCTGAATTTCGAGACGAATTTCCGTTATTAGGGGGAAGTATGTAATACCCTGTATTTTCTTGGTTCTTAAATTTGGGGATTTATTGAATTAATATTTACTACCATGACGAGAGTTAGTAATCATTGGGAATTTATTGAATACTACTTAATAAGTAAAGTGATATGTATAATTGAATTTATTAAAATTGTCACGAGTGTATAATATGGCAATTATGGAAATTAAGTCGGGACGCGCCTATGTCGTGTAGGGACTAAATTATTATGATAAAAAGTGAATAAATTATAAGTCACTCGTATGGTCATTTTGAGTGGGCCAACATGTTCGAAAGGGTGGAAATAGTTAGAAAAGTGTACCCGAGGGTTTAGTTTGGGTCTCGGGGAATTTTTATGCCTAACCAGCACCCTGGAGGGGCAATTTAGTCATTTCCAAATTAGGCCTTAATTAAATGACAAAAATTGGGACATTATTATCAAATATTAAAAGAGTATTCTAGGGTTAACACTCTCAAAAAGATAGAACGGCAGTGAGAGGAAGGAAGAAAAGATTTCTAAGAAATCCAAGGCCAAGAACCAATTCAGCTGCACCACCACCACAAAAACATAGATCGTAAGACGAGGAACACAGCCATATCCTCAGCACTAACAAATGAGACATTCGAATCCCCGGTAAGTATCTACCTTGCTCATTTTCTAGTTAATGTTCCACCGATGTTAGAATAGGATTGTTAATTATATGTTTTATGGAGAAAATTGATGATTTTGGGAATTTAAATCACATGCTTTAGAGGAAATACATATATTATGCGAATCTCAACATATGTATAGGATTACCCACGAAATTATATTGGTTTAGAAGTGAGAAATCTGGAAAAAGAATTAGAAGTATGTAAGTTTCATGTAAAATTAGGGTTCTTGATAACTATGCTGAATTACCCCTTTAATTCAATAACTTTGATGAATTTGTATAGGCTTCACGTAGAAAATCATGTATATAGGTATATGTACCCAGTAGTAAATTTTTTTGGGAGTTTGGGGATCATTAATGTTGTTTTGGTTGAGGTTGAAGAAGAAAACCCCTAGTTAACAATGGCAGAATTTGGAATACCTGCTTGATCGATCGATCGACCCAAGAGTGTCGATCGATCGACCCCTTTGCTCGATCGATCTATCCCTCCTGGAAAATTGCAATTTTTCCCTTTTCTGTTTAACCCGAATAAAATACGTATGAGACCTTTAATATCATTTAAGTAGTATAATGGGTCGTGAAGAGGACCAGTTGCGTCTAAGTAGAATTCGTTGAGTGAAATTTTATATAGGATGAAATCGTGTGTTAACGCGGGGGTTACACCACATATTAGAAATTATGCGTACATTCACTAAGGAATTTAGAGACTCATGAACGACTCAGACCAGAATGTGAAAAAGGGTGTACCTACTAAAATTACCTTTAGTAAGAGAGAATACTTTGAGGGATGGGAAGTAAGAATAAAATGATTATAATTGAGAGTGAAATAGATGAATCCTTTATGTGAGATAATCGGGTAAGGCAGTACTAAATACGGTTAATGATATTATTATGGGTCATAGGCGAACCTAATTGTAAAATGTCAATATTTATATATATGGTCGTGTGACTGTGTGCATATACTAAATATTATATTTATGAATAATTATATCCATGCTACTTGCTATAATGGAGGTTTTCGCGCTGGGATAGTCTTATCTTGATGGGAGCTTTATGGGGGATATTAACTTATACCCTAGAACATAGGATTCCTTGGTACAGGCTATTTGAGAATGATAGTCCGATTTTCCTAAGAGATGCGAGGGGTATGTGTTGACCTCTTCATGACTTGGAACTATGCTTCGCCTTCGTTTTTTGTGTATTGTGTTAATACAATTCGAGAGTGATTTCGAACTAGTATTTCCCTTAGTACGAGAGATACGAGGAATTAATAGCAGAGTATGGCAACACCATAGATTTTATTTGGGGTGCCGATAGTGTATATATTATATGAGTGATTAATATATATATATATATATATATATATATATATATATATATATATATATATATATATATATGTATTTATGGAAACCTTCTACTGTGTGTATTAGTAGTTAAGTATTGAATAAATGCTCCAAACATTATAAAGTGTTCGGGAACTTTGTAACGGTACCGAGATATTCTAATTAACGTAAGTAATCATGAAGAGATTGATCTCTAAACTAAATATCATAGCCTTGTTAATTCTCAAAATAAACCTTTATGGGGACTAAGTTAGATAGACTTATGAGATTTAGTAGTACGGTAGGTTTGCACACTAGATGAGAAGTGAGAATTCTCAAGAGAATGTCGCATACTAACATGGTTGTTACATTAGCCGGTAAGCCTTTTAAATACATGCTAAACTATTTTAAAATTATTTTACACTCGGGCTCTGACCTGTCTTCTGTCATTTTTCTCTCTCTTATGTATTACAGGTGCCCAGCCATAGGGGCATCTGGCATAGGTTCTTTGGATTGGACGTGCTGCAGCTTATGTGGGAGTTGTAGGCCCTTGCTTTAAACGACCTATTCGTTGATTCAGATCTTGTTTTAGTTATTCATAGTTAGATCATGTGTCACCCGATTTCCTATTTCGTTTTGGATTTGTCAGAGATTTGTATTTATTTATTTCTGTTTTCATTATTCATTAATCCTTGGGAGTTAACTCTTGTCAGGATGATTTCATGTATGGGTCTTTGATTTGGTTTGGTTAATTTAAATGGCTTTATTTTTTTTGTTGATTGCCATCCTCAGCATTTATATGATTCTTAAACTGATTTTCATTAAAAAAAAGTTTTCACATTGGAATTTAATAAATGCAATAAGGCTTTAAATTGTTTTGACACTTAGCTTAACTATTTAGGGTGTTTAAATTGGAAATATTTTTTTTGCGACAGTGATGCTAAGAATGAACCAACTGTTCACCTTGATTTTAATTTAATAAAGGACTGATCACGTGGTATTTAATTAGGCGGGGTGTCATAAGCGAATGGTTAATATTTATAGAATTTAAATTACTAAGTGAATAGTAATAATTTATTTACGTCATAATGTTTATTAGTGATGTGGCATTTATTTATATCATCTGGGAGTCGAGTATAGACTAATTTGGGTGTGAGATAAGAATTTTTATAAATTAATTCAGAAGTCAATTCCTAGTGCACGATTGAGTACAAATGGGCCGAGAAAGTCGAAAAAGTGTACCCGGGGGTGGTAAATGGGACACAGGGTATATTTGGGCATAACCAGGCCCACACGATATTTGGGCCATTTTAATTATGACCACGTAACTAAAAACAAGATTTGGAGATAAAAACCTAAGTTTAAGAGTTGTGGGTAGCAATAACACAATTGGGAGAAATCTGAGAATGAAGAGGAGTAAAAAGGGAGAACTCTTGGTAGCCCAAAGGAATAACAAAGGAGGTGTTCTTAAACAAACCAAATCTATACACCAAAGAATTTATTAGACACAAATGGTTTTAGAGCATCGAGTTCTAGTGTCCTTAGGATCTGTACAACTTTTTATGTTTCAGCGTAGCGTTATTTGATGTAAAGCCTTATAATAGGATTGTCGTATTCCTTTACGTACGTGCATTTACGTTCTCCATCTATTAAATATAGTTGATGTGATTCATATGCGAGTTCGATTGGACTTCGTACACCGAACATCATGGATGGCCAATGAGGGCCGTTAGAAGGATTACATGAGGAGTGGCTCAGCGGAAGACGTGCAATATCTTGAAATGGTGATCGTGATAAGGGTCACCATGATTACTGTTCAGGGGGAGTCAGAGGGACTCATTTGAAAGGCTATTGTAGGAATTCGATGAAGAGAGGAAGTGTGATGAGTCGACAAAAAGAGAAAATCCAAATGCAATTGTGTAGGGTGGAGTCAGCGACACCCCGTATTAAATTTCGGGCAATTTTTTTTTTCACATAAGAGTAGCGTTGATTGATAAGGGCTAGTAACCCCACATAGAGAAATATGTATGGAGTTGAATGAAAACTTGGGTCCGCTATGACTCGGAGACCTTTCGTCTGCTATTTAGGAAGATATGTGAATGGAATTTCAAAACCAATCACAAGTGGGCAAAATAAAGGCCAATCACAAGAGATAAGTTGACTAGTTTAGCGAACTTTATACCCAACGAAGATAACATATAATATAATTGAGTCCGTAAATAGATAATGGAATCCTAGGGAGAATACAAAAGCATGGATGGGAAAATCCATTCAGGATTACTAGTGTCAATGTCATTAGGAGTAATACGTTTACGGGCTTACTTCAACGCTTCCATGAACGGGAAGCCAAGAGGGTTGGAGAATCTATCCAAAGGGAAAATATGGATTTAATGGTGATTGTAAGACACCACAAGATGGATACCCGGTAAATGATCCATTTTAATGACTAAGATTAATACAATTTCTACCAAGTGACGGTGGATTCCGAGAAGGTCGTCAACGCCAACAATGAGTCCTATAGGGACAACAAAGCCGAAGGAACAACAGGAGTGCCAATCCGATTTAATATTGCTCGATCTGGGGAAGGAAAATTCCGACATGGCTAGTGGGGCTAGATAAAGGGGAATCACATAGAAAGTTGTCTAATGTATAAAAAAGTGGGAACACATGTGCGGGACATATTCATAGTAGAGTAAGTACATGAGTGGGAGGCCAAAGAAGTTTAACACTTATTCGAATTTTGGTTTGGTTTGGATGAGAGTATTTTATCGAGGAACAATTCTAATCGTCATTGTATTAGCGAGGGAAATTATAAGCTTTATCCTCAGGTAATTGGTGTAAATTATGTGTGATATGGGTCAGTCACAAAATTTTGTGTGTAACACTATATTCGCAAGGGAGATGGGTCTAGTGGGTGTATCGTTAGTGTTACTGTGGTTTGTATATTTAAACCATTGGGTAGTGGGGTTCTCTCTAGTCTCATCAGACACTGAGATGATAAATACGGTGCAATGTTAGCTCATTTTGAGAGTGCTACGCGAGCATCATTTTATCCTGGGTACGAACTAGTTAGAGATGGGTAAGCGGTGGGGGGGGGGGGGGGGGGCGGGCAGATATAGTAACACTATCGTATTCGCTATTCCACGGCAGGATGTATATTTTTATGATATTCCACCTGAAAGAGGGTGGGTCTCGCGAAAATTTTTGGCATTAAGTAGACTTCAGATGGTAAAATTTTCTAGTTATATTGTATTTTTGTGCGTATCGACTTTTTAGATGTGATTCAAGGCCTGGCGGATTGACCATGGAGCTGAGAGATTTAGCTCGTTAGTGAGTTAGCACTGACGACTTAGTGATAGTGCTAATGGAGAATTATATAACTCATTTAGAGATGCAGAAATTGACAATTAGACCTATGAATATAGGGACAAAGTTTTGGATGTCAAGGTTATATCCTTGAGTCTACAGAAATCAATGAACGACATTGCTAGTGTTTAATGCATTGGGGAAAGTTCTTTTGCACTCTGTTCTGAAAGGTTATATGCATAATCCCTAATAAACATCGATAGTGGATAGACGTTATCGGATGCTAGGACATCAGTTTAAAGGGTAATTTTTGAACGTGTGGAGTACCACTTTGAGATGAAAGCTATTTTGCTATAAGGCCAGTATAGTCGGGTAGTGATGCGAAAGAAGCACGAGAAAACTTTTGCACCACAAGTTAATGGGTGGGCCAACCTCGAAAAGATTTAATTTTGATTTAGGAAGTAATCGAAAATAATCGTATGATATAATGTGATATGTGGGGTAACCTTGAAAAAAAATATTACCTATGTGACGTCTATGATGTTGTGCAAATATGCACCAAATATAGGGTGTATGGGTGCCTTTCTTTTTGTGATTTCGGAATCATCTTAAATAACGGAATGTGTAAATAAACGTGTGAATTATATACCTGTGTGGTAATTATAAATAAGTGGAATAGTATAGTGAACAAGAATCCGTTTGAGAAAGAAAACAGTTCAACTTTTTATGTATCAAGGAGAACGATCTCCACCGTGACGAGTGTAAAGGCGGTGGAGGCAAATGAAACAAGATATCTTTAGGTAAGGAAGAAGCCACATTTTTCGGAAATTTTATAAGAGTCTCACTTAGTCATATGTCTAGTATGGTTTTACGCATAGATAAGGTGTAGATTCCTACTCTCGCGATGTGAATCCTTGAGCATAGGGATTTATGTTATATGAGACATAGTGAAGTTGTCTACGGGTACACCATTTAAGGGTAAAAAAGGTTGGTTCGACGTTATCAATTGGGATTTTTGTAAATTTGTAATTACAAGAATGGGATTTACACCCGGATTAGTAAAGTTCGAAATTTGGCTATCCAAGGTCGGGGAGAGGTCGGGGTCTTCCATCGAGTTTGCATAATGGATTTACCAGGACGATTGATTGTTAAATTTGGATGGGTTATACGATCGGGCAATACATCCCACAATTCAATTGAAAAGAACAAGTGAAAAACACGGGTTTTCGTCCAATACTGTTGTGAATTTTCATGAGACCTTCCAATCCCACCTCTGGTAAGAAGTGTCAAGAGGCGGAAGGGACGAAGTTACATAGTGTACTATACGTGTCTCCCAAAGTCAGTGGGTAGACTAGAAAAATCGAGGAATGTGAATTCCAGAGTTTGGGTAATTTGGAAGTAGTAATTTCCACTCGTAGTGTTACGTACGGTACCTCGTAACAATTTAGTATCTGCGTGACACTTTTGGATAACCTATGAGAAAAGTATTGCTATCAAACTTTTGGTTGGTAAAGGGTGGGGAAATAACAAACTGTTATGACTCGAAATGAGTTGTGGTCCGTAAGAGCGATTGAGTAAGTTAGGTCTTTCGATATAATTCAGGAACTTAGTGAGCAGTATGTTACCGTACTTTGAAGGTGGAAGTCCGACATGCGTAGTTAGGAATTATTGCGGGTAATTTCCGAGAAGAAAGTCACATTTAGGGAAACGAGGAAATTGGCAACCATGCAGGAGGGAAATTTCCTAACATAAAGATAATAGAGCTGGTGGAGTATAGGCTCATCGTTTGAGGGACTGCATGGTTGGGTACCATCGAGTTAGATATTGGTGACCACCGAGAGGGATTCTTTGTACAACCCACTCTAGGAGATTTATTTGCAGCCAGACATATCATATGAGGAGAGATCCAAGGATATTTTGGGTCGTAGTGAGCGAAAACTATGATCTAAGGTGGTTCAACATGTTAGAGTTAAGTGGAGGAATAACATTATTAACGAGCCTACATGGAAGCGGGAAGAGGATATGCGAGAGAGGTATCCAGAGTTGTTCGCCACAGTTTTGACATAATTTCGGGGACGAAATCCCATTATAAGGCGGGAAGTATGTAACATCCCGTATTTCTGTGGATTTAATATTTAATTAATTTGGATAATTTTAAACTACTTGAGTGTAGTAATTTAGTTCAATTAATTATGTTAACATTTATTTAAATATTAATTGGAAGAGTTAATGGTTAATATTTATGGAATTTAAAATACTAAGTGAATAGTAAAAATTTATTTACATCATAACGTGTATTAGTGATTTGGCATTTATTTATCTTAGTCGGGAGTCGGGTATAGACTAATTTGGGTGTGAGATAAGAATTTTTATAAATTAATTCGAATGTCAATTCTGAGTGCACGGTTGAGTTCGGATGGGTCGAGAAAGTCAGAAAAGTGTATTCGGGTGTGGTAAAATTATCACGGGGAATTTTTAGGCATAATCGGGCCCACACGGGGGTATTTGGGGCATTTTAATTAGGCCCATGTGACTAAAAATAGTATTTGGAGATAAAAATCAAATTTTAAGAGTTATAGGCATCCATAACACAATTGGGAGAGATCTGAGAATGTACACGAGAAAAAAAGGAGAACACTTGTGGGCCAAAAGGAAGAACGGTGAGAGGTGTTCTTTAACAAACCAAATCCTTACACCAAAAGATTTATCAAGCACATATGGTATCAGAGCATCAGGTTCTAGTATCCTTAGTATCTGTAGGGCTTTTTACCTCTTAGCGTAGCATTCTTTGATCTAAAGCCTTATGATAAGATTGTTGTATTCCGTTACATATGTGAATTTACGTTCTCTATCTATTAAGTATAGTTGATGTGTTTCATATGCGAGTTCGTACACCAGACATCATGGATGACCAATGAGGGCTATTAGAAGGATTACATGAGGAGTTGCTCAGCGAAAGATGTGCAGTACTGTTGAAATGGTGATGGTGATAAGGGTCACCATGATTACTATTCAGGGGGAGTCGGAGGGACTCGTTTGAAAGGCTATTGTAGGAATTAGAGGAAGAGAGGAAGTGTGATTAGCCAATAAAAAGATAGAATCCAAAGTCAATCGTATAGGGTGGAGTGTAGCGACACCCAGTATTAAATTTTGGGCAAAACGTATTGCTCATAAGAGCAATGTTGATTGGCAAGAGTTAATCAACCCACATAGAGAAATATTTATTGAGTGGAATGAAAACTTGGTTGAGATCAGAATGGGAGACCTTCCATCTGCTGTTTAAGTAGAGATATGAATGGAATTTTGAAACTTATCAGAAGTGGACAAAATAAAAGCCGATCACAAGAGGCAAGTTGACTAGTTTAGCAATTTTTTTACCCGATCAAAGGTACATACAATATAATAGAGTCCGTAAATGGATAATAGACTCCTGGGGAGAATACACAAGCATAGATGGGAAACTCCAGCCAGGATGACTAGTGTCTATGTCACCAGGAGTCATAAGTTTAAGGTTTTACATCAACGCTTCAATGAAGGGGGAGCTGAGAATAAATCCGAAGGGAAAATCTAGATTTAATAGTTCTAGTGAGACACCAGAAGGGGAATACCCAGTAAAGGATCCATTTTTATGATCGAGATCAATAGAATTTCTACCAAGTGATGGTGGATTCAGTCAAGTTCGTCAATGCCAACAATGAGTCCTATAGGGTTGGCAAAGCTGAAGGACCAAAAGGGGTGCCAATCCGCGTCAAGATTTCCCAATCCGAGCGAAGGATAATTTTGACATGGCGAACAAGCCAATATAAAGAGGAAGGGCATAGAGAGGTGTCTAATGTGTAAATAGTGGGAACACATATGCGAACCCTATTTGTGGTATAGTAAGTGCATGACTGGGATGCCCGGAGAGGGCAAAACTTATAAAAATTTTAGTTCGGTTTGGACGAGAGTGTTATGTTGAGGAACCATTCTAACTGTCAGTGTATTGATGAGGGAAAGTATAAGCTTTATTCGCGGTTAAATGGGGTAAATTATGTGTGGTACTGGTGAACCATATTTTTTTATGTAACACAATTTTTGCGTTGGAGACTGGTCTAGTGAGTGTATCGTTTGTGTTACTATGGTTTGTATATGTATACCTTAGGGTAGCGGGGCTCTCTTTAGTCCCATATATAGGTGGTGGATGCAAACACTAATAGGAGAAATATGGTACGAGGTTAGCTTATTCTGAGAGTTCTATGCGAGAATCATTTTATCCTCGGCACGGACTGGTCAGGAATGGGTAAGTGCTAGTGGGTGGATACAAAAACACTATCGTTTTCGCTATTCCAGGGAAGGCTATATATTTTTGCTATATTCCACCTAAAAGAGGGTCGGTCTCGAAGAAAATTTTAGGGTGAAGTAGACTTCAGAGGGTACAGTTGTCTAGTAATATTGGATTTCGGTGCGTAAGAACTTTTACTGATGTGATTCAGGGCGTGGCGAATTGACCATGGAGCAGAGAAATTTAGCTCGTTAGTGATAACTTAGTGATAGTACGACTACAACATTATATAACTCCTTTAGAGATGCAGGTTTCAATAATTAGACCTATGAATATAGGGACCCAGTTTTTGATGTCACGGGTATATGCTTGGGACTACAAAAATCAATGAACGATAAGGCTAGTGTTTAGTGCATTTTGGAAAGTTCTTTTGGGCACTGTCATTGATATACCCGTTTATATCCTCGGCTTAGATGAGGATTGCCTCCACAACGGACGACCCTAAGAGGGGCCGACCCGTCACCAGATCCCAGCTGGCCTCCACCAGGCCCAGACGACCCTACGAGGGCCGACCCTCCACCAGGCTCTAGCCGACCCTACGAGGGGCCGACCCTCCACAAGGCTCTAGACGACCCTACGAGGGGCCGACCCTTCCCCAGGCTCCGGACGACCCTACGAGGGTACGACAGTACGAGGCCAGAATTAATCTAGACTCACTACCGGAAGGAGCTTTGCCCTCGGCCTCGGCTCATAGGCCGAGGGTGATATCATGACGGCGCATGGTTTGGGAGATGCGTGGAACAGTGCGCGTCAGGCTCATATGGCACATGGAAGACCGTTATAACAGAATGAACCCCTCACGTGAGGGAATATTATGCCATCATTTGGCATCTACAGGTGTCAACAGGGGATTGGATAGATCATTATTCACATGCACCATGCTTACTTGGGGGGTACACTACACCCCCCAAGACCTATATATACTTGTCACCTACAACCTTACAGGGGATCGATCCATGAACAGTAGCCCTAGCTAAAACTCTGCTTGTACACACACAGTAGAGGGAGAGAGAGGGTTATGCGCATTGTATCCAAGGCCATTAGTGCCCATACTTAGTGGATCACACACTCACAGTGGATGTAGGCCAAATTGGCTGAACCACTATACATCATTGTCTAATCTCCTCTTATACTCATCCCCTTCTATACACTCATATATCTCTATGGCTTCCATGGCTACTACTGCTTGAGCTCACTAACACGTATCTGGTGGTGCTAAATCTTAGCATCATCAGTTTGGCGCCGTCTGTGGGAATCGAGAAGACATCTCTTCCTTTGTACAGCTTGACCTCACTGGGCACTCTGGTGGTGAACCAACACTCCCCCTGAGAGGAGGTGTTTCACCATTGAAAGAGATCCACTAAGGTTCCCAAGCTCACCAGTATTTTCTTCAGTTCAACTTTTCATAGCTCAAGCACACGGCACCTGAGATGCCACCGCCACCGCTTCCCCCGCCGGATGAGGGGGGAAGACCCAGTTCCAGTCAGCCGCCGCCTCAGTCTGAGATGGCTGATGTGGCAGCAGCCCTAAAGTCTCTGGCAGCAAGCCAGCGGATGATGCAGGAGCAGTTCACAGCTCTGAGCCAGAACATACTGAGACCACCAGGGGTCTCACTTGAGATGATTACTCCGACAGCAGCCCCAGGACAGCATGAGGCCAGGGGACCACCCCAGGCACCCTGCAAAGACCTGCCACTCCCTCAGCGGCGTAGGGATGTTGCTGACCCCAGGCGTTTGCGCCTGGGGAGGCAAGGAAACCCTTGCCCTGAAGACAGGTATGACGATCTGGAGGGGGAGGAAGCCCCAATAGAATGCTGGGAACCATACGAGGTCTCCAACAATACTGTGCGACGTCTCCAGGACAGTAGAGGAAAGTGCGGGGGACCAAACCCTGATGATCGTCCGAGAGGCTCTGCTTTTGACCGCCTGAGCAGGGGGTCGGCCTTCGAGAGGCTGGGCCCAGTAAATGACCTGCGGGATAAGCTGTCCAGGTCAAGAAGTGCCGCGATATCTAGGAGGGAGGCAGCAGAGGGCCAACCCCAAAGACCGGATGACGGCCAAAGGGAAGTAAACAGCCGACACAGGCCTGCTGCAGTGGAACCCCCCATCCACCTCCAAGAGGCAGCGGGGGATAACATCGGCCACGCAGACCCTGTGAGGCCCTGGAATGACTCAATCCAGTGGTTAGAGGATAAGATTGGCGAGATACTGAAGAACCGAGACCCTCTTCAGAGGGGATACACCATAGGCTCACCCTTTGTGGCAAAGATAGTCAACTTCCCCACGCCATCAAAGTTCAAGCCTCCTGTGGTCACCCCAAGATACGATGGGAGCACCAACCCTGTCCACCACGTGGAGATGTATCAATCGGCGGCAGACATATACTCTATCTCAGATGAGATGAGGTGTCGTGCCTTCTCTGGTACCTTGACAGGGGCTGCGCATGTCTGGTACACGTCTCTTCCAAAAAATTCCATTGAAAACTTCAAGCAGTTGGCAGACCGGTTCATCCACAACTTTTGGTTTGGAGTAAGACCACAAAAGAAGACCACCCACCTGCTCTATGTCAAGCAGGGGAAGAATGAGAGTCTGAGAGACTACATAGCCAAATTCAATAAAGAGAAGCTGGAGGTGGAAGACTATGAGGAGAGCATAGCTATGACAACCCTGATTGGAGGGCTCCAAAAGGGAAAGCTATTATGGAAGCTTGCCGAAGACCCTCCGAGGACGATGGTTGAGCTGTTGTCAACAGCAGGGAAGGTGATGAACGCCGAAGAGGCGATGGCTGCAAAACATGAAGACGAAAAAGGAGGTGCAAGCGGGGGTAAGTACCCTAAGAAGAACAAAGAGGGGAAGAAGAGGTCCACGGATGACAAGTTCACTGGTTACACCCCTCTGACGGTCAGCTGTGAGCAAATTCTCAATGAGATAAAGAGTGACCGATCCCTGAAGTGGCCTGAGAAGCTAAGGGCAGCACCTGGCAAGAGGAACAGGAACCTGTGGCGTGAATTTCACCAAGACCATGGTCACATAACAGACAAATGCTTTGCTCTGAAAGATGAGATTGAGAAGATGCTGAAAGAAGGGAAGCTCAAAAAATACGTGGATCGAGAGGCCTTCAAGAGGGGCCGAGGGGACGACCCCAGAAAAAAGCGAGTTGATGCATGTAAAGAAGGTCCTCAAAAAAGAGGGGACGACCCCTCTGATGATGAGGACGACCCTGACCTCCCGCCGAGAGACGACCACAGTCCTGTCAAGAGGCTCAATATGATCTCGCTCGGTGTAGGAATGATCTCCGGGGGATTAGCAGGAGGAGGGTCTGAGGTCGCTGACAGGAAGGCCCATGTTGCTGAGGCTAAGGCGGTGACGAAGGTGGTGCACTCAACCTCCCTAGAGGGCAAGTCAGAAAAAAGGAAGAAGGTTGACATGGACACTTTGATAGTGGGATTTTCAAGGATGGACTTCAAAGGCCTCTTGGCCCCGCATGACGACCCTCTTGTCATCACTACCAGGGTGCACGGGTGCGAAGTGCCGAGGATCCTGGTAGATGGGCGCTCATCCGCAGATGTGATGTTTTGGCCATGCTTCAAGGCCTTGGGCCTCAGTCGTGCCAGACTTGTCCCATACCATCATCCATTGATTGGGTTCAGTGGGGAGAAGGTTCACCCCCTGGGAATATATGAGGCTGATGTGAGGATGGGGGACGAATGGCCGAGATGGCTCACCAAGAGGGTCAGTTTCCTTGTGCTGGATGAGCATGTGTTTTCGGCATACAACATCATACTGGGATGTGTGGCCCTCAAGGGGTTTGAAGCTGTGCCGTCCACAGTCCACCAGATGGTCAAGTTCCCTACCCCTTATGGGGTGGGGGAAGTTCAGGGAGACCAGACGACAGCGAGAGAGTACTACCACAACTCCGCTGAAGAATGGGAGGCACACAAGAGGGCTACAGCCACTTACAACATTGATACCCTAGACCCCAGGGACGAGACGAGGCTCAAAAAAGGAGAGGCCGCTGAGGAGGTAGAACCCATCATCCTCGATGAGGATGACCCGGGAAAAACCGTCCAAGTTGGCAAGTCTCTGGAGCCCAGTATCAAGGAAGACCTCATCAAACTTTTGAGGAGAAGGCGAAGCGTCTTCGTGTGGAGTCATGTAGATATGCCAGGGATCGACCCTGAAATCATGTGCCACAAAATCAATGTGGTAGAGGGAGTGAAGCCGATAAAGCAGAAGAGGAGGATTTATTCTAGAGAGAAGTACGAGGTCATCAGGGATGAGGTTAAAAAATTAGAAGACGCTGAATTTATCAGAGAGGTCATCTACCCTGAATGGCTGTCCAATGCAGTCATTGTCCCAAAGGCCAACGTGAAGTGGCGGATGTGTGTGGACTTCACAGACCTCAACAAGCGCTGCCCCAAAGACAGCTTCCCTCTCCCTCGCATTGACCAGATGGTAGACGCTACCGCAGGCCACGAGCTCATGAGTTTTATGGATGCCTACTCAGGGTACAACCAGATCTTCATGAACCCTGAAGACTCGGAGAGGACTGCCTTCATCACTGACAAGGGGACATACTGCTACAGGGTCATGCCCTTTGGCCTAAAGAACGCGGGGGCAACGTACCAGCGCCTCGTAAATAAAATGTTTGAAGACCAAATTGGGAAGTCTATGGAGGTCTACGTAGATGACATGCTGACTAAGAGTCTGAAGGCGGAGGATCATGTAGAAGACCTGGAGAGGACCTTTAACACGATGGACAAGTACCAGATGAAGCTTAATCCGGCCAAGTGTGTCTTCGGGGTCGGAGCAGGGAAGTTCTTGGGGTTCATTGTCAATCAAAGAGGCATCGAGGCCAATCCTGAAAAGATAAAGGCCCTTATTGAGATGAAGACCCCTAAGTCCATTAAAGTCGTTCAGAGGCTCACTGGGAGAGTGGCTGCCTTGAACAGATTTGTGTCAAGGGCCACAGATAGGTGTCTACCATTCTTCAAGATCCTCAGGAAGGCCTTTGAATGGAGTAAAGAGTGTGATGAGGCTTTCAAGGAGCTAAAATCATACTTAGGGTCTCCCTTGCTGCTGTCACGGCCCGTGCAGGGTGAACGACTTTACGTGTACCTCGTCGTCTCAGAGTCTGCCATCAGCGCAGCCATTGTGAGAGACGAGGACGGAATACAGAAGCCTGTATATTTTAACAGCAAGGCACTCCAGGGGGCAGAGCAAAGGTACCCGAGGATGGAAAAGTTGGCCTACGCCTTGATCCATGCCTCAAGGAAGATGAAACCATACTTCCAGTCCCACACTATGGTCATCCTTACTGACTCTCCTCTTAGGCAGGTCCTACACAAGCCTGAAAAGTCAGGAAGGCTAATGACCTGGGATATAGAGCTGGGGGAATTCGACATTGTGTATCAGCCTAAGACAGCCATTAAGGGGCAGGCCTTGGCAGATTTCGTGGATGAATTTACTCGGGAATGTGACGTGGCCGAGGGTGAGGGTCTAAGCCAAACAGATACCCAACAAGGTAGGCTCACCGACCCTCCTGCAGATGCGGCTGAGACAATCACCGCTAAGAGGAAAGCAACCGAAAACGAAGAGGGAATATACATCTTTAGATAGGTGTCCCTCTCCGAGGGAAGTTTCTCAGAAGAAAAGACGATGTGGAGACTCTTCGTCGACGGGTCCTCTTGCGAAAGTGGGAGCGGAGCTGGATTGATAGTATCAACACCCGACGGCACAGACATCGAGTACGCCCTGAGGTTCAATTTCAAAGCCTCCAACAACGAGGCTGAGTATGAGGCCTTAATAGCTGGCCTTTCCTTGGCCAAATCTCTTAGTGTCGGCCAAATTTTGGTTCACAGTGATTCGAGGCTGGTGGTGAATCAGATACTAGGAGCCTATGAGGCCAAAGACGAGAGGATGGCTAGGTACCTTGAGAAGGTGAGGTCATTGCTGAAGGACTTTAAAGAAGTGAAATTCAAGAGGATACCTAGGCTCGACAATGGCCGTGCTGACGCCCTTGCAAGGTTGGCCTCAGCTACTAGGACAGACATAAGGAGGACAGTCCCGGTAGAAATCTTGCTTCGACCAACTATTGAAGACATCGAGGGAACACTTGGCATTTGCATGAATGTTTCTCAAGAACCTTCATGGATGGATCCTCTGATCAGATACATTAAAGGGGGAGAGATGCCAGAAGCAAGCCAAGAGAGGAAGAAGCTGAGATACAGGGCTGCAAAGTTCACTGTCATCGGAGACACGCTGTACAAAAAGGGGTTTCTGCTCCCCTTACTTAGGTGTGTGCATCCTTCAGAAGTCCCTTCCATTTTGCAAGATGTGCATGAAGGGTCGTACTCAAGCCACATTGGGGGTAGATCCTTGGCAAAGAGGGTGATCACCCAAGGCTACTGGTGGCCGACCTTAGGGAAAGATGCTGCCGCATATGTTAAAAAGTGTGATAAATGCCAAAGATTTGCTACCATCCCTCACCAGCCCCATCAGCCTCTCACCTCCATTACATCCCCATGGCCGTTTGCAGTGTGGGGGATTGACCTGGTAGGACCCTTACCGAGGGCAGTCAATAACTATCAGTTCCTCATCGTAGCAATTGACTACTTTTCAAAATGGGTAGAGGCTGAACCGATGGTCACGATTACAGAACAAAAGACCTTCCAGTTCATCTGAAAGAATGTGATATGCAGATATGGTCTACCCAACACCCTCATCTCGGATAACGGGACCCAGTTCAAGAATGCCTCTCTGCAGAAGTACTGTGAGAGGGTAAGTATCAAACAATTTTTCTCCACCCCAGGCCGACCTCAGGCCAATGGGCAAACCGAAGTAACGAACAGGACAATCCTAGATGGGATTAAGAAGAGGCTTGAGGAGGCAAAAGGAAGGTGGGTCGAGGAGTTATATGCAGTGTTGTGGGTGTACAGGACGACAGTAAGGACCTCCACTGGGGAGACCCCATTCATGTTAGGTTATGGATCAGAAGCAGTCATCCCCACCGAGGTCGAGTTTCCCACTCATAGGGTCCAAATGTTCGACCCCCAGGGAATTACGGAAGAGAGGAGACTTGACCTGGATTTGATTGAGGAAAGAAGGGAGGATGATGAGATAAGGTAAGCTTCCTACCAGCAGAGGACCGCAAGGTTTTACAACCAGAGGGTGAAACAGAGGCCAATCGCAGTAGGAGACTTGGTTCTCAAAAAGACTTGGCAGAAGCCCAATAAACTCCACCCTAATTGGCACGGCCCCTATAGGGTCACCGATGAAATTGTCCCTGGGACCTATAGACTAGAAAACCTAGAAGGGAAACCATTTTCCAACCCCTGGAATGCAGATCATTTGAAGAAATACTACCAGTAGTGTTGTAAGGTCTTGATAGACCATAGTTGTAATAGGAGTTGCTCCAGCAGAACACTTTGGAAAAATCAATAAGAAATATTAGTGTTTCCCTCATCTTGTGGTTATCAGTTCTAGCACGCATGGAAATATATACAGAAAACTACCCTCGGCTAAAATGAGGATCAGTGGAGGGGACGACCCCACCACAGTCCTCAAGAAAGACGAGGGTAGACTTTGTTAAAAACCATTAATTTGGTAAGTTGAACCCTCGGCTAAAATGAGGATCAGTGGAGGGGACGACCCCACCACAGTCCTCAAGAAAGACGAGGGTAGACTTTGTTAAAAACCATTAATTTGGTAAGTTGAACCCTCGGCTATAATGAGGATCAGTGGAGGGGACGACCCCATCACAGTCCTCAAGAAAGACGAGGGTAGACTTTGTTAAAAACCATTAATTTGGTAAGTTGAACCCTCGGCTATAATGAGGATCAGTGGAGGGGACGACCCCACCACAGTCCTCAAGAAAGACGAGGGTAGACTTTGTTAAAAACCATTAATTTGGTAAGTTGAACCCTCGGCTATAATGAGGATCAGTGGAGGGGACGACCCCACCACAGTCCTCAAGAAAGACGAGGGTAGACTTTGTTGAACCCTTGGCTATAATGAGGATCAGTGGAGGGGACGACCCCTACGCTGTTCTCAAAAAAGACGAGGGTAGACTTTATTTAAAAAACCATTAATTTGGTTAATTGAACCCTCGGCTATAATGAGGCCACATGAGGGGACGACCCCATAGTGGTCCTCAAGAAAGACGAGGGAGGGGTTAATAGCATCAACAAGGAGCAAACCATAAAAGAATTAAGTATGGAAGACAACAATTATGGAAGAGACTGGTATTAATAAAACATAAGTATCAAGTGTTTTTACAAGGCCTTTGAACAAAAATACAAAAATGAGGGTATGGGCTACAGGCAGCCACCCTATGGGACGACATCAGAGGGCAGGGCCTCAACATCAATGGGAATGGTCTCCTCAGTTACCGGCACCGGATGATCTTCAGATGTACCGACCCCCTCGATCTGGACTTGGGACTCCACTTGGTTGAGGGCCTCGGCAATTAGGGGGTCGTCCAGTTGAACACCCTCCAGTGAAGGGCGAACAGAGGAGACGACATCGCCAAATTTGAGGAAGACCCATCGGCAGGCCGTCCTAGTCCCCCTTTCTAGATATTCAAGGCCGAAGCCCTGAAATTCATCTGAGGTCTTGTATGCCTCAACAGCATCAGTCTCGGCTTTCCTGATGGCTGCTTCCAGATCAGTCTTATGCTGGGCCTCCAGGTTGATCAGATCCTCATCCCTATCCTTGATGATCAAGTCCTTGGCTTGAAAGTCGGCATCGTGCTGCCTCATCAGCTCATCTAGGACCCTAGCATGCTCGGTCCTAGCACTCTCAAGCTCAGCTCTCGCAGTGTCAAGCTCAGTCTTTACTGTATCTAGCTCTGCCTGCAACTCAGCCTCATGTTGAATGGCCCTCTCGGCTTCGTGAAACTTTTGTTGATTCTCGGCCATCCACTTGGTGGCTGAGGTCAAGGCACAGACAGACTGCAAGAAAAAATGAAGAAATATCAATGGGGGCCGAGGGAACAATTAGTGAAATTAAAGAAGGTCAAGACCAATACCTGAGCAAGGGAGTGCAGACTGTAGTCGTACACTTTGGCTGGTGGCATCTTTGCCAAGAACTCGAAGTCAGAGGCCGACGGTGCAGAGAACATCGAGGCCTTAGCTGCCCTCAGGTTGGTAATAAGAGATGAGGGGTCGGCCCTCAGATGGGACAGATTTTGAGACCAGAAAGCCCCCATGCTGGACGAGGAGGTCGTCCCCTCAGAGGCTTCGACCCTTGCCCTCGTCCTTGGATCAGGCCGATGCTCAACAGGATCCTCAGGCTCCTTCCTTTTGTGACTATCGGCTGTCGACTCAACAACCGTCGGCCCTGAGGCCCTTGTCTTCTTGGGAGCTTGCTGAGGGTCCTTCCCCTTCTTCTTTGACAGACCAGCAAGTAGGCTTGGAGCAGTCATATCCCAGAGGTAATCTGACACACCTGCAGGACGACCTGAAAAGGATACGATGCATCAGAAAAATACAGAGATAAACAGGAAACACTTCAAAAAAGTAGAAAATGGAAAACATGCTGTATAACTCACATAGTTTCGTCAGAGGGCCGACCCTCAGACCAGCTTCTTTGAGGGATCGGGGGGTCATCAAATCTTGGAACTTTGGGATCTCACCCTCTCTCCCTCGTCCCCTCAGATACTCAACAATATCCCTTTCCTCCAAGCTAAGTCCGGGGTCTGACCTAGCTTTCATTGAGGGATTAGACCATTTGTTAGGGACCCTCGGACCATCGGCAGAAGGGGACGCCTCGGCGGAGCGCTCCCACGCCCCAGATATGAAGAAGAATCTATTTTTCCAATCATGATTGGAAGTTTGAGACACGTGAAGAAGTTTCTTCTCAGACCTTCTCGCCCCAAGATGATAATATCCGGGCTGTTTAGATGAAGAGGTGATATTATAGCAAGCCAAGAATACGTCGGATGAGGGCTCATCAGTAAAAGAGTTTTTCCACAAGGAAATGTAACCCAGAATCGTCCTCCAAGAGTTGGGTGGAAGTTGAGAGGGGGAGATGCCCAAAGCCGACATAATATCTACAATAGCAGGATGGAAAGGGAGTTTGACACCTACTTTGAACATTTGTTCATATACTGCAACCTCTCCCTCTTCACCCTCAAAAACCCTCTCAGCCTCAGAGGGAACCCTCATAGTTACCCCAGATGGCACTCCATAAATATGCCTCCATATCAGGAGATCTCGATCCCTAACAGACGAGATAAAGGACTACGCATGGGAGGTATCAACCTCATCATCTGTATCATCATCCTCGTCCTCAGATCTCTCCCCCTCATCACCTGCAGGAGGACCCTGAGGAAAAGCCACTTGGAAGGCATGGGGGGACAAGGTTGTCACAGGGACAGCCTCAGATGGGGCCGTACCCTCGGTCTCTCGGCCTGGGCTAAGGTCAGGTGAGTCCCTTCTGCCAGACGTCCCGGCACCAGTTGGAGAGAAGGTTCTCTCTTCCATTTCACTTGGTTTGGGAGTGTCGGCCGGACGAGACGACGACCCGCAAGACTCAGAGGGTTCAGATGGTCTTATGGTGGAAAGAGGAATGGGAAAGATGGGTCGTACCCAATTAGGGTCGGCCCCTCGTCTCCTCTCTTCCTCTTCCTCTATTCGTCTGATCTCGGCAAAGAGTTTTTCTCTCAAGGGTGGGAATTCAGACACTAGGTTATAAAGCCTCCTAAGCATTAAAGGGAAGACCCTACACTTGGAAAAAATTACACTACACTTGACTAATTTAGCTACAAACAAGAGGGGAGTTGACCAGGTCTGACTTTTGGATTGAACAAAGAACTTAAAGGTTTTCGTCAAGAACGATCCAAGAACCAATTATCGGAGAAGACACCGGAAAAAGCTAAGGGGAACTCAAAGCTGATGTAACCCTATGACCCTAAAAAACAAACAGAATTGAAGACAAAGGAAAGCTCTTAATGAAGGAGAATACCTGATAAAGAGGGAGAGTAACGCTGCTGAGACCTGGCGAAACGAAGGCTGCAAGTGGCGAAGCTTACTGGTTCTAGAGAGAGAGAATAGACTTGGGCGCGAAGAAGAAGAAGATGAAGAGAGAGAGTTTGAAAATCTCTTAAATACTTTGGTAATGAGTGGACCCATTTACCAAAGAAAGATATAATTAGGGCACAAGGCCCCAAGCGTACTGCGCAGCCGCCCTGCCTTGGAGACTGGAACAGCAATGAGTATCTGCACAGGTGTCACTCACCTAACTGATCACACGTGACTCGAATTCAGCAAATATCCCTCAGCCATCTCAATGACACCTATGGCTAAGGGCTGGGGGTAATTGATATACCCGTTTATATCCTCGGCTTAGATGAGGATTGCCTCCACAACGGACGACCCTAAGAGGGGCCGACCCTTCACCAGATCCCAGCTGGCCTCCACCAGGCCCAGACGACCCTACGAGGGCCGACCCTCCACCAGGCTCTAGCCGACCCTACGAGGGGCCGACCCTCCACCAGGCTCCAGACGACCCTACGAGGGGCCGACCCTTCCCCAGGCTCCGGATGACCCTACGAGGGTACGACAGTACGAGGCCAGAATTAATCTAGACTCACTACCGGAAGGAGCTTTGCCCTCAGCCTCGACTCATAGGCCGAGGGTGCTATCATGACGGCACGTGGTTTGGGAGACGCGTGGAACAGTGCGCGTCAGGCTCATATGGCACGTGGCAGACCGTTATAACAGAATCAACCCCTCACGTGAGGGAATATTATGCCATCATTTGGCATCTACAGGTGTCGACAGGGGATTGGATAGATCATTATTCACATGCACCATGCTTACTTGGGGGGTACACTACACCCCCCAAGACCTATATATACTTGTCACCTACAACCTTACAGGGGATCGATCCATGAACAGTAGCCCTAGCTAAAACTCTGCTTCTACACACACAGTAGAGGGAGAGAGAGGTTTATGCACATTGTATCCAAGGCCATTAGTGCCCATACTTAGTGGATCACACACTCACAGTGGATGTAGGCCAAATTGGCTGAACCACTATACATCATTGTCTAATCTCCTCTTATACTCATCCCCTTCTATACACTCATATATATCTATGGCTGCCATGGCTGCTACTGCTTGAGCTCACTAACACTTATCTGGTGGTGCTAAATCTTAGCATCATCAGTCATGAAATGGAATATGAATAAGCCCTAATAAACGTCGATAGTGGAGAGAAATTATTGGATGCTAGGACATAAATTTAAAGGGTAAGTTTTAAACGTGTGGAGTTACACTTTAAGATGAAGGTTATTTCGCTATAAGGCTAGTATAGTGGGGTAATGCTGCGAAAGAAGCACTGAGAAAATTTTGAACCACTATTAATGTGTGGGGAAAAATCTAGAAGATTTAAATGTGATTTGGGGAGTAATCGAAAATAATCATATGATATAATGTGATCTGTGGGATAACCTTCAAAAAAAATATTATGTATGTGACGTCTGTGATGTTGTACAAATATTCATGGGATATAGGGTGTATGGGAGCCCTGGTTAGTGTGATTTTAGAAGCGTCTTAAAAAATGGAATGTGTAAATTAGCCCGTGGATTATATATTTCTGCGGAAATTTGAAATAAGTTGATGGGTATAGTGAAATAGAATTCGTTTGAGAAAGAAAACAGTTCATCAAGGAGAACGATCTCCACCGTGAGGAGTGGAAAGGCGGTTGATGCTGATGTAATAAGATATCTTTAGGCAAGGAAGAAGCCAAATTTTAGGGAAATTAGAGAAGAGCCTCATTTAGTCATATGCCTATTATGGTTTTACACATAGATAAGGTGTAGATTCCTACTCACGCGATGTGAATCTTTGAGCAAGGGGATTTGTGTTATATAAGACATAGTGAACTCAACTACGGGTACACCATTTAATGGTAGAAAAGGTTGATTCGAGGTTATCAACCGATATTTTTGTAATTTTTTAAATACAGGAATGGGATTTACACGCGGATTAGTAAATTTCATAATTTGGCTATGCAATGTCCGGGAGAGGTCGGGGTTTTCCATCGAGTTTGTATAATAGATTTACCAAAACGATTTATTGTTAAATTTGGATGGGTTATACGATAGGGCAGTACATCCAACAATTCAATTGAAAAGTATAAGTCAAACAGTATAAGTTTCTGACTAATATTGTTGTGAATTTGCAAGAGACCTTCCAGCCCCACCTATTGTAAGATGTGGCAAGAGGCGGAAGGGACGAAGTTACATAGTGTACTTGACGTGTCACCCATAAGTCAATGGGTAGACAGGAAAAATCGAGGAATGTGCATTCTAGATTTTGGACAATTTGGAGGTAGTAATTTCCACTCGTAGAGTTACATGCAACACCTCGTAACAGTTTAGTATCTGCATGACACTTTTGGAGAATCTATGAGAAAAGTATTGATATTAACCTTTTGTTTGGTAAAGGGTGGGGAAATGACAAACTGTTATGACTCGAAGTGAGTTGTGGTCCATCAGCGAGATTGAGTAAGTTAGGTCTTTCAAAATAATTCGAGAACATAGTGAGGGGTAGGTTACCGTACAATGAAGGTGGAAGTCTGACAGGCGTAGTTAGGAATTATTGTGGGTAATTTCTCTAGAAGAAAGTCACATTTTGGGCAACGAGGAAATTGACACCCATGCACGAGGGGAATTTCCTAACATAAAGATAGTAGAGCCGGTGGAGTATAGGCTCATCGTTTTAGGGACTGCATGGTCGGGGACCAATCGAGTTAGAGATTGGTGACCACCGAGAAGGCTTCCTAGCATGTCCCACTCTAGGAGATTGATTTGCAGCCAAACATATCATATGAGGAGAGATCCAAGGATATTTTGGGTCACAGTGTGCGAAGGATAAGATCTAAGGTGGTTTAACTAGTTAGAGTTAAGTGGGAGCATAACAGTATTAACGAGTCTACATGGAATCGAGAAAAGGATATGTGATAGACGTATCCAGAGTTATTCACCGTAGTTTTGACCTAATTTCGAGGATGAAATTCCTTTGTAAGGCGGGAAGTATGTAGCATCCCGTATTTCCGTGCATTTAATATTTAATTAATTTGGATAATTTGAAACTACTTGGGTGTCGTAATTTAATTGAATTAATTACGTTAATATTTATTTAAATAATAATTTGGACAGTTAATGGTTAATATTTATAGAATCTAAATTACTAAGAGAATAGTAATAATTTATTTACGTCATAACGTGTATTTGTGATGTGGAATTTATTTATCTCAGTCGGGAGTCGGGTATAGCCTAATTTGGGTGTGAGATAAGAATTTTTGTAAATTAATATTTATGTCAATTTTGAGCGCACAATTGAGTCCAGATGGGCCGAGAAAGTCAGAAAAGTGTACTCGAGGTGATAAAATTGTCACGGGGTATTTTGGGGCATAATCGGTCCCACACGGGGGTATTTAGGCCATTTTAGTTAGGCTCGTGTGACAAAAAATAGTATTTGGACATAAAAATCAAAGTTTAGGAGTTGTCGGCATCCATAACTCAATTGGGATAAATCTGGAAACGTAGAGGAGAAAAAAGGGAGAACACTTGCGGGCCTAATGGAAGAACAATGATAGGTGTTCTTCAACAAACCAAATCCTTACACAAAAAGATTTATCAAACACATATGGTATCAGAGCTTCAAGTTCTAGTGTTCTTAGGATCTGTTGGGATTTTTACCTTTCAGGGTAGTATTCTTTGATGTAAAACCTTATGATAGGATTGTTGATTTCCTTTACGTACGTCCATTTACGTTCTCATTCTATTAAGCATAGTTAATGTGTTTCATATGCGAGTTAGGTTGAACTTCGTACATCGAACATCATCGATGATCAATGAGGGCTGATAGAAGGATTACAAGAGGAGTGTGTTAGCAAAAGACGTGCAGTATTCTTGAAATGGTGATCGTGATAGGGGTCACCATCATTACTATTCAGGGGGAGTCAGAGGGACTCGTTTGATGGGCTATTGTAGGAATTAGAGCAAGAGGGGAAGTGTGATTAGCCAATGAAAAGAGATAATCCAAAGTCAATCATGTAGGGTGGAGTGTAACGACACCGAGTATTAAATTTTGGGCAAAACATTTTTCTCATAAGAGCAACGTTGATTGACAAGAGTTAGTCACCCCACATAGATAAATATGTATTTAGTGGAACGAAAACTTGGGTAAGGTCTGATCGGGAGACCTTCCATCTTCTGTTTAGGTAGATATGTGAATGGAATTTCGAAACTTATCACAAGTGGCTAAAATAAAGGCTGATCACAAGAGGTAAGCTGACTAGTTTAGCAAAAATTTTACCCGACGAAGGGTACATATAATATAATAGAGTCCGTAAATGGATAATAGACTCCTAGGGAGAATACACAAGCATAGATGGGAAAATCCGGCCAGGATGACTAGTGTCTATGTCGTCAGGAGTCATAAGTTTAAGGGTTTACATCAACGCTTCCATGAAGGGGGAGCCAAGAGGGTTGGAGAATAAATCCAAAGGGAAAATATGGATTTAATACTGCTAGTGAGACACCAGAAGGGGGATACTCAGTAAAGGATCCATTTTAATGATCGATATCAATAGAATTTCTACCAAGTGATGGAGTATTCAGGCAAGGTTGGCAATGCCAACAACGAGCCCTATTGGGCCAACAAAGCTGAAGGAGCAAATGGAGTGCCAATTCGGGTCAAGATTTCCCGATTCGGGGGAAGGATAATTTTGACATTTCCAGTGGGGAAAGATAAATAGGATTGGTATAAAGAGGTGTCTAATGTGTAAAGAGAGGGAACACATGTACGAACCCTATTCGTGGTATATTAAGTACATGAGTGGGATTCCCGGAGAGGACAACACTTATAGAAATTTTGGTTCGGTTTGGACAAGAGTGTTATTTTGAGGAACCATTCTAACCTTCAGTGTATTGACGAGGGAAAGTATAAGCCTTACCCTAGGTTAATGGGGTAAATTATGTGTGATACCGGTGGATCCCAAATGTTTTTATGTAACACAATATTTGCGCCGGAGACCGGTCTAGTGAGTGTATCGTTAGTGTTACTGTGATTTGTATATGTTTACCATTGGGTAGTGGGGCTCTCTTTAGTCCCATCTGTAGGGGGTGGATACAGACACTAATAGGAAAAATACGGTATGAGGTTAGCTTGTTTTGAGAGTGCTATCCGAGCATCATTTTATCCAGGGCACGGACTGGTCAACGATGGGTATGTGCTGGTGGGCTGACACAGCAACACTATCGTATTCGCAATTCCATAAAAGGCTGAATTTTTTTGCGATATTCCACCTGAAAGAGGGTAGATCTCGCGATAAAATTTGGGTTAAAGTAGACTTCAGAGGTTACGGTTTTCAAGTTATATTAGATTATGGTGCGTAAGTACTTTTACTGATGTTATTCAGGGCGTGGCGGATTGACCATGGAGTAGAGAGATTTATCTTGTTAGTGAAGGCTTAGTGATAGTGTGACTGCAACATTATATAACTCCTTTAGAGATGAGGGATTCAATAATTAGACCTATGAATATGGGGATCGAGTTTTTGATGTCACGGGTATATGCTTGGGTCTACGAAAAGCAATGAATGATAAGGCTAGTGTTTAGTGCATTGGGGAAATTTCTTTTGGTAACTATCATGAAATTTAATACGCGTAAGCCCAAATAAACGTCAATAGTGGAAAGACATTAATGGATGCTAAGAGTAATTTTTGAACGTGTGGAGTTACACTTTGAGATGAAAGGAATTTCTCTATAAGGCCAGTATAGTCGGGTAATGCTGCGAAAGAAGCACAGAGAAATTTTTTGAACCACGTGTTAATGGGTGGGGCAACATCGAGAAGATTTAACTGCGATTTGGGGAGTAATCGAAAATAATCGTATGAAATAATGTGACATCTGTGATGTACAAATATGCACGGGATATATTGTGTATGGGAGCCCTGGTTAGTGTGATTTTAGAATCGTTTTAAATAAGGGAATGTGTAAATTAGCGTGTGGATTATATACTTCGGCAGAAATTTGAAATAAGTTGACGAGTATAGTGAACTAGAATCCGTTTGAGAAAGAAAAAAGTTTGATAATTTGAACGATCTCCACCGGGAGGAGTGGAAAGGCGGTGGAGGCACATGTAACAAGATATCTTTAGGCAAGGAAGAAGACAATTTTTTGGGAAATTAGAGAAGAGCCTCACTTAGTTATATGCCTAGTATGGTTTTACACATAGATAAGGTGTAGATTCCTACTCACGTGACGTGAATCTTTGAGCATGGGGATTTGTGTTATATGAGAAATAGTAAAGTTATCTACATGTACACCATTTAAGGGTAGAAAAGGTTGATTCAAGGTTATCCACCGAGATTTTTGTAATTTTTTAATTACAGGAATAGGATTTACACATGGATTAGTAAAATTCTTAATTTTGCTATCCAAGGTCAGGGAGAGGTCAGGATTTTCCATTGAGTTTACATAATGGATTTACCAGAATGATTGATTTTTAAATTTGGATGGGTTTTACGGTCGGGCAGTACACCCAACAATTCAATTGAAAAGAATATGTGAAAAAGTATAGGTTTCGGTCCAATATTGTTGTGAATTTGGATTAGACCTTCCAGTCCCACCTATGATAAAAAGAGTCAGGTGGCAGTAGAGACGAAGTTACATAGTGTACAAGATTTTGGGTAGTTTTGGAGTAGTAATTTCCACTGGTAGAGTTACGTGTGATACCTAGTAACGGTTTAGTATCTGCGTGACACTTTTGGAGAACCTATAGGAAAAGTATTGCTATCCAACCTTTGGTTGGTAAAGGGTGGGTCAATGACAAACTATTAGGACCCGAGATGAGTTGTGGTCCATCAGCGGGATTGAGTAAGTTAGGTCTTTTGATATAATTCAGGAACATAATGAGGAGTACATTATCGTGCGTTAAGGTGGAAGTATGACATGCGTAGTCAGGAATTATTGTGGCTAATTTTCCGAAAGAAAGTCACGTGTTTGGCAATGAGGAAATTGGCACCCATGTAGGTGGGGAATTTCCTAACATAAAGATGGTAGATCCGGTGGAGTATAGGATCATCGGTTGACGCAAGGAATGGTATGGGACCATCGAGATAGAGATTGGTGACCATCGAGAGGACTTCCTAGCATGGCCCACTCGAGGATATTGATTCGCAACCACACATCTCATATGAGGAGAGATCCAAGGCTATTTTTGGTCGCATTGAGCGAAAACTACGATCTAAGGTGGTGCCACTAGTGAGAGTTTAGTGGGGGAATAATAGTATTGACGAGTCTACGTAGAAGCAGGAAGAGGATAAGGGAGAAAAGCATGTAAAGTTATTCGCCGCATTTATGACTTAATTTCGGGGATGAAATTCCTTTGTAAGGCGGGAAGTATGTAATACCCCGTATTTCTGTGCATTTAATATTTAATTAATTTGGATAATTTTAAATTACTTGTGTGTCATAATTTAATTGAATTAATTATGTTACTATTTATTTAAATTTTAATCGGGAGAGTGGATGGTTAATATTTATAGAATTTAAATTATTAAGTGAATAGTAATAATTTATTTATGTCATAACGTGTATTAGTGATGTGGAATTTATTTATCTCAGTCGGGAGTCGGGTATAAACTAATTTGGGTGTGTGATAAGTATTTTAATAATTAATTCGGGTGTCAATTTTTAGTGCACAGTCTAGTCCGAATGCGCCGAGAAAGTCAAAAAAGTGTACTCGGGGGTGGTAAATGGGTCGCGGGGTATTTTTGGGCATAATCGGGCCCACACTGAGTTATTTGGGCCATTTTAATTAGGCCCACATGACTAAAAATGGGATTTGGAGATAAAAACCTATGTTTTAGAGTTGTGGGCAACCATAACATAATTGGGACAAATCTGAGAACATAGAGGAGCAAAAAGGTCGAACTCTTTGGAGCCAAAAGGCAGAACAAGGGAGGTGTTCTTCAACAAACCAAATCTCTACACAAAAGGATTTATCAGACACTACGAATCCTAAGGAAAGTGGTTGAAATTGGTTTTATATTAATTACAATTTTCAATTCATATCATTGTAGGTGTTAAACTAATAATTTTGGGTTGGGATTGACACATACACTGGGTTTTCAATTTGTGAGATTTTATGAGTAAATTATGTTTTAATGGTGATCATTATTCCGTATGTGTCGATTGGGGAGTTAATTGATATTAGCACAATTGATGTACCACAAGGGATTCAGGACAAACAATTTTAAATCTTGAAATTTGGTAGCTGAGTGTGTGAATTATGAGACTGGAAATGGTTGAGTTGGGATTTATTGAAAAGGGTTTACACTATAAATTTTTTTATAAAAGAAGGGCTTGAGAACTTTCCAGGGCATCGAATTGATGCAAAAATAAAGGATAGTGAAATTCCAAGGGTCATTCGAGCAACCTTGGTTATCGCTTATAGTCATTAAAACGACGTGACACGTCATTCGAATGACGGGCTAATTTTTGAAATTCTAGTGGCTTTTACTGTTTGGGTTGAACTTTAATTTAGGGACAAATTTCGTATAGTAAGCCCTTATGATTAAGCATTGGGTTTGTTTGAGGACTTTAAGGGGAACAACAGTATGGGTTGCCTTTGAAGTAAATGTGAGAGAGATACATTAAAGTTTAATTTAATTAATAAGTGTGCCAAATTTATTAATGGGAATTTGGACATTAAATTCTGAATTTTAAGATGCGGGCCAAGTCAACGAGTCCGGGTATAATGGTTGAGTGACGCCAAGGTACTAAATTAATTATTGGGAGAAATGAAGTAATTTGGAGTCGAAAGATTGACTCGGGTAATATTAAGATACGGGCCAAGTGAGCGAGTCCGGATATATTGGTTGAGTGACACCAAGGTAATAAATTAATTAATGGGAAAATTAATTAAATTAGAGTCGGACCATAGACTAAGGAATATATAGGCTAGTTCTACGCGTTTTTGTTCATGGTAAGCCGTGATTTAAATTGTGTATATATATATTGTGTCCTTATAAATATCAGTGACATTATATACTCTAGTGCTATCAAGGGAGGTTGTGTGATGTGGGTGAATCCCCTAGATTGAGGAGTAGGGTGAGTATATCCCCAAGTCATAACATCCCATTTCATAGGTGGGCCTTGATATGATGTCATCAGACTCGGGGGAATCTAACCGCCTCCATTACGTTTATTATTTATGTTCTGATTCGGCGAACCATAATTGTCTCAAAACTCCAGTGGGATTGAGTAGCCTGGGTTTATAGCACTTTAACGAATACATCTAGTGAGGTATTACTCGAAAGGATGAATTATATATATATTCAACATACGTGGGAATGTTGTAATATGGTTTTACAAATATAATGGGTTAAATAGTTATATACGGGGAATTAAATGCACAAAGTGAATTTTATTAATTATATAACGTGTGTGAATGTTATATGATTTAAAAAGGGAAGTGATTAACTAAGCTAATGGGATTAACAACATATAAATCGTATCTTAAGTATACTCAGGTTTGAGTATGGCGGTTGCAAGAAGTTATATCAAGTATCTAGTTTCAGGGTAGATCACTAGGGGGATAAAAATAAAGCATTAGGTGTGCACATTAGTTGAAGGGTGAGTATGCCTTCAAGGGAGTGCGACACTAGCTTAAATATGAAGAGCATTCATGCATTTTAAATTGTTGCAATTTAATCACATTCTAAATATTTTCAAAACGTTTTGGGTTCTAATGGTTGATATCAAATATTTTCAAAAGCTGTTAGTTGTCCAGCCAATGGGACGCCAGGATTTAATTTACTCCAGGCACTCGCAGCTGCAGCATGTGTGGATGTTGCAGGATTTGGATAGACGCTTCTCTTATTTTACTCCTAGTTTAAGAATGGTATCTCAGTTTATGTCGAGCATATCGCTCACGGTTTTATTCAGTTATTTAATTTAAGATTGTATGGGATTTATAACTCTCTGTTAACTTATTTTGGTTTGGATTTAGCCGATGGTTTATTAGGCAAGACTTTGGTTTAGTTAAATGATGAGATAATTTGACTCTATCAGTATGTGATGTTTATTATCTTTCACATTATATAATGCCTTGGTCAATAGAAAGATTAAAATTTTGACATCAGTTTTTTGAATACTAGGTGGTTAGTAAGTTTTAAAAAGTTATCAACAATGATGTTAAGAATGATCCATATGACATTCATGTTTAATTTGATAGAGGACTAATCACATGGTATTTCTTTAGGAGGGGTGTCACAATATATGTCTTCAAAATAATACATTTTTCATTACTTTCCATTTGGTGATGGTATTATAACTGCATTATTATTAGTTTAAAACCATCTCGAGCCAATTGAATATGTTGATTTTTAAAAATTCTTGCAGTGGTAATCTATAGTGATAGTTATTAAACTGAAAAAACTTTAATTTTTTATTTTCTAGAGCCACACCAAATTTTTGCAAAGAGATAAAATTAACTATTGAAATAGTGTACTCGACTTATCATAGACCTAAACCCATAACTTTTGGGCAAGTGACTTAAAACATGCCAAAACCCAAACCTAATAGATACTATACTCAACTTATAAGAGACCTAAACATATAACCGTCACTGTATTAATCGTCTTTGACAAACAACAAAAAATTATATAAGTCTACATGCCAAACCCCTTAAACTAACAAATATTATACTTAACCTATTATAGTTATAACAGCTTCTGCCGACCCTTTTTACTACCACAACTGTATATTATACTATATTAATATTCCTCCAGCCTAACATCCAATAGCTAGAAGTTCCCCTACTTAACAAGGAAATTCCCTATGCATAAACCTACTTCTAATTTCTAAGAGCAACCCTTATGGGTAATGCAAACGGGTATATTTGGGGTTTTTAGGCATGCTGTGTGCATGGTAAAAGTTCAAATTCACACTCCCGTAAGCTACAAAATAACAAATTTAGAATTGCCCTAGTTGGTTTTTTGTGGGACCCACTGCCTAAACGGAACATCATGTTCCACGCAAGAAATTAAAAAAAAAAAAAAAAGGTAAAGCGGAACGTCATGTTCCGCGGAAGCCCTTTAAATATTTCCTCTATTTCAACTTTCCCCCCCCCCCCCCCAATTATTCCAACATTATTCCAACAGCTCTATTTATTCAACGGCACTTTTTTTTTTTTTTATAAATAGCAAGTTTAAACCGTGTTTACTATCTTCATTTTAATTATTATCTTCGTTTAAATTTTATTCCAAACAGTGTCTACTCTCTAATATCTTCATTTAAATTATTATCAAATATTTTTTTTATAACTGCATTAATATATTTGCATTAATATATTTCCAAACAGTGTCTACTCTCTAATATTTGCATTAATATATTTGCATTAATTTTTTTTTATAACTGCATTAATTTTATTCCCCCCCAAATTTTTTTCCCAAAAAATATTATAAAATTTATATATTTGCATTAATATATTTGTGATTATTTTACAATGGTTCGAGGTCAAAATATGTCTCAACACGACGATGAAGTATTATGCACTGCATATGTAAATCAAACAAATAATGGTTTACGAGGAACTAATCGACCTAGCACATTATTTTGGGATACGGTCACCGAAGAATATAACACAACGACGGGTATCACGGAACGTCGGACGGGCGCCAGCCTACAAACCCGGTACAGTAAAATTTCGAGGCACGTAATGTCATATGTTTCGAAATTGAAAGATGCATCGATGACAAATCGTGTTAGTGGGACTGTTAACACAGATTGGGTAAAATAACTTTTTCCTTTTGTAATTTATTTTAAATATTATTTCTTATAAATCAGTTGCTTGTGGAGTTAATAAAAATACATTGTCGTATTTTGTCAGGTTACTGCAGCTAATCTAGCATTCCAGCGAGAGATCAAGGGAAAATCATTTAATTTTGAATCTTGTTACCAAATTTTAAAAGAACTCCACAAATTTAAACTTTCCCAAACTTTTTTAGACTCCCATCAATTTCATTTTGATTCGCCAATGACGGGTGCGACAGATACAGAAGGAAGTCTGAATATTGGGTTTCACGAAGGAAATTCCAAAGATGGGCCAGAAGTTGATATAGAAAGGCATTACCCGAGGCCACCTGGAAGGAAAGAGATGAAGCAACGGGCTAAAGGAAAAGTGAAGGCTACAAACATTGAGGTGAACCGAGAAATACTGAATAGTTGCTCTTCATTCAATGAATCATTTGAGCGATCATGTCAGGCTGATCGTGTATGTGACGAAGAGGCCCGTTTGGGGCTTAACCGTTCACTGCAACTAAAGGAGAGAAGTTTGGAGCTCAACGAACGCAGTATATTGGCTATGGAGAGGAAAGATATGCGTGAACAAATATAGGTTGATCAACAAATTATGAGCACTGACACCTCAAACATGAATTCAATCCAGAAGGAGTACCATGCTTCCAGTAATGGTCATACATGGGTTGGGAAACAACAGATACGCTGGGGTCCATATCGTCAATAATAATTCCATGCCTATCATGGTGAAAGGGTATCCTCATCATTTGCGACGGAGGGTCATTTGGTATGCAAATCTCACCGGTGATCTGTCACCGGCATCGATCACCCAAGTAATATACCCCACCATATTGAGGATCCATAAGAATGCATTGTTTCAGCGATATGTACTTCGCATGTTGAACGTACGCATGCATCTCCACAATAGACCCCGAGTAAGGTAGCCAATTGATTGAACCTGGTGATCGCATTTCAATCTGACTCTGGGCTGTGGGAAAATTATATTGGATTGACCCCTTTGTCTCCTTACAATTTAACCGATTTTCTTTCTTCCATCGATTAATCCTAGGCCAGCAGTCACCTGTATCTTCCCTCAATAAAGGACACGCCCGCTGTATATATTCGAACCCGAAAAACTGCAATACAAAAATGATTATTATTAAACCATAAATTTTTTATTTAAAACATATAATATCAATTTTTTACACTTACCAATATGAGTTGCCAAAAACAATTCATAGAGTCTACCCGACATCTTGACAAGAGATGGAGAGAGTAGTATATGCGAGCTAGAATTACCGAACCCCAATCGTATGATCCCACAATCTTCGAATCCTCCAAAGCATCCAACCAACCAATAGGAACGCTGTCTCTTGCGGTCGGGAAAAAAATATGTCCCACACAAAAAAATAAAAAAACCCTAGCAATGTCTTCAGGCCCAACAATCACAGTATTTGACTTTATGGCCTCGAACCACTTACTTAAGCTCGACACTTTCACACCACATGAATCACTGCAATTTGGTTTAATGCCAGAAAAGTATCTATGTATAATGTCAGCCCGTATTTGAGTTTTTCCGTCAATTACAATCAAGTATTTTATGTCACTCATCGGTACCATAGGACCACTTCCGATAGGAATACCTACAAGATGGGAAGGATAACAATCAGTTGTAATTTTAATTAATGTACTAATCAATGTTAATATTGAATTTATTTTTTATATGCAGAAACTAACCAGTCAAAATCGTAAAATCATAAGGAGTAATGGTGAGCTCCCCGGTTGGTAGTTGGAACGTGTTGGTTATGTCCCACCAACGCTCACCGAGCGCTTGTACCAATCCCCAACTTGTCTTTGGAATATGAGCATCCAACAAATCTTCCCAACCGTTACGGTGTATAAACTGTATAACCTCAGGATATGTTTTTAAATATTTGTATGTGGCTCTAAGACTATGCTAATTGCCACGCATCTTTATTGAGTTGTCATTTGTGGCCGTGTCCAGAGAAGGTTTAACGTGATCTCCGTCGTCCACTATACGCCTATAGTTCTCAAAAACTATAGGTCGCTCGGCAGCAGTAGTTTCGGCCTGTCGACTACCTTCTCCCATTTTTCGAGACTTTCTAGCCCCAACGGCCCGTCTAAATTTCTTTCCAATTTGTTCCATTATCAACACTCCAATTTAAGAAATCTTTACAAAAATAGAACATATTATTATTTAAAAAAAATAACAACACAGATAATTTATTAAAAAACATAACGAATAGATAATTTATTAAATAATTCTTTATACACATTCACTATTTTTTTTTATAAACATCCACTTAAATAGTTTCTTAAAAACATAAACATAAAATAAACATAACCGAACCGTTTAATATTTACTAAATTTACTAAATTACACATTAGCTAATTACTAAATTTTTTATACACATCAGCTAATTAATAAATTTACATGATAATTACTAAATACGTAATAAATACGACAGTTACAAATACACAACTAGATATTATTTAAAAAACATAAAAGGAAGATATTATGTAAAAAACATAAAAACATATTATTTTTGTAAATTCACTTAAATAATTTGTTAAATAAAGGACCCTACAAAAACCTAACAAATAATTAAACATTTACTAATTTTTTTACTATAACAAATATAACAGACAAATACATAACAAATAATTTAAAATTTACTAATTGTAATAAGATATTATTTAAGAAAAATAATTACTGATATTCTTTATAAATAATTTACAAAAAATAATTTACAACTAAATAATTTACAAAAAAAAAACAAAGAGAGGATTTACCTTGTATTGGCCGGATTAGTTGCTGTAGTTATTTTTTTTTGAAGTGATAAAATTATTTACAGTGGTTGGATTTAAATAGACTGTTGGATTTAATTTGAGTAGTTGAAATGTAGGTGGCAGTTGAGGATATAAATTCGGGGGACGAAGATAAAAGGCTTAAGAGATTTGGGGGGGGGGGGGGGGGAATCGAATTTGGGATAACCTTATGCGGAACATGATGTTCCGCACAAGGTTTGTGTTTTCATCAACCAAAACGACGTCGTTTTGGCTTATTTCTGTTGATTTTTTGTATTTTTACCCTTTTCAAAGATTCGCGAGTAGCAATTTTGTTCTTTTTTGTACTGCAAATTTAGACTAGCCATTTGCAAATTTGAGGTACCTGTAAGGGTTGCTCTAACACAAACACCGCCATCATATTTACTTTAAGGTCTATCAAATCGGCAGTAACTATAACGTGGCTCGAGGTATTCAGAATGTATATAAACTGAGAGTGCGTGTCCAAAATACTTGCATTCAACATTTGTTTCAAGACTTGAGAATATTTACATATTACACGAAGTAATAAGTGAGAGTAACCAACTTCCCAAGTACCGAAAAAGGGGAAAATAATTTGGTAACGGCCGACCCAAATTAATAGCATGTATATCAAATAATTAATAGCATTTTTTAATCCACTTTTAGGTTATTTTTTCTTTTTTACTAATTTGTTTTGTTTTTGGAATTTTCTTTTCACATGGTAAAATAATTTATAACAATGGAGTTATTCTTAACTTTTGTGCAAGTGATTTCAAATATGTAAAAACTTTAAATTTGGTGAGATATCAGGTTGTTTATTTTGCGAGATAATGGGCATTTTATTAAATTTGATTCCTTTATTTGGATGATATTGTTATTTTTCACCACAATATTGAATATAAGGTGTTCTTATAAATGTAGATGGGGTAGCAAAATATAAGTCTTACAATAATCATCAAATTTTTTATTCATTATATGAGCTTCATTCTCCATTTTTTCGATTTAGTGTTTATTTTATTTTTTTTGTTTTGCGTTTGCATAATTATTTAATATAATTAAGGTTCCCAGATATATAATCCAATTATGTAAAAATAGTGTTATTAACATGTATCCTTATTGTAATTTACTAAACATGTTGTCATTTGGACTTTCACCCGAATGTAATGCTTCGTTACATAGTCATTTATAACATGTGAGTTTTAATTTTTAATATGCTTGAAAGAAGATTAACGTATGTTACATATATTTGACTTGCCATGTTTTTATCGATTCTTATAATGTGTCATGTTGTGTTAATCACATATATTTAACTTTTTAATATTCTTAAAAATCATATTTAAACTCGAGCTATTAATGTGTCTTGTTGTGTTCATGCTTATTTATCATGTTGAATCGAGTATAAAATTAACCTACAAAAAATTATCAAGCCCAAACAATTTTTCTTATTTAGCAAACTTGATGGATTTTAATGGTAATTAACGAAACTCACGAGTTAACAAAAATCCTACCGTTCACACATTAACTTATAATGTCATATCAATTTGTGTTATGTTCTCGTGTGTGTATTATTTTATGAAACCTAATCATTATTACGAAATATATGGAACATTTTTACAGTCGTGCCATCAGCACAGGTACACACTAGTATATATATATATATATATATATATAAGATGTTGATATAGTGTGGAATTTCTCGTCATCTCATGAAAACATACCAAAATTTCATAAAAATAACTTAGCAAATGTCTCCTAAGAATTATCGAATTGTTCCAATACAATAGAAAAAACACCTACCAGATTTGTCAAAAAATTGAGTTGAATTTCTTAACAATAAAATAGAGATGTCTAATTATTAGACCTCTAGACATAAGCTAGAAATGAACATCTAATTATGGGTTTGTGGTTATTTAAGTTAGAGGGATTTTTTTAGTTTACAGTTATTTTTAATTCTGGGTTTCTACAGGAAATATTGTTTTCATAGTTATCTGTTTGGGATTTTGGAGTTTTAAGTGTTTTTCTGTAATATATTTTGGTCAGTTCACTTAACCCCGAAATATTAATACTTATTTGAATTACCATTTATTTTCACAATTTTTTGATTTTGCCCTGAAATAGGGTTGAGCCTTATTTGACATTATAAGTGGAGGACAAAATCAAATAAATCTTTAGAATTAAACCCTTAATTTTATGTAATGAACATACATATCTTTTATTTAATGGAATTCTGTGACACCCCGCCTAATAAGATACCCGGCGATCACTCCAATATTAAATTAAAACGGGAGTCTCATATGGATCATTCTTAGCATCACTGTCGAAAATCCATTTAATTACTAATAACCTATTAGGCCGGTGCCAAAATTTTAACTTTACAACTCTTTTTAACAACTGTAAATAAAACATCCACACAGTTTTGTGGAAATGAAATAAAATAACCGAACACTCGGTCAAAATATACAACCATATCGAATGTTGTACTCAAAGAATAAGTAAATGCAATTGGACCATTGGCCCGAATATTTATAGAGTACCTCCTATCTAGAGTACAAGGATAGAATCATCTATCGAGAATCCTGCACGCATCCACAGCTACTGCAGCTGACGTCTGACTCAAAAGATGTGTCATCCAGGCGTCCCTGTGTCCGGACACCTATATATATAATATAGCATGAAAGGAAAAGTAGATAAACGGGTCAGAGCCAGAGTTTTGAAAATATTTAGCAAGTGCTTAAATGCCTTATTATTTTGAAAAAGGTTTTACCTCATATTTAAGTTTGGTATCGCACTCCCATGAGATACCCCTCACGTCTCCACTAACAGTGCACTCCTAGCGCAACCCTCTAAACATCCTAGTCAAGCTATCCCGCTAAACTAGTCTATCACCAACCCACTATCAATCCTAGATAGTCCAAGAAATGTACTAAGGGCTAAACTTCACCCCAGTCTCAACGCAATGCCATGTTCGTGCGTGGGGTGTCTCGCAAAGCGAAATCCAAACAAGGAACCCCCCCGATACACTAGTACGCGGCACGGTCGATCGTCGAGATCCGCCAATCCCTCAGTACAGAAAGATTTATATAAATATATATATACCATAAACATTTATAATATTAGAGCACTAAGGATTAAACTTATCCCCAGTCTCAAGACAATGCCATATTCGTGCGTGGGGTGTCTCGCAAAGTGAAATCGAAAAAAGGAACCCCCCAATACACTACTACGCGGAAAGGTCGATCTTCGGGATCCATTATACCCTCGGTACTCGAGTCATCCATATATATATATACATTAAACCATAAACATCCGGATCTATCTACCAGATTGAGAATTCATATACTAAGTACTTATCAATACATTCATTTTCTCAAAACTACCCATTTCCCTTTTTATACTCAGGAAATGTAAATATAAAAGGCAATTCATTATCATGAACTGCTTTAACCAATCATATACTTTTCAAAAGACAGTTTTATTATCATAAAAATGTTTTTCCGTTTTATATCATCCCATTTCCCTTTTACACTCAGGAAATGATTTCAAAGACATTTCATTATCATAAAAATGCTTTGATCAATCATATGCTTCCACATCCCTTCTTCCATACGAGAGTGTTACCGAAGCCAAACCTCTATCCCGTTTCCCTTTTTATACTCAGGAAATGTAAATATAAAGCCAATTTATTATCATAAATTGATTTAATTAAACTAAGACCGCCCCTCCGGGTTTTCCCACTGGGCGCGCCCCGAAATGGCTATCATCTTCCAGGGCCTACCTATACAAGACAACCTGGGAACCTACCAACGTCGGGAAGTCGCCATATGCCTGCATGATAGTCATGACCACACCCAGAATCACCTAACCAGCGCAGTACAAAATAATATCCCATATGGCCTATAGGACTATAGCCACCCTGCATTCATTATCCAGGGGGCATCACTATACTGCACGCAACTTCCCTTACGATAGCAATTTAGGGAGGTGTGTAAGAATAATTTTATTAATTATGAAAATCATTTACCTTTTTTCCATTTTGAAAATATTGATCTATATATTTTCAAAATCATTTATATCATATCATATATACTTAATCACATAGTATATATATATATATATATATATATATATATATATACAATATATTCCTCTTTGAATATATAAAAATGGCCATATTCACCAAACCATCTATCTATGACCAATAATCCAAAGATTCTCTCAAAGAATCATAATCATGCATTCATATATGCATGATACTAAACCCAAAGTATTTTCTTACTTTGATGACAAATAATTACCTTAATCAACACTTATTGATTTATTGGATATCTCCAATTATAATAATTCACTCTAAGTGAATATACACATATATATATTCCCAATTCCTCAACTCCTTTAGGACATAACCCTCTATAATACTCTAATTTAGAGGGCCCTCAAACTTTAAACTCAAAGAGGACAAGTAATCCGAATCTCCAAAATCTTGGGCTGAAAATAGGGCACCGGTCGACCGGTCCTGGACCCCCGATCGACCGCGGGTTGCAAATAAGCCCACGAAACAAAGAAGTAGGCCTTTTCTCCTTGACGCGATCGACCGGCCATTGGGGCGCGGTCGACCGGTCACACTAGGTCCTCAACACTGATTTCCTCAAATCCTCCATCCAATAACCCAATTTCATTATCGGGGTTTCTAAACTACACCAAAAATAATCGCAGACATCTACACGATTAATTCTAGCAGTTATTTTTCCAATTTTCGATTTGATTTTCGTGTTGGTAATTTCAACCCGGAACTACCATCTTGTAAAAATCATATAAAATCGTATAAAAATAAGAAAAATACGCGGTTGGTTCCCACGCGACTGTATCGAAAAGATCTACATATTTTGTGTTTTGACAGAGAGCTAGATCAGTTCTATTCCAGGCCGAAAGGGCCCTATAAGGCACGGGTTTACTATTCATCATCTTCTCCGAGACGATTCCGGCCATTAAGCTTCTCCCAAGCTTTTGTCGCCTCACCCAACGTCCTACAACCTCAACCAACTATAAATACACATATAATACAGTTTCTATACATCCTAGAACCTGAAATCACCCAATAACTTAGGTTAAAACCTAAGTTTCTCCAATTATCCAATTTTTGGGGTTTATTCATTTTAACTCCCAAAAACATGTTTTTTACACGAATACCTAACCCAAAATCTTTAGGGTTTAATTATTCCAAACTAAGGTATGATATATTTATGCAAAAATTTAAATAGAGCAGGTAAACACTTGCCTCGTGGATATAATCCGACGACCCCGAGCCGAATCCCGCGGAGGTAGGCCGGAATCTCCCCTTTTCTTCCTCTTTTCTTCCTCATCTCTCTCTTCCCTCTATTATCTCTTATTTCTTTCTCTTTTTCTCCCTCTCCCTCTCTTTATAAAGAAAGAAAAAGGGTTATACCTTTTAAAACCCAAAAACAACTCGTTTACCCAATTACGAGTTACTTTTAATTCTAAAATTATCTGAAACTCAATTTCGACAATCGGACACTCTTTTCCGACTATCTCGGACATTTTGAGACTCACGGCGAAGTCGAAATTCCCATCCGGCGTACTTGATCGCAAATCACTATTTCAACCCAAAATAATTTTCTGTGGGTTTTCTAATTGAAATTTTACCTTCTTGTCCCTTTTCTCCACGGCGACATATAATTAAATTACTTCGACCTAATTAGTCCCAAAAATAATTATAACTTTCATCGAAAACCATTAAATCCTTGAGAATCCCCAAAATCAGTATTTCGAGAAATTCTCCAAATCTTCAATTTATATTTAATTATGGAATTTAATTATCTTCAAAAGGACGGGTTATTACATACTCCCCCCCGTACAACGGAATTTCGTCCTCGAAATTCGGATACAACCTAAATCAACAAACTAGGATCTCTCCAAATCCTAATACCTCTAGGGGAACGATACTAACCCAATGGTTCCCAACCATATACAATACGACTACCACAGTCGTAAAGTGACTCCAATATTGTCACATCGCACTCATCATTTATAGTGCCTAACGGCACATCAAATTTATATACTACGCCCCTTCTATTTCAAGCGGTATATAAACCAACATTACTAAGGTGCCCATACACTTTTACAACCTGTGCACATCTGCACATCCATAGTGAACGTATGACACGTAACTCTTTTTCCCATTAAGGGTCTCCTTTCCTCGGTGTAATACTCACCTATGGGTCCTCCTAACTCGCGAAATTCAATTCTCCTAACCTCAGAGACACTAACACTATAGAACTTATGTCCTAATAATACTAAGGTCTACGTGATGTCCTACCTACGCGAAACGAATATAATCTTAAGTATGTCCCTAGTGCCCAAGGCCTATCTCAACTCCCGACATTTGCTTGGTTTCGTGCATGGGACGTATCGCCAAGGCGAAATCCAAACAAGGAACCCTCCCGTTACACTACTCCCTCGCATTGTCGGTCGTCGAGATATAGAGACCTAAGGCACACTAGCGGGACGTCCTAAATCCTACCTACGCTAACCTACGAACGCGTTTCTACTATCTTATCGTTCCGCCCATACGGAAGGAAACCTAACCAATCGAAGTGCCCAATTTCTGTAAAAGTTTCACGTACATAATACACAAAACATACTTTCTCAAAATTTTCCTTTTCATTAAGTCCTGATTGTTATCCTCAAATCAATTTCTCTAAGTCCAACCTCAACCATCCACTTGTGGCGAGGGGACCACTTTAGTGCTTTTCCATAGCACAATCTTTCCATAAATATATCAACATCATGTGGCTTATAGCCTATAGTGGTTCATCCAAACTATAAGACCTTTCCAAAAAATCAACATCCTTGCATCCCATAACATCTCTCCCCTCCCGACGCCATTAAGAGTCATGTGTGGAGTTTCTCGCAAAGAGAAATCCAAACAAGGAACCCCTCTACACATTGACACTTGACTTCATTAGTTATGGAGTTCCGTTATTTCAACATGCAATCGGGATATCCTTATCCCCTAATCCAACAAAAAGATGGTCTGAACTCCTATCTCTAACTAAGAGTCATACCACCCTGCGCTCTCACTCATTTTTAAGTCCTTGCGCAAATAGTAATGAGCTTTATCTTGAGCTCAACACTAATTATGCGGCCTTAAATCATATATATAAGGTCGCCATAAACATAAATCACGATAAGGAAACCTCTACTCATCGATGTTACGTTAACCCATCACAATAGAGGTGAACTCAACCTGTATCCAGGTGAAACACTGCAACAACAACCCGTTCCCTCCAGGAACTGCGAACACGATAGTCTTGCCATCATTAGCCTGCTATCGCTCCAAAAATACCAATAACATTATATACTCACCATAATACTATACTCGTATAAACATATAGAACGAGTATCACAACCCAGATATATATATATACAATATATCAACACCCGCCTCTATGGAGAATGAAGGAAAATAAAATTCCGTTATCATGGAAAACAAATATACACACGTGATATTATGTTATCATGACCTCCATAACTCAAATTATACACACGAGTCTAGGGCTAACTAATACCGTGACTTTATCTAGCCATGCCAAATATACCTCCTCGATTGAGGTAAAACTCATAACAATATACTTCTCATTCCGACTAAATCGTGGGGACTCACGGTTAAGACTATCCGTACGATCCCTTTCGAACCCTCAATTTCAATGAAGAATTCTACTTTAGTACCACTCTCTACTTCAGTGGTACCGCGGTACTCCTAACTACCATTATTTAGTAGTCGCCACCAAAATCCTTAACAATTACCATAAGGAGAGTGACCTCTACTAAGGTCCTCATCCCAACCTTCTACCATCTCCTCCAACTAAGCCTCACCTCGTGCTACCATCCAAGCTCCGCACACGATTCTCAAACGAGTGCGCAAAAGATTTCTATAATCTCATAATATGGCAGGAGAACGAAATCTCACAAGAGAAATCAACAATCCTAGTCCTGAGGCTCTATAACAAATGAGAGAAATGCTGAAAGCGTAGTACGTCCGCACAGATTCCTAAGCACACTAGAACCTGATGCTCTGATACCATCTATGACGCCCCGCCTAATAAGATATCGGGCGACCACTCCAATATTAAATTAAAATAGGAGTGTCATATGGATCATTCTTAGCATCAGTGTCAAAAATCCATTTATTTACTAATAACCTATTATGCCGGTGTCAAAATTTTAACTTTGCAACTCTTTTTCACAACTGTAAATAAATCATCCACACAGTTTTGCGGAAATGAAACTGAAATGAAATAAAATAATCGAACACTCGGTCAAAATATACAACCATATCGAATGCTGTACTTAAAGAATAAATAAATGTAATTAGACCATTGGCCCGAATATTTATACAGTACCTCCTATCTAGAGTACAAGGAAAGAAGCGTCTATTAAGAATCCTGCACGCATCCACAGCTACTGCAGCTGACGTCTGACTCAAAAGATATGTCATCCAGGCGTCCCTGTGTCTGGACACCTATATATATATATATAATATATCAAGAAAGGAAAAGTAGATAAACGGGTCAGAGCCCGAGTTTTGAAAACATTTAGCAAGTGCATAAATGCCTTATTATTTTGAAAAAGGTTTTACCTCATATTTAAGTTGGGTATCGCACTCCCATGAGATACCCCTCACCTATCCACTAACAGTGGACTCCTAGCGTATCCCTCTAAACATCATAGTCAAGCTATCCTGCTAAACTAGTCTATCACCATTCCACTATCAATCCTAGATAGTCCAAGCAATGTACTAAGGTCTAAACTTCACCACAGTCTCAACGCTATGCCATGTTCGTGCATGGGGTGTCTCGCAAAGACAAATCCAAATAAGGAACCCCCCGATACACTACTACGCGGCACGATCGATCGTCGAGATCCGCCAGTCCCTCAGTAAAGAAATATTTCTAAAAATATATATATACCATAAGCATTTATAATATTAGAGCACTAAGGATTAAACTTCTCCCCAGTCTCAGCACAATGCCATATTCATGTGTGGGGTGTCTTGCAAAGAGAAATCCAAGCAAGGAACCCCCATAATACACTACTACGCGGCAAGGTCGATCGTTGGGATCCATTAGACCCTCGATACTCGAGTCATCCATATATATATATATACATTCTACCATAAACATCCGGATCTATCTCCCGGACTGAGAGTTCATATACCAAGTATTTATCAATACATTCATTTTCTCAAAACTTCCCATTTCCCTTTTTATACTCAGGAAATATAAATATAAGAGCCAATTCATTATCATGAATTGCTTTGACCAATCATATACTTTTAAAAAGCCAGATTTATTATCATAAAAATGCTTTTCCGTTTATATCATCCCATTTCCCTTTTTACACTCAGGAAATGTATTCAAAGCCATTTTCATTATCATAAAAATGCTTTGATCAATCATATGCTTCCACATCCCTTCTTCCATACGGGAGGGTTACCGAAGCCAAACCTTTATCCCATTTCCCTTTTTATACTCAGGAAATGTAAATATAAAGCCAATTTATTATCATAACTTTGCTTTAATAAAACTAAGACTGCCCCTCCGGGTTTCCCCACTAGACGCGCCCCTAAATGTCTATCATCTTCCAGGGCCGATCTATACAAGACAACCTGGGAACCTACCAACGTCGGGAAGCGGCCATATGCATGGGAGATAGTCATGACCACATCCATAATCATCTAACCAGCGCAGTACAAAAAATAGCGCATATGGCCTATAGGACTATAGCCACCATGCATTCATTAGCCAGGGGGCATCACCATAATGCACACAACTTCCCTTATGATAGTGATTTAGGGAGGTGTGTAACCATAATTTTATTAATTATGAAAATCATTTACCTTTTTCCCAATCTGAAAATATTCTTCTATATATTTTCAAAATCATTTATATCATATCATATATACTTAATCACATAGTATATATATATATATATATCATATATTCCTCTCGGAATATATAAAAATGGCCATATTTGCCAAACCATCTATCGATGACCAATAATCCCAAAGATTCTCTCAAAGAATCGTAATCATGCAGTTACATATGCATGATACTAAACCCAAAGTATTTTCTTACTTTGATGACTAATAATTACCTTAATCAACTCTTAAGGATTTATTGGATATCTTCAATTATAATAATTCACTCTAAGTGAATATACACATATATATATTCCCAATTCCTCAAGTCCTTTAGGACATAACCCTATATAATACTTTAATTTAGAGGGCCCTTAAACTTTAAACTCAAAGAGGAGCAGTAATCCTAATCTCCAAAATCTTGGGCTGAAAATAGGGCACCGGTCGACCGGTCCTGGAGCCCCGGTTGACTGCGGGTTGCAAATAACCCTACGAAACAAAGCAGTAGGCCCTTTCTCCTTGACGCGGTCGACCGGCCATTGGGGAGCGGTCGACCGGTCACACCAGGTCCTCAACATTAATTTCCTCAAATCTTCCATCCAATAACCCAATTTCATTATCGGGGTTTCTAAACTACGCCAAAAAAAATTGCAAACATCTACACGATTAATTCTAGCCGTTAATTTTCCAATTTTCGATTTGATTTCCGAGTTGGTAATTTCAACCCGGAACTGCCATCTTGTAAAAATCGAATAAAATCGTAGAAAAATAAAAACAAACACGTGGTCATTGCCCACGCGACCGTATCGAAAAGATCTACAACTTTCGTGTTTTGACCGAGAGCTAGATCAGTTCTATTCCTGGCCGAAATGGCCCCCCAACCCACGGGTTTACTATTCATTGTCTTTTTCGAGACGATTTCGGCCATTAAAGCTTCTCCCAAGATTTTGTCGCCTCACCCAACGTCCTACAACCTCAACCAACTATAAATACACATATAATACGGGTTCTAAGCATCCTAGAACCCGAAATCACCCAATAATTTACGTTAAAACCTAAGTTTCTCCAATTATCCAATTTTAGGGGTTTATTCGTTTTAACTCCCGAAAACCCGTTTTATCCACGAATACCCAACCCAAAATATTTAGGGTTTAATTATACCAAAGTACGGTATGAGATATTTATGCAAAAATTGAAATAAAGCAAGTAAGCACTTGCCTCGTGGATATAATCCGACGACCTCGAGTCGAATCCCGCGGAGGTAGGCCGGAATCTCCCATTTTCTTCCTCTTTTCTTCCTCCTCTCTCTCTTCCCTCTCTTCTCTCTTCTTTCTTTCTCTTTTTCTCCCTCTCCCTCTCTTTATAAATAAATAAAAAGGGTTATACCGCTTAAAACCCCAAAACAACTCGTTTACCCAATTACGAGTTACTTTTACCTCTAAACTTACCTGAAACTCAATTTCGACAATCGGACACTCTTTTTCGACTATCTCAGACTTTCCGAGGCTCACGGTGCAGTTGAAATTCCCATCCGGGGTACTTGACCTCTAATCACTATTTCAACCCAAAATATTTTTATGTCGGTTTTCTAATTAAAATGTTACCTTTTTGTCAATTTTCTCCACGACGACATATAATTAAATTACTTCAACCTAATTAGTCCCAAAAGTAATTACAGCTTTCATCGAAAACCATTAAATCCTCGAGAATCCCCAAAATCACTATTTTGAGAAATTCTCCAATTTATATTTAATTATGGAATTTAATTATCTTCAAAATGACGAGTTATTACAACTTCCTATGAATCCCATATCATCTCTTTTTGAAACTCTTCATTTGAAATAATAAAAACGTATTTTCTGACATTTTTATTTCATAAAATGTCCTTTATATATTCTGAATCTTAACTGTTTAAAAAAAACTTTCTTCTTGATAATGACTTCCAATGAATCCCCTAACCTTTCCTCTTGATAATCGTTATTTAAAGTCATAAATCTTACGTTATAACAAATGTCACTAATAAATTTTGAATTTTAACTCTTTTATGAAAACCTTTTTTCAAATCATATTAACTTATCCTAACAAACGAAAACCTTGGGCTGGAACTACCACCAAGGATAGCCCTCGAAAAGAATAATTGTGAAAGAATCAGTGATGTATACATGGATGCCTGGGAATGGGCCTTGAAATCAGACGATTGGTTTGTGTCAGTAATGGAATTAACCTTAATTAGTATGTGAAAGTTATGTCCGATGAGTTTGTTAAGGATAAATAAATATGTACAACTTCTACACTACTCACTATCCTAAGGTAAAAGGATACATTGTTCCCTATTTTCTGCACTTCTTTGATTAGTGGCAATATTTATTGAACAAAGGAGTTGGAGTTGTAGAATGCATAATATTCTCATGGAGAGATAACATTGTTTCCACTTGATCAACACGTTTTCCTCCTTATGTGGGATGATATCTTTTGATGAGCCGCTATCTAGAATTAATGAAGTATTCATTGTGCAAGAAGTGGACCAGGACACATGGTTTCCATTCTTACTAACATTTAAAATTCATAAAACACGATCTAGGTGATACTACAAATACCTGATTCTTCCATGAGTGAGCATGCATATAGATAAATATAACAGAGTTGCTAAACAGTTTTCGATGCTAGAAATCTCGATCAAAAAATGTAAAATCCTATAATAACTCAAGAAAATCCAAGCTAACATCACATTCTAGGGTTTTTTCGTGTCCTCTTGATTGCATATAAATGCTTCAATCAATCTCCTAACATGACCTATAATTCCTCCTATTATTACCCTTGAAGAAGCCTTCGACACAGTTGGATCTATGATAATGATGACGCTCTCCTCCTTTGTCAACGAAGAAATAATTAATATCGTTCATGACCACAATTATTCTCTCAACATCAGGGTGGAAATCATGGGAAAGATGATTCTGTCGGCACTTGTCGATAACGAATCATGTTTGAATGTTTGTCCGTTAAGAACTCTCACTTATTTGTGGATAAAAGTAAGTGATCTCACCCCATTTTTCCCTCCGTGCATGCCTATGATAACACCTCCCATGAAGTTATGGCTTGAATAAATCTCACAATATGTGATGTCCCTATATGCACCCAAACCGATTTTTATGTCATCACTATAACAGGGGTTGATGACAACTCTGATGTCATCGACATAAGTAATCATTTTTTGAAAATCCAGCATGGATATATTGACACGATCCTCTTAGGTTTCAAGATTTATCAACTTCCCATCCTCGTACGGGATAAATTTAAATATACATAGTATTCCCGTAGCACAACCGTTATGGAAATGTAAATGTGATCTAGATGTTTAAGATTATGCATATCATGTCTGAAAGGGGGCTAGGTGACCATAAAAATGGAAGTTTAAATCGATAGTTTTGAAAGAATCTTCCCCCATATGGTCTGGGTTACTAACCATCACCATCTAAACTCATGGCCCTCCTCAATACGTATTGAAAGAGGGTGTTGAAAAGAATATAGGCAATATACGAAGACTCCTTAAATGGGTGATTTACCAAGGAAGGTGAGGACTTCCTCTTTTGCGATTTCCACAAACAATGGAACAAACTGTTTGAGAATAAATTCAAACCCCAATTGGAATTATTCTTTGAAAACAGTATCACATGGACTTATGACCAAAAACATGAGATTAAATACCTAACCATTAAATCTTTGGATTCAAGATCTTGAAGAAGTGAATGCACTGAATGTTCTGGGAGCATTGACGAAAATGAGACATTTGGTCTCCAAAAATTGGGTATGGATCTCTTCATTATCCACTCCAAGGTTGAGCCATTTACCTTCGCCTTAACTCGCACAGTGTTCCTGTCAACCCAGCACGAGCCAGCCTGAACAATTCTATTTAACATTTGAAAAATGAATATAAATATATCCCTCATTTTTCTTTTACTGATATCTATGTAAATGAGGCCTCTTTTGAAAGGTTCCCGATGTTGTATTTTGTGACACCCCGCCTATTTTAACCAGGGGTGATCAGTCCTTTAATAAAACAAAGAGGAATCTCATCTCGTTTCGTCTTAGCATCACTATCGAAAACTTTTTACATTACTAAGCACGTTGGTTAAATTAAGCCAGTGTCAAAATTTTTTCTTTCATTAATCACACAAAAATAAGAGAAATAAAATAAACAAAGCCATCCATGCAATAATAGAGTCTAAAACATCACGCGATAAATAACTGAATAAAATAATACCGAATAAACCATTGGTTCTAAAAAAAATCCATCTATAAGTCTAAACTAAATAAAACCAAGTCTAATACGTACAAAATAACTGCAATACCAAATAGTCTGAAAGGGGAGACATGCCCAAATTAAAATCCAAAATGAATTCCTCTGTAGGAATGAATGACTGAAGTGTCTATACAAAGTCCTATAAGCCTCCACAATGGTCCAGTTACACATCCCTAGAATGAGTCATCATGATTGGCATCTCTGTGGCTAGATACTTAAAATGTTTTGGAAAAAAAAAGATTTGACATGTGTCAGAGCCTGAGAAAAAATAGTTATTAAATACACATGTTAGTTCCGCATACACTCCCTTCAGTTCGCCATCTCTCATATAAAGTTCACACCTAGCGCATCTTATCTTGCTATACTACCCAACCTAACCAGACATCCATATCTAACTAACCACAAAAGGTTCAAATCCCTGTACTGGCCATACAGTATGCTATCGTACTACCAATAACTAATATTTCTTGTATATTATAATTGAATCATTTTGATTAAGTTTCCCATATGCAAATCACTTATAGATATACACTATCTAGATTTACTACTATCACATAAGTACAATAATCACACATTATTATGTCCCCATTAATGAAGGTTCATTAAACTTAAATTGCTTTTTGAAATACACGATTTATCTTTTCTACTATCACACATAAGTGGAATAGTGACACTTGTATATATTTATCACACTATAATATTTATAACTTTGGCATCATCAAAATTACCACCGCGAAGCATGCGTACTTTTCTATCAAGTCCATGTCCCTCTCGTACAAATCAAGGACTACCTGGTTGGAATTACTCCTTAAACCCTCAATCAAATAATGCACAATAGAGGTGAACATAGTTCTAAGGCTTTGGGCTATGTAGATGCCTAACATACCGAAATGACCTGCCATTCCCACTAATAAACTACACATAGTGAGACGCCCTAAGTTCTACGTTATGGAGAACAAATCCAGACCTCACTCGAATCGCCAAGCTGGGATCGCCCTTTGCATGCAACCTCCCATGATAGCAGGTAGCGTAGGTATGTTGACACACATAGCAAATCACGTCATATGTATTCACACAACCTATATATATATATATATATATATATATAGTATAGGTTCACACACAACCTAAAAATATGTCTAGCATAGGCACGCACACAATTTATAAATATATATCGTATGTAGTATATATCTCTCAAATACCTAAAGTACTATCAAATTACCCCTTTAACCTCTTATTATATATTTTTGAGTATCGCTCACTACATGAAGGGTCTTATCTACCCTAAATTGATATATCAATAATTGATATATCTCTATCCTACTGGTTCACAAATTGGCTTTATTCATGCTCTCCTAAAACCGTTCTGATTCCCAAAATTATTTCTACTCCGTATTATGCCTAAAGGTCGTAGCCTTAGATTCCCTCATTTGGATAAATCCAAATGAAGTCATTGTCTACTGGAATTCAATAAGTCCCTCCATATAGTTTTAAAATATCCCAAAAGTCTCTCAATTAATTATTCGCAAATTTGGGCATAAAAGAAAGAAACTAAGGAAATCTGGGTAACCGAATAGATTTGGTGAAGAGGTCGAATCGATTCGTTTAACAAACCAATTCGCTCTTTGAGCCAAATCGATTTGAAATGCAACTGTTCGTCTCCTTAGTCGGCCTGTTACATTTTTTCACCATTGACATCAGACCGAAACTCCATGAAACCCTCAATATTACCAATCATCAATTATACGTATTGGGACAATTTCTAATGTAATTATATCATCAAATCTTCAAGAAAATTAATCACAAATATATTTAATCTCAATAAATCATAAAACCCTAATTTTAATGTTCTTCATGCATAAACACTAATATTTCCATATTTCTTTCACGTTGATAATCATACATAGAGTAATTTTAAATTATCTTCACACATGGATTCACACTGCAAGCAATCCTGCCCCTAATCATGAGTTTTATTCATCTAGACTCCAAGAACATCCTTTAAATCGACAATTCAAAATCCTACAGTACATGGGTATTATAACACTATTAAATAAAATTACAAGACAAATTGCCTTTGTACAATAGGTATGATTTTTGTTAATTGATGATGGAGATCCTCTTCCCTTGCTCCGATCTCGATTCCGGCAATGTTTGTGGTGCAAAACAGTGTGGGAAGGCCTAGTTTCCTTCTCCTCCTTGACTCATATGGCCTTCTCTCTATCAAAAGTGTTCTAATCCTAGCCTCCCTCTCCAATGGGATGATATACATCTTAAAATTTTGGAGTTCCATCAATCCTAGACTTTTTATTGACCGAAACACCCTTATTTGGTGCCCAGTTGGTCTAAATTTTCCCCGAGACCCAATCAACATACCCGGGCACCCTATTCTGACTATTTCGACCCATTTGGAACCAACCGTGACATAAAAATTACCATCTGATTCACTCTACAATAATTTCCCATTTCGACCTCATATAGTCTACACTCGACTCCCACTTGAGGTATAACACTGTCAAGTCAGTGCCATTCACACTAACGTAAATGCATTATTTACTATTCACTGAGTAATTTATTCCATAAAAATTAATCATCATCTCTCCAAATTAATATATTAATCAACACATAATAATTAATTCAACTAAATTACGACATAGGTGAACTTATAAAAATCACTGAATTAATCAATTTCTAAATACTCAGATACAAGGTGTTGCGTACTTCACCTCTTACGAAGGAATTTCTTCCTCGAAGTTAGGATAATTCCGGTACTAATGGCTTCAGATATCTCTTTACACATCATCCATATCTCCCCCAACTGAAATCTTGTTATTTTGTTTTCCACTAAACTTTTACAAATGGTACTCCTCAATCGGACGGTCTATACCTTGTCGTTTAATACTAGTGGCCAAACCCTTCTAGTCATATTATATGAAAATATCCAATAATCATTTACCATAACCTTTGGGTGACTACTCAACACATTATAATTCTGCCCAAATATTTCCACTATGATGAGCCTATTTACTAACGGCTAAAGTATTTCCTCTACCGAGGAAAGTTACCAATTCCCCAAGTGCCAACTACCTCAGTCTCATACGCCTATGTTCAACACATATGTTTCCACATCTTCTGATTGTAGACAATACTAAAATTCAATTAACTAGGCAACCCATACAAACTATATACCACACATAATTGCACATAAAATCTTCAGCTTCACTGGCCTTACATCATAAAATAACTCTCAACTCAGTGTTTTAATAACACATTCGTGATGAAACTAGTGTACTCGATCCATGTCCAAAAGACCACACAGCTACCAACTTCCAACATTCGGTAAGGTTCATATGTGGAATGACTCGCAGGTGAAATCCAAACAAGGAACCCCCTTATACACTACTTCCTAGCATTACTGATCATCAAGATCTGTGGGTCCAAGGCACATAACTAAGATACCTCAAATCCTGTCCCCTGACACTTAAGTCAAATTGTTCGCTCCGAACCACTCAGTGAGTAATACAACACTGTCATATCATTTATACATAACTTCTTAGAACTAAATCAATACGAGCTAAATCTCTCCGCCCGACGAAAAACCATATATACCCTCAATCACATAAGTAAAAATCCCCACGCATCGGGATCAAATGTAATGAGACAACTATACTCTCTGAACTGTACAATACAATACAATATATATGTAGGCTCGACCCTCTTTTATGTGATGCCTTACAAAACAATATATCGCACCCTGGAGTAGCGAGAATGATAATCTTACCATACAATCCACTACCGCTCAAACCCTCGATATTCAGCCATTACACATGACAATAATATGCTGAACTTGTAACACCCCGAGAGGTGATCCTAAAAACTATTGATAAATTAAAAAAAAATTGATAAAAAATACCATTTAGATTGAGAATTAATTTGTGGAAGCATAAATACATAAATCAACGTATAAAATGTCTCAATTTTATTAAATCTCAAATGTCTTTTTATAAAACAATTTAAAATAAACAAAGCGGTACATTTAAAATTTTAAAATAAATATCCGGATCTTGTAACGAAGATCCTAATCCCAACGATACCATAAATATCATCTCGCGTCAACTTGAGATATAAAAAAAATGTGGGGTGATCGAAAAACTCAAAAGCTCGTATAAATGCTCCAAGCGTAACAACACATACTCCTGTGTGCGTGCATCATATACAAGAGTGTATGCAATATGAACACTCAAACTAAAATTCCAATAAAATAATCCTCACTTATGATCTCACTGTCGCACTACACGACACAAGACCCGGTATCAAAATTCATGTTGCACTTCCCGTACTACGGTATGGGCTACCATCCAATATTATGTTAATTATCCTTGGAACAATCTAATGGCCCCCGAAATAAATAATATAACTCGGGTACATGGCCCATTAAAACTTGGCATCACCACCATAAAATCTTGGCATTGTCGCCAGACTAAAACCTGACATACTCGCCAACCAGGGTCCATGGCCAAGTCTTTGGATAATAAATAAAATCGTAGCTGAGAGCACACCCTGTCTAGCGGGTGGTTTGGCTAAGGAATGCCTATACATTTTCAATAATAATCATCATAATATCATTCTCTCAATTCAAATAAACTTCATATTTGATTCCCATAAATCAAGTGTACATATTTTCTACCTAATTTCTATAACCCAACATACTCGTAAAGTCAACCAGTTTCGTTACCGAAAACGACACGGAATGAAAATAACGCATACGAAATGGGTGCAAGAACTAATAAAATATATGAGCATATAATAAATATAAATGCAATACATAATATGGATATAAATATACAATCAATATAGAATAAGTCTAGCACATTAAATTAACCTCGGGAGAACGAAACAACCTCAAGAGAGTCAAAATTCACAATGGTAGGCCTTTTTTGAATACCCCAAAAAAATTGCTCCGGACATTACTAAAACAACCAATCTAACTTCAGATTTGGATTCTAAATGAAAAATTAGGTCAGATATGTGTTTCGAGTCTTTTTTAAATCTCATCCAAAAGCCCTCAAAAAGATATCTAAAATACTCCAAAGTGACTCTTTCTATTCCTCTCATTTTTGCCATTTTGGATTTCGTTTTTGGCCTCTTTTTTTCATCTCCCTTTCCTTATAATCACTCATAACATTACTTGTATAACATCTCTCTCAAATCCAAGCTTGGAGCCTAAGCTAACACATATTAACATATTTCCCTTTAATTTAACATTGCCTACTTTACATATTTAACTCATCACAAAACGTCCAAAAGCCATTTAAATTTGAATTTAAATGTTTGATTCAATTTTAAACAAAAATAAATTGTTTTTAAATGTAATATAAAAAAACATTTTCATTTAAAATAAAATATCCCGACTGAAATCCTATAGAATATTCATAAATAGGCTTTCAAAATTATGGGGTATTATAATACTATCAAAACTCTCAAAAGGAGCCAAAACTACCACATAATATAAACGTCAAATAGTCCTCCTACACAACAGGTAATTAAAATAATAAATATAATGCTGATACAACCAATGCATCCAGAAATCAGACTCCCTCGTGAATTTTAGTGTTACTATTTATATTAGCGATGCACCTATGTCACCCCAAACCTTCCTCATACTCACAAGGATAAAACAAAAATCTTACCTCCCTTTGATATCTGCCTTGCCTGGTCGACGAGTTCCTGAGAAAATTTATCGCATTAGAACTGACCTAAGGCTTGCTGCAATGGTTGTACATCAAGGACCTTATCCTATAGTTTCCCTTATCTCACCTTAGGCAGTACCTCTTCCCGTGGTCTTTCAATAATCGAAAGAACTACCAAAAAAACCTCCCTATCTCTAGAACTGGCCCTGCGAGTCTCCCCCGCTATTCCCTTGGTCTTGGTGGACCTGAGGAGCAAAGTGTTTCTACTGCCGTTGTTATTGCAGTGGAAACTGTTAGTACTAACCGAATCCACCACTCTCGAGTCGATAATCACCAGATCTAAATCTCCTCCCCCAATCCCCCTATTGAAAATATTGCTCCTATTATTATTTTGCCCCACGGCACCCTTCCCATCTACCTTGAAAGCTTGACAGGTCTCACTTACCCTCCTTATCGCTTTTATGTGGAAGTTAATCCTGAAAAAGAAGTAGGGAGGCATTAATAACCTCCATGTACATCTCCAACACCGGATTACCCAACAACTGTTGTCGAATTTTCCAGTAAAGTCTATCCATGAAATTTCTCATCATTTTCCCTTCAGTATTCATCCTTCACAAAATTCATCAAATGAGTTAACTTTTCCTCATATTCCACTATAGTATGATATCCCTGGGCGACATCGAGAAAATTTTGCCATATATGTGTTTGAATAGTAGATGGAAAATACGTACAGTCAAACCATGCCCAAAACTCCCTAATGATCATCACATCTCTTTCCTTTGTTGTGGTCAAAGACTCCCACCACGGAAAATATGCCCCCACTAACTTAAATGTTTCCAAGAACTATTTCTGAGTGTCACTGCACTCAACCATACGAAGGTGGTGTTACATGGATTTCTTCCACTTACTGGCCACGAAAACATCTGAGCTACCCTGAAACTCCACTAGGTGGCCCTTATGAAATGCTTCCCTCACTCTCTGCCAATCGAACGACCTCGAATGGGCCTTAATAACCGGTACTACTGGTGGCTATGCTTGAATCTGAGAAAAGTGTTATGCCATTGCGATCATCATCATGTTAACTACCTATTCAAGGATTTTGGCCACATCTACTACTAAAATGCTTCCCTGTGGGGATCCCTCGCTAGTGTTTGCTCTCGTTTGACGAGCCCCCTTTAGCGACATCTAAAATGAGATTGAAGTTTGTACAACCTCATAATCAAATACAAATTAATCAGAAGAAGAACGTAAGTGCGCCTACGTAGAGGAATGCAAAAATCATATAATAAGGCTATATATCGAAGAACACTATGCCAAAATAGTAGTAAGTCATATAGATCATAAGGAAAACATAACCTGATGCTCTAATTATATCTGTGACACCCCGCCTATTTTAACCATGGGTGATCAGTCCTTTATTAGAACAAATAGGAATTTCATTTGGTTCATTCTTAGCATCACTGTCGCAAACTTTTTAAATTACTAATTACTAGGTTAAATTAAGTTGATATTAAAATATTATATTTTATTAATCACACAACAACAAGAAAAATAAGATAGTCTAAACCATCAATGCAATAATAGAGCCTAAAAATCGCATGACAAATAACTGAATAAAATAATACCGAATAAACTACCGGTTCCCAAAACAATTCCATCTACAAGACTCAAGTAAAGAAAACCATAAAACCAAGTGTGACACATAATAAATAACTGAAAACACTAAATAGTCTAGAAGGGTGACATGTCCAAATGAAAAAAGAAATTAAAACCTATCTAGGAGTGAATGATTGAAGCATCTACGCAAAGTCTTGCAAGCCTCCATAATGCTACAACTATGCATCCATGGAATGAGTCATAAAGCTTGGCATCCCTGTGGTTGGACACCTAAAATGTTTTGAAAATATAAAAAAGAGATTTAACACGAGTCACAGCCTGAGAAAACCTTTTGAAAATATTTAGCAAGTTCTTAGATCACAATTTAAAAAACAGTTATTAGATAGACATGTTAGTTCCGCATACACTCCCTTGAGTTCCTCACTTCTCATCTAAAGTGCACACCTAACTCATCCTACCTAGCTATGCTACCCAGACTAATTAGTCGTCCATATCTAAGTAACCAAAAAAGGTTCAACTCCCCCGTACTACCCATACAATACCATATTGTACTACCAATAACAAATATTTCCCGCATATTATTATTAAATCATTTTTATTGAGTTTCCCATACTTAAATCACTCTTAGATATACACTATTCATCTTCCTACCATCACATTAGTATAACAATTACACTTTATTATATCCCATTCAGCAAATTTCATCATACTTAAGTTTCTTTTTTATATACACAATTTATCTTTTTCACTATCATGCATAAGTAGAATAGTCACACTTGTATATATTTATTACACTATAATGTATACAACTATATCACCCCCCATAATGACCACCGCAATGCATCCATATTCTGCTATCAAGTCCATGTACCTCTCGCACAAATAAAGAACTACTAGTTCAGAATGCCTCCTCGAACCCTCAATCAAACAACAAACAATGGAGGCAAATATAGTTCTAAGCCTTTGAGCTACGTATATACCTAACGTACCCAAATGACTTTTAGTCACACTAATACACATCACATAGTGACCCGCTTTAAGTTCTCTATTATGGTCCACAAATCTAGAATTCGTTCGAATTGCCAAGGTGGGATCGCCCTCTGCGGCATAGTTATGTTCACACACATAGCAAATCACGTCATAGGTATTATCACAATCTATCTATATAATAAGGAGTAAAAAATCTGGCACTATTCCATAAGATGATAACTTAATCAGGGGCTAGGATTGATTCTTATAAAGTGGGATCTAAAGGTTGAGATAAAAAGAACCCTCATTTACTCTTTTATCCCATCATTATTTGATTTCCCCCTCGTTTCCATCACTTAATTCATATCCCATCCTTACCCAAAATTCAAATAGAGGGCTAAAATAGTAAAATACAGATAAGCACCTCACTACACCAATTCATTTCTCTCAATCTGTATGATTTCCCATCTCTCTCTCTAGATCAGTAGTTGCCACTCTCTTGTCCCTCAAACAAAACAGTTATCTGTTGCCTCCATCCTCAATGTCTCCCACTCTTCGCTGCCATCATCCTACTATCACTGCTTTCCTCCGGTAATATTTGTCTCTATTTCCCCCCTCCCTCCACTGTCTTACACACGTTCGCGCATAGGGGTTTTTCTTAGTTTTTTCCCCAACTTTTCATAGGTTTATTATTTTTTCAATCACAGTTTTTAAATGTATTTATTTCTTTTAGTTTTGCAGATCTAAGATTCTGATCACACGATTTTTTTTACTCTATGCATTTGTGTTGCATTTTTTGGATTTGTTTTTACTAACATTTAGATCTAACACTATGTTTAGTTTTGCAGACCTAACATTCAGATCCAACACTCCTTGTTTTTTTGATTTTTTTGACTCTATGGTTTCTTTGACACTATGATTTTTTTTACTATGTTTAGTTTTGCAGACCTAACATTACATTTAATATCTACCATTTAAATCAAGTAAAATGAGGTAATGGCTTTTCAGGTCAGGTTTCATCTTCATCCAATTGATTCTTAGGTTTCGTTTTTCATTTTAGGGAAGATGGGTTCAGTTTTTTCATTGCAGACCGAACGTTCTGATCATATCATTTCAGTTTTTTTTTACTCTATGCATTTGTGTTGCCAATCATGTGTCTTGATTCGTATACAAATCAAGGAGAATGAGATAACAGATTTTTAGGTTTGGTTTTGTCTTCATCCTATTGATTCTTCAGTTTCGTCTTTCAAATTCTCAAAATACCCTTAATTTTTCCTTTTTTGGTACATGCAAAAGTGTAAATTTATGACAAAACCACTTGCTCTTTAAGATATATTTGGGCTTTGAAAGCTTTTATGCTCTGTTTGACATGTGGCTCTTATGCATTGAGGTATCTTCCTACTATGTATTTTGTTTCAAACATTACATAAAAAGCCGTGTTTCTACTTGTAGTCACATTGGACTAAAAATAGTTGTGTAAACTATTTTCTATGTCTCTGTTATAGCTGCTATAAAAATTCTTAGTCCAATGCAGAAGTATCGTACTAGGCGGGGACAAGATTTCAGTTGTGTGTTTTGAATGTCGTCACAATAGCGGAAGTATCGTACTGTTATCACAAGTATCGGATTCATGACAACTTTTGATTAAAAATCTTTCTTAATCATGCATTAATGATTAAACTCAACTTTTAGCACTTATGCTTTGTTGAATTAACCTTAGACCTGATTTGTTAATTTTATGGTGTCCAAAAATACCTATTGTGTTATAATTTTCTTTGGAAGGGGGTTGATTCTTGAATTAAGGGAATATGAATTAAAGTGGGAAAATATTTTGTTTCGATGTTTTTCATTGGTATACTGAATTATTATGTTTGAAAACCTTGGATGAGCTCGACCTACCACATGGAAGTTATATGTTCTGCCAAAGAAGCATGATCAGAAGCACGCTGTACAAAAAAATGGTAAAAGAGCAGCCTTGGATGAGAATAGGTGAATCCCCCCCCCCCCCCCCCCCACACACACATCATTTCTAATATTTGATTTGACTTGAGGATGACGTTGATATGAATCGAGGTAATTTCAGAAATGATTTTGGCAAAAAATTATTTCTTTTGAATACTTATATTTATATAGATTCCAGTCAAAGTTTGAATACTTACATTTATTGTTACTATAGTTATCCAACTGGGAACTAGATATTTTATATAGGATTCATGCCACCATTTTAAAGACCGACGGGAAGATATTCTACCCTTAATTTGGAATAGAAATAAGACAGATTCTCATTCCATTATAATCCTTTGCATCTCGGAATATAAATAGAATATGGAAATCATAGGGTTATCGTTGTGGATAGTTTCTTTTAATGACCTACTCTAATGATTAAATTCTCATAAGGGCAATATGGACACAATTGGCATTCTTTCTTGATGATTAATCGTTAGTGTCATTTGTGAGTGTTTTTTTTTCTTTTCAGGTACCAACCTGGTGCCTCTCAAATTTTTTTATCGGTTTTGATTATTGGTGTTAAGATATTGATGGTATGGCGTGTATAATTTTTATTTCAATTTTTAGTGTTTTTGGGTACAACTTTTAGGATTTTGTGTTTTTCCATCTCTCATGTTTTTATCGTTTGATATTGTATATTTTGATCTTATTTGTTAAATATTATGCTTACTTATTTTTTATGTTTAATTAATCACAAAATGATTAAAGTTTTTAAACCATGGTTTTCATAATGAGAAACTTATAAGTAGGTGGCCTTGAAGCTATGATGCTAAAGTGACACTAAGTAGGTGGCCTTTGATTGGGTTTGATTCTGAGGTATGCAAGTTGATCATACTGTTGGGCTTGAGACCAGGAGGTGGAGATGGAGGATCTTGAGAGCGGGTGGTGGATTTTTTGGTATTTGCAGGTTGATCAGGCTTATCAGACTAGGCGGGGGATTTTGAGGTATGCAGGGTGATGAATTGGATCAGACCAGCCATGTGATGTTTATTTGTTTATCAATGGCTTTAATCATACAAGTTTGTGATGATTTATCTATATTTGAGATGGTTAATTCTAATCTCCTCAATTTATGCTCTCTACAATTATTTGCAGGTTGCAATAGTTCAAAAGGAGAGCGTATCAGGACAATTTCTTTTAGAGCATATCAGTTTAATTTCTCTAGAGATTGTGAAAGGTAAATGAGGAAATCGTTACTTCATTGAAACATTAAAGATTTATTTTTAATTGTTGATGTTATATCATTACTGGGTCTAATAGGTTATCATTTTTTAATGAACTTTTAGGTTATGTATTCTATCAAGAAAGATACAGAAAGATCAACGACAACAACATTACGACTTGTAAGGATGGACCTTTCACGCAAGGATGGGACTTCCAACTTAATTTATGCGGTATTAATTGTGACAACCCGCCTATTAAAATAAGAGGTGACCAGCCCAATACTCCAATACTCCAATAATCACAGGAATCATAGATGATCCATTCTTAGCATCACTGTCAATTAAAATAATAGTACGAGATAACCACCAATTATTTTAGAAAACGTACTGTCAATTTAAAATTTTAAGTTAAAACAAAATCATTTAGACAATCCAACTTGCAAAAATGGTGGATACCAAAAAAAAATAACAAGTAAAAGAATACAATATGCATAAAATAATAACCGAATAAACTTTCGGTTAATAGAATACGAACATGTTACAGCGAGTATTACACTTTAAATATCACACTATAAAAATGATTAGAAATCTTGGGCAACACGCCCGAATAAAAAACTGAACATAACTAGAGTACAAAAGATAGAAGCATTTAAAACAAATATCCTACAACATCTGCAAAATGCTATAGCTCCAAGACAACTGGAATGGATAGGTCAATACGGGCGTCGTTGCAGAGGAGCACCTGAACGGACAAAGAGTTGCATGAAAACAAAGAAATATAGACGGGTCAAGTCCCGGTTTGATATGATTACCATGTGACTAAAATGCATGATAGTTGTAAACGTAACTTTCCATCGCAATATACATCATAATATTTCTCACCTCTCAATCTAGAAGCAGGACATAGCGAAATATCAATGCTAATGCTCAATGATCATATAAACATGGGAGAACTCATCTACATCTACTCAAGGAGACATCAAATCAAATATTCATAATAAAAGGGAACAATTCCATTTTCTCTTTTAGGAAAATACATATGTGGTAATTCATTTTATCAAATGTTTACCAATTCAATTTCATCTCAAAATCTTCATTGCCAATTCCATTTCCCTTCTTCCATCTAGGAATTATATAAAGCAAGTTTTATTTTCATAAAAATGCTTTTTCATAACATAACTTCTCATTTCCTTTCTTCCATCCAGGAAATATATATATAAATCCATTTGTTATCATAAAATTCTTTAACAACAATATTTTCCCACATTATTAAAAATAGTTATATTTCATATCATATAACGTTTCTAAGACCGCCCATCCGGGTTTCCCCACTGTGCGCGCCCCTAAATGTCTATCATCTTCCAGGGCCTATCACAAAGACAACCTGGGATCCTAACGCATCGTCGGGAACTAGCCATATACCTTGCGAGTGAGTCATAACCACACCCGTAATTACTTCACTAGTGTAAGAATAAATATACAATAACTGCTCATATGGCCGAGGACTATATCCACCATGAATTCAATAACCAGAGGGATTCACTTTACGCGTGTAACTTCCCTTATGATAGAGATTTCGATAGGTGTGTTTACGTAAACTATCATTTCCAAAAATTATTTCTTTTTCCATTAGAAAACATTCACATTTTACATTCTCAAAACCATTTATTTTCAACAATGAAATACCAATTTTAATATGTGTATTTCTTATTCTTAAAGTCATATTTTATTAATGACCTAAGACCCGAAGTGCCATTTTCCTCAAACTAGTCTCCAAGAGTCCACAACAATATCCTAAATCATCAAAGTGAGTCTCCCTAAATAATAGTCTCCCAAAAGTCTCAACATTATTGTTTTATCTTCTATTAATTCTAGGTTAACTTCCTATATCATTCGATAATTAACCTACATAAACTAACCGTTAGAATAAGCCCAATTATACACATGTTAACATAGGAAAATTTTCTACCCAAAACAAACCTCTTAAACTCTTTATTACTTCCCAAAGGAAGGTTCCTAAACCTTGAACCTAAAAGAAAAGGGCTAAAACAAAACTAGGAAAATTTCACAAAAACAAGGCACCCGCATTGATTTGCCCTAGGGCCGAATCGATTCGCCCTTGATTTCGAATCGATTCGGCCAAAAGCGAATCGATTTGGTGAGTAAAACCAACATTCTGCCTTAGACGAATCGATTCATCCCCAACCCAAATCGATTCGGTTTACCCAGACCTGTAACCTTCCCCTTATCCAAATCGATTCGCCCCTAAGGCCGAATCGATTTGGGCTTTCAGAATTGCTCAATTTGGGCTACGGGTTTAAGAATCCTAAAATTCCCAAAACCCAAATATCTTAATTTCCTTCAACATCAACAATAATTTATTCTACCTAATCATTCGTACAGTTCATCTAACTAATTTTCTCAACTCAAATCAAAAGAAACTACAATATTAAAGGTTTAATCACTAAAAACCTACAAATCCCAAAAATGGTTTAAATCTCCAAGATATTAAAATACATGTAATTTATGACATTAAATCTATATCTAGCAAGTAAGAAACTTGCCTCGCATTTGTAGTCACGGATTCTCTTCCGGTAGCAACGAATTCCAGATCCAATCTCCCATTTTTCTCTCTTTTCTTCCATTTCTCCTAACTCTCTTCTCTCTCTCTCTCTCTCTCTCTCTCTCTCTTTCTCTCTCTCTCTCTCTCTCTCTCTCTCTCTTGGCTTCTAACACAAGAATGGGAAAATAAAAGTGTTAGGAGACTTATACGGGTCTTAAACATAATTTTCCCTCTTTTAAATGCCAATACACCATTAAAATGACTCGTAACAACATAATTGAGTCATAACCGGTCAAAAGTGCTCGAAACTCAAAAATACAACTTGGCACCTATTTTTACTATCTTAGCTATCCTAAAACCAACTGCACCCTCTATTTTGGCATTCGGAGTAACGTATAATATTTTTACATTCCTACGTCCTATCATTTCATTAATTATGATAAAATTTAATTATAAGTTATAAATGTCGTTTAAAGTACATTAAGGTACCATGACGCAATAAAAACAAAACATGGCACTATTTACCTTCTCATAACATTAAATAGGCAAAACATGGTAAACATTATCCTTTAATATCACGGAAAATAATATTTACTCCAACTTCCTCTATTTTATAAAATTAGCTCGTCATGCAAAATAATATAAAATAGCCGCTCAAAAGGCTTGGTTGTTACATACTCCCCCCTTATAAGTGAATTTTTCCATAAAAATTCAGGCATACCCTATAATAATACAGAGGGTGTACTATTCTAAACTATCGTTCTTCATCCTTAGCAAACTCCTTGTTATTATGGCATCCCCATTGGACTTAGGGTAAGGGCGTCACCTTCTATTTTAGTCTACATTCTTCATGCTCTAAAATAGAACCTAGTCGTTTCCACAAACTACCGATCCTACTTTTCTATGACGAAAGATGATACCTACATAACTCGGCACGAATTTCCATTCCTCTCGGATCGCATTATACCCTAACTCGAGGATACCGACCCTAACGCGTATTCTCTTAACTCCAATCACTATTCAATTTCCATTCGCGTTGGCGTGGCCCTTGAAAGTATCGGCTCAAAGAGCCCAGTCATTAGAGAAATATTCCTGGACCACTCCAAGTCGAAGGAATATATTTTCCATTGGTTCCATCCAACGAGATGGAGAATTACTTAGCCGGTTTCCTAAGTCCACAAATGGTTCCATCTTTATAGAAAAACAATCCAAAAATATTGTACGGAATTTCGATCCATAAAGGCTGCTGCTCCCATCCATCCACTTAGCCTAAGGCACACCTTATAAGTATGCCTTCCGACATTAGGTTAACTTTATCCATTCATTCATCCCCTTACAGCTGGTAGGTTCTACCCAACCTCAATCTGGTTCCCATGACTTCCTAGAAACATTACCAATACTTTGACACGAAAGTGTAGTTTCGGTCCATTACTATTCAAATAGACACCTTATACAGGTCCATACTCCACCATAAAGAGCGAGGCGTACTCCTTTGCAAATAGTCCACCCACATTGGGCGAAAAAAAAATGATTTGGTCAAAAAATGATCAATAATTTTCTCAAATAGGATCATGACCATTGCGATGCCAGCAATTCAATAAGAATGCCCATGAATATACCCTTCCTCGTTGCACACTACTATCTTCAAACTAGTAGGTGAATTGGTAAATCACGGACATAAATGCTCATGCAGTAGAGTCCCATCGGTTAAGCTTGTTCCACTTGTCTTTCCATGCCTTCGCTAGTCACCCCCACGATTTTCTACTCGGAGTACACGCTACCCAATTCGCATTTCCTCAGCGAAAGGGAATATTCAATTAATAGTCTTTTGCGAACTCCAAACACCAGCTTTGTTCCTCCAATAACATATTGTGACAACTCGTTGCATATAAAAAGACCAAATTCCTGCCCATGGAGTAGTGCCTCTATTTCTTTAAGGCGAATACTACCGCTATGAACCCTACATTAAGCGTGGAATAATACTTCTCACGAGGTTTAAGCTTGTGAGATGCATAAATAATTGTTCTATGCTCCAGTATTAATACTTCCCATTCCTGACGTAGACTCGTTCGTTAAATCCATTCTCGATCTTAACAGCAAGAGTGCAGGAGAAAAAGTCAGCTCGTCCTTATATCTCCCTAAAATTTAGGTTACCGACGCAACGCTCTATCTAAGAGAGGCCTCATCTCTTTTGGACCAACATTTCAAATCACTAGAGATTCAAAACTCCTTATTTATGAGGACCTAATTCCACTTAGAGTTAACCCACAGACATATTCGGGGTCAACTCCCTACCACCTTCCTAAAACAACTTCGCATGCCCAAAGGCCTTACGTCCGAAGAATCCTAAGGTCGATCTATATATCCTAACCTAGTCATATAATTATTATACTAAGAATATCCCTAGTGTCCAAGACCTTTCCCAACTTCCGACATTTTCTTGGTTTCATGCGTGGAACGTTGATCGAGTGGAAAAACCGAGCGTCCGTGTAATACGCTAGTCGTTGTTATCGGCTTCCAACCTCAATACAAAAAAAACCTAAACTTTTAACTACACTTTTATGGAGTATAGTAGTAAGTCTGGGTATCGAATCCACAGGGAATGTTTTATAGAATTTAATTGATTTATTACTTCTAAAATAAAAATGAAAAAGATGATGATTGGGAAAAGTTCTATTAAAAAATTACTTAAGAAAAACAAACTGAAAAGTGCAAAAGAAATTAGATCTGACAAATGGGAGAAAATAGGGTAGGGTACCGAAATTAAGGGGATAAATGTGAAGAATATGTGCCTAATCACACCCCCTAACTTAGAACTTTGCGCGTCCCGAGCAATGTAAATGAATCTTATCAAGGCTCAATTCTTGAAAATTCCTTTATCAAAATAAAATTCCACTTTCGCAGGCACACGATTGCATTTAGCGTATGCAACAAGCCTTTAAACCCCTAGGTTACCCTAGTAGGACGAGTTTTGTCTCGTGAGGGTTTGCAGTGAATATACCCACAAAATTCTTTATTGACTCAAATAAATATCAAAATATTTAAAAATTGTACAATTTAAAATTTTCGAAAAATAATCACCATAAATTCATATTCAACTGTCTCAAACCATAGTGTGTGTGTGCAAAGCCAAAAATTAAACCTCAAATTTCCACCGATTGAGCATTACGTTACTTTCCGAAAATTCGTTTTGATTCAAATTCTTACGGATTGCACTCACAAACGAATCACTCGGATTGCGGCTATTTTCTCTCGGTATGCATGATATAAAGAGTAAATATAATGGACACAAATTCATGCATACAAAATTGAAAAGAAGGAAATATATGGTGAAAAGATCTCATCATCGGAGTACAATTATTAGGAAATGGGAACGTCACCTCTAATTCACACCATTTAATCTCTCATTTTATCTTTTCATGTCTTAGCTCTCCACGCGGTAACTAATTTCGCCATTCGGACTCAGTTAGGACTTTTTGGGTTAAAAGGTGTAAAGGGTAAAAATGGGAATAAACGGAATGTTCGAAATTGGAAAATGTCCTTATGACGTCCATTTGTGCTTTTTCGGGCATTTGCTCATTTTTCTCTTTCTTTTTTTTTTCTTTTTTTTTCATTTTTTTTTCTTGCTATTTTACTTTTTTGTTGAGCATTTCTATTTTTTTTTCCTTCTTGCCCCTTTTTATTGCACAATTTGATGAATTTTCTCAATTTTCACAATTCCGGGCTATTTGGGTTTTTCGGGTTATCAAACGAAAGGATAAATTTTTTTTATTAGGCTCAAATTGGGTTGCAAAAGGATAATTTTATTTTTCACAACTTTTTATGGCTAATATTTTTGGGTAACAAACGAGGGCCTACTTCATTGTCCAAATTGCTAATCACATTACCATATGCATCTCGAGATTAATTAAGTTTAGAGATATATTTAGCACGAATTTCGAGACAACATTTCACACATTTCCCATAACCGATCAAAACAAAGGATTGAGATCATCAACGACTTATTAAAATGCTGAAAAGAACTTTGAGTTAATCATAAACTGGGATTGATTTAAAAACTCATTAAAAATTGATAGGCTCGAAATCTCACCGGGTTGGACTAATCTCCACACTTATTCGTAAAGTCGTCAATTTTCTTTCAATTTCCATCTTTGGTCAATTTTGGCTTAGTGCATTTTGAATTGTACAATTTGAGACTTTAAATAGAATAAAGGTGATATTTTTGAAAATTTAAATTCCAATTTTTATTTATTTTGAAAAAATATTTTTGGTTTTTTTCAAAATTTTTCAATTTTTTTTTCTTTTTCTAAAAAAAAAAAAACATACTTGGAAAGAACATGTGATCGAATCAATGAATCTACAATAAATGGGAAGAATATCCCACACCCCCTAACTTAAATGTTGCATTGTCCTCAATGCGAATCAAGAACACAACATAAAGAGAGGAAAAGAAAGATATTACCCAAATGTAGTGATCCTCGATGAGTACGAGTCCATTGAATCTACAAAACAAGTTAGAACCAAGCATAACAAAAAGAATAACAAAAACTTTAACTAATGACACTACACTATTACAAAAGGAAAGAAAAAGAAAAAAAAAACTAATTATGTACAACCTACAATTTGAACGGCTAATAAATCATACACTAGAAGTCGAAAAATTTGAGGGTCCACCCAAAATACAATTTGACTTTGAGGGATTAATGGTGTACCCTCATTAGGATGCATGCCTCCCAAAAAGTAAGAATTCCGTTTGAAAAACGGAAGGCATGTGTGAGATGGAGAAAATGAACCATCACCAATTAAAAAATTTAACGGGATGATGGGTGGTTTGGATGCTAGGTGGGACAAGTACAATTGAGATCCAAGAAAAATATAATCACCTCCCAAAGATTTTTCAAGTAGTATGGGGAGAGGGGCACACAAAAAGGAACATTCCATATTAGAAAACAATTCTAGAAAAGTGTCTTTGTCGGTAAAAGGTGTAAACGTTTCAGAATTTTCAACCGACTCATAGGAATCTAGCGGTACTTCTAATGGTTCAATAACGGTGAACGAAAATGGTGATGAAATAAACTCAATCTCAAGTGATTCATCATCACTTGGAGATTGAATTTCAAGGGAGCAAGACTCACTTTCAATGATATGTTCTTCAAAAATTTGAGGTGACACACAAGTCTCAACCTCCTCTTTGTTTTCCAAAATAGAACGCACATCATCGCAAAGTGTGACCATTTCATTCACAAGACCATAATCGATATTCTTTGTTCTTTGGGTGGAAAGAAAATCCAGTACTTTTTTGGTTAGAAAAAGCGTGTATTCTTCCAAAGTAGGATCCCTTGGGTTTAAAACCTCGGATTCCTCATTTGGTTGAAAACCTTTTATAGTTTCACAAATTTTGGAGAAAAAATCTTCATTGGATTCCCCAAAATGATTTTTTTTCCGATATTCGTTTTCAAGATTTTCATACGCAAGATTTAGAAAGGCCTCACCCATGGTAATAGGCCGAGGCACAGATTCTTGAGAATATGTAATATAAATTTCTCTCCTATATTCATTTGCAAGCCTTTCACACTCTAGAGTTAAAACGGCCTCACCAACGGTAATAGGTCGATCCGCGGAGTCTTGAGAATAAAAAGTTTGAAAACGATTACCATATGAACCATTATAATTACCGAACTCACCATGAAAAGACATTATTACCGAATAGTATGTAAATGGAAATTCGAGTACAAAGGTGTGCGGTTGAGGATTCTACGTTTCTTGGTGCTCAATTGTGCAAGGCTACAAAAAAAGTTAAAAAAATCCAAACAAAAAAAATCTTTCGAAATAGTAAATCAATTATAATCTATAACAAAACATTCCCCGGCAACGGCGCCATTTTGATCGAGTGGAAAAACCGAGCGTCCGTGTAATACGCTAGTCGTTGTTATCGGCTTCCAACCTCAATACAAAAAAAACCTAAACTTTTAACTACACTTTTATAGAGTATAGTAGTAAGTCTGGGTATCGAATCCACAGGGAATGTTTTATAGAATTTAATTGATTTATTACTTCTAAAATAAAAATGAAAAAGATGATGATTGGGAAAATTTCTATTAAAAAATTACTTAAGAAAAACAAACTGAAAAGTGCAAAAGAAATTAGATCTGACAAATGGGAGAAAATAGGGTAGGGTACAATCCCTCAATCCTTAACAAATTATCCTTTAGAATACTAGAATTATAAATCAAAATTCTTGATTAAATCCAGTCCTTATCATCACTAAGCATTACATATATGAGGTTCAAGACCGCACCATATGAAATCAAAGATCAATATAAAGCGGTGAACGACAAATTATACATACAAAGCATTCTTAAACATCCCAAGTACCTAGGGCAAGAGAGATTAAAAGATATGACAATGCATATATGATTTTCATTCACGATTCAACCAATATTTTCATTTATTTTCTAATTTTCCATACAAATAATTTGTATTAGGATTGAGTTCATGTACCCCAACCCTTGAGAATTTAGCTACTCATGATTGGATTAAAATAAACAAATTCATACACAACATTAAAGATCTACAAGACATTATAAATAAATTGCAAATAATAAAACAAGAGAATGGAAATGAGATTACTTGAATTCAGCAACAAGAACGGAATTGGGATTCAGAAATTCTTACAAAATAGGATTCATGAAAACTCTTGAAGGAATAAAAAATTTGCTCTCAAAATCTAACCCTAAAATTCAATCTAGCACTTCTAACCTACTCCTAACCTAGCCTCTCTCTAGCAACTCCCCTTCAAATGATGTAGGTCATGGGCTTTTATAGCACAAAATCTCGAAATTGACAACCAATAGTGCTTGTGGAACAAGTTTTCCAAGAGTTGCACTGCATTAAATGCATAATTAATGACAGAAATCCGCACATCCAGACTCTTCATTATCCCGCAACTTCAAAACATCGTAACTTCTTCACCGTAGCTCGGATTGAGGTGCCGTTTTTTCCAGTATTCTTGTAATTTAGAGCTCTTCAACTTTCTAGTTGGCCCCACCTCCGGACTAAGGCTGAAAAATTACGAAAATGCCCTTCAATTCTCCATTTCTAGGTTTCTTTCACTGTTTTGCGTTCTCCTTAGCACTAACTTGCATGAAATACCTGTAAAGCACATGGGAAATACATAAAACACGAAATACTTGCCAAAAAAGGTTAGTAGCATAAATAAGAGACAAATCCAAGCTATATAAACTGCACGGGATCATAAAAATACCGAAATTAAGGGGATAAATGTGAAGAATATGTGCCTAATCAAACGTCTCGCTGAGCGAAATACAAATAAGGAACCTTCCCATTACACTACTACCTTTCATCGTTGGTCATCAAGATATAACGGTCTAAGACACATGATAGGGAACAATAATATTCTAACTCGTAAATCTAGTAATAATCTTCTACTTCTATGTCTTACCATTTCAAATAGTTGAAAATCTCAACCAATCGGATGTTTACCTTTTGTAAAGTCTCACAAATACTTTATCCCAATATATAAACTTTCTTTTTAAATGGCATTCTCATCAAGGAATAACCATTAGTCTCATTACGACTTTCATTTCTAGGTCTCCCTCACATCGATAAGAGAAGAGAACTACTTACAATGCTTCTACCTCGCACTTAATAGCCCTTCAATCACTCAATCATGTGATTCTCGATTAAATCTTCCAACCCAGCATCTAACAACAAAATAAAATAAAATAAAATAAAATAAAAAAGAAAGAATAGCATCTCTCCACTCCAAACGTCGTTAAGGCTCATGCGTGGAGCATCTCGCAAAAGCGAAATCCAAACAAGGAACCCTTCTTATACATTACTACTTAACTTTGTTGGTCATGGAGATAAGGCAACATCATTCAAACAAGAAACAAAACAAAACAAAAAAAATAACGAAAATTTGCTCGCATACTTAAAATTACCTATATATAGTCTCATTCCTGTATCCAGGTGAGATATCATAGAACAACTAGTCCTGCTCTGGAACTAGAAGTAGGATAGCCTCGCAATCATTTTCTTGTTATCGCCCCGACCAAACCAAAATATCTCCACTCGTATAATACATGTAATACGAGTTGCACATACCACATATATACATTGAAAATACCATCGCTCGCCTTATAACGAGTGAAGCAAAAAAATAGAACCTCCCTACCATGGAAGTCATATAGATACACTTTCTATACTAACATCGATACTACCATAAGCTCAATATACACACCCGAATCTAGGGTAAATACAATGCTACTTATCACAAGGAATACACCACCCTCAACTAAGGTGGAATTCCCACCAACATCCTTGAAAATCATCCTTGCCACTACTAATGGTTCTCAGACACTGTACTCTAGTCTTAACCGAACCAAACTACTTCCATTAATGCCCCAACTAGGCACCCTATTCTCGCCCTTAATATAGAACTAATAAGACCAAAATGCGTGGTTCTACATTCCATGTTAGAACCGTTTCTTCATCTCTAGCCACCCTGGAGATTTTGCGCATAGTTCCCTTAACCTCCTCAACAAAAGAGAACACCGTACCGGCCTCCCATGCCTTACTTCGATAAGTCTTCCCGAGGTGGATATCCACCAATGGGGTTTCCTGAACATTACTTCTCCTGATGTGTTAACAACACTTATTCGTGAGCCTATCATTCCACTGAAGGGCTCGTTCTTCCTCATAACTACCTTATTTTGATGCACAGTTTCCTTAACCGTACCACTCTTCATTCACAGTCGGCCTCAAACCGAACCTCATGTGAATATTTAAGAATATACTTTATCATCATTCTTGTTATCCCAAAGAAACTGACTGTTGAAAATATCTAACGAATTTCTCCATGCATAAAACTTCGTGCTCCACCAAAATATGGAGACTACCTTTACCGCCTTTTCACCATTACTCATTCGGGTGAAAGATTTTCTGCCATCTGACTTAATTTCAACATAGGTCTCTTATCAAGGACCCTTCAACTTCAAATATAGCATCACTAGAATTACGAACTTAGTACCACTCTCTACTTGAAGCGGTACTTGAAAAACTATATCTACTGTACTTAGTAGTCACGGTAGTAATATAAGATAATGCTACGAAGGGAGAGACCTCCAAATTGTCCCTCATCCCAAACTGCAACTTATAACTCTTAGTGATCTCGTCTCATAACGCCTTCACAATGGCTTTCCCTCATGCCCTTCTTCAGTCGACCCACGAGTCACACGCGAACGCGTAAAAGATTTTACGGGTTCTTAGATTATGACAGGAGAACGAAATCTAACCAAAGAAATCAACGATCTTAGTCCTAAGGATCTATTACAATCAAAAGTTACGTTGAAAGCGTAATACGTCCGCACAGATTACTAAGGACTCTAGAACTTGATGCTTTGATACCATCTCTGATAACTCGCCTATTAAAATAAGAGGCAGCTAACCCGATACTATAATAATCGCACGAATCATATATGGTCCATTCTTAGCATCACTGTCGATTAAAATAATAGTACCAGATAACCACCAATTATTTTAGAAAATGGACTATCAATTTAAAATTTAAAATTAAAAGAAAAGCACTTTGACAATCCAACTTGCAAAAATGATGGATACCAAAAAAAAAATCAACGACTAAAAGAATGCAATATGCTTAAAATAATAACCGAATAAGCTGTCAGTTAACAGACTAATATAAACAGGTTACACCGAGTATTACACTTTAAATATCACAGTATAGAAATGATTACAAAGCTTAGGCAACACGCCCGAAAAAATAAACTGAACATAACTAGATTACAAAAGATAGAAGCATCTAAAACAAATATCCTACAACATTTGCAAAATGCTATAGCTCCAAGACAACTGGAATGGAGAGGTGAATACAGGCATCATTGCGGAGGAGCAGCCAAACGGGCAAATAGTTGCATGAAAATAAAGAAATATAGACGGGTCAGGGAACGATTCGATCGTAACACCCCACCTAATTAAATACCGGGTGGCTAGTCCCATACCAAATTAAAACAGATTATACAGTTGGCTCATTCTTGGCATCACTGTCGAAAACGTTTACAACTCACCCAATACCCAATTAAGATGGTGTTAAAAACTTCCCAAATTTAAATTTCAACAAAACCATTTTTAGTTTAAGAATAACACAACACATTTTATTCCACAACACTGCTAACCTAATAAATAACACAAAAGAATTTAAATGCAATTGGAATAAACATTCCCAAATAATATAAATCCTTTAATTAATCCCATCAATGTGAAATGTATTAAAAAGACAAGAATACAATAGTATTTAACCCCGACAGAAAAGATAACTGAATCCTTTGGGCGACATGCCCTTCTAAGAATACTGTGAATCAAAAAGATGATAAGCGTCTAAGAAAAACTCCCATAGCTCCATAGCTCATCACAATCAACTATGGTTGGCATCCCTGTTGCTGCACACCTGATATAGAGATACAATAGAAGAGAAAATATGCAAGGAAACGGGTCAGAGCCCGAATGTGTAGATGATTTTTAAAACAACAAGTATTTAATAAGTGCAATAAAGCATTTATTATGTACATGTTAGATCCAACTCTCACTTGCTATTCTCACCTCTCAACTAGAGCCCGAACATAGTTCTCGTATCCATGGGTCACGCATATACCTACGCACCCACAGTCAGCGAACTTATCAACTCCCCGATAAGTCTTTCATAGAACTATGTTCTCGAGCGACAAATCAAAGATCCCATGGATTCATCAGGATATGACTGCCCTCACGCGCAAACCTCCCACCGATAGCAAGTAAGATAGGTATGTCATACACATAAATCATCAATCAATCAAATAGGTATTATCATACCTATAATATAATATCAATAAGGTAATATCACTACCCTAAGATATTTCCCATATGTAGCATTATATCTCTTTTAAATTCCACGTATTAAAATATCATATCTTTACTTCATAATTTAATTATCCTCGCATCCTATAACATCCCTCCACTCCCGACATCGTTAAGGTTCATGCGCAGAGCGTCTCGCAAAGCTAAATCCAAACAAGGAACCCCTCCAATACACTACTACTTAACTTTGTCGATCGAGGAGGTCCGATAACTTCAACTATGCGATCGGGATAACCTCATACCCTCTTTCAACCAAATGTTGTTCTAAACTACCATCTCACAAGATTCAAATAGAATTTCCCTCATATTATATTCAGTAAGAAGTCACTAATATCCTACTGGACCATAACATTATTTCTCCCGAACTACTACGAGTTTAGTTCTCCTTTTAATTAAGGTTAAAATCAATAGTTTCAAATCTATTATAAACACATCTTCTTTCACTTTGGATTAAACCCTCTTGTAAACTTAAGGATACCCATGTGTTATATTCAATCACCCCTACTATTCCTATCTTAAATCCTCATACATCCCCATTTTAAATTTAACAAATGAATCTAGCAACCGAAATTCCATTCAATATAATTTTCATCATTTAAATCACTCGAATCGAAATCAAATTAATTCCAAATCTTATCAAGGGCTCACTGATATTTTCTAGGTCCCATAATATCCAAATAATAATCACCAAAGATCCATAAAAGGTTTGGGTTAAGAATCAACATTTAAAAAGAAACAACTTTACATATTCTGGGGAGGTCGATCGATCGAAGGCAGGGGTCGATCGATCGATCCCTCAGGTCCAAGCCTGGTTTTCGGCATTTTCTGCAACTACGGGTTTCACCATTTGTACTCATTAAATCCTTCATATTAACCTCCAAAATGAGTTATAATTATTTCTACATGATATATCAACATATATGAACGATTTCCAATACTCTAAACATCCTAGAATCATCAAGGGATTGGATTAAACGATGTTTCTCTCCTTATTTCCAGAAAATCATCAACATATTAACTTCAAGAACACTTCAATGGTTTTTCAGATTTTGCTTCAACATATTCATGATCATTTCGTGGATTATTATCATCCTAAAACATGAGTTAAATTCCTATATCATTTCAATTTTCCAGAAATACATTTAATACTCCATTATTTCTTCCAAACATGAATAATCTTCTCTTTTCATGCTACTCTAACATGGACAATATACAAACTTAAATTGCTATTATCAAACACTTGCCTTTTCTGAAGGTTTGATCCTTTGGTGTAGTATGGCTCAGTTGGTTGTCCCTTCTCCGATCAAACTCCGGTGGTGGTTGGTGGTGGTGAACCTTGGTTCTTGTTCTTCTCCTTCCTAAGTGGGCTTTTCCCTTCCCAAGCACTCTTACACTCTTTCTAGGAAGATGGCTTCTCTAATTTGTGAAGAGGATATGAATAACTCCCATACACTTAATCTACCAATACTTATAATAGTTCCAAATCCGAAATCACTATTCATCACCCCTAGAAAAAGGACCAAAATGCCCTTTCGGGTTGTCTATTCATTTCCAAATGACCCGAGACTCAAAATTTACATCCAAATGGACTTTTGTGACTATTTCGAACCTTCCGGACGCAACTACGCAGTCGAAATGACTATAAGGTCGATAGAAAATAAATTTCCATTTTAATTTAATAAACTAGTCCCGACACGTCCCATACCGCGTCTGACTAAAAATATAAATTACCGAATTTATATCATACCGTAATATCAATGACATCACATTCATATATTACATTAATTTCTTTAAGTAATATTCAGAATCATCCATTTTAATATCCACCGTCCGGATAAAACTCGAATGAATTAATTAATAATAAAATCCAATTAATCCATTAATTTAGAATATAACCCATTTTAAAAGTCATTTAAAATTACGGGGTATTACATTGATATGATTACCAAGTGACTAAAATGCATGATAGTTATAAACATAACTTTCCCTCGCACTAAACATCATAATATTTCTCACCTCTCAATCTAGAAGCAAAACTTAGCGAAATATCAATGCTAATGCTCAATGATCATATAAACATGGGAGAACTCATCTACATCTACTCAAGGAGACATCAAATTAGATATTCAGAATAAAAGGTCACAATTCCATTTTCTCTTTTAGGAAAATACATATGTTGTAATTCATTTTATCAAATGTTTACCAATTCAATTTCATCTCAAAATCTTCTTTACCAATTCCATTTCCCTTCTTCCATCCAGGAATTATATATATAGCAAGTTTTATTATCATAAAAATTCTTTTTCATAACATAACTTCTCATTTCATTTCTTCCATCCAGGAAATATATATATAAAGCCATTTTATTTTCATAAAATGTTTTAACAACAATAATGTCCCACATTATTAAAAATAGTTATATTTCATATCATATAATGATTTTAAGACCGCTCGTCCGGGTTTCCCCACTGTGCGCGCCCCTAAATGGCTATCATCTTCCAGGGCCTATCATAAAGTCAACCTGGGATCCTAACGCAACGTCGGGAAGTGTCCATATACCTTGCGAGTGAGTCTTAAGCACACCCGAAATTACATCACTAGTGCAAAAATAAATATACAAAAACCGATCATCTCGACGTGGACTATATCCACCCTGCATTCGTTAGCCAGGGGTATTCACCGCACGCGCGCAACTTCCCTTGTAATAGCGATTTAGAGAGGTGTGTTTATGTAAATTATCATTTATGAAAATTATTTCTTTTTCCATTAGAAAACATTCACATTTTACATTCTCAAAACCATTTATTTTCAACGATGAAATACAAATTTTAGAATGTGTATTTCTTATTCTTAAAGTCATATTTTATTAATGACCTAAGACCCGAAGTGCCATTTTCCTCAAACTAGTCTCCAAGAGTCCACAACAATATCCTAAATCATCAAAGTGAGCCTCCCTCAATAATAGTCACCCAAAAGTCTCAACATTATCGCTTTATCCTCTATTAATTATAGGTTAACTTCCTATTCCATTCGGTCATTAACCTACATAAACTACCCCTTAGAATAAGCTTAATTTTCCCCATGTTAACCTAGAACAATTGTCTACCCAACACAAACCTCTAAAACTCTTTATTTTTTCCCAAATGATGGTTCTTAAACCTCGAACCTAAACAAAAAGGCCTAAAACAAAATTAGGAAAATCTCACAAAAATAGGGCATCCGAATCGATTTTCCCCAGGGCCGAATCGATTCGCCCCTGATTTCAAATCAATTCGGCCAAAAGAGAATTGATTCGGTGAGTAAATCCAACATTCTGCCTTAGCCGAATCGATTCGGACCCAACCCGAATGGATTCGGTTTAACCAGACCTATAACCTTTCGTTTATCCGAATCGATTCGCCCCTAAGGCTGAATCGATTCCGCCTTGTAGAATTGCCCAATTTGGGCTACGAGTGTAAGAACCCTAAAATTGCCAAAAACCAAAACTCTCAATTTCCTTCAACATCAACAAGAATTTATTCTACCCACTCATTCCAACACCTCATCTAACTAATTTTCTCAAGTCAAATCAAAAGAAACTATAAGATTAAAGGTTTAATCACTAAAAACCTACAAATCCCAAAATTGGTTTAAATCTCCAAAATATAACAATACATGAAATTTATCACATTAAATCAATATCTAGCAAGTAAGAAGCTTGCCTCGAGTTTGTAGTCTCGAATTCTCTTCCGGTAGCAATGGATTCCAGCTCCAATCTCCCATTTTTCTCTCTTTTCTTCTATTTCTCCCAACTCTCTCTCTCTTCTCTCTCTCTCTCTTGGCTTGTATAAGAATGGGAAAATAAAAGGGTTAGGAGACTTATACAGGCCTTAAACATAGTTTTCCCTCTTTTAAATGATGATACCCCATTAAAATGACTCGTAACTACATAATTGAGTCATAACCGGTCAAAAGTGCCCAAAACTCAAAAATACAGCTTGGCACTTATTTTGACTATCTCGGCTATCCTAAACCAACCGCACCCCTTATTTTAGCATTCGAAGTAATGTACAACATTTTTACATTCCTACGTTCTGTCATTTCATTAATTATGATCAAATTTAATTATATGTTATAATTGTCGTTTAAAGTACATTAAGGTACCACGACGCAATAAAAACAAAACATAGCACTATTGACCTTCTCATAACATTAAATAGGAAAAACATGGTAAATATTATCCCTTAATGTCACAATAAATAATATTTACTCCAACTTTCTCTATTTTATAAAATTAGCCCATTAGGTAAAATAATATAAAATAGTCGCTCAAAAGTCTGGATTGTTACATTAAACCCCATTGCCTCACTCTTATTGTGAAAATTTTAAAATGTTGTGATTATACAAATGGATACGGATAAGCGAGGGATAAATACATGCATTGGTGGATCTGCATGATGTTTTTTTAAGTTCGAGTTCTACAAATTCAATGTCGTGCCCTCTCATTTTGAGTTATCAAACATTCTATTATCAAATAGTTTATGATGGTTATATATCTTTTATGACTATTGAACTTAATTGTTTTATGCACTATATCATCTCTAAGTAACTTGTAATTATATCACCTCTTCGCTAGATTGATCTACCATTCGTTGGCGGCCAAATGGGACTCACTAACAGCGAACAATCAATGACCAGGTTGATTCAGGTCCTAAAAACCAAAGCTTCTATTGAAGATTTGTGGGTAGTGAATGATGCGGCAAGCCAGTATTAACACCTCACACAGAGTGAGTGCTAGCGGTGGATAGCGTACTATTCGGGGCTGAATTTTGAAGCCAAAAATCCACATATTTGGAGAAAGAATATCCTGGTGAGTGTGAAAAATCTATTAATTAGACAAATACGTATAACGAGGTTTGGTCAAGCTACCAGCATATATGCAGATTGCATATATGCAGCTGCATATATGGAGACCAGCCACGGTTATGACAAAAATCCTTGAAACATAGTTGTGACAAAAATTCTTCAACCTGCAAATACTTGTGACCAAAAATATCCTTCATTCTTTGTTTCACTACTCGCAAGATCATAGTTATGACTTATATCTTCAACCTGCAACCACAAAATCCTTTTAGCAACAATCGTAACATTACCAACAACAACTGCTCTATTTTTCTCACCAACACATTAAGACCATTCACAACAATCTCTCTCTATTTCATCCTTGAGATGTATTTTCTAATGAAAAAAACAAAAAAAAACATCATTACTAATCCAAGATTATGTTCCAGTACTGAGTTACACAAAATAAAATAAAAATTATGATCAAATTTAAACTATACAACTAAATAACCTAAAAATGCATAGCATATATGCAATGCATATATGCATATATATATGCAATGCATAAATGCATATATATGAAATATGCGTATATGCATTGTATATACATGTCCATAAGTACCATCTTACATTATTGAGGTATAAACATTGCATTTATAATGAAAATTCACTTTTATTGAAGTGACGTTTGTACTCAATTTGTTTGTAAAATATATAACTCTTCTCCTTATTTTTGATTCTTCATGTTTATTACGAAAACTAAACTGTTTTTCTTTTCATTTTTCATGTGTAGGAATATAATGAACATATATTTCTATTGTTCTCTTTTTGAACATTTAACGAGGTGGGTGTGGGAAGGAGGGGGGGGGTAATGTACATTTATTTTGTAGTTACAATGAGGTATTTATAAACCAACCTCGGTAGGTTTTTAGGAAATAACTGCTCACTAAGTACGATAAACTGATTGTATATTTCCTTATGTCATTGTATATTTACTTATAAGATTAGGATGAAGAAAATATCATGTATGTTAAAGATTGTATATTTACTTCTGTGATTGTATCTTTGTTCGAGAAACTGATTGATTATGTTTATTATTTATCAAATCGTACAGAAAATCGAGAGGGAGAGAGTGATAATGTGAGAGGTGGGAAGAAGGATGGGAAGAAAACAATAGTAGCACCTCATCCAGAAGTAGATGAGTGCAAAAGAGTTAAAAGAATTGCAATTTCAAAAAACATACTCTCCGATGCTCCCACAAAGGCCTGCTCAGTTTCTCTCACCCTATCCAAGATGGTGGTCAAACACCACGGCACATACATTTTGAAGAAGTCCCACAGAAACAATAAATTCATATTATACTTTCCTAACCTTCTAGCTCCCATCTCTGAAATTGGGATTTTTTTTATATTGTTGGATTTGTTGTTACCCCTTAAATAGGGTGGATAGTCCAATAAACAAAGGAGACTATGCCCTTTTTTTAAACAAAATTAACACTTTATTTTTTTGAGAAAATGAATTTAATTGATGAATATTGTATATTTCATTTTATATGTGAATTTGTTTGATGAATTTAGACAATTTGGATGTTGGACTATTTGTTATTTGTTAATCAAGGTGAATAGTTCCATAAACAAAGGAGTTTATGCTCAATTTTTTAAAAAATTGACACTTTATTTTTTTGAGACAAAATGTGAATTCGATGGATGAATATTGTATATTTCTTATTATATGTGAATTTGTTTGATGAATTTAGACTATTTGAATGTTATTAGACTATTTATTGTTTGTTAATCATGTTTAATAGTCCTATAAATAAAGGATATTATGGTCAATTGTTTTAAAATTACACTTCAAAATATTTGCGTTTCGTTATTACGTACTTTGAAAAATTATCATCGTTTCGCAATTACCTACTTTTAAAAATTTCATCGTGCCTTCAGACACGGGTAAAATTGACTTGAATTTTACACAATTTAATACTCTAAAAAAAATTCTTCGTGCCTTCAGGCAATTTATAAAATTTATACTATTTCGTAATTACATTGTTTGGAAATTTTGGTTGTTTCGCGATTACGAACTTTGAAAATTTTCATCGTGCCTTTAGGCATAGGTATTCTTCTAGTGTGTGTATATATATATATATATATATTCTCAGTATAGGTACACACACAACCTATAAATATGTCCAACATAGGCATACACACAACCTATAAATACATTATGTACGTAGCATTTATTTCACAAATACTTAACGTACTATCAAATTACCATGTTTACCCTCTTATTGTATATTTTCAAGTATCGCTCACTACACGAAGGGCTCTAGTTTCCCCCTTAATAGATATTAGTAGTTGATATATTTATTTCCTATAGGTTTATAACTTGGGTTTACTCACGCTCTCTGTAACCTGTTCTGATTCCCGATATTCTTTCAACTTCATATTATGCCCAAAAGCTCCTAGACTTAAATTCTCTCATTTGGCTAAACCAAAACCTTACCATGGTCTACTGGAAATCAATAGGTCCCTCCCTATAGTTTAATAATAACCCAAAATTCTTCCGATTAATTAATCGCATGTTCGGTAATAAACTAAATAAACTAGTGAAATATGGGTAACCGAATCGATACGATGAAGTAATTGAATCGATTCACTTTCTGAATTGATGCGCTCCTTGAGCTGAATCGATTAAAAAATCCACTGTTTGTCTCCTTCGTCGAGTTGTTACGCTTTTTAACCATAAACATCAAACTCTTTTTTTTAATCAAAGAGGTTTAAAAACCCCATACATATATTTATTCTACGAGAAAAAGCCTCTCCAGAGTGGCTTACAAGCAATTGAGAACTACATGGAATGAAAAAATAAGAAAATTCCAAAAAATGAAGTACCACCTAAGAAATCTCAAAAGAATATCTAAGATAATGGCATCCCATCTTGTCTAGCCTAACAGCCCCCTTAACCACAGTAGGCAAATCCAAATCAGAATTAAAGATCCTAGAAGAAGGAGACACTCCAAAGTTAGCTAGAGCATCAACAACCATGTTAACTCCCTATACCAATGGGATAAAGAAAACTTGGGAACTTTAAGGTCTTCTTTTATTTCTGTAATACCCCGTATTTTTGTGATATTTATTTATGGGATTAATTGAATTAAATGCGTGTTAATTGGAAATTAATTTGGATTAAAATACTAACGAGATCCGAGTTGGTATTTGATTATAATGTGCATATATGATTATATATGAATACTGAATTATGAAATTGGTCATGAGATTGAAATATGACAATTTGGAAATTTTGTTGAGACGCGTGTGACAGTCGTGTTCTGAATATATTTATTTTAAATAAAAAAGTGAATTTTATTTCTGTTAAACGTATGGTCATTTTGAGCGCGCCAACGCATCCGGAAGGGTCGAGATAGTCAGAAAACACTAGCCGGGGGTTTGGTTTGGGTCCCGGGGAATTTTTAGGCCATACCGGCAACGTATAAGGGTAGTTTGGTAATTTTGGATTTTTGGGAATTAAAACCTACGAAAATTGGGAATTAAAAAGCTGACTTGGTAATTGCCCACTAAACCCACTAACCACATTTTAGGACTTATTGGGCTACGGGGGTTATTAGAATTAACCCCAAAAGTTCCTAAGACAAACCCTAGCCTCCATTGCCACCATTAGAGAAGAGCTTGTAGAGGGAGAGAGAAGAGAGGAGAATTCAACACAGAGAGAGAGAAACTCATCAATTCTTCATCAAATTCAGAGATACACATAAGGCAAGTGGTTTTATTTCATTATTTTGCAGAGAATGCTTCTTCCATGCGTAGGAAATTTAAATAAATTGTATTGTTCTTGGTGTATGATGAAAACCCATTTAATTGGATGTAGAGATTTAAGAATCTATTGAGGAAATTGCATGTAGAATGTTGATATGATGATTAGTCAGATGAAAGTACATCTTTTACATCATAAAAACGGATTTAGTTATGTCTATGAATGACTTCATTTTTCTAGGGTTCATGTTCTTGAGATTTGAAAAATAAATGTGGGAGATTTGATAATTTGATGTTGTTTAGGGTGATTTGAACCCATATAAATGTTGTGATACGGCTGAAACATGTTTAGAAAGGATTAGATACCTTGAAAATTTGTTGGAATGACATTTAGGTGAGATTAGAGGTGAACAGAAGTTGGAAAAACGAGTTAAGGAAAATATGGGCTCGAATCTGGCCACTCGTTAGAAGACCTGCCCAGGTCGTTCGAAAAAGCTCGTTCGAACGAGCTTCTAACGAGTTGACAGTTTGACTTCTAACAAGTGGGGTGTTCGTTCGATAACTTTCGTTCGAACGAGATCTCTTTAGAAGTCCCAGTTCGTTCGAACGAACTCTCATTCGAACAGCCTCGTTCGAACGAGACTTCTAACGAGTTGACAGTTTAGGCTTTTTAGCCTGTTTTGATTTCGCGTGTCCCGTAACCTTATTTAATGGTAGAGATAACCTTCCCTTGATGATAAATTGATATAGTAGGGACATTTGGGATATATAGAGGAGTAAAACCTAGAAGTGTAGTTGAACCTAAGGGAAATTATGAAGTGGTACGTGAGTGTCTATTAAGATGCGAGAACTATTGACGGCCTAAATTACTATATTAATCGGGAACATACAAATTGTGTAGCATTATATGTCGGTACGAGAATGAGAAGTGTACCACCAATAATTATAGTGATTACTAAGATGTGTGCATACTTAGTACATGTATTGATTTTATGTGTATGACATACCTATCATACTTGCTATCACGGGAGGTTTGCGTTCGCTTAGGGCCCTCTAATCCTTGTGTTGCCCGGATTTATACTGGTACCTCGATGAACATAGGTCAGAGAATGACTTATTGGGATGTTAATAAGTCTGCTGATCGTGGGAGCGCAGGTATGTGTGTGACCCATGTGATGTGACTGTGTTCGCCTCCATTATTTGTGATGTTGTTATCTGAGAACGATTCCTGAGAGATTCGGAATGCGTGATCCTTATGTACGTGATGTACCGGGATGGATAGCAGAGTATGTGTGCACCGCAGCTAGTATCGGGGTGCTTGTTTTGTATATTTATGACGGGAATAATATACACTTAATTAATGGGAACTTTCATGTTAATATTGGAAATATAATTATTGTATTATTTTGAGAAAACATAACAGGTTAATTGATAGTGAATTGTATTACTAATTGAGAATCTGAGTTCAAGTAAAGCCCTCTATTTAATTGATAACGCTACAATGCATTACGGGGATCGAGTAGTAAGGGGTGGAGCATATTACGTTTTGGTTAGATATATATTTCATTTAGATGGGTAAGGTACGTTAGGAGTGCACATGTAGTCGAGAGGTGAGAATTTCATGTGAGTGCACGTCCTAACATGTATTTTGCATTTAATGTTTTAATGTTATTAAAACACTTGTTGTTTTTAAAATGATTTCCACTTTTGGGCTCTGACCCATTTGCTTTCAAATCTATTTTGTAAAAAAAACATTTTTAGGTGCCCAGCCACAAGGACACCATGCTTAGGATCCTCATTCAGGTGACGAGCTGTAGGTGTTTGGGGAAGTTACAGGACTTTGCTTGTAGACGCTTCATCTATCTTGACTCTATATCTAGCACTTATCAGTTGTAGGGCAGGTCGCCAATTTCTTTTAGAGACTTCTCATTTATTTCAGTTATTCGGACTTCTGTCATATAATTAATTCAGGATTCAGACTTGTCATTTTATTTTCAGTTGTGGGATTGTTGTGAGGAGTTTTCCTCCGGACTTATTATTATTTGTTGAATACTTCGTTATGGTGAATGGATTATGTTGTTCTTCCATTATTCTTTTATTGCATGTTAATCAGATTTAATTAAAATTTGGCAACTTACTTTTTAAATACTAGCTGATTAGTAATTATTAAAATATTTTCGACAATGATGCTATTAACTGAACCAACTTGACATTTTGTATTGATTTAATAAAAGAGTAGCTACCCGGTACTTAATTAGTCGGGGTGTCACAGGTGGTATCAGAGCATCAGGTTCTAGTGTCTTTTAGGATCTGTATGGCTTATTATGTTTCCGCTGAGCTTTCTTTGATGTAGAGCCTTATATTTTAGGACTGTTGTAGTCTTTTGTGTATGCTACATTCTTCAGCTATTTTAAGTTTATAATTGCGAACTTATAAACTTCATTCTTATTTTAGATGCCTCCACGACGTCCACAACGGGTTCCCAGGAATGCAACGCCAGAACCACAGCCCGCACCAGTTCAGGGAACGATGAATGTCGCCGAGGTTGCAGCCATTGTGGCCCATGCGGTAAATGCCGCACTAGCAGTAGTTCAGCAGGCACCACCTCAGGCGCCAGTAGCCGCGCCATTGCAGGCACATGCATTCCCGTCTGCTTGGGAACGTGTACGTGATGCTTTTCATAAAGCACACCCTCCGGAGTTCGTAGGTAGCTCCGATGTGGTAGTTTCGAGTCAGTGGAGGAAGGATATTCAGCGGCACTTGAGGATGTATGAGTGCACCGATGTCCAGAAGAAGATACTTGCTACCTTTAAGCTAGTGGGGTCTGCACTGCAGTGGTGGGAGTCTATTACCACCGTGGAGGAGAGAGACACTCTCACTATTCAGGAGTTCTGGGTGCGGTTCAACCGCAAGTACTTTTCGTCAGCTGTTCATATGGAAATGAGGAGGAAGTTGATGAGCGTCAAGCAGGAGGGTAGACTGTGGCCGAGTATGAGGCCGAATTCACTGATCTTTTGAACATTGTTCCGGATGAGATACCGACAGAGGAGAAGAAGATACATAAATTTACTGACGGGTTGACATGGAGGATTCGTCAGCACTTGTTAGGGAACCTCTCGTTAGCCACTTATTCTGATGTGGTTAACGCTGCACTATTACACTGCCAAGATCATCGCTTTCACATGACTGAAGGCAAGAGGTTAGGAGAGTCCAGCCATCAGTGCAGGACTGGGGGAAATGGTGCCAGTGGGGCACATTCTGTTCAGGGGCAGAGACAGGGCGATCAGGGTTCCCAACAGGGGGATCACAAGAGGTTCAGGTCAGGGAATTTCAGGCACGGACAGGGAGGTTTCCGGCAGGGCCATCAGGCTTCGAACGACCATCAGAACCAGCAGGGTTAGAATGGTCAACAACAGTTTCAACAGGGCCAGTGGAGGAACGGTAATGGCCACAAGGGCCGGGGGCAGCAGGGACAGAGAGGGGGGAACTTCCCGGGGAAATGTTTCATTTGTGGCAAGACTGGACATAAACGCCAGGACTGTCCTGATAGGGGCAGGGCCCCGCAGCAGCAGCAGGGTGCTCGACATGAGCCACATAGGCCACTTTTTCCACCTGCTCTCCCAGCTCCAGCCCAGGTGCCAGCACTACCAGCCATTCCAGCAGTTCCTGTGCAGCAGGGGCAGTTACAGTATGGACGTGTCTATAACGTCCACGAGGTAGCATCTACATAGGCACCACCCGCGATTGAGGGTATGTTTCCTATCCATGGAACTATGGGTCGGGTTTTGTTTGATACGGGGGCAACACATTTCTTTATAGCTACACATTTTGCGAAAGCCTTAGGGTTGTTAGCCACAGCAGAGAGCACAGTGACGTGTGTAGACTCACCATTGGGGAGTGGGTCACTTATTTTCTTTATATGTCGGGGAGTGGGGGTAGAGATTGATAGCTTGGTATTACCTGCAGATATGTTGGTATTAGATATGCATGTGCACGATGTGATTATTGGTATGGATTGGCTCACTGATTATAGAGACATGATTGATTGCTTCGGTGGGAGCATTATTTTTGCCATTCCGGGGCAAGAGATGTTTGTAGTGGCGATGCCTCGCCCAGAGGGAGGCTCGACTGCTCATTTGTATTACCTAGTGGAGGATACCTCTAAGAAGGTTGTGATTCCTTTAGATTCGATCCCAGTTGTCAGGGAGTATTCCGATGTGTTTCAGGAGATACCGGGCCTAACCCCCAGTCGTGAGATAGACTTTGTCATAGACTTATTGCCAGATACGAGACCTATAGCACGCGCACCGTATCGTATGGCTCCGGCTGAGATGAGGGAGTTACGGGATCAGATTGAGCAGTTGTTGGGTCAAGGGTTTATTCGGAGGAGTACTTCACCGTGGGGTGCCCCTGTGTTGTTCGTGAAGAGGAGAGATGGTTCACTGAGATTGTGTGTGGACTACCCAGAGTTGAACAAGGTCACGCTACGGAATAAGTATCCGTTGCCTCGAATCGATGACCTATTCGACCAGTTGAGAGGATCTTCTTTCTTCTCGAAGATTGATTTATGATTGGGATACCATCAGTTACGTATCAGGGACGAGGATGTCTCGAGGACTGCGTTCCTATCGAGATATGGTTCTTACGAGTTTCGGGTTATGCCTTTTGGTTTGACCAATGCTCCAGCCATGTTTATGGACTTGATGAATAGGGTGTTAAGAGATTTCCTATATCAGTTTGTCATTGACTTCATTGATGATATTCTGGTTTACTCCCAGACAGAGGAGGAGCACACCGAGCATTTGAGGCAAGTTTTGCAGACACTACGTCAAAACGAGCTGTATGCAAAGTATGAGAAGTGCGGGTTTTGGCTGAAGGAGGTCCAGTTTTTGGGACACATTATCTCCGACCAGGGGATATCTGTTGATCCAGGGAAGGTATCCGCGGTTAGGGAGTCGGGACAACCCACGACACCAACGGAGATCCATAGTTTCTTGGGTCTAGCAGGATACTACAGGAGGTTCATTCGGGGATTTTCAAAGATAGCAGGTCCTTTGACACATCTGACTCGTAAAGGTGTGCCGTTCATCTGGAGTGATGCGTGTCAATTGGCATTTGATGAGTTGAAGGATAAGTTGACCTCAGCACCTCTGTTAGCATTGCCGAGACCGGGATTTGAGTATCTAGTCTACACCGATGCGTCCTTACAAGGACTAGGAGGTGTATTGCAGCAGGAGAGTCAAGCCATAGCTTATGCTTCCCGTAAGCTAAAGCCTCACTAGAAGAATTACCCCACTCATGACTTGGAGTTGGCGGCAGTTGTATTTTCCCTTCGGATATGGAGACATTACCTTTTGGGGGAGAAGTTTCGATTGTTCACAGACCACAAGTCCTTACAGTACCTATTCACGCAGAAGGAGTTGAATATGCGTCAACGGAGGTATCTTGAATTCGTGAAAGATTATCAGTTTGATATCCAATACCACTCGGGGAAGGCTAACGTGGTAGCAGATGCGTTGAGCCGCAGACCTGTTGATGATGTGGCAGGGGTGTGGAAGGCAAAGTGGAAAGAATTGGGACACGAGGATCCAGTGGCCAGATCATTCATGTCTGTGATGACCGTTACACCGCAGATTGTCACGAAGATAGTAAGGGCACAGGCAAATGACTCGTTCTGTCAGGAGCAGATAGTTAGGTTATTAGCAGAGGGAGCCGAGTCCTATACCGTTAGCTCAAACGGGGGATTACGCTTCAATGGGAGATTGGTAGTTCCGAAAGGGGAGGAATTGCGACACGAGGTGATGGCAGAGTCGCACGGCTCACGGTTTGCGGTACATCCCGGTGGGGACAAAATGTACCAAGACATGAGACGACAGTATTGGTGGAGCGGGATAAAGAGAGATATTGCCGTGTTTGTTTCTAAATGCACCACTTGTCAACTAGTAAAAGTGGATCATCGGAGACCGTCAGGGCTACTACAACCATTGGAGGTCCCGATGTGGATGTGGGAGAGCATATCCATGGACTTTATCAAGGGATTGCCTACGTCACAGAGAGGTCACGACTCCATTTGGGTAATTGTGGACAGGTTGACCAAAGTTGCTCATTTTCTACCCGTAAGGACAAACTACACTACGGGACAGTATGCCCAGCTCTTTATTTCGAAGATCGTGAGACTTCACGGTGTGCCCCTAAATATCGTGTCTGACCGAGACAAGATATTTGTCTCACGATTTTAGGAGAGTTTTCAGGAGGCCATGGGCACGGAATTGCGGTTGAGTACGGCGTATCACCCGCAAACCGATGGGCAGAACGAGAGTACAAACTAGATGTTGGAGGACATGCTACGTATGTGCATCATTGATTTCGGGGGTGGATGGGAGCAGTATCTTCCACTGGTGGAGTTTGCTTACAATAACTCCTACCAGTTCACCGTTGGCATGGCTTCATTTGAGGCGTTGTACGGTAGACCTTGTCGTTCCCTAGCATGTTGGTTGGAGGTGGGGGACAACAAACTACTTGGGCCGGAAGTAATTCAGGATACTTCGGCGAGAATGGAATTGATTCGGACTCGCATTCGGGTAGCTCAGTATCGAAAGAAGAGCTATGCTGATGCGAAGAGGTTCTTCAGAGAGTTCCAAGTGGGGGACCAGGTTTTGCTCAGAGTATCTCCTATGAAGGGGATTATGCGTTTCGGGAAGAAGGGGAAGTTGGCACCGAGATATGTGGGACCATTCCCTATTATTGAGCGGATTGGACCGGTTGCGTATAGGCTTGGAATACCGGAGCATTTGCATCAGATTCACGATGTATTTCATATTTCCTCACTAGGGAAATATCTTAGAGACGATTTGGCTCATTCTCACATTACTTTGGAGGACATCGATCTCCAACCTGATAGCTCCTACGAGGAGGGGCCGATTGCTATTTTGGACCGAAGTGAGCGGAAACTGCGGTCAAAGATAGTTCCGTTAGTGCGTGTTCAGTGGCGACATCATAATGTCAGCGAGTCCACATGGGAGCGCGAGGATGAGATGCGTGAACATTATCCAGAGTTGTTCTTACCATGTACTTTCTAGTTCCGAATTTGGGGACGAAATTCAGTTATTAGGGGGGAAGTATGTAATACCCCGTATTTTTGTGATATTTATTTATGGGATTAATTGAATTAAATGCGTATTAATTGGAAATTAATCCGGATTAAAATACTAACGATATGCGAGTTGTTATTTTATTATAATGTTCATATATGATTATATATGAATACTGAATTATGAAATTGGTCGTGAGATTGAAATACGGCAATTTGAAAATTTTGTTGAGACGCGTGTGACAGTCGCGTCCGGAATATATTTATTTTAAATAAAAAGGTGAATTTTATTTCTATTAACCGTATGGTCGTTTTGAGTGCGCCAACGCATCCGGAAGGGTCGAGATAGTCAGAAAACACTAGCCGGGGGTTTGGTTTGGGTCCCGGGGCATTTTTAGGCCATACCGGCAACGTATAAGGGTAGTTTGGTAATTTTGGATTTTTGGGAATTAAAACCTACGAAAATTGGGAATTAAAAAGCTGACTTGGTAATTGCCCACTAAACCCACTAACCACATCTTATGACTTATTGGGCTACGGGGGTTATTAGAATTAACCCCAAAAGTTCCTAAGAAAAACCCTAGCCTCCATTGCCACCATTAGAGAAGAGCTTGTAGAGGGAGAGAGAAGAGAGGAGAATTCTGCAGAGAGAGAGAGAGAGAAACTCATCAATTCGTCATCAAATTCATAGATACACATAAGGCAAGTGTTTTTATTTCATTATTTTGCAGAGAATGCTTCTTCCATTCGTAGGAAATTTAAATAAATTGTATTGTTCTTGGTGTATGATGAAAACCCATTTAATTGGATGTAGAGATTTAAGAATCTATTGAGGAAATTGCATGTAGAACGTTGATATGATGATTAGTCTGATGAAAGTACATCTTTTACATCATAAAAATGGATTTAGTTATGTCTATGAATGACTTGATTTTTCTAGGGTTCATGTTCTTGAGATTTGAAAAATAAATGTTGGAGATTTGATAATTTGATGTAGTTTAGGGTGATTTGAACCCATATAATTGTTGTGATACGGTTGAAACATGTTTAGGAAGGATTAGATACCTAGAAACATTGTTGGAATGACATTTAGGTGAGATTGGAGGTGAAGAGAAGTTGGAAAAATGAGTTAAGGAAAATCTGGGCTCGAATCTGGCCACTCGTTAGAAGACCTGCCCAGGTCGTTCGAAAAAGCTCGTTCGAACGATCTTCTAACGAGAGGGATGTTCATTCGATGACTTTCGTTCGAACGAGATCTCATTAGAAGACCCAGTTCGTTCGAACCAACTCTCGTTCGAACAGCCTCGTTCGAGCGAGACTTCTAACGAGTTGACAGTTTAGGCTTTTTAGCCTGTTTTGATTTCGCGTGTCCCGTAACCTTATTTAATGGTAGAGATAACCTTCCCTTGATGATAAATTGATATAGTAGGGACATTTGGGATATATAGAGGATTAAAACCTAGAAGTGTAGTTGAACCTAAGGGAAATTATGAAGTGGTACGTGAGTGTCTATTAAGATGCGAGAACTATTGACGGCCTAAATTACTATATTAATCGGGAACATACAAATTGTGTAGCATTATATGTCGGTACGAGAATGAGAAGTGTACCACCAATAATTATAGTGATTACTAAGATGTGTGCATACTTAGTACATGTATTGATTTTATGTGCATGACATACCTATCATACTAGCTATCACGGGAGGTTTGCGTTCGCTTAGGGCCCTCTAATCCTTGTGTTGCCCGAATTTAGACTGGTACCTCGATGAACATAGGTCAGAGAATGACTTATTGGGATGTTAATAAGCCTGCTAATCGTGGGAGCGCAGGTATGTGCGAGACCCATGTGATGTGACTGTGTTCGCCTCCATTATTTGTGATGTTGTTATCTGAGAACGATTCCTGAGAGATTCGGAATGCGTGATCCTTATGTACGTGATGTACCGGGATGGAGAGCAGAGTTTGTGTGCACCGCAGCTAGTCTCGGGGTGCTTGTTTTGTATATTTATGATGGGAATAATATACACTTAATTAATGGGAACTTTCGTGTTAATATTGTGAATATAATTATTGTATTGTTTTGAGAGAACATAACGAGTTAATTGATAGTGAATTGTATTACTAATTGAGAATCTGAGTTCAAGTAAAGCTCTCTATTTAATTGATAACGCTAGAATGCATTATGGGGATCGAGTAGTAAGGGGTAGAACTTATTACGTTTTGGTTAGATATATATGTCATTTAGATGGGTAAGGTACGTTAGGAGTGCACATGTAGTCGAGAGGTGAGAATTTCATGTGAGTGTACGTCCTAACATGTATTTTGCATTTAATGTTTTAATGTTATTAAAACACTTGCTGTTTTTAAAATGATTTCCACTTTCGGGCTCTGACCCATTTGCTTTCAAATCTATTTTGTAAAAAAAATATTTTTAGGTGCCCAGCCACAAGGACACCAAGTTTAGGATCCTCATTCAGGTGACAAGCTGTAGCTATTTGTGGAAGTTATAGGACATTTCTTGTAGACGCTTCATCTATCTTGACTCTATATTCCGCACTTATCAGGTGTAGGGCATGTCGCCCATTTCTTTTAGAGACTTTTCATTTATTTCAGTTATTCAGACTTCTGGCATATAATTAATTTAGGATTCAGACTTGTCATTTTATTTTTAGTCGTGGGATTGTTGTGAGGAGTTTTCTTCCGAACTTATTATTATTTGTTGAATACTTCATTACTTCGTTATGGTGAATGGATTATGTTGTTCTTCCATTATTCTTGTATTGCATGTTAATCAGATTTAATTAAAATTTGGCAACTTACTTTTTAAAGACTAGGTGGTTAGTAATTATTAAAATGTTTTCGAGAGTGATGCTATTAACTAAACCAACTTGACATTTTGTATTGATTTAATAAAAGAGTAGCTACCCGGTATTTAATTAGTCGGGGTGTCACAATTTCCAGCACTAAGTTCTGCAATTTCCAATGGGGTTTCCAGTTTATGTTAATAAGGTTCACCACATATAAAGAATCAGTCACAATTTGAATATCTTTGATATGATGATCAATGCACAATATCATGCCCATTCTGAGACCATATAATTCAGCATATGAATTCGAAACATTATCAGTAGAATGAGCATAAGCAAGAATAACATCACCCCTATCATTTCTCATAATGCCACTACAGCCACTAACTCCAGGGTTACCCTTAGAAGCCCCATCAATGTTGAGTTTGAAGATTTTTGAGGGGGGAAAGACCATTTAATAACCTTAAAATTAAGGATTTTTCTCCTTGTTTGAATGTGGAAAGTCTCTATAATACCTCCATCAAATTTCGGGGGGGCTATTGAAAGACAAGATTGAGAAGATATCTGATATTGAGGAAATTGAATGGGAGATGATTAAATGAGGATCCGTGAAAATATCCTCAAAAGTAGAGAGATTTATACTTCTCCATATTTCCCAGCAAACAATAACTGGAATACACTTGCAATGAAATCTATAATAATCTTTAATGCCTGATTTCATCCACTAGCTATGCAAAATAGAAGAAATAGAAGATACGTCCATCGAAATTCCCATTAAATCAGCAAAGAAAGTCCAGACTAGAAGGATGGACGGGTATTGAATGAATGAATGATTAATTGATTCTATATTCTTCTTGAAAGCTTTACATCTGGAACATAGTCTTATTCCCACCTCTCGGATACAATAGATACACAATTATTTAGCAGCCTCCAGATAAAGATAGAGCATTTTATAGGAATTTTTGAGTCCCATATCTGATCAAAGGCTCTGGAAGATGAAAAATGATCTTTGTAAATTGACTAAGAAGAAGAAAAGTTAAAATCCCCAGAACAGTGAGGTTTCCATATCCAAGAATCCGCTTCCTTGTCCATATTATCTAAGCAGACCTGTTTCACATCTCGGATTCTTTTCCAAGTTTGAGATCCACCTGTAGAAGAACCACTCCAATTCTTGTACTTATTTAACATGAATGATGATCACATAGATTGCTGAGTATATAGATTCTATAAAAGTTTCATAGTTGATGATTTAGAAATAACATTGAAATCTTTGAAACCCATGCCCCCTTCAATAGGATCTCTACATAGAAGCTGCCAATTTTTCCATTGAATTTTCCATCTTTGTTCAGCATTACCACCCTAAAAAAATTTGTTGAAGATGGTATGAATTCTCTGAATGATAGTTTTGGGAGGGGACAACGAAGCTAAAAGAAAAAGAGGAATAGAAGACAAAACATATTTTATAAGAATAAGTCTCCCTCCTGCAGATAAAAGTTTTGATTCCCACCCAGCTAGTTTAGATCTCAAAGAATTCATCAAACTATCATAGTATTTAATCTTATTTTACCACCATGAATCTTATTGCCCAAGCTTTCCACCATCTCTTTAGCAAGCAAAATGTTGTCTTGAATGGCTCTTCCTTGCATAAAACCACAATGGTTTGAGGAAATTATAGAAGGTAGCACTTTAGGCAATCTGTTGGACAACACCTTTGTAATAATCTTCATAGAATAATTGCATAGACTAATTGGTCTTAGATCTGCATAAGACATTGCGCATTTAATTTTTTCACTACTGAGGTACTACTCCAGCTTTAAGGAAGAGAGCAACCTGCAAAAAAAGATGAAATGGCATATAATAGGTGAGCTTTAATAATAGTCGAGCATTATTTGTAAAATGTACCACTAAAACCATATAGCCCATGGGCTGCATCATTATTAAGCTCTGTTATAGCATTAAAAACCTCCATTTCAGAAGGGAAATCCTCTAGAGAAGCATTCATCTCATCAGATATCATAGATGGAATAATATCAGAAATATCCTCTAGGACATTAGTTTGATCAGGGGACCATAAGTCCTTAAAGTAATCAAGGATATGGTTCATCAAAATAGGAGGATCCTCCATTTGATTGCCATCCTTATCTTTAAGAGAGTGAATGAACAGTTTCTTATGTTTGGCCTTCACAGAAGCATTAAAAAAATTTGAATTACTATCTCCCAATTGAAGCCATCTAATAGCAGACTTCTGCCTCCAGTATTCCTGTTTTGTTCTCATAGCTTCCAAAAGTTGAGCTTGAGCTTTATTCAAAAATTCCCTGTTGATATCTTGGTTGTCCAACACATAGTTAATTTCCAACTGGGCCATAGCATCCTCCAAATTTCACAATTTTTGAAAAATATCTTTAAACTGCTCTTTGTTACAGCTCTTTAGGACCTGCTTTAATCTCTTCAGCTTCTTATAAAAAAAAATCAATTCACTACCATGAGCTTTTTCTTCCTAAGACTACTTAACAATAGTAAGAAAAGAGGGGTGAGAGCACCACATTCTTTGGAATTTCAAAGGTTTAGGGCAGTCTTCAAATATAGTTTTAACTGACAGTAAATGAGGGGCATGGTCCGAAGTTGATTTATTAAGATGTTGAATTCTAGAGTTAGGATAATTGTCTTCCCAAGTTGAATTAAAAGGCACCTATCCAATCTAGCCATGATTAGATATTCTTCCCTCCTTTTGTTACACCAGGTATACCTAGAAACAAAATACCCCGAGTCTCTTAATCCACAGTCTTGAATTTCTTGATTAAAGTCCTCTATCGCTAGATGGTTGATATCATTTCCTCCCACTTTTTCAGTCTGAGAAGACACTACATTGAAATCACCAATCACTACATGATGAACTTCTTCAGCTGCCTTTGAAACATCCACAAGATGATCCCATAAATCTCTTCTCTCTTCAATAGTACACTTAGCATAGATGATGGAAAGAATAATTGGATATTTTAACGCATGATGCTCTATTTGAATGGTAATATGCTGGTGGTGGTCCTCAATTACCTTTATAAAGATGTTGAACCTCTAAAAAAACCAAATTTTACCACTGATGTTACTTCCACCTCCTTCAAAACCCCATTTTAACTTAAACTTATCAATTTGGTGAGACTCAACTTTAGACTCTAGCAGAGCCAAAAAAGGAATTTTCAGCATTTTCATTAGAAGTTTAATTCTTCTACTGGAGGAATTTTTTGCAGCCCCTCTGATATTCCAAACAATGATGCTAATCATTTAGGAATATAGAGGTTAGAGTGTTTGATACCTTTGGTTCTAGAACGAGTTAATCTCCTAAAGAGAGGATCTGACATCTTCATTTTCTTGACATGAGTGAGATGATCAGGACTGCAGCTTGATATATTGTCTTCCACCTGCTATATTCCTTTAAGTTTCTTTAATTTCCTATCAAACATTCTAGCCATTTGGTGTAGATCTTCCCCAGGCACCTATTTTTAAAATATCCCTTCTTCGTTATCTGAGATTTATAAAGACAGTGAATCTTTATTGATCTCGTAATCTTGTAAGACAGTAGCTCTTGGTGACGAAGAGCATTTATCCACCAAAGAGAATTCATCTACATTTAAACTGACACTATGGATTTTGTGAATGTGATATTGGGTCTTTTCTTCAGCAATCTTGGGAATGTTTTGTGTGGGAGGAGTAATGATGGCCCTATTATCTCTGATTACCTCCTCAACCATATCAACTGCAGCCTCGAGACTTGCCTCAACTTGACCATTAACATGAGTTAAAGTATCTTCCACACTACTTTTTTCTATGCCTGCTTCCACCTCAGATATAATGTCCTTCCCTTCGTTACTCTGCTGAACCTGGGCAGTACTGACTTTGGTTAGCTCTTCACCTTATGCTGCAACAACTGCTTGCGTGGGAGTAGTTATGATGGGCCCATTATCTCTAATAGCTTCCTCAACCATATTAACTGTATCCTCGTGACTTGCCGCAACATGAGAAATAATATTTGTTAAATTATCTTCCACACTATCTTTTCATATGCCTACTTCCACTTCATATATAATGTCCTTCCCTTTATTACTCTGCTGAACCTGGACAGTACTGACTTTGTTTTTCTCTTTTGTTTTTGCTACAGCACCAGCTAAATCAGACTTCTCTACTTCCAAATTCATAATCTTTCCCTCCATTGCCTCTTCATCAGTTACTTTGTTTTCAGCTATTGCATTCTTGATCTGATAAACTTTCATTTGACTCAGATCTATATTCTTGAATGGATTAACTTCGTCTACTCCTCCTTGATATGATATATTGAACATACAGTTGTTTTCATCGTGGCCTTTCCTTAAACATCTACTGCAATACTTTGGCACATTTTTCACTAACACTTCTTTCCAAAAGCCACTATCTCCACACCCTATCCAAACTCTATTAGGAATCTTTAGAGTCAAATCCTCTTCAACATAAACACGAGCCATACTCGGTCTATTCATCTTTACTGTTGAAGAATCCAATTTAAGAGGTTTCCCAATCAACTGGGCAATGGAAAAGAGTGATGATTTAGAGAAAAAATGGATTGGAAGATTTGGGAAATAAACCCAAATAGGGGATATGATGCTCTCAATATCTGGCCTGAAATTGGTTTGAACACCCTCATGGGATATTTTCCTATAAACCAAGAGTCCCTCATCCACATTCTAGAATAATCATCTTCACCATTTAATCTAATCAATACATGTTTGTGATCAATTGAACAATTAGAAAATGATGTTTTAAGCGAGAAAGTTTGGAATACCTTACGTATTATCTTGTTTGAGGGTCGTCTATGCGAGAACTTACCTATTAGAGCATTTTTAAAAGGGATAGCCAGTGAATCAATGTCTTCTTTAGAGAAAAAAATGGCAGGTTCACCTTTGAAAGAATTTGGTGGTTTCAAAAGAAGCTCATGAGAATTTGAAGATGATTTTGCAACAACAGAGGTAAATGAATGGTTCGATACAGTTTTTGGGTCAGGTGGCTTGGGTTCCACGTGAGGGTTGGACGTTTGGGATTCCATGCAAACCCTAATATAGGGACCATTTCTAACATAGTTATATAATCAAATTTTCAAGAAAATTATCCATAAACAAATGTAATCTCCATAAATCATAGAACCATAGTTTTAATGTGCTTCATGCATAAACATTTATTTTTCAAAATTACTTTCACATTCATAATCATACATGCTCTGATTTTGAATTATCAACAAACATGGATTCACTCTACATGCAATCCTACACTAAATCATGAGTTATATTCATCTAGAGTCCAAGAACATCCTTTAAATCAAGAATTCAAAACCCTACACGACATGGGTTTTATAACATGCTTAAATAAATTGTAAGATAAACACTTTCCTTAGTCCAGTAAGTCTAATTTTTGTTAATTTATGATGGTGTTGATCTTCCCTTGCTCCGATCTCGATTTCAATGATGTCCTTGGTACAAACGGTGTGGGAAAGCATAGTCTCCTTCTCATCTTCCTCTCCTACGACATCCTCTCTCTCTCTCTCTAGAGTGTTCTAACACTAGCCTCCCACTCCAATGGGCTGATATACTTCTTAAATTTTCAGAGTTACATCTACAATAGACTCTTAATGTCCAAAACTCCTTTATTTGGTGTCGAGTTGGTCTAAAATCACCTCGAGACCCAAACAGTACACCTGGATATATTATTCTGACAATTTAGACACATTAGGAACCAAACATTACCTCAAAATCATCATCCGATTAACTTTTCAATAATTTCCCATCTTGACCTCATATATTCTACACTCGACTCCTGGTTAAGGTATAGCACTATCACTTACTACGACGAAAATAATTATTTAGTATTCACTTAGTAATTTATTCCATAAATATTAATCATCATCTCTCCAAATTAATATTTTAATCAAAACATAATAATTAATTCAACTAAATTACTACACACGTGAAATTCTAAAACTTATAGAGTTAATGAATTTCTAAATACCCAGAAATGCAGGGTGCTACATATTTCCACAAAATGTTTCCAATAAAATGAATGTAGATTTTGAGTATCTTGTTGTTCCTTATATTAATTGCACATATTCTAATCTAACAATTGATGAAAATCATCTAATAAATGAATAATTATTAAATGATCGCAAAATGAAAAAATTAAACAATGTAACCATGTTCAAACGAATGATGATGAAACAATTGTTATTAATTTCGATTCCAGTGGAAATACATGTGATATTATGATATGTTCCATCCGCAATGAGCATGGCCTATCATGATCGGAAGAACTCTTCAAACAATCCGTGTACATGGTTGCATGATCATATAATGAAATGATTATGGTCAAACTAGAGATCATACAGCATGAAATTCCTATTCATCTAGAAAGAAATCCTGTCAAGAAGATTTGAGAAAGATCTTAATTGAGTGGTACCTTAAAGTAAAAGATTAAGTGGTCAAAGAGTTGAACATGGGCTTCATCCATGTGGTCCTACATGGATCACTGACATAGTCCTTATGCCAAAATTGTAATACCCCATAAATTCAAGGACCTTTAATTAAATAAAATTTTGGGAGAAAAATAATTTTATTTTTTTGGAGGAATTTAATTTATGATTTGAGACATTTTTAAATTTGAGGAATTTATTAATTCAGAGAATTAAGGTTTAATTATTTGGACTAATTTGTGTCGCATTTTGTCAAAATTTTGGAGAATGTTATAAATTGATTCAAATGGAAAGTCGGAGTGCACAGTTGAGTCCGAATGGGTCGAAATAGTTGGAACTGAGTGGCCATAGGTATATATTGGGTTTTGGGAGTTAATTAGACATAATTGAGCACCAAATAAAGAGTTTGGACCTTTTTTAGGAGGCCCATAGGCCCAAAAACGGGATTAGAGTTTTTAACCCTAATTGTGTAAGGGTAAGGCAACTTAAAATCATTTTATAAGACTAAAGATTGAGAAGAGCTTAAGCGGATAGCCATTAGAAGAAAATTTGGGGATTTGGCGATATTGCTTTAACAACAAGAGGAGATCCTTGAATTCAATCCAACATCTTCGTCCAAAGGCTTTGATCTACAATTTGAGGCAAGTGGTTTAATTTTCAATTGTTAATTTGCATTTACCTATTCATATTAAAGGAGGTGGGAATCAATTAATATGTTAGGGTTTGTGTTCATGAGAAATTGGGGATTTCTTTGATTGAGAATTATAAATCTGTAGAGGTGTTAAGATTTGATTAATTGATGCCCTATTTGATGAAATTGTTTGGGTTAGATTGAATATGATATAAGTATGGATTTAGGATGAAATCTGGGAAATTTTGATGAAGAAATCTATACATAATGAAGGTTTTCAACATTTTAATGGTGGACTGGGTTTTCTGGACAGATTAGAGAAGGAGGTGATACTAGGGTCGTTCGAACGACCATGAGAGCCACTGTCGTTTAAACGAGTTGTTAAGCCTGTTAGTTATCTTGATTCCCCCGATTCAGACTTGTAATGTGTTTGGGATATACAATTTTATTTTAGTTAATTCTACAACTTTGGTTATGATGTAGGGTTTTAATTGGTGAATGTTTACCCTTGAATTAATTAGAGGATTGATGAATTTGAAGATTTAAAGTTCATGATTTAGTGAATTGCAACCTTGTTAATAAAGTGGGTCAACTTAATTGAATGAAATTAAATGATGGATTGAAATTATTGAATTTCAGGCCCAGAGAGAGAGAGAGAGAGTCCGGGTATGATTGGTTGGGTGACACCAAGATAATGAAATTTAATTAATGTGTAAATTAATTGAAATGATGTCGGACCATAGACCTTCATGTTTTAGGCTTGTATATATATATTGTACACCGGTAGCCTGGATTTCTACATATATATATACGGTGATGCGTAGTATATATATATATACTACTATATGCTCCTGCCTGAAGGCATAGAGAAAATTTTCCAAAATACGTAATTGCAAAAAAGAAAAAAGCTTCAAAGTAGGTAATCAAAGTAAACAATTGCAAATTAGCAAAAATTTCGTTCCCCGACAAAAAATAGTGCAATCTAATGTATTGAATGTGTAAAAAATTTGTGTTAATTTAACACAAATATAAAAATAATTTAGAAAATTTGGGAAAAATTTCCTTTATTTATAGGACTATCCACCCTATTAAGAAAAAAAAATAGTCCATAATACATATAGTAACAGTCCATCTTTGACCTCGCATAAACATCATAGACATCAAATAGAAATGTAAACATCGCACAAACAAAATGATTAATTCAACGCAATTCATGAAATATAAAATATTAATCAACACAATTCACATTGTATCTGAAATAAACAAAATGTAAATATTTAAAAAAAAATTACATAGTCTCCTTTGTTTATTGGACTATCCACCTTTTTTAAGGGACAACAGCACTTCTAACAATATTCAAAGAGCCCAAAAATAATTCACAAAAATAATAGTTCAAAGACTGAACTCAATTATCTGCTTGTTGAAAATGGTCCTACGGAAAGTGGGGTTATAAGTTATGGGCCTAAGTCCAAGGAAACTCCAAGCACTGATAATATTTGCATAGTCCACATCTCATGTTTCTACCCGGCATTGCCATGATGTGGCAGTTGTGGCATCTGCAAATATGTAAACTTAAAATGAAACAATGTTTTAATTCAAGGAAATACCTTATACTAAACTATTTAAGATTCAAACAATAAATTACTCACCCTTGAGTAGCTTCAGTACTTTCATTTATCAATCGAAGAAGCTCTTCATTATGCTCCTAGATTAGACTCTGAACCAGCAATAATTCCAAATTTCATTACAGCATTGAACGCAATGTTTGGAACATAAATGTGAATAATGAAAAAAATTCAATAAAACTTCTTATGATGAGTTATAGCATTTAAACTTTGATTAAAAACAAACACAAACCATTTAACAATTTCATCGCCTCTATGAAATGACACCATTCTAGAGCACTGGTGTGGACTCGAGACTCTGTATTGTTATTCAAAAATAGATGGTTGTCCAAATCGTTGGCTACCAATGTTCTAATTGCAGGGATGGTGGTGTGTTGTTACAGATGGACTCAAGAATCGGGTATGCAATCAAATACATATCCCCCTTGTTACTCCTCTGCTCAAATTGCCCCTATGATTTCCTACGCATCTTTCTCATAGTACTCTTAAATTTTGCACCAGAATTTGACGTTTCTTAAAACAAAAGAAGCATCAACCGCTTTTTAGGGGTTATAAATTTTTTGTGCCCCACATATGCTCGATAACCTTGCAAAATGCGACCCATGTCTCTACCGTGGGATGGTAGAAAAATATCGTTGGTCAGTAACACAACATAGTTAATGGTTCTTAAAAGCAAGTTCTCCCCAATTGTGATTAACTGGGATGGTAGAAAAACTACAAATGGATGAAGGTGGGGCGACTATTTCCTAAGCATCGAACAAAACTTAAATAATGAAATTAAATAGCAACAAAGAAGGGGAGAATTAAGAGTACCCTAAGAATCATAAACGAAAACGGAAACAACTAGGGAAAATAATTAAACATACCTCATTCAAAATTAGAGGACACAACCTCCGCAATAGGTGACTAACAAAAGTAGCATTGCAGGTTCCCGAAGTGCTTCACAAAGTGTGAAGTACAATTTGTAGTAGAGGATGTTTTGTAGAATTCAGTAAATTTCAAACATGATAAAAAAAACTACTTATCTTGGAGTATAATCCAGTGCCATCTTTCTTTAACTTGAATGTTAGATACATAATGTGTTTTGATTCATTAAAATATAACATAATTAAGAAACTGTCAAATGACACTTTCATGGTTTGGAACATGTGTTCAATAGAGTCCTTATTCTGCAGCAACATGTGTTTAATATAGCAACTGCCAACTGAAAATGATGAATAGAAATGACCCACGTGTAAATGACTCATGTATAAATGACCTACGTGTTGTGTACTTCCCAAAGGATGTTGATGAACACTCGTAGTGTCAACATGCTACCTGAATGATAAAATACAAAAATCATCAATATCCATTTCCAACATACGTAACATAATTGTAGATATTCTTTAAAACAAAGAGATAACTTTCAATATCAACCAAAGTTAACTTGATGGTGGGAACTGGGCATGAGAAGTTGTCCAATAAATGTTAGAAAGTATAAAGTTGCATGTATTATATGTCATTCTACAAACTGATGTAGTCATATATTCACATTATTCTAGCATATATAAGTAACTTCCTAAGAAATAATTAGGAAACCATATGACTAATATTAAAATTGAATCTAGTTATTCTAAATCACAACCTCAAAACACTAATTTGTATATAATATAGATATGCATTATCCTTCTCAACTTAAACTCAAATATATCATTAAGTGTTGACTTCACTACTGATTTCAATCACCAAAGTTCGTACAACGTTTTGAGAACAAAAGATAGAGCTTTGTTTTAAAGATAGCGCCCATCGTGGTTTTAAAGTAAAAAAAACTGATTTTATTAAGTCAGAAAACTAGGTTGTGTTTTAAATACCATCACATATAAATGTTGGGGGTGCAGGTAGAATACCACTCCACTATTTTAAATCCCATGTCATATCTCATGATCTTTCGGTAACCATAGAAGCAAATACGAAGGTCTATATTCCCTCAAAAAATAAATTCTGGATAATTAGAACTTAGCACCGCTCTGATCCTAACTTTTGAGTTAGAAGTTAGCCCAAGTCAGCAAGGAGCTGAGAAACATGTGATAGGGGAGTATAAAACTTTCTTCTTTGAGGTATAGAAACAAAAAAATGTATGCACCATTCAACTCTCACCAAAAAAATATACGCACCAAAAAAACATGTGACAGAACAACCAATTCAAATATTGCGTTCAATATACAAAAAAATTATCCCCCATTACATATAAATTTAGAATCGACGATGAATGAAGGAGTAATATAATAACATAAACCCATACCATGTTTTTGGTAAATCATTTTTCTAAAAACTACAAAATAATTATAAAAAAATCTAAATAAGAAAGATTGGAAATAAGCTTTATAAAAAAACTAAGGTACGGTCAAATAAAAATTAATATATACCATATGAATTTATAGATAAATTTAATAGAACTAAAATGAATAAGTAATATAAAATGTACCTTTCACAATGCTTGAAGGATAGTCGAAGTAAGTTTGACGTAAAGGTACATGGCTCGAGCGGCCTCATCAAGGGCATGATGCCTCAAAAAAACTATTACAAGCGCAATAACTACTGCATATAAAAGCCCTGTTGTCCACTTTGATCGTTCTTCATCATCTTTATTAGGACAAAAATGAAATAATTCCCCCAGTGTTGCTTCATTCGCAATGATGTTTTCCATAGGGGCCTTCGTTTGACAAATTTCCATGCGAAAAACGCATCATTTTCACTAAACATCTGATCATAGAATATCTCTAAATGCGTTGTCCAGTTCATAATTTTCTCTTCCCATGCCTTACAATTTTCACTACACGATCACATCCCACTAAAAGGTTCTTCTCTATTTTTCCTAGTTTCTTCATATCTTAGTTTTCTTCTCTGCCCCTCTTGGTTTATTCTTCTTTTACTTTTCTCACTTTGATCCCAAACTCTATGATCCTCTGCCCCATCCAATTTCGAGATGGATCCTGCTTTTTCTTCTTACCTATCATCGCTCTTAAAATATATATTATACACAACACAATAGATATTGGAGATCTACAAAAAAATACTGAGTTGTAAAGTTGACCCTATCGGGTTATGAACTCCATCTCGGTAGTTGAAAATAAAACTTGCAAAAAAAGCCCCACACAAAACACATTAGCCTGGAAATTGTACATAAAATACTCCATACACAAATCAAGGAACATAATAGAAAAATATGGCCATTGAACATTAAATCTAAAACATATTGGCATCTAATACTGCTAAGTGCTCAATATGTATCTTCTCTAGATGGAGAAATTCATCAGGTGGTGTTAGTCTTTACTTCCTTTAGATGGAGAAATTCACCACTTTTTTATACCAAGTTGCCCCATCTCTACATACATACTGGTGTGGTTACAATGGAACTAATCTGCAATGATAGTAACCAAAATTTCATTAAAGTGGTCTGCGGTTACAATAATGCTCCGGTGCATCAAACGCACAATATATGTGATGGATACTCAGGGGAATGTAATCAACTAACTTAAGAAAAAAATTGTCACATAAGAGTGTCCCATCACGGTCAAATACCATTATATTACAATCACATCATGGTCAAATACAATTACATTATGGTCCCATCGCGGTCACAAAACAATCGAATACAATTACATTATAGTCATAACAATTTGGTTTTTAGCCAAATAATAAATAATAGATGTTAAAAACTTTTAATGATGCATTCAGCACCTAATAAAATGATGGGAAAAAACAAATTATAGTGTAGAAAATTTACGCGTGTGAGTAAAAGAACATGCATCTTCACACCATGTGCTTGTGACAACATTTGATGAAAACGATCAATGGCGATGACAAAGTTCGTTTCGTGATTCATCTAGCAAAAGAGAGAAAAGGGGAAAAACATGCATGTATAGATCGCGAAATGTAGGAATCCAAGTTAAAATTCGACTGTGAGATGCAAATATAAACAAAACCTTTATTACATGAAAAAAATAATTATGAAAAAGGTAAATGCTCAACAAAACCATATTTTGTGATTCATTACTCTTAGATCTATTTAGTAGTAAGATGTATGAAAAGCCAAGGCCCAAAACATGAAAAAAAATATGAGCATCCTAAATGAAAACAAACACCTTAAGAATATTCCGAATAAAATGAATACACATTTATATGTAAGCTTCGTTCAAAGAATTGTTCGGTAATCCCCCTATTCAAAGATTTATTTACTCATTTATATGTAAGCAATATAATCCACCTATTCAAAGCTTCCACTGCACATATAACAATGTTTTTTCAGTTGTTCCATGCCGAAAACTCATCTAAACAACTATGATGATTAGTTTATTAATGGCATGCCTCAAAACAACTAAAATTCCCCGTGTCAAGTCAGACTATGCAAACCGGGTATGCTATCAAACCTATTCAAACTAAAAAAATAGTAAAATACTTGACTATTGGTATCAAAACTCAAATTTCTAGTACATGAGCATGTCATGTTTTTTCTCAATTTTGTTTCTCGTAGCATGATATCTAGTCTGTAGTATCTGAGTCAATGCAACCAAAACCATAAAAGGGTAAGTAGAATGTAAGAGAGAGTGACTTACATATCAATGGAGAAATAAATAGATAATATCATATTCACAAATAATTAGAGAATAAGAATTCAGCCGACTCGGTGTCAGGTGTCCTAAAACACAAAGGAGAACCCCTAAAACACAAAATGCAAAATACCTATGGGTGACACCGTTGAAGGTGAGAGTAAAACACAATATGTAAAATCCTTATCATGTATAATGAGAAAAGAAAAGTAGCAATCTGAAATAGAGGGAGGGGGAGAGGCCTACATAAAAAATCATACCTGCATAAAAATTCTTACTGTTCATTACCTTGGCCTTAACATTTTATGACAATTACAATATGTTTCCATGTTAGACCTGCATAAAAAATTGAAATCAAGTCCAAAATTGTAATATTGAAGTATTGAACATACTCCGTAGGAAAATGGAAAAATTATATTGTCACACCCTGCCTAATTCTGGCATCGGCCGCCACCAAAACTAAGACGGGCGTGAACTAAATAAATACCATTCTTAGCATGAGACATATATGAGACATAAATAAATCAGTCCATAAGATAAATAAATTGTCAATCTCAAATGATCACAAATAACTAAGCGATAAAAGATCCATCACATGCTAACTCCAAAAATCCAATCTCCAATAATGATTAAATAAAATCTTAAATAATCCCAAAATAAATCCTCTAAACAACTTTGGAACCGAATGGCCTAATAAAACTCAAATGAAGTCTCATAATACGACTGGAAAAGAAAGTCTAACTAAACTATGCCATAAAGTAAATAACTCCAGCTGCACCTCCAATGATAACTCCGATAAACTTATACAGCTTCTCCAAATTCTAATCCTGAAAAAGATTTATCAACGCATGGGTCAGAGCCAAAGCCCCGAGCAAGAATACACACTACTCCCCTCAAATAGGATCCTTGAATCCAGAAAGTAGCATTATACGCAATAAATATCACAATAGAATATTTTAAATTAAACGGGATAATTAAACGCGATGGATATAAATCACTAACTACCCGCATAAATCCCTATTTATAAAGGCACACCAATATGATTTTAATTTCCCAAGTCCCACGATGTTAATTTCATTAAATTAACCAGCTTTTATTATATCCTCATTTTGTTATGGCGGTCCTCCCGCCTCGGGTGATTTCTCCACCAAAAATACACATCCCCTCGTCAAAACGCCGGTTGACCCGTTTAAACTGTCGGTCCTCGCTGATTGACGAGGTTCCACACACGACATGACATAAAATGACAGCTGGGCCATTTATACTGTCAACCCTCGCTGATTATGTCGCCAATATATTTTAATACCCGTCTTATTATCTTAGGTATTAGTTCTCAATTTCTCAATTCACAATTTATAATTTACCCCACCCTTTTATCGATGTGAGATCCTCAAAATACCCCTTAGTCACATACCTAAGGGTTCCCAAGTCATCAATACGTCCTAACTTATGTGTAGGAGGATTTTCTAACATAAATCATAACCTAGTCTCATACTTAGGCAAGTATAACGACGATAAAGTAATAAAAATCAGCCCACCCTCATGGTGATAAAAACGCAATAATCTTCCCTCACTAGTCCCATTCCCAGAAGGCATTATAAAATATAGGGGGAGCAAAAAAAAATACCCCATAACCCATCATCAGAAGGAAATATAATAATACCAAAAACCCACACAACCACGCATGATTAGTCAACGTATAAAACTACGCATGATAGTCCAATTTAATTAAATCTTCAATTTAATTATCACAACGTCAACAATACCCAAATGATCTCAATTAGTTATTTTAAATTAAATATACCAATTCTTCATCATATATACATCAAAAACCAAATTTCATAATCTCTACATGTATTACATGAGTTATACGCACCCAAAAATTATTTATTTTAAAACTAGGGTTTTTCTATATGCAACCTACACCAATAAAACCCAAAATCACTCATCAATCCTAAGTACCCAAAGGGTTATGAATATTATTCAGATTAAAAGATTTTATAAAAACAGCCCCATAATTAGTATTCACTTTTTCTAATTAAGTTATTAATTATTTTTAAGAAAACATGTAATTAACTGTTTAGGCGACACTTAAAACGCATAATACTAAAGGAAAAGAATAGAGTATTCATGCCTGAATAAAAGTTGATTTAGAAATCTGATCTTGAATGTGTATTCCTCCCAAAAATTTGACAAAGATTCGTTCTTGACGCGTCTTGAGAAAATCCGGTTAATCTTGACAAAACCTGAGTTGAAAGTTATGTAGAATGGGGCTAGGGTTTTGAGGTTGAAGAAGATGAAGAAGATGAGAGGATTCTGATTTTTGAGAAGGCTAAAATGTGTTTTAAAAGATCTAAACTCGTCACTTTATGTTTATATACCAAAAAGAATTAGAGTCCTAATCATATACAAATACTTAAAAAAATCATTACGGACGATCGGACCATTAGAATCGCTTGACATTTTAGTATGTTGTAGTGAACGGCGAGACAGGACTGCTGAAAAAAATTCAGCTTGATCGGACGGTCGGATTTCTAAAAATATTATTTTTACAAGAAAGTTTTATGCTTTGAGGACTCTTATAGAGTTTTATATTTTGAGGACTCTTCTAAATAATAAAAATTCAATTAAAACTCCATTTTAATTTCGATTCCAATTCCGTTTGAAAATTTATTTTTCAAATATAAAAACCAACACTTTAAATCATAAAATTTATAAAATCCAAAATTTCATTTTTCTCTGATTTTTGAAATTAATTTAAAAATTCCCATTTAAAAACTCGGGTTGTTACATACTTCCCCACTAGCAAAGAATTTCATCCTCCAAATTAGACGAAACATACACATCGACACGTAAATCTCGTAAAAAGAAAATATGGATCGTATATGCCTACCCATAAAATGCCATAATTGGGCGCCTATACTCCCAATCCTACGTGTACCTACCCCACGAACAACAAAATAATATATATATTTACTATATGCATATGCATAACTATGAAAATAACGGCGTACCACACGCTCTCACAAATCCCCCACTCGATCCTATATCCGAAAGTCATCAAAATTCTAACTTCCTCAAATTAAATCTCAACATCAAAAATCGTTACATACGGTACCTAACATCTGTACTAAAAGCTCCAAAATAATTATCGTCTCCAAAATCCATTCTTAGGATCCCCACATCAAGCTTACTAATTCTAAACTCAAGGTCTACAACGTCCTTAACTCAAAACTTCACATCTCCAAGAAACACATCTAACACGTATGCTAGACTCTCTACCTTAAGAAGTACGAATCAACAAAGGGAATCAAAGATCGGCAACGTAGAAGCTAAACAGACTCATAACCTGTGAGACCTAAGACCACGCTGTAATACCATCTGTCACACCCCGCCTAATTCTGGCATCGGCCGCTAACAAAACAAAGCCGGGCGTAAACTAAATAAATACCATTCTTAGCATGAGACAGATATGAGACATAAATAAATCAGTCCATAAGATAAATAATTGGTCAATCTCAAATGATCACAAATAACTAAGCGATAAAAGATCCATCACATGCTAACTCCAAAAATCCAATCTCCAATAATGATTAAATAAAATCTTAAATAATCCCAAAATAAATCCTCTAAACAACTTTGGAACCGAATGGCACAATAAAACTTAAATGAAGTCTCATAATACGACTGGAAAAGAAAGTCTAACTAAACTATGCCATAAAGTAAATAACTCCAGCTGCACCTCCAATGATAACTCCGATAAACTTATACAGCTTCTCCAAATTCTAATCCTGAAAAAGATTTATCAACGCATGGGTTAGAGCCGAAGCCCCAAGCAAGAATACACACTACTCCCCTCAAATAGAATCCTTGAATCCAGACAGTAGCATTATACGCAATAAATAGCACAATAGAATATTTTAAACTAAACGGGATAATTAAACGCGATAGATATAAATCACTAACTACCCGCTTAAATCCCCATAAATAAAGGCACACCAATATGACTTTAATTTCCCAAGTCCCACGATGTTAATTTCATTAAATTAACCAGCTTTTATTATATCCTCATTTTGTTATGGCGGTCCTCCCGCCTCGGGTGATTTCTCCACCAAAAATACACATCCCCTCGTCAATACGCCGACTGGCCCGTTTAAACTGTCGGCCCTCGCTGATTGACGAGGTTTCACACACGACACGACATAAAACGTCGGCTGGCCCGTTTAAACTACCGGCCCTCTCTGATTATGTCGCCAATATATTTTAATACCCGTCTTATTATCTTAGGTATTAGTTCTCAATTTCTCAATTCACAATTTATAATTTACCCCACCCTTTTATCGGTGTGAGATCCTCAAAATACCCCTTAGTCCCATACCTAAGGATACCTATGTCATCAATACGTCCTAACTTATGTATAGGAGGATTTTCTAACATAAATCATAACCTAGTCTCATACTTAGACAAGTGTAACGACGATAAAGTAATAAAAATCAGCCCGCCCTCAAGGTGATAAAAACGCAATAATCTTCCCTCACTAGTCCCATTCTTAGAAGGCATTCTAAAATATAGGGGGAGCAAAAAAAATACCCAACAACCCATCGTCACAAGGAAATATAATAATACCAAAAATCCACCCAACCACGCATGATTAATCAACGTATAAAACTACGCATGATAGTCCAATTCCATTAAATCTTTAATTTAATTATCACAACGTCAACAATACCCAAATAATCTCATTTAATTATTTTAAATTAAATATACCTATTTTTCATCATATATACATCAAAAACTAAATTTCATTATCTCTACATGCATTACATGAGTTATACGCACCCAAAAATTATTTATTTTAAAACTAGGGTTTTTCTATATGCAACCTACACCAATAAAACCCAAAATCACTCATCAATCCTAAGTACCCAAAGGGTTATGAATATTATTTAGATTAAAAGATTTTATAAAAACAACACCATAAATAGTATTCACTTTTTCTAATTAAGTTACTAATTATTTTTAATAAAACATGTAATTAAGTGTTTAGGCGACACTTAAAACGCATAATACTAAAGGAAAAGAATAGAGTATTCATGCCTGAATAAAAGTTGGTTTAGAAATCTGATCTTAAATGTGTATTCCTCTAAAAAATTTGTCAAAGATTCGTTCTTGACGCGTCTTGAGAAAATCCGGTTAATCTTGACAAAACTTGAGTTGAAAGTTATGTAGAATGGGGCTAGGGTTTTGAGGTTGAAGAAGATGAAGAAGATGAGAGGATTCTGATTTTTGAGAAGGATAAAATGTGTTTTAAAAGATCTAAACTCATCACTTTATGTTTATATACCAAAAAGAATTAGAGTCCTAATCAAATAGAAATACTTCAAAAAATCATTACGGACGATCGGACCATTAGAATCGCTTGCATTTATAAAATGTTGTAGCGAACGGCGAGACAGGACTGCTGACAAAAATTCAGCTTGATCGGACGGTCGGATTTCTAAAAATATTATTTTTACAAGAAAGTTTTATGCTTTGAGGACTCTTAGAGAGTTTTATATTTTGAGGATTCTTCTAAATAATAAAAATTCAATTAAAACTCCATTTTAATTTCGATTCCAATTCCGTTTGAAAATTTATTTTTCAAATATAAAAACCAACACTTTAAATTATAAAATTTATAAAATCCAAAATTTCATTTTTCTCTGATTTTTAAAATTAATTTAAAAATTCCCATTTAAAAACTCGGGTTGTTACATATACTATATTTATAACAAAAAAATCTTACAGTTCCTGTTCTTTAGTGGGTAGCACTGCCACATAGGCAGCGTCAGCGTCTATGTTTTATGCAACACCACTTTAGTGCCCCCCGAAATTCAACTTCCAAATTCTTTGCTCATATTTTTTCCATTTTCCTATAGAGCATGTTCAATACTTTATTTGCTTTGTTTTAAATATGTTATCAAGAGAACCTATTTTTCTCTTTATTTCATTTTTTCCAAGTAAATTATTTTCAAATAAATCGCTTTCCCAAGTAAAATAATTTATTCTATGTCTTTATAATCAAACGCAGCCTATCTCATCCGGTATCTAAGTAAATTTTTTGGAATTGCAGATTCCAAATAAAATTTGTAAAGGGAAACCTCATAGGATACCTATATTTTTCGGTGCATATTAGATATATTGTAGCAACGATGGTAATGATAAGTAATGGTATTAATCGATATTTATAACCACGGCCAGATTGAACAAAGATATGAAAAACACTAAAAAAAAACACATATTGTATCATTTGAAACTATCAAAACTCTTAAGAGTGGGAGACCGAGAGGCAATATAACAAAATAGGAGAGCGAAAGAAGAGTTTTTGTTGATTTTGTTGTCATTCGCACTGGGAGTACATACAGTTATGCATCCCATGTAGTGTGAACGATATTAACAAATGGTAGCTCTTCGAAAACCAAAAAATATGTCAATTTCACATATATTTAGATGAAATTTAATGAAAAATAATAAAATAGAAAAACAGAAAATATTCCATGCTTAGTAGTAATTTAGAACCTTCATTATGATCTTCATCCAAGTCAAATAACCTACAACACTAACAATTACAATCATATTCACATTTTTTTAATCTCGGGCGTACCACAAACACGGCAAAGAATGAGAACAACTCATTTATGAAACATACTTTTAAAACAGAGGAAAACCCCCTGCCTATTATCTCAATAGTGACCTGAACATACAAAAAAATAGGCAGGTAAAAAATCCCTGCTTATTTTCCGATCAGGAAGGATTTAGAGGGAAAAAACCCCTACTAATAAATGGTTGATACAATTGTTTAAAGGTGGCATATTCAAACTTGAAGATGTAATAACCCGTAATTTTTATGACTTTTAAACTGGGTTATATTTTAAATTAATGGATTAATTGGATTTTACTATAAATTAATTCATTTGGGTTTTATCCGTATGGTGGATATTAAAATGTATGATTCTGAATATTGCTTAAACATATTTAGGTAATATATGAATGTGATGATTATTGATATTGCCGTGAGTTATTAATTTAGTAATTTGAATTTTTAGTCGGACGCGGTATGGGACGTGTCGGAACTAATTTGTTAAATTAAAAAGGAAAATTATTCTACATCAACCTTATAGTAATTTTGAGTGCGTCGTCGCATCCGAAAGGGTTAAAATAGCCAGAAAAGTCTATTTGGATGTTGCTTTTGGGTCTCGGGTCATTTGAAAATGAAAAGACAACCCAAAAGGGAATTTTGGTCATTTTTACAAGAGGGTGAATAGTGATTTTGGATTTTTTCTTATTATAAATATTTGGAGATTAGTTGTACGTGGGTTCATTCATCTCTTCTACACAAAATTGAGAACACACCTTGTGAAAGAGAGTGAATGGTTGTTTGGGAAGAGAGAAGCTTGCTTGGGAAGGAAGAGAACCAAAGACCAAAGGTCACCACCACCAACCACCACCGGAAGTGGTCGGAGAAGGGGATAGAAACCTGTGATTTACAACCCAAAAGGATCAAACCTTCATTAGAGGCAAGTATTTGATGATTGTAATCTATGTTTGTATATTGTCCATGTTAGGATAGTTATAAAAAGATGAGATTTTTCATATTTGGAAGATAAAGATGGAGTTGTAAATGGATTTCTAGAAATATGGAAATATATAGGAATCAAACTCATGTTGTAGGTAGATAGTAATCCACTAAATAATCATAAATCTGTTGAAGAAATTCTGAGAATCAATGGTGTGTTCTTGAAGATATCATGTATATAATTTTCTGGATAAAGAGGATAAACATATGCTTTTAATTCAAACTCTTGATGATTATTGGATGTTTAGATCATTAGAAATCATTTACATATGTTGATATATCATGTATTAAGGTTTATAAGGAATTTGGGTAGTTAATATAGAGGTTTGAATGATCAAAATTGATGAAATCCGTAGTAGAAGAAATGCAGAAAAATGGGCTGGTATCTGGGCGATCGATCAATCGACCCTCTGCCTTTGATCCATCGACCTCCCCAAAATTCATGAAGTTTTTTTCTTTTTAATGCTTGTTCTTATCCCAAACCTTTTCTAAATCTTTGGTGATTATTAATTGGATATAATAGGACTTACGAAGGTTCAGTAAGCCCTTGTTAAGAATCGAATAAAATTGATTAGGATTTAATTGATTAGAATTATGTTAATTAAATTGGAAGAAATTTTGGTTCCTAGATTCATGAGTGGAATTCTAATTTGTTTTCATGAGGATTAAGGATAGATCCAGTAGGGGAGATTGAATATAACACATGGGAAGCCTTAGGCTTACAAGAGGGTTTAATCCTAGGCAATAGTGTTTATAAGAGATTTGAAACTATCGATTTTAACCTTAATTAAGGGAGAGTTTAAATCGTAGTAATTCAGAGATCAGATGTTATGGATCAGTCGGATATTAGTGATTTTTTATTGAATAAATATATTGAGGAAAACCTATTTAAGCCTTGGGTAATGAATGAGACTCTGGAATAATTATATTAAAGAAGTAAAGTCATGATATATTAATACGTAGGATTCAAAGAGATATAATGCTACGTATGGGGATTATCTTAGGGTAGTGGGATTACCTTATTGATATTATATCCATAGGTAGATGATAATACCTATTAGATTGATTGATGATTTATGTGTATGACATACCTAGCTTAGTTGCTATCGACGGGAGGTTTGCATGTGAGGGCATTCATATCCTCATGAATCCATGGGATTTTTTATTTGTCGCTCAAGAACATACGTCTATGAAAAACTTATCATTGAGTTGATAAGTCCGCTGACTATGGGAACGTAGGTATGTGAGTAGCCCGTGGTTATGAGAACTATGTTCGCCTCCAAATGTTTTTGTTGATGTTTGTGGTTCGAGGAATGCTTACCGAACCTTTAGTCCCCTATTCGGTGACCAACGATATTGGGACATGATAGCAGAGTAACGCATGCACCGCCGCTGTGTCTCGGGGTGCCGTATTATATATGCATATATATATAATGAATTAAATGAATGAATGTATATATGGTGGGTTGAACTATCTACTATGTGATAATTGTAGATACCGATGAATTGAGAAAAATAATTGAAATAAGTTAATTAATATTTATTGAAGATCTTAATTCATATTAATGAGAAACTATTCATGTTAGTGAGAAACGTATATGAATTATTATAGTACGTGTGGTATGGGACATACGGGGTTATGATATGGGATAGAAATCATATTATGAAAACAAGTGAGGAGGAACCATTAACTAGGAGGTTAATAGGAAACGTTAAGTGTGCACTCTAGCTGAGAGGTGAGAATATCAAGTGAGAGTCTGGATACTAACATGTACATGATAAATTATTTATTGCACTTGTTAAATACTTGCCATTTTCAAAATCATTTTCACATCGGGCTCTGACCCGTTTCCTTGCATATTCTCTTTTCTCTTGTACCTTCTATATCAGGTGTCCAGCAACAGGAACGCCAACCTTAGAGGATGATGATGAGCTGTGGAGATATGGAGTATTTCTTAGATGCCTATCTTCATTTGATTCAGATTATGTAGTGTTATTTTGATTAGGGAATGTCGCCCAAAAGGATTTCAGTTATCTCTTTCCTATCGGAGTCAAATACTCTAGTATTCGTGTCATTTTCATACATTTAATATTGTTGGAATTACTGTAATGGATTATAATTACGTGGGAATGTTTATTCCAATAGAATTTAAATTCTTTTCTGTTAGCGGTTCAGTTATTAGTGTTGTAGAATAATATGTGAAGTGTTATTCGTAAAACTAAAAAAAATGGATTTTGTTGAATTAAAATTTGGAATGTTTTTAACACCAGCTTAATTGGGTATTGGGTGATTTGTAAATGTTTTCGACTGTATGCTAAGAATGAGCCAACTGTATATTCTATTTTAATTTTGTATGGGACTGGCCACCCGGTATTTAATTAGACGGGGTGTACGGTTTACTATGTTTTTAGCTTAGCTTTTTTTGATGTAGAGCCCTATGAGTACGATTATTGCTTGTCTATTTACGCCTATGCTCTTCATCTATTCTGTTATATCAAATACTGATAGTATACTCTCGTTTCCGATGCCTCCTCGACGTGCACCTCAACCCGCCCCAGCTCAGGGTAGAATGACTGCGGCCGAAGTTTCTACAATTGTCGCTCAGGTAGTCAATGCATCTCTAGCTGCTATTCAGTCGGCTCCAGCACAGGCACCAGTTGTGCCACCCGTGCAAGGGCAAGTGTTTCATACTGCATGGGAAGGAGCGAGGGATGCCTTTCAAAAGGCACACCCACTTGAGTTTCAGGGAGGATCCGATGTCGTGACTGCTAGCCAATGGAAGAAAGATATCCAAAGGCACATGAGAATGCTCGAATGCACTGAGGTCCAACATCAAATACTATCCACATTCAAGCTAGTAGGGGCATCTTTGCAATGGTGAGAAGCTACGACCACTATCGAAGAGACAAACACAATGAATATCCAAGATTTTTTGATACGGTTTGATCGAAAGTACATTCCTTCCGCCATCCAGATAGAGATAAGGTGAAAATTACTTGAGTTGAAATAGGGAGAGAAATAGTGGCAGAATACGAGGAAGAATTTACGCGACTAACTAATTTGGTACTAGCATAGGTACCCACTGAGGAGAGGAGAATTCTAATGTTCACAGATGGGTTGAACTACAAGATTCTCCAGTATTTACTAGGAAATCTTTCATTATGAACGTATGCAGATGTTCTTAATGCTTCACTGCTAGGATAAACGCTTACATGCTTAGTGTGTCAAGCGGGGATTTGGGTCAAGCCTGCAAGGAAAGACTAATGGGGGCAGTTCTAGTGGGACTCAGCGTCAAGGCGAGCAGGATTCCCAGACAGGTGATTATGCTAAGCGTTTACGATTCGGAGATTCTCGAGTTGAGGATAGAGGTAATGGGCAAGGACAGCAGGGCCATCAGGGCCAAGGGAAAGGAGGTAATGGAAAGCAAGGTCGAGGTCAATAGGGACAAAATGGTGGAAAGTTTGCTGGAAAATGTTTCGTCTGCGACAAGTATGGACATAAACGAAAAGATTATCTTGATAAAGACAAATTCCCTCAGCAACAAAATGCTCGACAGGAGCCACAGATACGAGTGTTTCCACCAGCCGCTCTTCCAGCTCCAGCTCTGGTGTTAGCAATACCTCCCATTCCAGCAGTAACCATGCAACAGGGTCAGTACGGACGTGTATATAACGTCCATCAGGCAGTGATTCAACAACCACCACCTGCAAATGAGGGTACATTTTCTATCTAAGGAATTATGAGGCGCATGATTGTTTTTGTAAAAATTGATAATGCATGGGAAAAAGGGTTGCTAAACTTAGCATATACCACTGTTATTCACGTAGACTCACCGAGGGGTGTGGGACACCTATGTTTTTCATGTTATCATGTGGGTTTGATTTTTATCCCGGAATTACTTACTTTAGGCATGTCAGAACATGATGTGACTATCGACGTGGATTGACTTGTGGTATATGAGAGCGTATGAACTAATATAGCTAGCAGCTTGTCTTTAACAAGAAAATATATTACTAGACTTTTATTGAAATTGTTACGACCCGTAGATAGGTTATATACTATCGACTAAGGATCTTAGGAGTTCCAATGACCGACTACATTAGATAGTAGTGTATCGGGGGGATCCTTGTTTGGATTTTGCTTGCGAGACACCCCACGCATGAAACTAATAAACGTTGGGAGTCAAAATAAGTTAGGTCTTTAAGATATGAGTTTATAACCTTTGCGATAAAATAGAGTATTATGTGGGTAGCCATATCCATTTTATAATGAAAGTTGTACGATAGGGTGTATGGGCGCCCTGGATGGTTGGATTGTAGTAGTTTTCATAATTGTGATACAGTAAGTAGCTGTGACTTCAAGATTTATTTTTTTAATAAGTGAGGACCATTTTTCCCAAACTTTGTCTCGAGAATAGTATAGGTAAGATTGGGTAATGTATAAATTCGATTCAGTTGAAACTATATGGTGAGGCTTGGCGTATAACATCAATAGGGATTTTTTGATAATGTACTGTATGGGCAGTACGACATAGATTACTTGCGATGTGAGATTTATACTCAGAGTTGAACATACCAGTATGATTTACCTTTCTGAAATTCGGGATGAAATTCTGTTATAAGGGGGGAAGTATGTAATACCCCGAAATTTTTATGACTTTTAAAATGGGTTATATTTTAAATTAATGGATTAATTGGATTTTACTATAAATTAATTCATTTGGGTTTTAACCGTATGGTGGATATTAAAATGTATGATTCTGAATATTACTCAAAGATATTTAGGTAATATATGAATGTGATGATTATTGATAGTGTTGTGAGTTATTAATTCAGTAATTTGAATTTTTAGTCGGACGTGGTATGGGATGTGTCGAGTCTAATTTGTTAAATTAAAAAGGAAACTTATTCTACACCAACCTTATAGTCATTTTGAGTGCGTCATTGCATCTGAAAGGGTTGAAATAGTCAGAAAAGTCTATTTGGATGTTGGTTTTGGGTCTCGGGTCATTTGGAAATGAAAAGACAACCCAAAAGGGCATTTTGGTCATTTTTACAAGTGGGATGAATAGTGATTTCGGATTTTGTCTTATTATAAATATTTGGAGATTAGATGTACGTGGCTTCATTCATCTCTTCTACACAAAATTGAGAAGACACCTTGTGAGAGAGAGTGAAAGGTTGCTTGGGAAGAGAGAAGCTTGCTTGGGAAGGAGGAGAACCAAAGACCAAAGGCCACCACCACCAATAACCACCAAAAGTGGACGAAGAAGGGTAGAACCACCTGTGATTTATAACCCCAAAGGATCAGACCTTCATTAGATGCAAGTATTTGATGATTGTAATCTAAGTTTTTATACTGTCCATGTTAGGATAGTTATAAAAAGATGAGATTTTTCATGTTTGGAAGGTAAAGATGGAGTTGTAAATGGATTTCTGGAAATATGGAAATATGTAGGAATCAAACTCATGTTGTAGGTAGATAGTAATCCACGAAATAATCATAAATATGTTGAAGAAATTCTGAGAATCAATGGTGTGTTCTTGAAGATATAAACGTATGCTTTTAATTCAAACTCTTGATGATTCTAGGTTGTTTAAAGCATTAGAAATCATTTACATATGTTCCTATATCATGTAGTAAGGTTTATAAGGAATTTGGGTTATTAATATAAAGGTTTGAATGATCAAAAGTGATGAAACCCGTCATAGAAGAAATGCAGAAAACTGGGCTGGTATATGGGCGATCGATTGATCGACCCCCTGCCTTCGATCGATCGACCTCCCCAGAATTCATGAAGTTGTTTTTTTTAATGCTTGTTCTTATCCCAAACCTTTTCTAAATCTTTGTTGATTATTAATTGGATATAATGGGACTTAGGAAGGTTCCGTAAGCCCTAGTTAAGAATCAAATTAATTTGATTGGGATTTAATTGATTAGAATTATGTTAATTAAATCGGAAGAAATTTCGGTTGCTAGATTCATGAGTTGGATTATGATTTGTTTGCATGAGGATTAAGGATAGGTCCAGTAGGGGAGATTGAATATAAGACTGGGCAGCCTTAGGTTTACAAGAAGGTTTAATCCTAGGCAATAGAAGATGTGTTTATAAGAGATTTGAAACTATCGGTTTTAACCCTAATTAAGGGAGAGTTTAACTTGTAGTAATTCGAAGATATGATGTTGTGGACCAGTAGGATATTAGTTATTTCTTACTGAATAAATATAATGAGGAAAACCTATTTAAACCTTGGGTAATGAGTGAGATTCTGGACTAATTAAATTAAAGAAGTAAAGTCGTGATATTTTAATACATAGGATTCAAAGAGATGTAATGCTACGTATGGGGATTATCTTAGGGTAGTGGGATTACCTTGTTGATATTATATCCATAGGTAGATGATAATACCTATTTGATTGATTGATGAGTACGTGTATGACATACATAGATTACTTGCTATCAATGGGAGGTTTGCACGTGAGGGCAGTCATATCCTGATGAATCCATGGGATTTTTTATTTGTCGCTCAAGAACATAGGTATATGAAAGACTTATCGATGAATTAATAAGTCTGTTGACTATGGGAACGTAGGTATATGCGTGGCCCGTGGGTATGAGAACTATGTTCACCTCCAAATGTTTGTGTTGATGTTTGTGGTTCGAGGAATCCTTGCCGAAGCTTTAGTCCCCTATTTCGCGACCAGCGATATTGGGACGTGATAGCAGAGTAATGCATGAACCGCAACTATATCTCGAGGTGTCGTATTATGTATGTGTATATATATATATATATATATATATATATATATATATATATATATATATAATGAATTAAATGAATCAATGTATATATGGTGGGTAGAACAATCTACTATGTGATAATTGCAGATAACGGTGAATTGAGAAAAAGAATTGAAATACGTTAATGAATATTTATTGAAGGGCTTAATTCATATTAATGACAAACGATTCATGTTAATGAGAAATGTATACGAATGATTATATTACGTATGGTATGGGACATACGGGGTTATGATATGGGATAGAATCATATTATGGAAAGTAGTGAGGAGGAACCATTAACTAGGAGGTTAATAGGAAATGTTAAGTGTGCACTCTAGCTGAGAGGTGAGAATATCAAGTGAGAGTTTGGATACTAACATGTACATAATAAATGCTTCATTTCACTTGTTAAATACTTGCTGTTTTCAAAATCATTTTCATATCGGGCTCTCACCCGTTTCCTTGCATATTCTCTTTTCTATTGTACCTTCTATATCAGGTGTCCAGCAACAGGGACACCAACCTTAGAGGATTATTATGAGCTATGGAGCTATGGAGTATTTCTTAGACGCCTATCTTCATTTGATTCGCATTATGTAGTGTTCTTTTGTGTAGGGCATGCCGCCCAAAAGGATTTCAGTTATCTCTTTCCTATCGGAGTCAAAGACTCTAGTATTCGTGTCATTCTCATACATTTAATAATGTTTGGATTACTGTAATGGATTATAATTATGTGGGAATGTTTATTCCAATAGCATTTAAATTCTTTTGTGTTAGCGGTTCAGTTATTAGTGTTGTAGAATAATATGTGAAGTGTTATTCGTAAAACTAAAAAAAATGGATTTTGTTGAATTAAAATTTGGAAAGTTTTTAACACCAGCTTAATTGGGTATTAGGTGATTTGTAAATGTTGTCGACAGTGATGCTAAGAATGAGCCAAGTGTATATTCTGTTTTAATTTGGAATGGGATTAGACACCCGGTATTTTGTTAGGCAGAATGTTACAGGACATAAGTCCTAAAGCCTTATTTGAGATAATATTTACACAGGGTTAGAGCAATTAAAATACTAAAAAAAAATAAAGGAATATAAAACCATCAGTCAAAGGGGTGGGATACCAAGGTTGAATAAAATTTTATTGACAGGAACTCAACTTGATGCATACAGTGAAACTGAAACCATCAGTCAAATCCCAATAGATCCGTCAAATATTTTAAACTGTGTGGGATACCATGGTTGCATAAAGGTCTAAAATTTAAACACATAGCTATGCAGCGGAACACACAAATTTATGGTAAGTCTTAATAGATCCCTGATTTTATAAAACATCGGTCAAATTCCCAATACATCCCGCTTCTTCAGCTAAAAAATCTCAAATTGTAATATAGTATACTGGTTTAAAATAAAACACAAACATAGCGACATATTTTCTGAAACCGAGATGAAAGAAACTAAAATTGTACATGCAACCCACGCTTAATATAAAAACTCTATATTTCTTGAAAAGGAAACAAAAAAGAACAAACCGAAAAAATGTACGTTAACCATACCACGCATAAAACCAACAAAATTAAAGAAACTAAAGCATCAGAATCATGGGAGCCTTAATCAAATTGACAAAGAAATCTGAATAGTTTCCACTTAGAATCTGTCCTACTATAAATAGTTACAGAAATGTCAACATGTACATAAAGACAATAATAATAACAATAGCAACAACAACATGGACACTAAACTAATCAAAACATGGTATTTGGCTTCAGTGTGTTTGATTTTTAAATAAAAACTTATGTTCAAAGAATGAACTGAACTTAAAAATTATGTGCAAAGAACCAACCCTCTTCTTACTTTCGAAATCAGCAACATTTGGGAGGCTCGACCAAGAGGCAAAAGCATATATGGCCGCATACAGTTAGTGAACGCAGACTTCACTTCTCGCAAATAAGCATTTGAAGTTGTGGATTAAAATGCGGCACCGATGGCTTCCACTTCTTGCTTTTTTAAGGGCTGCTCCCAATTAGAAAATATTGGAGTTGCCATTTTTTCTTCAATAATTGGAGATCACATTGTTCTTTATTTCAACCCCACAAAATCCCCTCGGATAGAATCTTTAGCATCTGCAGAAACATGAGGCGTGGAAGGGAAGCTGAGGTCAATCAGATTAGATTTGCTAAGCAATAAATTATTAATAACAAATTATATAAACAATCATACACAAATAATATAAACTAATGAAATACGCAGAGGTTCATCAACTATGACATATATGCTGGATTCAATCTTTTAACAATTGATAAAAGAGTTTATCAAATCAATAATGTCAACTTGTGTATATCAGTAGGAAGACTTAAAAAATTGCTTATATCATCATCAATGTATATCAACAGGTAGATTTAAATATAGGATAGCATGTGAGATTTCAATAATTTAATACCCAATTAGTGTGTATATTAGCTCGGGATAAAAAAAAAAGCATACTTCCGGATCAAAAAACATCATACCAGATGTAGTATACCATGTTTACTGAAATATAATTGATGTTGATGTTGATAGAATATGCATAAAAATTATTGAGCAATATGTGTTCATATATAGATTAACAACCGATGAAATAATTTATCTAAATTTATTTCTAAACACAAATCAACTATTAAGATTCAAAAACTATAATATTGTGTTTGGATCATATGTAAAATAATATTGTGTTTGGATCATATGTAGAAGCTGATTTTGTGTTTGAATAATATTACATGTATTTTGGGTAAAATTTCTTATGAACCGGAGAAACAAAGTTTACACATCCAAAAACAATACACAGTAAACTCAAGTAAGTTTCTACGAACTTTATGAGGTTCTGTAGAAAAGTTTCTTGGAATATTTACAACATGTCATATTCTATAGAACTAACCGTCTCAGGAGTCTAAATTTCCTCTCCACAACCGGTAAGTTGTTGAATTTTAAAAGAAAAATACTCACTCTAGGTTTTCTACACCGGCTATTATCTGTCGTCGTAACTCTGTTTCTACGGTTCTTGATAAACTTAAGCTTGAGCGGATCCACCTTGTTTTAGCTTCACTATGGTTGCGAGAACTCGTTCAGCAGCTTCACGAATGGCTTTGTCGAGAGGCAGCACAGTCGAAGATGAGATGGGTCGAACATTCCGTAGTGCTTGAATCAGTGCATCATATATACCTGAAAACTGAATACTGAAAAATGACACCACCATGAGTAATTTGTTTGTTGTATCCGTGAATAAAAATAGTATCCTGAATGTGATGGAGGTAATGAGTAGTAATTACACAAATGAAAATTGAAAAACAACTATAGTCAGTAAAGAAAGAGAAATACTTATTCTTAAAATGAATGCATAGTTGCTAAGCACTGTAGAAATATATATATAATGAAACATAGTTGTTAAGAATTGAAGAAAAGGCCAGGAAGGCGAATACCATATCATATGCATAGCCAACACAAAAACCCCAGCATTAATTTAACAAACCAAAAACAAATAATTAGATCTCCAAAATAAAAACTCGAGAAAATGGAAAATCAAATATCCCTAATTTTCAAACCCACCGGGAGGATACTGTAAGAACACAATAATATATGAAATGCTAACAATCAATATATGAAATGACTACCAAAGGTCGTGGTTCAAGGACTTTTGAAACTACACCGAGTCAAGATTTGAGTGAAGCTTCAATAAGAAGGAAAGTAGATCTTGGTTAATAAAGATTATTGAGCAGTGATTAATGAATAATGATGCTTAACGAACAATGGTGTTTGAACAAATATGAATAGTTTTCAACCAAAATATTCAACCTAAAATTTTTCAAAATAAAAAACGAATGATGGTCTGATATCTTCATAAGAGTTTGCACCCAGAAGCTTCTGATGAACATACCAGATAAATAAGTAATTATAAAATACCTATTCACTGATATTTTATAGCACACGATATATATATATATATATATATATATATATATATATACATGCCATTTCACTACCATATTTATATATAATTAAAATTTAATCCCGACTATACCATGCCCAACATCCGTAGCACTAGCCTAAATTATACCCAAGTCTATAACCCAACTCTTAATTTAGTTAATCTCTCATTAATTAATGTATTAACTTGGTGTCACTCAACCATAGAACCCGGACTTACTCACTTAGCCGTACTTAATATTTGGAATTTCTTATCCAAAACTCCATTTTATATGTTTGGCACACCTATTAATTTATGATTTATAAATACCCATCTTCCAACCTTAATTACCCATATTTAACATTTCACTATTTGTCCCAAAGAAAATATTCACATAAATGAAATTAAGGGCACTGAACTGTAGCACCTCTCAAATAACAACCCTGACCAAATAGTAGAAGGGAGAAAAGTGGTCGGGTTTTGTCACTGTGACAACCCGCTCCAAATAATAACGGGTGGCCAGCCCTATACTACATAAATCAGGTATCTCAGATGGTACAGTCTCAACATCAACAACAAAACACCTTAATATAAGGCTAACTACCCGAAATCATAAAGTGCGAATCGTTAAAAATTTAAAACTTTTACAATAACATCAACAACAAAGCCAATATTGCACATAACCAACAACATACATCTAACTATGATGAGTGAAATGTGCATGCACCAAATATGAAAGAGTATAATACATTGTACAACAAAATCTCAACAAATGAAATACCCGAATATGCTGTCGGGCAAGAGACAATACAATTATCAGATAAATAAAATATGAAAGTGTTAATCAATAACACTTGAATACTAACTCAATACAACTGAATCCTAATCTAGATGTACAATAGATAGGAATCGACTAAAGCAAAGTGCCGCAACAGTCCGCTACTGCTACAAATCCACAAATCCTGAATGGAGGAATATCAAAGGCGTCCTTGCGGAGGAACACCTGAAGTAATACAATATATACAAGGAGGAGGAAAATATAAACGGGTCAGAGCCCGAGTTTGGAAAATATTTTATAGCAAGTGTATTAAAATGCATAATAATTATAAATGCATTATAACATGATTTAGCTGGAATCGAACACTCCATAAAAATTCAACTCACCTCTCATCTAAAGCGCGCTATAAGCGTATGCACGTGTCTTCGAAAGGATTTCCGATTCTAATTAGGTAAGAGGATTCTAACTTAAACCCAAATAAAGTATTTAAGCAAAATCATCTAACCTATTCCCAGTACATTCGTTCCCATAATTTATAAGTTGTATACATTAACTTTAATGTAATAGTTATAGTTATCTTTATAATGTTCATTTGTTGAACATATAAAGTTACATGATCCAATCATGTCCACATCATCACAATATCAACAATCTCATTTACTAGAATTTATTTTCTAGTGATGCCCATATAAGGAATGAAACCACATATATAATTATTATAGATGAGTTATTAGCATCAAGAGTTGAAGACTAAACTCCTCCCAATTCTCAACACGGTACTTTGTTTCATGTGTTGGACGTCTCGCCAAGGCGAAATCCAAACAAGGAACCCCCCCGTTACACTACTCCTGACCGTATCGATCCTCGGGGAACATTATGCCCTCAATGAAAGATGCATGTAACCCAAATGATTATTTTCCAATTTTAATTAATTAATATTCCCAATTCTCAACAGTACACGGCGTTTCATGCGTGGGACGTCTCGCTGAAGCGAAATCCAAACAAGGAATCCCCCCCCCCCCCCGTTTCACTACTCCTGGCACTGTCGATTTTCGGGATAGGTGGTATATATGTATATATAATGATGAGCAATAAGGACTAAACTTATCCCCAAGTTCCAACATTACACTGCGGTTCGTGCGTGGGACGTCTCGCCGAGGCAAAATCCAAACAAGGAACCCCCCCGATACACTAATCTTGGAAATGTAGGTAGTTGAGGTCCATTATGCCCTTGACATTCAAATACAACCACAAGCAATAATAACCATCCAACCGAGCTATAACTCGAAGGACGCAGGCTCACATGCTATGATCTTCCAGCAGCCCATATACGTAGCAAGCTGGGGCTACCTGATGGGGTTCAACGACACCCACCTCGTGATCTACTCACGCAGACAACGTCCTGTAAGAGGGCATAGTTCCTAACCGGCAAGTGAGAGCGCCACATACCCCCGACCTATCACCCCCAAAATAAATAAATATATATATCATTAATGTCATTTGCTGACCACAAAGGACGGCTATGACCTGGGGAATATCCACATCCTGCTTTTCTAGTCAGAATGCTCACCCTCTACGCACGAAACATCCCAATGATAGAAAGTAGGGGGTATGCTTAACATGTATATACACCATCATATAAGGTATACATACACCCCACATAGTAAAGATATACCATTTTATATAAGGTATACCTGCAACATCATATTCATTTTCATATTCATTATACGCTCTTAGGCATAATTTGATTAACATCATTTGTTTAGTATATCCCTCTCATGATACACAAATCGTCAATACTCACACATTTACCCCACTTAGTATATGCTATACTAATTCTCGCTTGAAGCTCTCATGTCGCTTCTAGTATGAATTGTCTTTCAATTCTATTTAAGTTAAGGATATTCTATATCCTATTGCACCTCAATTAACATTTCTCATTGTGTGAGATATCTCCAAAATCACTCATCAATAAGGATATTTCTATATCCGTATGCACATCAAATAGCATTTATGCTTCTCCATCCATTATAGGGTTCAATTCAATTTATGAACCTTTTTAAAGTTATCCCAATTGGGATTGGATTCTAAAATCCATTATCTCTAAATTATTCATATTCTTTTATATGAATTAAATTTATCATCTCCAAGTATAACCTCCCGATCAAGGTGGGCTTCCCCACTTAGAATAAACCATAATATCCAATCGGTATTCCTCAAATTTAGTCAATATGACTCCAATCATTTCCTATAAGGGAAACTATCTAAAAGTATCCAAAACATACTCCAATTAACTCCCATATAAGTTTCCAATTGATAACTTTAGACGAAACGGGATGAAATTCTTCCAAGAAAAACATATCCAAAATCCCCTATTTCCGAATCGATTCGTCCCAAAAAAGAGAATTGATTTGGCCCATCCGAATCGATTCGGTCCAATAGACCTGGGAGTCTGCTACATGCCGAATTAATTCGCAAGGGGCGAATCGATTCGGCCCATAAGACCTGGGCAATCTGCAACAGACCGAATCGATTCGGTAGGGGCGAATCGATTCGGCAAGTGCACCAAGCTACGAAATGGGTTGTTTATTCTTAACCCAAAATACCCAAAAATCATTTATATCATCTTCCAACCATTTTCATCCAACCCAATCACATATATAACATTAATATTCATTCTAGAATACTTATAAACTAATTTATAACCTTAAATCCATTTATATACTACAAATCTAAGATTTTTCCCAAAAGTTAGGTTTTAACAATTTAAACCTAAAACCCAAAATTCAATCCACAAATCATGCAATAATTGATACAAAACAATTATTTATCAAGTTTAATCACTTGCCTCGGGTTCGTAGGGTCTGAATCCGCCTTGAAATCGCGTATTGGCCCAAAAATCTCCACTTTTCTCTCCCTTTTCTTCTTCTTTTTCTTCTTCTCTCTTTCTTTGTTTCTATATCTCTTTCTCTCTTTTGAAGAAATATCTCCCGTAGGATTTTTAAGCCTTAACTCCCAATGTACACATCTTTAAATGATAATACACACTTTAAATGACTCGGTATCTTTAATTCGAGTCAAACGGTCCTAAATTATTTCGGAACCGAAATAGACCCCAAGTACAGTCATTTTGACTTTCTCGACCCTACCGGAAACGATGGTACCCTCAGAATCGACATTCGACACAGTTTCTAACGACTATAAATTTTGACCTCAATTGCCAATTTAATTATTTCTCCAATAAAATATTATTTATTTCTCCCAAAATAAATAAATTGTCGATTCCAAAACCTCGGGTTGTTACAAACATCCCCACTTGCAAAAATTTCATCCTCGATATTTAGCTTAGCCTATTTCTCCAAAGCTCAACTAGTCATACTATACCCAATCTTGCTAATCCCATCACCAAACTTCTAACTTCCCACGACGAGTTCATTTTAAATTCATCTTATTATGTTAATTATGAGTTAAATAAAACCAATTTCCACAACAAGGGCGCCCATACACCCTTTATATTTGAGCTTTATGCTCACAACAATCATAATGAGGCTTTATTTGCCTCATAGTTCCACAATTCCAACAATAAGTAATACTAAAATTTTAATAGAGTAAAAATTTGAATGGTCCAAAGAAATAACTCCTCTCAATTTCTGACAATCGCCACTTTCGTGCGGGGGACGTCTCGCAAAAGCGAAATCCAAACAAGTAACCCTCCCAATACATTACTGTGCGGCGATGTCGGGGATTGAGAGTTTGTTAAATCCGAACTAGAATTTGAAAATACTTTAGTGGAAAATTTATTTTGAAAGGGCCCGAAGGCCGATAACAGTTTTATTTTGAAAATAGTTTATATTGAAAACGGTTTATGTATATATATACTATAAAATGCCTTATGTCCAACAGAAGGTCTTTAGATCATCATCTATATAACATGTAGCTCACAAATATTATCATACTTATGACCTAAAATTTTACATGCGTCCCATCAAACCACAATCAAACTTTCAAACATAAACAACATCTTACATCATTTCAACATATATAACCTTTTTATAAGGCACATCCATATCTGGAATTCAACAATCATAATAGTCTATCATGACTATATAAAAGAAGTAGCTTTTATCATTACTACTTATCACCCTTACCATTCTTACATTAACGACAAGGTTTAAAGATCTTTATGAGCACCTTGCAAAATCCTCAATCCTTTACAAAATAATAGAATAAGAGATTATCTTGCTCCAAATTTCCCCTTAGGGTCATTACATACCATACATAAACAAAAAGGGCTAAAGCACTACCCGATTCATATATATCTCCCATATGATATTCCAAAACTTCATATAGTAATAATCTTATTAGTAAAGGAAAAATTACTTACAACATCCATCTCTAGTCCGATTGCCCATCCTCACCAATGGGCTCCCAAACATAGTCCCCCGGTCTAAAGCGACCTCGAATCAGCTGTAGGGGTTGCACTTCCAATATTTCATCAAAACGTGGTCCTTTACTTCTATTAGGACAATCTCACTTTTTATGACCTATTTCTTTACAAAAGAAACACTTACCCATAAACCCTTTCTGACCACTCACATTATTGGCACTCTCTTTGCCAAACTTGCTTGATGAACTCGAATCTCCAAAGTTCTTACCCTTTTGAGAACGAAAACGATATTCATGACACTTTAATAGTGCTGCATTCACTACCTCGATGAAATTCATTAGCTTAGGACTTCCTAACAAATGTTGTTGGATTTTCCAATCTAAACCTCGAACAAACTTTGATATACGTTTCTCTTCCGTATTGACCTCATTAGGTACTAATCTCGCCCATAGAGAAAAATATTTTTCATATTCTGCCACCGTCCTATTTCCTTGAAAAATCCCCATATCCTGAGAAGGGAAAGGAAAATACCTTCGATCAAAAAGTTCCCAAAATTCTTTTATAGGTAAAGTATCTCTCTGTTCAGATGTGGTGACAGACTCCCACCATTGAAGAGCTGCACCCGATAACTTAAAGGTGGCTAAAAATTGTTTCTGTACCTCACTACACTCAACCATACGAAGGTGCCTCTGTATAATATTTTTCCATTGGCTTGCAGCCATCGCATCAACTCCCCCTGCAAACTCGGGCGGATGCCCCATACTAAAATCTTCCTTCACTCTCCCATAAGGACAATCCTAAATGGGGTGGGGCTGCTCGAGCAGCAGATTGCCGAGCCATCGTAGAAACGGCAGCAGTTACTGCTTGTGACACTATATTGGCAACATCATCCGTAGTCATGTTCCTCTAAGGCATTTGGGGTTGCACATTCCCTTTATTTGCCCTGACTGAACGACCTCCCTTCGGTGGCATCTGAAACAAAAAAAATTGTATCAGAACGCCTTTCGAATATTTTCGAATCACAGAAAGATATGGACGTATGAATGTAATCATCCTAATAATAAGGCTCTACATCAAGAACGCTTACGGAAGATCATAGTAACATACACTGATCCTAAAGACACTAGGGCCTGATGCTTTGATACCATCTGTGATAACCCGCTCCAAATAATAACGGGTGGCCAGCCCTATACTACATAAATCAGGTATCTCAGATGGTACAGTCTCAACATCAACAACAAAACACCATAATATAAGGCTAACTACCCCAAATCATAAAGTGCGAATCGTCAAAAATTTAAAACTTTTATAATAACAACAACAACAAAGCCAATATTGCACATAACCAACAATATACATCTAACTATGATGAGTGAAATGTGCATGCACCAAATATGAAAGAGTGCAATACATTGTACAACAAAATCTCAACAAATGAAATACCCAAATATGTTGTCGGGCAACAGAAAATACAATTATCAGATAAATAAAATATGAAAGTGTTAATCTACAACACTTGAATACTAACTCAATACAACTGAATCCTAATATAGATGTACAATAGGAATCAAATAAATCAAAGTGCCACAACAGTCCGCTACTGCTACAGCTCCACAAATCCTGAATGGAGGAATATCAAAGGCGTCCTTGCAGAGGAACACCTGATGTAATACAATATATACAAGGAGGAGGAAAATATTAACGGGTCAGAGCCCGAGTTTGGAAAACATTTTATAGCAAGTGTATTAAAATGCATAATAATTATAAATGCATTATAACATGATTTAGTTGGAATCGAACACTCCATAAAAATTCAACTCACCTCTCATCTAAAGCGCGCACTAAGCGTATGCATGTGTCTCCGAAATGATGTCCTATTCTAATTAGGTAAGAGGATTCTAACTTAAACCCAAATAAAGTATATAAGCAAAATCATCTAACCTATTCCCAATACATTCGTTCCCATAATTTATAAGTTATATACATTAACTTTAATGTAATAGTTATAGTTATCTTTATAATGTGCATTTGTTGAACATATAAAGTTACATGATCCAATCATGTCCACATCATCACAATATCAACAATCTCATTTACTAGAATTTATTTTCTAGTGATGCCCATATAAGGCATGAAACCATATATATAATTATTATAGATGAGTTATTAGCATCAAGAGTTAAAGACTAAACTCCTCCCGATTCTCAACACGGTACTGCGTTTCATGCGTGGGACGTCTCACCGAGGCAAAATCCAAACAAGGAACCCCCCCGTTACACTACTCCTGACCGTATCGATCCTCAGGGCTCATTATGACCTCAATGCAAGATGCATGTAACCCAAATGATTATTGTCTAATTTTAATTAATTAATATTCCCAATTCTCAACATTACACGGCGTTTCATGTGTGGGACGTCTCGCCGAAGCGAAATCCAAACAAGGAACCGCCCCGTTACACTACTCCTGACACTGTCGATTGTCGGGATAGGTGATATATATGTATATATAATGATGAGCATTAAGGACTAAACGTATCCCCAAGTTGCAACATTACACTGCGGTTCGTGCGTGGGACATCTCGCAGAGGTGAAATCCAAACATGGAACCCCCCCGATACACTAATCCTGGCAATGTAGGTCGTTGAGGTCCATTATGCCCTTGACACTCAAATACAACCACAAGCAATAATAACCATCCAACCGAGTTATAACTCGAAGGATGCCGGCTCACATGCTATGATCTTACAGCAGCCCATATACGTAGCAAGCTGGGGCCACCTGGTGGGGTTCAACGACACCCACCTCGTGATCTACTCACGAACACAACGTTCGGGAAGCGTTCATAGTTCCTAACCGGCAAGTGAGAGCATCACATACCCTCGACCTCTCACCCCCAAAATAAATAAATATATATATCATAAATGTCATTTGCTGACCACAAAGGACGACTATGACCATTGGAATATCCACATCCTGCTTTTCTAGTCAGAATGCTCACCCTCTACGCACGAAACTTCCCAATGATAGCAAGGAGGGGGTATGCTTAACATGTATATACACCATTATATAAGGTATACATACATCCCACATAATAAAGATATACCATTTTATATAAGGTATATCTGCAACATCATATTCATTTTCATATTCATTATACGCTCTTAGGCGTAATTTGATTAACATCTTTTGTTTAGTATATCCCTCTCATGATACACCAATCGTCATTACTCACACATTTACCCCACTTAGTATATGCTATACTAATTCTCGCTTGAAGCTCTCTTGTCGCTTCTAGTATGAATTATCTTTCAACTCTATTTAAGTTAAGGATATTCTATATCCTATTGCACCTCAATTAACATTTCTCATTGTGTGAGATATCTCCCAAATCACTCATCAATAAGGATATTTCTATATCCGTATGCACATCAAATAGCATTTATGCTTCTCCATCCATTATAGGGTTCAATTCAATTTATGAACCTTTTTAAAGTTATCCCAATTGGGATTGGATTCTAAAATCCATTATCTCTAAATTATTCACACTCTTTTATATGGATTGAATTTATCATCTCCAAGTATAACCTCCCGATCAAGGTGGGCTTCCCCACTTAGAATAAACCATAATATCCAATCAGTATTCCTCAAATTTAGTCAATATGACTCCAATCATTTCCTATAAGGGAAACTATCTAAAAGTCTCCAAAACATACTCCCATAGAAGTTCCCAATCGATAACTTTAGATGAAACGGGATGAAATTCTTCCTAGAAAAACATCTCCAAAATCCCCTGTTTCCGAATCGATTCGGCCCAGAAAAACGAATCGATTCGGCCCATCCGAATCGATTCGGTCCAACAGACCTGGGAGTCTGCTACATGCCGAATTGATTCGTAAGGGGAGAATCGATTCGGCCCATAAGACCTGGGCAATCTGTAACAGACCGAATTGATTCTATAGGGGCGAATCGATTCGACAAGTGCAACAAGCTACGAAATGGGTTGTTTATTCTTAACTCAAAATACCCAAAAATCATTTATATCATCTTCCAACCATTTTCATCCATCCCAATCACATATATAACATTAATATTCATTCTAGAATAGTTATAAATTAATTTCTAACCTTAAATCCATTTATATACTACAAATCTAAGATTTTTCCCAAAAGTTAGGTTTTAACAATTTAAACCTAAAACCCAAAATTCAATCCACAAATCATGCAATAATTGGTACACAACAATTATTTAGCAAGTTTAATCACTTGCCTCGGGTTCGTAGGGCCTGAATCCGCCTTGAAATCGCGTATTGGCCCAGAAATCTCCACTTTCTCTCCCTTTTCTTCTTCTTTTTCTTCTTCTCTCTTTCTTTCTTTCTATATCTCTTTCTCTCTTTTGGACAAATATCTCCCGTAGGATTTTTAAGCCTTAACTCCCAATGTACACATCTTTAAATGGTAATACACACTTTAAATGACTCGGTATCATTAATTCGAGTCAAACAGTCCTAAATTATTTCGAAACCTAAATAGACCCCAAGTACAGTCATTTAGACTTTCTAGACCCTACTGGAAACGATGGTACCCTCAGAATCGACATTCGGCACACTTTCTAATGACTCTAAATTTTGACCTCAATTGCCAATTTAATTATTTCTCCAATAAAATATTATTTATTTCTCCCAAAATAAATAAATTGTCGACTCGAAAACCTCGGGTTGTTACAGTCACGTCTCTCGATCAACTCACACTGTCGTTTGAACGACAATGGTTGTCACGTAAATGAGACCCAGGTCATTCGAACGACCCCCTTGGTTTTCTCTCTCTCTTTCTTCCATCCGTTCAGTCCGCCATTGACAACTTATAACCTTTATTTTACCATGATTTATTCATCGGTAAACCCTTAAGAATTTTATATAAAACATAAAAATCTTAAGTCCTTCAATCATAATATCAAAACAGGATCGAAGTTTAATTATTAAGTTCCCAAATTATTTACATTTCATATAATTAATCCTAATTTATAGATCAGTCCACAAAAGATTTGTAACATTTCATACTCAATTTTTCTTCTGATTCGTAGTGTACAAATCCCATTACTGATTGTAAATTCATAAGCCTAAATTATTCAACAATAATTATGTAATATTAATCAGGCATATTACATAATTCATTCGTATACCTCCATAAATTGAAAACCCAATTTAGATATCAACCCAACCCAAAATCACTTTGAGCTTAGCATGGAGATGGATCTTTCATCATTTTGTTAGATGGCTTATCTGATGGGATTAGTTATCATTTATCTTGTGGATTAATTTTACATGTCTCATATCTATCTCATGATAAGAATGGTATTTTATTTACTCACGTCTGACTTAGTTTTGGTGGTGGACGACGCCAGAATTAGGCGGGGGTGTGACACTTGTGTGCTAGGTATTAACACTATGTCATTTGCCTAAATAAACTATTTCTAAATCCATATATTGTAGATTTGATTAATCATGATTGAATTACATATTAGAAATATGGGTTAATCTGGAATAGGAATTTTTGTTCAAGCCTATTTAAGTTTATATTTTGCTTAAAGAAGGAAGATAACATAAATTTGAGGCCTAAATATACTCTTAATATGGAATAACAATGTGGAAGTGGTTTGGATATTCTATATTTTATTTGTTGATTGATAGGTTGAAATGACTTATTAAAACTAAACCATTTTATTATTTCATTTTCTTTTGTTTATTGTTATTTCACGCAACCTTCCGAAAACAAGGTTGATCGGTTACCTCGTAAGTTCATGTATCACCCTATATTTTTGGCAATATTTTAAATTTCATGTGTGCTCATAATTTAACTAATTTGAGATATTAAATGAATTGAATAAATATTAGTTAGCATGGATATTGATTAATATTTATGTGTTACTTTTGTGATAGGTAAATTGAAATTTGTTAATTTACCTTACATCGTAAGTGAGTAAAATCAATGAGTTTTGATGGTATCTCATTTGGTACACGCATGTGGGGTCATGATAGGACTGAGATGGAAAACTTTTGTTAGGTCACTTGGATGTTGATTTTAAGTGTGCTGATGATCTGGAATGGTTCGAGATAGTAAGAATTAGGTACCCATACTAGTAATCGGGTTTCAGGAACTTTTTTGACTAATTAGTGTGACACCCTGCCTAGTTAAATACTTGGTAATCAGGTCTTTATTACATTAAATCGGATTTCTATCTGGTTTATTCTTTGCATCACAGTCGAATACCTTATTAATCACTAAACTCCCATTAGTTAATTAAGCTGGTACTAAAATTTTATCTTTTTAATAACCAAGCCATTAAGTACAATGGAGAACTAAATAGATTCATCACATAAATAATAGACTTTAAACATCCCATCAAATAAGTGAAACAAAGTCTTGTCGAATTGACCATCGGCTAAAATTCATACCAAATAAATATGACAGATAGTAAGTAAATCTCATACAATTTGAACTGAAATAATCTAAATACATGCAGTGAGCAACATGCTCGAAATAAGACATATATAGAATTTATAAACTAGTAATAAATGAAAGAGGCGACTACTCAAACTCCTGAAACATCCACATAAGCCACAACTCTGTAATCGTGGGATAGAATCAAGTTTGGCGTCCCTGTGGCTGGGCACCTAAAAGGTTTTAAAAATATTTGACAGCAAGGGTTAGAACCCAAAACATTTTGAAAATATTTAGCGAGTGATTAAATTTCAGTAATTTAAAATCCATGATTGATCTTCATATTTAAGCTAGTGTCTCACTGCCTTGAGGACCCGCTCACCCCTCAACTATTGTAGAAACCTAATGATTCCTTTATAACCAACCTAGTCATTTATCTCAAAACTAGTTCTTGTTATAACTCCTTCCTGTCGTACTACTCTAGACCGACTATGTTTACTATATTATTTGTAAGGTATTTAAAACATTAACTTAACTAATCAATTTTTTTTTTCATTCAAGGCCATATAACATTCTCACGAGGTATATAAAATTAAATACATTTCACTACATGTATTTTACCCGCATATACTTATTCACTCCTTTATATACGTAGAACCATATTACAACATTCGCACATATTTCGTATATATATAAATCCATCTTTTTCAGTAATACCTCACCATATGCTTATCTAAAGTGCTACCATCTCAGGTCTACTTCTTCCCAACTAGATCCCCAAGATAGCTAAACACGGTCGAGTTGAAACATAAAAACATAAGCGTAGTGGAGGCTCTCATATTTCCTCAAGTTTGAAGATAATAATCTCAACATCTCACCTCTATTTGGACGCTATGACCTGGGGATTATACTTTCTGTACTCCTCAAGATAGGTGGATTCACCCACATCATGCAACCTCCTGATAGAACTAAAGGGTAAGTAATTATAAAATACCTATTCACTGATATTTTATAGTACACGATATATATATATATATATATATATATATATATATATATATATATATATATATATATATATATATATATATACCATTTCACTACCATATTTATATATAATTTAAATTTAATCCCAACTATACCATGCCCAACATCCGTAGCACTAGCCTAAATTATACCCAAGTCTATATCCCAACTCTTAATTTAGTTAATCTCTCATTAATTAATCCATTAGCTTGGTGTCACTCAACCAAAGAACCCGGACTCACTCACTTAGCCGTACTTAATATTTGGAATTTCTTATCCAAAACTCCATTTTATATGTTGGGCACACCTATTAATTTTCGATTTATAAATACCCATTTTCCAACCTTAATTACCCATATTTAACATTTCACTATTTTTCCCAAAGGAAATATTCACATAAAAGAAATTAAGGGCACTGAACTGTAGCACCTCTCAAATAAGAACCCTGACCAAATAGTAGCAGGGAGAAAAGTGGTCGGGTTTTGTCACGTCTCTCGATCGACTCACACTATCGTTTGAACGACAATGGTTGTCACGTAAATGAGACCCAGGTCATTCGAACGACCACCTTGGTTTTCTGTCTCTCCTTCTTCCATCAGTTCAGTCCACCATTGACAACTTATAACCTTTATTTTACCATGATTTATTCATCGTTAAACCCTTAAGAATTTTATATCAAACATAAAAATCTTAAGTCCTCCAATCATAATATCAAAACAGGATCAAAGTTTAATTATTAAGTTCCCAAATTATTTACATTTCATATAATTGATCCTAATTTATAGATCAGTCCACAAAAGAATTGTAACATTTCATCCTCAATTTTTCTTCTGATTCGTAGTGTACAAATCCCATTACTGATTGTAAATTCATAAGCCTAAATTCCTCAACAATAATTATGTAATATTAATCAGGCATATTACACAATTTATTCGTATACCTCCATAAATTGAAAACCCAATTTAGATATCAACCCAACCTAAAATCACTTGTTCTCATCACACCCACTATGATATGAATTTAGAACTGCAATTAATTAAAATGCAAATTTAATCACTTGCCTTATGATTCGTAGGGTCTCGATTCCTTTGTTGTAGATGAGTATTTGATGATGAACACCCACACTTGTTCTTGCTTTTGGGTCCCCATTAGTTTTCCAAATTCTCTATTTTTTCTCCTCTACTTAATTAGGGTTTATTAAATGAGTTATGGCTACCGCGCCCTCTCACTTTTAGGTTTTATTAAGTTAATATCCTATTTAGGCATGTGTGCTTTATTAAAATGGCCCAAACACTCCTATGTGGGCCTGATTATGCCTAATATTGCCCCGAGACCCATTTACTACCTCCGGGTACTCTTTTCTGTCTATCTCGGCCTATACGGACTCATCCGTGCACTCATAATTTTCATCTGAATTAATTTACCCGAAGTCCTTATCTCGAACCCAATATAGTCTATACCGACTCCCGGTTAAGATAAGTAAATGACACATCCTAATACTCTCTATGATGTAAATAAATTGTTACTATTCACTTAGTAATTTAATTTCCATAATTATTAACCATTTACTCTCCCCATTAATACTTAAATAAATACTAGTAATAGTTAATTCAATTAAATTATGACACACAAGTAATTTAAAATTATCCAATTAACTAAATATTAAATACACAGAAATACGGGGTGTTAAAATTGGAACCCATATAGAGGCAGTCGGGTCATTTTACACTTAATCTATAATCCAAATTCGGGATTTATGATATAAATATGGAAGGTGGGTGGAGTGGGTATCCATTCCACCATACTAAAAGACTAGAGTTGAGAGAGAAGAGAAAAGAGAAAGGAGAAGCAAATAGGAAGCGAAGAGAATCATTCCGGGGAGAAGATTAGAGTAGTTTCGGGCATCCAACTCTTGTGTAAAGAGGATTCAAATAATAAAAATCGAATCTCTATATACTAAAGGCAGGAGTTTATCTCCCTTTGATGTGTTATGTTGCGTCAATATTTCATATCATAGTTGGTTTATAATTATGAATTTTAGGGTGGGATTGACATGTAAAAATGGGATTTGGAGATGAAAATTATAGACGGATAATTTGATTGTAATTTGATTTATCAAAAAAGATGTGATCTTGAATGGTTGTTATGAGAGTTGAATGAATCTTGAAAATTAATTTTGAAAGTAAATGACTCTTGAATAAATATGTTGAATCCCATGAATAAATTTGTTATTTGACTAATTTGGACGTGAAAATAAGCACGATTACACTTAGAATTGTTAGAAATACCTTACTCTAGGTTTTATTGAGGTTTGTGGTGGTTTGGGACTTCCATTCGAGGGTTTGGGTGGAGAAAACATGATTTTTAGTGAAGATGACTCGAACAGGTGTCGATCGATCAATCGACTAGTGTTGTTCGGTCAATGAAATTCAAAGTTGGATAACGGTGTTGACAATCGAATTACAAATGCGTGAGCATTGGTTTCCTATTTTTTTTTTTGAATTTTGTACTAATTTGTGTGCGATAGCAAAATTATAAATTGTTGGTTTTAGATTCGGCTTTCCCTTTGGTAATTTGAATATGGCGGAAATAAATCAACTTGATTTCTTTGATGGTTTAGTTTTGTTTAAGAGTTTCTCTTTGTGATTTAGGACTTATGTAAATCAATAAGGAAGACTATATCCTACCTAGGGTTAGACGAGAATAATATTTGGGTACGGCAGTGCGAGTGTTTGAGAGTGAATGACACTCGGGATATAATTAATGAAATATATTTGGGATTTCAAATAGAGTTTGGTTATGGGCATGTGTAGAATAGTTTACTGTATATAATAATAATATTTATGCATTTATACTAAGTAAGTGACAACTTGAATATTCGGCAGTGGAAAGTAGACTTGGGAATTATTGGCTAGTTCTATGAGAGATTTATGCATGTTGAGCCGGTTATATCCATATCAAAATCTTTTTCAAAACATTTTAGGTGACCAGACACAGCGACGACTGGCATGATTATCTTTTCGATCAGACGATGATGCAACAACTGTGATGGCTACAGGGATAGACTAGACGTGTCTCTCTTTTATTTCTGGATAGGATTTCAGTCTAGTTGTGTATTCAGGGCATGCCAACCATTATTAGAAAATATTTTCTTTATGCATACTTTATTTTATTCCAGTTTCAGTTCCATTATTGTATTAGAATTTTACCGAGATTATTCGGTTAGTTTGATTATTTCATCAATTAATCATTTAGATTATTATTTTGGTGAATGTGTTTTATATTGTTGGAATGGTTTCACATATGGATGAAAGTTTTATAATGGCACTTAAATAAGTTTTAAATTTTTAGTCAGGCTTAATTGGATATTTGTAATTAATTTTATTATCGACAATGATGCTAAGAATGAGTTTGTCTGATATTCCTATTTTATTTTAGTTGAGTGTTGGACACCTGTTATTTTAATAGGCGATGTGCCATAGCCCGACATTTCTCCAGAGTGATTACACGACACATATTGTTCACTTAATCTACCATTGGTAGTCTTATACACAAATGGGTAGTCTTATACACTAATGGTCCCCAAAACTTACAAATTTAGCCTGACCTGATCAATTTATCAATCCTGATAGACCCACTCGCTATCCCAATGCAATTAGACGGTTCTAAAATTGAATATTTCTTTTTTTGAAATATCAAAATTTTCCCCTCATTTGTAAGTATAAGTATATTGAATAATTTTCCCATTACGTCTGGCTCATTTAACTTGGTCCACGTTGTTAGCCCTTTATAGTTCAGGTGCCATGTGAGGGTTGGATGTTAATATATACTTTTGGGGCCGAGTTGACTTAGACAGTTATGAACCAACAACCAACTATGTTTGACCGCCACATCTCAAGGGAAACTCTTAAACATATTAAGAAAATTCTACATATAGATTTTTATCCTGAGACAATTTAAATTACCTATAACATTGTTACTCAAAAAGTACATAATTTAAACTAAATATTTTGTATCTGACATTAGTAAGGTGGCACTAAATGTACTTGAAATGATAACCATTACTTGATTTTATTTACTTACATAAAATAACTAATTAGGTGGAATACAATCTCAGTCATCGCAAATTGATAGTTTATTAGTTTAGAAAATGTGAAGATCCAATATTTGCAAATTATATGATAATTCATTCTTTGGCATAAAAGATTAATAGTTTTCGCGTTCTTGACGTGAATCTCTCCCTCCTAATTAATTATTAATATCATTTTCATTGTAATGGGATTAACATAGACCATCTCCGAGGGAGGAAAAATTAACTAATTTATTGATTTTGAGAGAAATGTTTCGGAATTTGTATGTTTGCCAGTACCAAGCGAGATCAATTATCACAGTAGAGTCACAAGAAACAGATGGTACATCATGATGAGTCTATGTAACAACCACGTGTCCCCTCCTTTTATACTAACACACCTATTTTTAAGTTTATTGTTTCATAATTTTTTCCTTCAATTTATGATAATTTTTTTTAATATTTATTTAAAATTATAATTCCACATGCCATTACATAATAAAATAAGGTTGTTGATGATGAAAATATTAAACAATCCCTCAATCATTATGACCGCACATCAAATAGAGATAAAGCATTTAGTTTGAATTGTGAAAAAAAATGGATGATATTAATGTGAGACAAAAGTGATCGACATTAGTGCCATAAGTCATAACAAAAGTTTCGATTCTTAAATAACATTAAAATATCTTATAAATAAGTTCAAATGGCTGAAACTAAATAATTAATTTAAATTTTATGCCCCTATTATAATTTTATCAGTCTACGTAAAACTCAACCCGTCTCCTTCAATGCATCATTGAAGCTTCAATAGTGTTGTAAATTGAAATATAAATTTGTAATATTATATACAAATTATTTAGGTGATAATCGTGAAATGCATGTGAAGTGATATGACTTTAAATGCTATGGCTCAATTTACTATAAGGATAATCGATGATATTTTCTATTACCACCGTGTCTGCTAGACCCAACATTCATAAACTTGGTGAGTGAAACATATAGCGTAAATTAACAAGTGTTCCATAGCCATGGGTTTTACCGAGCTTGGATATATGGAAGTAGTGGATTGAAATAAAAATTACACATAAAACTCACACACACACACATTGCGTGCGTGCATATTATGGAGTGATTATATCTCCTAGGTTTATTTTGTTCTTTAGTACCTTAACTCATCTAGAGTCATTGTTCTATCTAAAAATCAGTATACCCCTATGATTAGGAATAAATTCTTCACATTTATCCCCTTAATTTTCGTATTTTTATGATCCCGTGTATTGTAATTGACTTAGTTTTGTCTCAAATTTATGCAACTACCCCTTTTTGGAAAGTAATTTGTGTTTTGTGCGTCTCTTATGTGTTTTATAGGTATTTTATGCAAGATAGTGTGAGGGAGAACTTGAAATAGTGAAAGAAATCAAGAAACTGGAAGTTAAAGGGCATTTTTATAATTATACAGCATTAGCCCAAGTTGGAGCCAACTAGAAATTGAAGATATTGAAATTATAGGAACACTGGAAAAAATGGCACCTCAATCCGAGTTAAGGTGAAAAAGTTATGCTCGTTTGAAGATGAGAATAATCAAAGAGGTAAAACGAAGAAAAATAGAAGCCAGAACCAGTTCGCCGCAAAGCCCAGATCGGTTCGCCCTTTAGTCACTCTCACAAACTGTTACAAATATTAGTCACGCTTCTAAAGTGTGAAAAATTTCTAGAAGCGGGATGATTATTTGGGATGACAAGTTTTTAGTCCTACTTTTTTGAATCTCTGTGTGTTTAATCCCATATCATTATTTTTTTGTTATTGGTCCTATATTTTTAGACTTGTCATTCTCTACAAAAAGAGACATGAGCGGTTAGGAGACTCTACATAAAAGTTGAGCAATGTTTTATACGGTTGTGGGATGTAACGACCCGCCTAATAAAATACTGGGCAATCACTCCTGCCAAATTAATTACTAATAACATATTAGGATGGCGTCAAAATTTTAGTTAACTAATGTTTTTTAAACAACAATACAATTTAAACATCCACACAATTTATATATAAAGACTGGAATGAAATAAAATAACTGAACACTCACCTCAACATCATACAACCAAATTGAATAGCCGCACGAAAAGGCGGTAAAAGAATAAATAAATACAGTTGGGCCTTTAACCCGAGTGTTACTACAATGCTCCCTATCTAGATCACAAGAATAGAAGCGACTAAAAATAAACCTGCATGCATCCACAGCTGCTGCAGCAGACGTCTGACTCGAAGCAATCATCATCCGGTCATCCCTTTGTCTAGGCACCTATATAATATATGAATGGTAAGAGAGGAAAAATATAGAAACGGGTGAGAGCCCGATTTGTGAAAATATTTTGCAATTGCATAAATGCCATTTTTATAAAAAGAGATTTATCTCATATTTAAATTGGCATCGCACTCACATGGGAAACCCTTCACCTCTCTTCTAATAGTGCATGCCTAGAGCATCTCTAATAATTTTCCTAGTTAAGCTACCCTGCCTAACTAATCCGTTAACCCAATCTCTAACCATCCTAGTTACCCAGAGTACTAAGGGATAAACTTCTCCCCAGTCTCAACACTATGCCATATTCGTGCGTGGGGTGTCTCGCGAAGCGAAATAAAAATAAGGAACCCCTCGATACACTACTACTTGGCAAGGTCGATCATCGAGATCCATTAGACCCTCCGTACCAAACGTATATATATATACCATAATCATATACATCTCCATATTCACTTTTATATACTTATCATATTTTAAGTCCAGATATAATCTCCCGGAATGAGATTTAAATCAATTTTTCTTTTATTTCTTTATTCTGATTGAGATTTACAATATCTTATTTTCATGCACAGGTAATATACCATACACACCGGTACAATAATAATCCCAAATTACCGTACACACATAGGTATAATAACCATCCCAATGAGCTATAACTCGAGGATTCGATCTTACGGTGCCGATCCAAAATTCGGGTTTACTCCCTATACCACGGTACCAAGCCAGACTCACTCAACGGTCATGGTAAATGTGACACCCCGACTAATTAAATTCCGGGTAGCTACTCCTTTATTAAATTAATTCAAAATACCAAGTTGGCTCAGTTAATAGCATCACTGTCGAAAACATTTTAATATTACTAACCACCTAGTATTTAAAAAGTAAGTTGACAAATTTTAACGAAAGTCTGATTAACATGCAACAAGTGTAATGAAGAAATAAATAACACCATTCACCATACTGAAGTAAAACGAATAACCATTACATAATGTAAATAAAGTCTGGAGGAAAACTCCTCACTACAAACCCACAACTAAAAAGTATACTGAATACTAAAACAATACATGCTAAAGTCTGAAAACTGAAATGTAAAAGATGTCTCTAATCGAAATGGGCAACATGCCCTACAACTGATAGATAGTGACTCTGGAATCCAAAAGATAGAAGCATCTACAAGAAAATCCCTGTAGCTTCCACAAATAGCTACAACTCGTCACCCGAATGAGTATCCTATGCTTGGTGTCCTTGTGGATGGGCACCTAAAATGGTTTTACAAGAAAAGTAGATTTGAAAAGCAAACGGGTCAAAGCCCGAATGTGGAGTTATATTTTAAAAATCTGCAAGTTCTTTAAAAACATTTAAAACATTAATTGCAAAGTACATGTTATGACGTGCATTCACATGATATTCTCACCTCTCGTCTAACTGTGCACTCCTAACGTAAATACCCATCTATAACGACACAAATCACTAGCTAAGTACCATCATATCTAGCTAGACTATCATAGGTCCTACCCTTATTACTCGGTTCTATTAACATTATAACGCTCGTAATTAAATAGGGGTTTAACGCAAACTCAGATTCTCAATATGCAATATATATATCACTATCAGTTAACTCATTATATTTTTCTCGAAACAATACCGTGATTATATTCATAACATTAATCATGAAGTTTCTTATTAATTAAACGTATATTATTCACATCATAAATATACAATACAAGCACCCCGAGAACTAAGCTCTGGTGCACACATACTCTTCTATCCATCCCGGTACATCACGTACATAAGGATCACATATTCTGAATCTCTCAGGAATAGATCAGATAACACAAATCACAAATAGTGGAGGCGAACACAGTCACATCACATGGGTCACGTACATACCTACGCTCCCACGATCAGCGGACTTATTAACATCCCAATAAGTCTTTCTCTGACCTATCTTCATCGAGTTAACTAGTCTAAATCCGGGCAACACAAGGATTAGAGGGCCCTAAGCGAACGTAAACCTCCCGTGATAGCAAGTATGGTAGGTATGTCATACACACAATTCATATACCAATACTAAGTAAACACACGTCTTAGTAATACCGTAGTTTAATCGTAGTACATATCGCATTCTCGTACTAACTATAATTATCACAATTTATACTATTCCGGTTTATAATCATATGCGCCACAATTTTCTCACGTCGTAGTAGACACTCACGTCTCAACCCAAACCGTCCATTTAATTTAACTCTCGTATATAATTTCCTTATCATAAATACCCAAATGTCCCAATCTATAATTACAACATCAACGGAATGATATCTATATCCTCGAACAAGTTTACGGGACTCCAAAAATCAAAACAGTCCAAAAAGGCCCAGACTGCCAGCTCGTTAGAAGTCTCGTTCGAACGAGGCTGTTCGAACGAGATTGGACTGTCAGCTCGTTAGAAGTCTCTTTCGAACGAGACTGTTCGAACGAGATCCAGTTCGTTCGAATGAACTGTACCTTCTAACGATATCTCGTTCGAATGAGGTGTCGAACAAAACTACCCCTCGTTAAAAGAGACTGGTCAACTCGTTAGAAGCTCGTTCGAACGAGCTCATTCGAACGACCTGGGTTGGATTCTAACGAGCGACCAGCTGCGAGCCCAGAATTTCCAAAATCGTTTTTCATCCAATTTCTACTCCTCAAATATCCTCTAAATTTCATCCCAACTATGTATTAAGGTCTCTAATTCATCCTATACATATTCAAGTCAACTCCTAACATGTTTTCAAGGATTAAATCTCTTTAACATCAATCAAAATATAAATATCTACACTTTTTCCCCAATTATTTCAAGAACATGAACCCTAACTTTTGAATCATGAATTAACTCACTATAAATCCATTTTAATTCCTTCCTATCACAGATATCATGAGAATAATTATCTACCTATCATTCTACATGCGATTCTCCTCAATATTTTTAAGTTCTAAGCTCCAAACTACATGGGTTTTCATTATCTTTCAAGAACAAACCATAAATTCGAATTATCTAACATGGAGAGAACATTCTCTGAAATTAAATGGAATAAAGTCACTTGCCTTGGTTGTTTCTGAGTTTGGTGTAGGTTTGATGAAGTTTTTCTGCAGAATTTCTTCTCTTCCCCAAGCTTCTTCTCCAATGGTGGCTTAAGGTGGCTAGGGTTTTCTTTGGGAAAGTTGTAAACCTAATGATAGCCTCCGTAGCTTAATGGGTTACTATGGGTTGGTTAGTGGGTTTAGTGGGTTAAATCCACATCAGATTAAAACTCCCAATTTTCGTCACTTTTAATTCCTCAAAATGTAAAATTACCAAAATACCCTTTAAGTTGCCGGTATAGCCTAAAAATACCCCGAAACCCAAACTACACCCCCGGCTAGTGTTTTCTGACTATCTTGACCCTTCTGGACGCGTTGGCGCACTCAAAATGACCATACGGGTTATAGATTTTAAATTCACTTTTTATAATTAAAATAATATACCATGACGCGACAGTCACACGCGTCTCAACAAAATTTCCAAAATTGCCGTATATAAATCTCACGACAAATTTTATAATTCCAAATTCATATATAATCATATATGCACATAATCAAATACCAATTCGCATCTCGTTAGTATTTATAACCCGAACTAATTTTCAATTAATACGCATTTAATTAATTAATCCCAAAAATAAATATAGCCAAAAGTACGGGGTATTACATACTTCCCCCCTAATAACTGAATTTTGTCCCGAAATTCGAAACTAGAAAGTACCTGCTAAAAATAACTCTCGATAACGTTCGCGCATCTCATCCTCGCGCTCCCATGTGGACTCCTCGACATTGTGATGTCCCCACTGAACACGCACTAACGGGACTATCTTTGACCGCAGCTTCCTCTCGCTTTGGTCCAAAATAGCAATTGGCCCCTCCTTGTAGGAGCTATCCGGCTGGAGATCGATGTCCTCCACAGCAATGTGAGAATGAGCCAAATAATCTCTAAGGTATTTCCTTAGCGAAGAAATATGGAACACATCGTGAATCCGATGCAAATGCTCCGGTAACCCAAGTCTATACGCAACCGGTCCGATTCGCTCAATAATAGGAAACGACCCCACATACCTTGGTGCCAACTTCCCCTTCTTCCCGAAATGCATAATCCCCTTCATAGGAGATACCCTGAGCAAAAAATGGTCCCCCACTTGGAATTCTCTGAAAAATCTCTTCGCATCAGCATAACTCTTCTGCCTGTCTTGAGCTACCCGAATGCGACTCCGAATCAACTCAATCCTTGCCGAAGTATCCTGAATCACTTTCGACCCAAGTAGTTTGTTGTCCCCCACCTCCAACCAACATGCTGGGGAACGACAAGGCCTACCGTACAACGCCTCAAACGGAGCCATGCCAATCGTGAACTGATAGGAGTTGTTGTAAGAAAACTCCACCAGTGGAAGGTACTGCTCCCATCCACCCCCAAAGTCAATAATGCACATGCGTAGCATGTCCTCTAACATCTGATTGGTGCGCTCGGTCTGCCCATCGGTCTGCGGATGATAAGCTGTACTCAACCGCAATTTCGTGCCCATGGCCTCCTGGAAACTCTCCCAAAACCTCGAAACAAATATCTTGTCTCTGTCAGACACGATATTCAAGGGCACACCGTTAAGTCTCACAACCTCTGAAATGAAGAGCTGGACATATTGTCCCGTAGTGTAGTCAGTCCTTACGGGTAAAAAGTGAGCGACCTTGGACAACCTGTCCACAATTACCCAAACGGAGACGTGAACCCTCTGCGATGTAGGCAACCCCGTGATAAAGTCCATGGATATGCTCTCCCACATCCACACTGGGACCTCCAACGGCTGTAGCAACCCTGCCGGTCTTTGATGATCCACTTTTACAAGCTGACAAGTGGGGCATTTCGAAACAAACTCATCGATATCTTTCTTCATACCGCTCCACCAATACTGGCGTCTCATGTCTTGGTACATTTTGTCCCCTCCGGGATGTACCGCGAACCGTGAGCCGTGCGACTCTGCCATAACATCGTGTCGCAATTCTTCCCCTTCCGGAACTACCAATCTTCCATTGAAGCATAATTCCCCGTCTGAGCTAACGGTATAGGACTCGACTCCCTCTGCTAGTAATCGAACTATCTTCTCTTGACAGAACGAGTCATTAGCCTATGCCCATACTACCTTCGTGACAATCTGCGGTGTAACAGTCATCACAGACATGAAAGAGCGGGCCACTGCATCCTGGTGTCCCAATTCCTTCCACTTTGCTTTCCACACCTCTGCCACCTCATCTGCTGGCCTACGGCTCAACGCGTCTGCTACCACCTTAGCCTTCCCCGGGTGATACTGGATGTCGAACTGGTAGTCTTTCACAAATTCAAGCCACCTACGCTGCCTCATGTTCAAATCTTTCTGTGTGAACAGGTACTGTAGGGACTTGTGGTCCGTGAACAGTTGGAATTTCTCCCCCAAAAGATAGTGCCTCCAAATCCGTAGGGCAAATACCACTGCTGCCAACTCCAAATCATGTGTAGGGTAATTCTTCTCATGAGGCTTAAGCTTACGGGAAGCATAAGCTATGGCCTGTCTCTCCTGCTGCAATACACCTCCAAGTCCTTGCAAAGACGCGTCAGTGTAAACCAAATACTCAACTCCCGGTCTCGGTAATGCTAACACAGGTGCTGAGGTCAATTTGTCCTTCAATTCATCGAATGCCAACTGACAGGCATCACTCCAAATGTATGGCACGCCTTTACGAGTCAGATGTGTCAAAGGACCTGCTATCTCAGAGAAGCCCCGAATAAACCTCCTGTAGTATCCTGCTAGACCCAAGAAACTACAAATCTCAGTCGGTGTCGTGGGCTGTCCCCACTCCCTTACCGCTGATACTTTCCCCGGATCAACAGATATTCCCCGGTCGGAAATGATATGTCCCAAAAACTTTACTTCCTTCAGCCAAAACTCGCACTTCTCATATTTTGCATACAACTCGTTCTGACGAAGTGTCTGCAAAACCTGCCTCAAATGCTCGGCGTGCTCCTCCTCTGTCTGGGAGTAAACCAGAATATCATCAATGAAGACAATGACAAACTGGTCTAGGAAATCTCTGACCTCTCTGTTCATCAAGTCCATAAACACTGCTGGAGCGTTGGTCAAACTGAAAGGCATAACCCGAAACTCGTAAGAACCATATCTCGACAAGAACGCAGTCTTCGAGACATCCTCCTCCCTGATACGCAACTGATGGTATCCCGATCTCAAGTCAATCTTCGAGAAGAAAGAATCTCCTCTCAACTGGTCGAATAAGTCATCGATTTGAGGCAACGGATACTTATTCCGTATCGTGACCTTATTCAACTCTCTGTAGTCCACACACAATCTCAGTGAACCGTCCCTCTTCTTCACAAACAAAACTGGAGCGCCCCAAGGTGAGGTACTCCTGCGAATAAAGCCCTATCCTAACAGCTGCTCTATCTGATCCCGTAACTCCCTCATCTTAGCTGGAGCCATACGGTACGGTGCGCGTGCTATAGGTCTCGTACCCGGTAGCAAATCTATAACAAAGTCTATCTCTCGACTAGGTGGTAAGCCTGGTATCTCCTGAAACACATCCGAATACTCCCTGACAATTGGGATCGAATCTAAAGGAATCACAACCTCCTTAGAGGTATCCTCCTCTATGGAATACAGATGAGAGGTCGATCCTCCCTCTGGGCGAGGCATCGCCACTACGAACATCTCTTGCCCAGGAATGGCAAAAACAATGCTTCCGCTGAAGCAATCAATCATGGCCCTATAAGCTACGAGCCAATCCATACCGATGATCACATCATGAACATGCATATCTAATACTAACATGTCTGCATGTAATACCAAACCACCAATCTCTACCCCCACTCCCCGGCATATAAAGAAGATCAGTGACCCACTCCCCAATGGTGAGTCGACACACGTCACTATGCTCTCTGCCGTAGCTAACAATCCTAAAGCTTTCGCAAAGTGTGTAGCTATAAAATAATGTGTAGCACCCGTATCAAACAATACCCGACCCATAGTGACATGGATAGGAAACGTACCCTCAATCGCGGGCGGTGCCTGTGGAACTGTAGCCTGGTGAACGTTGTAGACACGTCCATACTGTAGTTGCCCCTGCTGAACTGGGACTGCTGGAATGGGTGGCAATGCTTCCATCTGTCGTGGTACGGGAAGAGCGGCGGGAAACCTAGGCCTCTGTGGCTCCTGGAGAGCACCCTGCTGCTGCTGCTGTGGGGCCCTGCCCCTATAAGGACAATCCTGTCGCTTATGGCCAGTCTTGCCACAAACAAAACACTTCCCTGGGAAGTTCCCTCCTCTCTGCCCCTGCTATCCCCGGCCCTAGTGGCTGTTACCGTTCCTCCCTTGGCCCTGCTGGCCCTGGTGAAACTGCTGCCCATTCTACCCTTGTTGGCCCTGATGGCCCTGATGGAAACCTCCCTGTCCCTGTCTGTAGTTCCCTGACCGGAACCTCTTATTATCCCCCTGCTGGGAGCCCTGCTCATTCTCTCTCTGCCCCTGACCAGACTGTGCCCCGCTGGCACCATGTCTTCCAGTCCTGCCCTGATGGCTAGACTCCCCCGACCTCTTGCCCTCAGCCATACGAAAACGGTGGTCCTGGCAGTGTAACAATGCAGCGTTAACCACATCAGAATAAGTGGCCAACGATAGGTTCCCTAGAAGATGCTGACGGATCCTCCAATTCAACCCGTCGGTGAACTTCTCAATCTTCTTCTTCTCTGTTGGTATCTCATCTGGAACGATATTCAACAGATTCGTGAACTCGGCCTCATACTCGATCACGGTCTTACCTTCCTGCTTCAGACTCATCAGTTTCCTCCTCATTTCCGTGTGAACAGCCGACGAAAAGTACTTGTGGTCAAACCGCACCCAGAAGTCCTGAATAGTGAGAGTATCCCTCTCCTCCGCGGTGGTAATAGACTCCCACCACTGTAGCGCAAATCCAACTAGCTTGAAAGTAGCTAGCACCTGCTTCTGGACATCCGTGCACTCATACATCCTTAAGTGCCTCTGCATATCCTTCCTCCACTGGCTCGAGACTACTACATCTGAGCTACCTGCAAACTCTGGCGGATGCACTTTCTGAAAAGCATCACGTACACGATCCCAAGCAGACGGGAATGCATTAACCTGCACTGGTGTGGCAACCAGCGCCTGTGGTGGTGCCTGCTGAACAACGGTAATCGCGGCATTTACCTCTTGAGCTACTATAGCTGCAACCTCAGCGGCGTTCATCATGCCCTGAACTGGAGCGGGCTGGGGTTCGGGCGTTGCATCCCTGGGAACTCGTCGTGCACGTCGTGGAGGCATCTGAAATAAGAACAAAGTCTATAAGTTCGCTGTTTATAAACTTAAAATAGCTGAAGAACGAAGCATACACAAAAAGAGTACAACAATCCTAAAATATAGGGCTCTATATCAAAGAAACGTAGCGGAAACAAAATAGCCGTACAGATCCTAAAGGACACTAGAACCTGAGGCTCTGATACCACCTGTGACACCCCGACTAATTAAATACCGGGTAGCTACTCCTTTATTAAATTAATTCAAAATGCCAAGTTGGCTCAGTTAATAGCATCACTGTCGAAAACATTTTAATATTACTAACCACCTAGTATTTAAAAAGTAAGTTGCCAAATTTTAACGAAAGTCTGATTAACATGCAACAAGTGTAATGAAGAAATAAATAACACCATTCACCATACTGAAGTAAAACGAATAACCATCACATAATGTACATAAAGTCTGGAGGAAAACTCCTCACTACAAACCCACAACTGAAAAGTAAACTGAATACTAAAACAATACATGCTAAAGTCTGAAAACTGAAATGTAAAAGATGTCTCTAATCGAAATGGGCAACATGCCCTACAACTGATAGATAGTGACTCTGGAATCCAAAAGATAGAAACGTCTACAAGCAAATCCCTGTAGCTTCCATAAACATCTACAGCTCGTCACATGAATGAGTATCCTATGCTTGGTGTCCTTCTGGCTGGGCACCTAAAATGGTTTTACAAGAAAAGTAGATTTGAAAAGCAAATGGGTCAGAGCCCGAATGTGGAGTTATATTTTAAAAATCTGCAAGTTCTTTAAAAACATTTAAAACATTAAATGCAAAGTACATGTTAGGACGTGCACTCACATGATATTCTCACCTCTTGTCTAACTGTGCGCTCCTAACGTAAATACCCATCTATAACGACACAAATCACTAGCTAAGTACCATCATATCTAGCTAGACTGCCATAGGTCCTACCCTTATTACTCGGTTCTATTAACATTATAACGCTTGTAATTAAATAGAGGTTTAACGCAAACTCAGATTCTCAATATGCAATATATATATCACTATCAGTTAACTCGTTATATTTTTCTCGAAACAATACCGTGATTATATTCACAACATTAATCATGAAGGTTCTTATTAATTAAACACATATTATTCACATCATAAATATACAATACAAGCACCCCGAGAACTAAGCTCTGGTGCACAAATACTCTGCTATCCATCCCAGTACATCACGTACATAAGGATCACATATTCCGAATCTCTCAAGAATAGATCAGATAACACAAATCACAAATAGTGGAGGCGAACAAAGTCACATCACATGGGTCACGTACATACCTATGCTCCCACGATCAGCGGACTTATTAACATCCCAATAAGTCTTTCTCTGACCTATGTTCATCGAGGTAACCAGTCTAAATCCGAGCAACACAAGGATTAGAGGGCCCTAAGCGAACGCAAACCTCCCGTGATAGCAAGTATGGTAGGTATGTCATACACACAATTCATATACCAATACTAAGTAAACACACGTCTTAGTAATACCGTAGTTTAATCGTAGTACATATCGCATTCTCATACTAACTATAATTATAACAATTTATACTATTCCGGTTTATAATCATACGCGCCATAATTTTCTCCCGTCATAGTAGACACTCATGTCTCAACCCAAACCGTCCATTTAATTTAACTCTCGTATATAATTTCCTTATCATAAATACCCAAATGTCCCAATTCTATCATTACAACATCAACGGAATGATATCTATATCCTCGAACAAGTTTACGGGATACCAAAAATCAAAACAGTCCGAAAAGGCCCAGACTGCCAGCTCGTTAGAAGTCTCGTTCGAACGAGGCTATTCGAACGAGATTGGACTGTCAGCTCGTTAGAAGTCTCGTTCGAACGAGAATGTTCGAACGAGATCCAGTTCGTTCGAACGAACTATACCTTCTAACGATATCTCATTCGAAGGAGGTGTCGAACGAAACTACCCCTCGTTAGAAGAGACTGGTCAACTCGTTAGAAGCTCGTTCGAACTAGCTCGTTCGAACGACCTGGGTTGGTTTCTAACGAGCGACCAGCTGCGAGCCAAGAATTTCCAAAATCGTTTTTCAGCCAATTTCTGCTCCTCAAATCTCCTCTAAACTTCATCCCAACTATGTATTAAGGTCTCTAATTCATCCTAAACATATTCAAGTCAACTCCTAACATGTTTTCAAGGATTAAATCTCTTTAACATCAATCAAAATATAAATCTCTGCACTTTTTCCCCAATTATTTCAAGAACATGAACCCTAACTTTTGAATAATGAATTAAATCACTATAAATCCGTTTTAATTCCTTCCTATCATAGATATCATGAGAATAATTATCTACCTATCATTCTACATGCGATTCTCCTCAATATTTTTATGTTCTAAGCTCCAAACTACATGGGTTTTCATTATCTTTCAAGAACAAACCATAAATTCGAATTATCTAACATGGAGAGAACATTCTTTGAAATTAAATGGAATAAAGTCACTTGCCTTGGTTGTTTCTGAGTTTGGTGTAGGTTTGATGAAGTTTTTCTGCAGAATTTCTTCTCTTCCCCAAGCTTCTTCTCCAATGGTGGCTTAAGGTGGCTAGGGTTTTCTTTGGGAAAGTTGTAAACCTAATGATAGCATCCGTAGCTTAATGGGTTAATATGGGTTGGTTAGTGGGTTTAGTGGGTTAAATCCACATCATATTAGAACTCCCAATTTTCGTCACTTTTAATTCCTCAAAATGTAAAATTATCAAAATACCCTTTAAGTTGCCGGTATAGCCTAAAAATACCCCGGAACCCAAACTACATCCCCGACTAGTGTTTTCGGACTATCTCGACCCTTCTGGATGCGTTGGCGTACTCAAAACGACCATACATATTATAGATTTTAAATTCACTTTTATAATTAAAATAATATACCATGACGCAACGGTCACACGCGTCTCAACAAAATTTTCAAAATTGTCGTATATAAATCTCACGACAAATTTTATAATTCCAAATTCATATATAATCATATATGCACATAATCAAATACCAATTCGCATCTCGTTAGTATTTATAACCCGGATTAATTTCTAATTAATACGCATTTAATTAATTAATCCCAAAAATAAATATAGCCAAAAGTACGGGGTATTACAGTAAAATATACACAACGGTGGATGCGGTCATGTTCCCCCTACAAGTGGAGTACACACATCGCACATTAACGCGGGACAATAATGACCTGGGGACTATACTCTCCCTGCTCCTCAAGACAGGGGATTCACCCACATCACGCAGCCTCCCTGGATCGCACTTGAGAAAAAATATACTCTAGCTGTTCCACCACTATGCCAGAGGAAAGCCCGCGGAAATCAGCCTCTAAAATACACATATACCAATCACACATAGATACATATGTATTTGTATCATATAGTATATATACTTTAATCATATAGTATATATATTCTGTATATTGCCCCTTGAATATATATATAAATGGCCATTATTTCCAATCTCATAATAACATTTAAGTATTATCTCTCTTAAATATTACTCACACCTTAATCACTATTTAAGGTATTGTACATAAACCCGAATGTACCAATTCATACTAATAGGATAAGTGTACCATCAACTTATCCTTATTTCCATAAGTATACACCACTTATAATAACCGTCGTCAATAAACGCATCGGTAATCGCTAACTCCTCTTTAGCCCATATCCCAAAGTTATCCTAATAGTCTTGTAGGATTTACTTAACCAAAAGCAATATAATTATGTTTTCCCATACGCATAATTATATAGGCCAAAATGCCCACTGAAATTACCCCAAGGAATATTCGTCCCCCGAACACCCTTGAATTAAACAGGTTGTGGATTCAATTTCCACGAACCCAAGGACTATATTGTATCCAAATAATCCTTTAGAGGTCCCCAACCTATTTTAGGAACCCCAAACCTTCTAATTCCTCAATTCCTCTATTTTCTTCAAAAATATAATTTTAGTGTCACACACTTAAAACACTCACTTAGACTCCAATAAGTTCTTTCACTTGGATAGATGTTTATCCATACATAAATGTTTATTTCCTCAAACGAATAAGTTAGAACCAATTAAAATTATAAATTATCCCATCTAATTAACCCTAGGCAAAATTGCCAAAAATCCTGAAGGGTCCATCGATCGATCCTCTACCTTCTATCGATCGATCGTCTCGGACAGCTTCTTCTCTTAGAAGCTGTTTCGGCCATTAAAGCTTCTCCCAAGATTTTATCTCCATTCCCAACATCCTACAACCTCAACCAACTACATACACGTATATAAAATTAGTTCTAATAATCCTAGAACCCAAAACCAACAATTAATTTTGATTAAATCCTAGGTTTTCTAAATTGGATATTATTCGGGGTTTATTCATGTTAACTTCCAAAAATAAGTTTTAATTCATCAAAACCCATCCCAAAACTCTTTATAGTTATAATCTTCCAACTATAATATGATATTTATGATTTTAACGAAATAAGCAAGTAAACACTTGCCTCATGGATAAAATCTGATGATCCCGAGTCGAATCCCACGGAGTTTGGCCGGAGCTTCCCCTTTTCCTCCTCTTTTCTCTCTTCCTTTCTATCTTCTCACTTTTCTTTCCTTCTTATTTCCCTCTCCCTCCTTATGTAGAGAGAAATAAGGGTTATCCATTTAAAACCCCAAAACGACTCGTTTACTCAATTACGAGTTCCTTTTAATTTAAAAACTCCCGAAACACAATTTTGACTATCGAATACACTATTTTGACTATCTCCGTCACTCCGAGACCAACCGCACACTTGAAATCTCCATCTGAGGTACTTGATCGCAAGCCAATAATATAACCCCGTACAACTTAATGCGACATTCCCAATAAAATATTATCCTCTGTCGCCTTACCCAACCACGATGCATAATTAAAACACTCCGACATATTTACTTAATCCCAAAGTAAATATAACACCCATCGAAAATCATCTAATACTTGAAAATTCCAAAAATTACAATTTCAAGAAATTCCTCAAAATTCCAATTTACACCCATTTATGGAATTTAATTATCCCCAAAAGTACAGGTTGTTACATACTTCTCCTCTTACAACACAATTTCGCCCTCAAAATTTGGATATAACCAACACCACCATCCTAGGATCGCAAATTTCACAACGTCCTAGTACCCCAAAAATCAAAAGGTGCTAACACGATGGTCCCTTACCATATTCCACCTATCTCAAGGTGAACTCAAATGTACTAGCTTCATAACAAGCTAAACCAAAATCCCCAAAGGATACAATGCTAACCCGGTGGTAAGGTTGATTCTAACGTCATTTGTAACAACCCGCCAAATAAAGAGAATGAGCCCATCACTACCGCTCTAACGTCTCGAAAAGCCGATACTCTTGCTAATAAGCATCCGCTCGTACACAATTGGACAATTCATTTCCTTTAAAAAGGAAGCTCTACAAAAAATGACTATTTCTGTTAGTCTCGTCGTTTATCTTGGGCATGCTACCTCTTATTTCCCCCATATCAATTGGAATATCGCATATCTTTTATGAAATTCCATTCAACCAACTTCAATCCCACCATGACTGCCTCGCGGAAAACTCCTCATCTTTATATACTAAACCTTTTTCTATTTCAGGCGAAATATAAAATCAACTTACAAAGGTGCCCATACAACTTTTACACGTGCACATTTGCACATGCATTGTGAATGTTCGACACGTAACACTTTCTCTAGACAATGGGACTTACTTCCTCAGCGTAGTACTCATACATGGGTCTTCCCAACCCGCAAAATCCCATTGTTCTCAAGGTTTTCCAACCAATCTTCTCGTGGTTAACTCAGAACTTTCTCCTTACATCAGCGCCACTAATCCTTCTAACTTAAGATTCTAATAATCCTACGATTAATGTTCTTCCAAGGTCTCTCTCAAATTTTGACATTTGTTCGGTTTCATGCGTGGGACGTCTCGCAAAGCTAAATCAAAACAAGGAACCCTCCCGTTACACTACTTCTTAATGTCGTCGATCATCTAGATATAACGGCCTAAGGCATACCAGCGGGACATTCTAAATCCAATCTCGCTAACATACTAAGACTCTTCTACCACTATATCCTTTTATTCTGACGAAATGGAATGTCTAACTAATCAGGCGCCGACTGTCTGCCAAGTTGTTACTACCATCTTACCCAAATCACATTACCTCCGAAATTTTCCTTCAACACAAGGCCTGTCCATAAGCCTTAAATAAATTTCTCTCACCTTACCTCATGCCCATACAAGCGGTAAGAAAAGAATTTAAGTGCTTTTCCATAGCACTTCCATCTCTCTATATATACAATCATCAAACTACTTTCAGTCCATAGTGTTTTCTCCACACTAGGTGACTAATCACCATAACCAACATCCTTGTATCCTATAACATCTCTCCACTCCCGACGTCATTAAGGTTCATGCGTGGAGCATCTCGCAAGAAAAATCCAAACAAAGAACCCCTCCAATACACTACTACTTAACTTTGTCGATCGTACAGGTCCGTAAACTTCAAATATGCAATTGGGATAATCTTATCCCCTCTTTCAACAAAATGCGGTCTGAACTCCTATCTATATTCAGGAGCCACACCACCAAGCACTCGTACTAACATTAAGTCCTCGCGCAAACAATAACAAGCTTAAAATCGTAGCTCAATAAATAAATCCTACGTGTATTTAATTACATCTACAAGTTCGCCACATACTCGAATCATAATAATGAAACATCTGCTCACCGAAGTTCCATCTACCCATAATAATAAAAGTGAAGTCAACCTGATCAAGGTGAGATATCGCAACCATAGCCTATTCCATCCTGGAATTGTGGACACGATAGTCTTGCAATCATTGGCCTGCTATCGCTCCGATCACTTAGTACATATTATACTCATAATATTAATATACTCATATAACATACATAAAACGAGTAGTGCAAATCAAATATATACATAAAAAATATCAACACCCACTTTTATAGCGAATGAAGAACTAGAACTCTGCTACCGTGGAAAAACACATTGACATACAACATATAATGTTTATGATACCGCCACAAAGCTCTAATTACACACATGAATCTAGAGCTAATAAAATACCGCGACTTTATCCAGCCACGCCAATTATACCTCTCCCTTCTGAGGTGAAACTTATAATAACAACTTCGCCAATTTCCCTAGCAACTCAAAATGTCTCTTGAACATAGTACAATTGTCCAAACCGAACCAAAGTCCACTTAACTCAATGCCTCATCCAGGCACCCCACTCTTATCCTTTTTCTCCTACTGAAAAGGACAAACTGTGTGGCTCAACACTCAACATCACCCTATTTCCATCTCTGGCCTTCCTGACCATGTAAAAGTTATCAGTATTATCGGACTCTCTAGCCTCGATCCTGACAATCACCTTCATTGTCCCCTTAACCTCTCGGTTAGAAGGAGACTCCACTACAGGCTTCAACATCCCTATTTCAATGAATTCCCCAGGTGGATGTCCACCAATGGGGTCCACGGATACACACATTATCTAGTGAGCCTATCCTTCCACAAAAGGACTCTCTCTTCATGGTACTTACCTCGATTCAGTACCAAATTCACTTATCCCTAACTTTCTTTATTCGCAGTTGGCCTATGATCGATCCTTACGTGAATAATTCAAAATGGCATTACCCTCATTTCAAAAAGACCAAAGGAACTAACAGGTATATTCATCCGTAACATTCCTCTTATGGGCAAAACATCATATTTCCCCCCCAATGTGGTGACCATCATTTTCACCATTTCAACATTGCTCCAATGAGTGAAAAAATTTCCTCAAATCTTCATGTCTGGGTATTTCCATACTCGGCTTTAAGCCCAAGCTCCCAAGCCTTCTACTTCCACTGGGTAGTGCAACACTTACTTGGCACGATTTAACTTCAAAGTATGGTCCTTGTCAAAGAACTCTTTCGAACCCTTAGCCTCGTTGGTTCATTCAAGTTTAGTACCACTCTCTACTATAGTAGTAACTGGGTGCTTATAACTACTATACTTTAGCAGTCATTTCCAGAATCCTTAATAAATTCCAGAATGCGAGTGACCCCTATTGCGGTCCTCATCCCCTACTTCAACCAGCCGCTCCAAATAAGTCCCCCCTTCTGCTTTCCTTGCAATGGCCTTTTGTGGTCGTCCTTCATCGATCAGCACACGAACCTCAGACGATCACACAAAATATTTACTATCATCCTATGTAATAGCAGGAGAATGAAATCTCATAAGAGGAATCAACAATCCTAATCATAAGGCTCTATATCAAATCGAGAGCAACGCTGAAAGCATAGTATGTCTGCATAGATTCTTAAGGACACTAGGACACTACAACCCTCCTAATAAAATATTGGGCAATCAATCTTGTACCAAATTAAAATAGGAGTCACATATGATTCATTCTTAGCATCACTGTCGAAAACCAAATTAATTGCTAATAACCTATTAGGCTGGCGTCAAAATTTTAGTTAACTAATATTTTTAAACAATAATACAATTTAAATGTCCACACATTTTATATATAAAGACTGGAATGAAATAAAATAACCGAACACTCGCCTCCACATCATACAACAAAATTGAATTGTCGCACGAAAAGGCAGTAAAAGAATAGATAAATACAGTTGGGCCTTTAACCAGAGTGTTACTATAATGCTCCCTATCTAGATAACAAGAATAGAAGAGACTAAAAATAAACCTGCATGCATCCACAGCTGCGGCAGCAGATGTCTGCCTTGAAGGAATCATCATCTAGGCGTCCCTGTGTCTGGACACCTATATATATATATATGTATAGAAAGAGAGGAAAAGTACAGACACGGGTCAGAGCCCGATTTATGAAAATATTTTGCAAGTGCATAAATACTATTTTTGTGAAAATAGATTTATCTCATATTTAAATTGGTATCGCACTCACCTGGGATACCCCTCACCTCTCTCCTAATAGTGCACGCCTAGTGCATCTTTAACAATTTTCCTAGCTAAGCTACCTTGCCTAACTAATCCATTAACCCAACCTCTAACCATCCTAGTTACCCAGAGTACTAACGGCTAAACTTCTCCCAGTCTCAACACTATGCCATATTCGTGCATGGGTTGTCTCGCGAAGTGAAATCCAAACAAGGAACCCCCCGTTACACTACTACTTGGCAAGGTCGATCGTCGAGATCCATTAGACCCTCAGTAACAAACGTATATATATATATATACACACACACACCTATAACAACCCGAATAATTTTGGGGTATTTTCAAAATATAGAGGAAAATAAATTTTTTTGTAAAATTATTTTTATTGCTCAAATATGTTGGATTTTATTTTTAAAGATGAGAATTTGAAACGGTTTCGGAATTGGAATTAAAATGGAGTTTTAATTGAATTTTTATTACATAGAAGAGTCCTCAAAACATAAAACTCTCTAAGAGTCCTCAAAACATAAAACTGTCTAGAGAAAAAAAATATTTAAAAATATTGAATAGTCCGATCGAGTTGAATTTTTTTTCTGTAGATTTCTTTCAACTTAATCTAATTCTCTATAAAATTTCTTTCAATTCCAACAGTCCGATCGTCCGGAATAAATGTTTTAGTGTTTGTATCTCATTAGAACTCTTTTCTTAAAAAAACTCTTAATCCTTTATATATCAACAAATTCGTGGATGGACTTTTCAAATCACTTTTTCTCAAACTTTTCAACCAGAAGACCTCTCCAAAATTACTCCCTTTCATCTACAAACCATAGCACCAAACTTATTCAAGATTTCAACCTTAGATTAGAAAGCCTATTTGGTTTTTTCTCTAGTTTGAACTAGAACGAGATTTGATTATTTTCGCGAGAAGAACGCGATGGTGTGTTTAGATTTTGAGGCTAAAATAATGTGATGATTCATGTAATGATTTTAAGGTATGGGGTTTTACACAATATTTTCCGTAATCTCGCGAGTGTTATTCTGTTGGTTTCATTTTTATTTGAACTCATATTTGAATTGATAAATTTATTGAAATTCTGGAAAATATTTATTGGAATCTAATTTTGATTCATGTGGTATTATTTTGGTGTTGAGGATGTTGTCATGAGATTTTAATATGGCACGGAGGTTGGGCACCCGCCAATATTCCTTTTTCCGGATATGCTAAAAAAATGCATAGGCACGGTACGGTGGTGAGGCCTGGTGACCCGATTAATGTGTTGTTGAGAAATTATAGTGATATAATTGATATGAGATTCACATTTGATTTGAATATTCGTATTCGTATTGTGACGTTTTATTCACCGCTAATAATTGTTGAGCATCTTTCCTGTCGTATTGTGTACTTTCCCATATTTTCTTTTAGTGGCAGGTTAGTGAGGATTTTGGGGCGCTATGGAGTTTGATTTTAGCAAGGATTATTTTTGGAAGATTTTTAATACAAGATGAGAGTATTGTATTATTTTGATGTATAGAGCGTTGGATATTTGTATTTCATTTTCGAGTTATCTGTTATATGTAATTCGAGAGACTTGGTATTTATTTGAAGAATTTGAGATTAGTGGATTATTTTATTGTATTGTGGGATTTTTAGATGCTCTATACCTTGTTATTTGTGGATTTGAATTAGTTTTATCGATGAGTAGCGCTCCGCTCGCTCTCCCCGGGCGGGCTGGGTGTTACAACACCATAATCATATATATGTCCATATTAATTTCTATATACTTATCACATTTTAAGTCTGGATATAATCACCCGAAATGGGATTTAAATCTATCTTTCTTTTATCCGTTTATTCTCATTGAGATATATAATATCTTGTTCTCATGCACAAGTAGTATACCATACACACCGATTCAATAATAATCCAAAATATACCATGCACACACAGGTATAATAACCATCCCAACGAGCTATAACTCGAGGATGCGATCTGATAGTGCAGATCCAAAGGAAAGCCCGTGGAAATCAGCCCCTAAAATATATACTCTGGTTGTTCCATCCCTATGCCAAAGGAAAGCCTGTGGAAATCAGCCTCTAAAATACACATATACCAATCACACACAGATACATATGTATTTGTATCATATAATATATATACCTTAATCACATAGTATATATATTCTATATATTTACCCTCGAATATATATATAAATGGCCATAATTGCCAATCTCATAATAACATTTAAGTATTCTCTCTTTTAAATTTTACTCACACCTTAATCACTATTTAAGGGCTCGTACATAGACCCGAATGTACCAATTCATACTAATAGGATAAGTGTAGCATCAACTTATCCTTATTTCCATAAGTATACACCACTTATAATAACCGTCGTCAATAAACACGTCGGCAACCGCTAACTCCTCTTTAGCCTATATCCCAAACTTATCCTAATAGTCTCGCAGGATTTACTTAACAAAAATCGATATAATTTTGTTTTCCCATACACATAATTATATAGGCCTAAATGCCCACTGAAACTACCCCAAGGAATATTCGTCCCCCGAACACCATTAAATTAAAAAGGTTGTGGATTTCATTTACACGAACCCAAGGACTATATTGTATCCAAATAATCCTTTAGAGATCCCCACCCTATTTTAGGAACCCCAAACCTTCTAATTCCCCGATTCCTCTATTTTCCTCAAAAATATAATTTTAGTGTCACACACTTAAAACACTCACTTAGCCGCCAATAAGTTCCCTCACTTGGATAGATGTTTATCCATATATAAATGCTTATTTCCTCAAATGAATAACTTAGAATCAATTAAAATTGGTAATTATCCCATCTAATTAACCCTAGGCAAAATTGCCAAAAATCCCGAATGGTCGATCGATCGACCCCTGAACCTCGATCGATCGATGATCGATCAATCGATCCTCTACCTTCGATCGATCGATCATCTCGAATAGATTCTTCTCCGAGAAGCTATTTCGTCCATTAAAGATTCTCCCGAGCTTTTATCTCCGCTCCTAACATCCTACAATTTTAAAAAACTACATACACGTATATAAAATGAGTTCTAAATATCCTAGAACCCAAAACCAACAATTAATTTTGATTAAATCCTAGGTTTTCCAAATTGGAAATTTTTGGGGTTTATTCGTGTTAATTTCTGAAAACCTATTTTAATTCATCAAAACACATCCCAATACTCTTTATAGTTATAATCTACATAAGCAAGTAAGCACTTGCCTCGTGGAAAAAAATTCGACGATCCTGAGTCGAATCCTGCGGAGTTTGGCCAGAGCTTTCCCTTTTCCTCCTCTTTTCTCTCCTCCTCTCTCTTTTCTCTCTTTTCTTTCCTTTTTCTTTCCCTCTCCTTCCTTATATAGGGAGAAATAAGGGATATCCCTTTAAAACCCCAAAACGACTCGTTTACTCAATTACGAGTACTTTTAATTTAAAAACACCTGAAACTCAATTTCGACTATCGGATCCACTATTTTGACTATCTCGGCCATTTCGAGACCAACCGCACACTCAAAATCTCCATCCGAGGTACTTGACCACAAGTCCCAAATTTTCCCCCACATAACTTAATGCGACATTACCAAATAAATATTATCCTTTGTCACTTTTGCCCAATCACGATGCATAATTAAAATACTCTGACATATTTACTTAATCCCAAAGTAAATATAACACCCATCGAAAATCATCTAATCCTTGAAAATTCCGAAAATTACTATTCCGAGAAATTCCTCAAAATTCCAATTTACACCCAATTATGGAATTAAATTATCCCCAAAAGTACGGGTTGTTACATGGCACTTGAAACAATTTGAAAAACACAATGGGTGGGAGACTAACAAAACTTTAGAAATGGGACTAAAACCAAAAAAACTATTTTTATTTTGTCCTTGTCTTTTAGCCAAAAGAGTTTTAGAGTTTAGGCACTCTTCTAAACGGCTTATAACTTATATATATTCATATTAAGAGTCTTTTAGGTCAGATTTGGTTCATGTAAAATCCATAACAAGGCGGAACATCTGGGAGAAGAATTTACATATTTTGTACCTTTAATTCAAGAGCTTTTCCAGTTTTTCTTCAAGATTTGATTTCTTCTTGCATGTTCTTGTTCTTCATTCTTGGTAACTTTTACTTCCAGCACATTTATTATTGTTTCTCATGTTTGATCACACATTTATTGCAAGAATGATTTCATGATACGTAGATTTCTTAATTAATCATAGTTACACCATGTCTGACAAGATTTTCAAGGGTTGGGATGCAGGAACCCAACCCGATGTGGTTTGCATGGAGATAAAAATGATTCTCTAAATAAAAATAATGATTGGATCGTCTAAATTAGTTGTTGTAATCCTGTTTGGACTTTTAACCTTATTTTCCCTGGGTAACCCGGGTGTTTAAGAGTGCAATGCGCTTGTTAGCTATTGCGACACTGCTTTATTTTTATTCTTGATTATGTATGATACGGGCTTGTACCGTCATATATGTAATGCTTGAAATTAATAAAGTATGGGTTGGATCAATTATCTAATTCATGATTTTTTTTATATCTGGTAAACATACTAGGCTTCGGGGGATTGTAGTCCAACATGTCTTTCTCATTCATATTTAGTTAGCCACGGTAGTTTACTTCTGCACACGTAGTTTAATTATTAATTTAATTAATTTGCATTTAGCTCATAGATAAATTTCAAACTCAATCAAATTTTCTTTCTATTCTACAGTAAACTTTAGGATTTGTCATTTTACCTATAGTCGTCACATTCCACGTCCTATTTCCGTGAGGATTCGACACCGTCTTACAAGGTTTATTACTCACGCAGCCGGTTTGCACTTGAATTGTAACTACCACGCACTAGAGACATATTTTCAGTCACATCAATTTTTTAGCGCTGTTGTTAGGGAATTAGGTAGACTATTAGGTGAGGTAGGTTAATCTATAGTTTGACTCTAATTCTAAATAGACCAAAAAAATATAGAAAAATTAAAAGACAAAAAAATACCACGTTTTTGAATTGTCCACTTTTAAACGTATTATTTTAACTCGTTAAATGACTTTAATTGTTATGAAAATAGTGGAAATAAGGAATACGAGATTTATGAATATTAGATTAATAAAACTAAAAATAAGTCTCAAAATTACATTCCCAAGACTATGGGTGAATCCTTACAAATTCTAGAAAATGAAAGGCTTGAAATTGAATATCGGGAAAAAATTCATTTTTGGGAGAAAGGGTTAGATGCATTATTCGAACCCAATGAGGATTTTTATTTCGATAATTTTGAAGTGGAAGAATGTTTTCAACCAAATGAGGAATCGAAGGTTCTAGAACCAAGGAAGATTACTCTAGAAAAATCTTTTCTTATTTTCACCCAAGGCACGACCAACCATAATGCTGTTTGTTTGGGACTAGAAGTACCTTTCAATAAGATGCGTTCTTATTTGGAAAGCATAGAGGAGGTCTATACTTGCGTTTCACCTAAAAATTTTAAGGACGAAATCATTGCCAGTGATCCAAGTAGTTTTTGAATTCCAACCACTTATCAATATTTCAAAATTTATTGAGGTTGAAGAGCCTTCGTTTCCTTAGGTCCCCACTATTATAGAACCATTAAATATATCACACAAATTAGATGAAAGTATTGGAAACTTTGACCTAAATCTTGAATGAGAATGTTGTTTTGAGATGCTTCATCAAATGGGATACTCACTTACACGTGCCCCACCTCCTGTTCCAATTGAAAATTTCTGGGGAGAGGATTTTGAAGACAAAGACCCTTTGCTTGAATTTTTTTTCCAAGGCGAAATCTTCGTTTTTGTGTTCCCCTTTTCCCATACCACTTGAAAAACCATTGGGAGGTGAATATATATTTCTTGGTTCCCAAGTGTACTTATTCACTCTACCATCCAAATACCCAATCATCCCTTTAAGATTTTTAATTGACGATGGGTTATTTATTTCACCTCACACATGCCTTACATTGTTCAAATGGAATTCTTATTTTCTGGGAGGCATACATGAAAATGTGGGTACACCGATTATCCCTCAAAGTCAAATTGTATTTTGGGTGGAGCCTCAAATTTTTTGACTTCTAGTGTATGGTTTATTAGAAATTCAAATTCTAGGTTGTAAATAGTAGTTTTAATTATTTATTCCCTTTTCTCTTTTTTATATTCTAGTGTAATTAGTTAATGTTTTGTATTCCTATTTTTTATTATGCTTCGTTCTAACGTGTTTTGTAGATTCAATGGACTCGTACTTATCGGGGATTGTTCCAATTTGAGTAATATCTTTATTTTCCTCTCTTTATGTAGTGTTCTTGATTCGCATTGAGGACAATGAAACATCTATGTTAGGGGGTGTGGGATTTCCTTCCCATTTACTGTTTAGATTCATTGACTTGATGGTGTGTTTGTTCCAAGTCTATTTCTTTTTTTTACAAAATTTCAAAAAATTCCAAAAAAATTGAAAAGCGAAAAATAGTTTCCTTCAAAATAAATAAAGATTGCAAATTAAAATGTCACAAAATTTTGTTTAAAGTCTCAAATTTATAAAATCCAAATGCACAAATCCAAAATTGACAACAGATGAAAATTGAGCGAAAATTGACGACTTAACGAATAAGTGTGGAGATTATTAACCCGATGAGATTTTAAAACTTTCGATTTTTGTGAGTTATTGAATCAATCCGAAGGAATGGTTAACTAAAAGTTCAATTTAGCATTTTAATAAGTCGTTGAGTATCTCTACTCCTATTTTTTTATCGGTTACGAGAAATGTGTAAGATGTTGTCTTGAAAAATGCGCTAAAAATATCTCTAAACTAAATTAATCTCGAGACGCATATGGTAAAATAATGAGTAATTCTTACAATGAAGTAGGCCATCGATTGTTACCCAAAAATTTGAGCAATAAAGTGGAATGATTTTTTTTTATTTTTGCTAACCGTTTTGAGCCAAATGAAATTTTCCATTTTCGTCTATAACCCGAAAAACCCAATTGAACTAGAATTGTAAAAGTTGAAAATTCATAATTTTAGTTCAAATGGTGCAGTAAAAAGGGGAAATAAAATAAAAATAAAAATGCTCAACAAAAATAGCAAGAAAAGAAAAAAATGGAAAAGACGAGAAATATGAGCAAAAGCCCGAAAAAGCACTAATGGACATCATAAGAAAATTTGCCAATTCCAAATTTTTTGACCATTCTCCTTTTACCCAATACACCTTAAAACCCAAAAAAACCCTAACCAAGTCCGAATAGAAAAATTAAGTACCATGTGGAGAGCCTAAGACACGAAAAGATAATAAGGGAGATTAATGGGTACGAATAATAGGCGACGTTTTCCGTTTCATCTTTCAATTTTTGTGCATGAGTTCATGTACCATTTTTATTTACTCTTTATATCAGGCATACCGAGAGAATTAGCCACATTCTGAGAGATTCAATTCTTAAAGTATCCCATGAGAATTTGAATCAAAACGAATTTTTGAAAAGTAACAATGATCAATCGGTGGATGTTCGCAGTTAAATTTTTAGCATTGCACACACATGACAAATTGAGACTCTTGAATATAAAATTATGGTGACTATCTTTAGAAAAGTTTGAATTGTACATGTTTTAAGTATTTTTCATTTTCTTCGAGTCCAAAATGAATTTTGCGAGTATATTCAGTGCAAACCCTCACAAGACACAACTCGTCCTACTAGGGTAACGTAGGGGTTTATTGGCTTGTTGATTACTCTAAAATGCAATCGCTTGTCCATGAAAAAGGTATTCTATCCCAATAAAGCTTTTGAAGTATCATCAACCCATACTCTTATGCTTTTACATTGCTCGGGATGTGCAACATTCTAAGTTAGGGGGATTTGATTAGGCATACATTCTTAACATTTATCCCTTTAATTTTGGTATTTTTATCACCCTGTATATTGTAATTGACTTGGTTTTGTCTCATATTTATGATACTACCACTTTTTTGAAATCATTTCGTGTTTTGTGTATCTCTTATGTGTTTACAGGTATTTCATGCAAGATAGTGCGAAAGAGAACTCAAAATAGTGAATGAAACCAAGAAATGGGAAGTTAAAGGGATTTATCCTAATTTTAAAGCATTATACCGAATGTGGGGCCAATTGGAAAGTTGAAGAGATTAAAATTACCAGAACAGTGGAAAAAACAAAACCTCAATCCGAGTTATGGTAAAGAAGTTGTGCTCGTTTGAAGATGAGAAGAATCAAAAAAGTAAAATGAAGGAAAACAGAAGCCAGAACCGGTTCGCCCCAAATCCCGGATCGGTTATCCCTTTAGTCATGCTCAAGAAAAGTTATAACTATTAGTCTCGCTTTTAAAGTGTGACAAATATCTAGAATCGGGATTTTTATTTTGTCCTTATCTTTTAGCACAAAGAGTTTTAGAGTTTAGGGAGTCTTCTAAACGGCTTCTAACTTATATATATTCATACTAAGAGTCTTTTAACTCAAATTTTTAGAGTTTAGGGAGTCTTATCAATGACTTATCATGTTTGATCACATTTTTAGTGTAAGAATGAGTCCATGCTTCGTAGACTTCTTGATTAATCATAGTTACAGCAAGCCCAAATGATTTAATCATGTAAATTAGTTTTTGCAATCATCGTAGGACTTTTAACCTCATTTTCCCCAGGTAACTGGGGTGTTTAAGAGTGTGGTGCACATGTCAGCCATTCCTACACTACTTTATTTCTATTCTTGATTATGTATGATGCAGGCTTATACCCTCATATATGTAATGCTTAAAATTAATAAAGTCTGGGTTTGATCAATTATCTAATTCACGATTGGTTTTATATCTGGTAAACATGGTACGGGTTGGGGGATTGTAGTCCAACCTATCTTTCACACTCATGTTTAGTCAGTCAAAATAGTTTACTCTTACATACGTAGTTTAATTATTAATTTAATTATTTTTCATTTAGTTCATCGATAAATTTCAAACTCAATCATCTTTTCTTTCTTCTTCTAGAGTCAGGTTTAGGATTTATCATCTTACCTATCATCGTCGCGTTCTAAGTCCTATTTTTCCTAAGGATTCAACCTCGTCTTACTGGGTTTATTACTTGCACGACTATTTTTCTTTTAAATCATAATTAGCACACACTAGAGACACATTTTTAGTCACTTCACGCTCTCAAGACCATTTTAAAGATATTGCTGTAACACCCCATATTTCTGAGTATTTAGAATTCAATTATTCTTACTAGGCATTCCTCCATGTTGATCGTGGTTTGCCACATGTAGTTTTTTATACATCTTCTACAATCGTCTTTGGAGACATGAATTCTATTTAACTTAGAGGTGTGAGATCGACGTCCTTTTACTAGTGCACTCATCCTTACAAGCGTCGACCAGTCATGAGATATTCGTTGATCTAGGTTGTTCCTTGTTCTACTCAGAAAGTTCCTCCTATGGTTGAAATCTAGTATTTGCATTTTCATTGAACTTCTTAATAGGGAGAGGTCATATCATAATTTACCCTTAACCGAGATATTGTGGGGTTAATGAGACATTGTTTGAACTATGTGGTTCCCTGCTGCAGAAAAGGGAATTGTTCCCATGGATGGCCCTAATTTTGGGTCCAAGGTATTGAAATTAATAACTCTAAAGAACAAATGGATTAAGAGAGTAAGAAACGGTCACAACAAATAATATTTAAATGGCTCGACAATGGCGCACATCCACAAAAGGTTTTTTAGTATTTATTAATTGTTCAGAGTTTCAAAATTATATGCCCCGTTGCCCCGGTATAAGGGTCTTATTTCTAGTAAGAAAAGAAGTTTAGTTGTAGACAAACTGTTCTAGCTACTTATTATCTCATTGGTATTTTTATTTATCTCCTCTAAGAATGTTGGTAACCAAGATGATTCTTTTAAATTATCCACGTGATATATTCATGTATTTGTTCATGTGGTGTTAAGTTCGACTTGCACAACACGTTGGGTCTTTTCACGCTACCAAAAGTTTGGCCTTTATGGTTTTGCACCCTCAACTGCTAAAGTAAACTTTTAAAAGTAAGAATTATCTATCCTTGTCGGTCTCAAGTGTCAAATCATGTCAAAAGGGTTATGAATATATAAATTTTGTAAACATAGTTAGTTTTAACATTTAAAAATAAAACTATTGTGAGATGCGATAAATTTTTAAAAGATTAAAATTACCTATCCTTATTCGCCTCTGATTAATTGATCGCATTGAGAGGGTTGGGAATCTATAAATTTCATTTCAATTGGAGTTATATATTACAAGATATTTAATTTGAAAATCAAAAAATAAGAATGTTTGGTGTAAAAATAATATCACATGCAAATTTTATTTTTCAAAAAAGGTGTTTACTTTGAAGATATCAAGTATTCATGTTCAGCCCCAATCAAAATACGACACTAAACACTAGTCAGAGACATGTTCCCTATATTAACTACGAAGCAATAAATTATTGAATATATCTTGTATGCTTTCAAAATATAAATATGTGTGTTGGTTTCTAAAATTATTATGATTCTATTTACATGACTTTGCTCAATAATACGAATAATATACCACATATACAAAATAAGATGCTTTCAATAAGAGAGAAGGATGAAACAAAAATAAGGAGACAAAAGTTTTTTATGTTGTTCATCCCAATGAGGTCCCCATGTCAAAGCTTATAATTTTATTGGGTATTAGGGTTTGATACAAGCTTCTAAGAAACTCTCTAGGCTTGGGTCAATGCTTTATTATTTGTTATTACAGTTATTGGTTGATTATGACCAGTTGGTGAGGAGGAATGATATGCTAAAGCAGTCTTATATAGATGAGGATGTAATCTTCATTAGGATACACAAATCCATAGATGGCTCAATCGGGCACATGAGGATGACAAAAAGAGGATGAGTGATACTATCAAGGAGCTGAAGGAGGGGGAGAGTCAGAATGAGCAGGCACAGGTGATGCTATGAAGAGGGACGATGAAGCTGTGAAGACAGTCAATAAGGTTGAGAAGGTTACAGAGCAAGCCTTAGCCATGTGGTTGGATGAAGGACAAGGACAAGAATGACAATGAAGATGACTATATTTAAGGATAGGATAAGTCATTTTCTAGTGTTATCATCCAGATTGAATATTTGAAGATGTCCTCCTTCAAGGAGGGTTAGGATGTTGTTCTGACCATGTTTGCTACATTTATTTTTTTAGACATATTTCTTTAAAATAATCCAACTACTACTCCCCAAATTGTGGAAAATGTTGATGACGAGGATGATATGGCTATGTCGACGGTGTCTCGGGTCTAGATGGTGGTGGCATCCTTAATAAGGAGAGGTGGCTTTGGATTAAGAGAATGTGTAGTAACACATACTTTGATACTTTTGTTTTATGTATTTTTGAATTAGTTTCCCCATTTTTCCCTACGGTGACACCTTCATATTTTTAATAAAAGTATTTATTTTTTTCACTAGCCTTGAACAATTAGGGCATTTCTTCTTCAATTATGCTATTACTTATGTATTATCATATTTTTACAGTTTGACTCCAAATTATCCAAATTGGTTTACATTGTAAGTGAATTTTCATTAGGAGTAATAAAGTATTTGGTTCCAATCATGGAGAGCCGTGCGAGGAAGAGATAAAGAATTTTATCAACTTCGATGCATCTAACCATGAAAATATGCGTATCTTCATATGTCTAAGTTATTTCACCAAGCGATAGAGGCCCATTATTCTTATTATGAGATGATACTCAAGATTTAGCGGATAATAAGGATGTTATCGCCAGCTAATCCACCGACTACAAGAAAAAGTTCACCATTTTATAGAGTGACAGTGAATTTACTAAGAAATTATGAGATTTGACTTTAGTGTACTCTAAAAAGGAGTTTTTAATGGATTCAGATTTCAAGAGTTTTTGGGAGGTAGCCAGTCTTCTTGTGCAGAAGAATAATCAATTCAGTGTGAGATGGAATTATTACAAAGTCAACTATGATCGATCAAAGTGAAGGAGTCTCATTTTTGAATAGTAGAATGCTCCCCTGATGGAATAGTTGGAGAAATGGAGGAAAACAAAAGTGGAAGGTTAATGTTCTCGGCAAATGGCTAGGGCTCGCCCGTTAGTGCAAGAAGAAAGGACCAAGAAAAATTTTTCCAATCAAGAAAAATTCATAAACAATCAGTTGGCCACCATAGTAAGGATAGGTGGCAAGGTTTATCATCTTACTTATCACTTGCATAAATTATTCTCATAAGATATGGATGGATCGTAATGAAGAGGAGCCGGCATAATTAAGTGAAGAACTTGATTAGGCCCACATATGGGGTTATAAATAGCTGTGGGTATATGCTCTTACTCTGATGAAGTTTTGGAAAGAAGATAAGCTTTGGTATTCGCATGACATCAATTGCCTGAACCAACCTAATCCTACATTCAAATTGGATGTGATCCTGACTAGATTAATCAGGAATTATCTTGTAGATTATAGATTTTATGGGGATGATTTTCTGAGATAAACACTACATTTGGCGAATAAGTCAAGCTTTAGCGGTCAAATCAAGGCTTAGGGATTTGAGTACATTGTCACTCCTTATGCTCTCGATGTTCCTCCTGCTAGAATGGAGAAGGCATCGAACAAATATCCATCCCATAGGGCGTAAATAACTGATATTTACTTGTCGTTTTCACTTCTTGGTTGTTTATATGTAATAAAACTTTGATTTGTTGAGTATTTAGACTAATATATTATTTGTTTATTGTGTAATCATGCCCGACTATTAGTTTAGTCTAACGATTGTTTGGTTGACACAAGGCCAACTAATTTGCCTTATTAGTTATCGATTTTGGATGGCCTTAAGTCATCCGACCTTAGGTTTTACTAATGTGTAGTTATTTGTGGTCGTTGAAATGGATCTTGTCATTTTGACCAAATACCAATGTTAGTTACTTTTAGCGACCAAATGTCTTAAAATTATTCCTTAATTTAGTCTCCTTATGACTTCAACTTCTTAACCTAGTGGGGAAAATATGAAGTAACACATCTCGTTTATGGCCCGTCCGAAGAAAAAGAAATATATAAAATTTTGAAGCTTTTGAAGTTTGGCTTCTCATTGTCATTTGAGATTGCTTTGAATTCAAGCACGTCAACTACTCCAAGAAAACCATAAAAAATGGGCAATAATCTTTCCTAAAATTATATGGTCTTTATTTAGAATTAAAAATGAGTTACTGGAAATATAAAGAGGTTACATTGTGTTTGATCACATATAAAATTTCCTATAATGCTCAGCTTTTAAGGGATTTTTCAATGGTAATGCTTTTATGGTTTCAATTTGATAAGTTACTGCCTGGACGGCCGTAGAAATGTGGTAAGTACCATGCTAATTAGGTTGTAAGGTGTTCCCTTTCTGGATCACTTTCTTAAGTACATATTCTCATTCCCTTTGATTGCTCGACTTAACTCTCATGTTAAAGAACCAAGTAGTTCTTTGTTGATATGTTATCATGTGAAATTCAACTTTGTCTCTAACTTCCTGGAGTAAATCCAAATAAAACATTCTCACGAGATAACTCTTCAGAGAATCCAAATTGATCACTCCATAGCTAGGAAAGACAATTTATGTATGGACTAATGCTTTTGTCTGGAAAGCTAACATTTAGGCAGTTTCATTTGTAGTTATCCTCGGCGTGGTCTTTGGAGCCCCACGTACATTTTTCAATTCATTGACCCAGTTTCCCTTATCACCGCCATTCTTTTCTTTATTAAATTGAGTAGTGTTTTGTTATTCATTTCTATATTCCAGTTGTGTTATATATGTCTAGGGGTCGCATGTATATTTTCGACGTTGAATTGAACACAATAATCTTCAAATTCTTGGTTGTGGAACTACATTCCATGGTCGGTGATGAAGGAATATCTCATTACATACCAGAAAATGAAGTTTTTTCATATAAAATGGAAGACCTTCTTTTAAGGCATATCTACTAGAGGTTTGGCTTCCACCCAACCTGAGAAATAATCCATTGTAACAACCAAGTAGCTAAAACCTCCCATTTTCTTTGGCATAGGGTCGACTATGTTAATCCCCCGCATGGAAAATTTCTAAGAGGATGTGATCGACATGATTGTATCCTTAGGAATCTTTTGAATTGTACCATATTTTTGGCTTTTGTCCCAACGTCTTTCATAGTTGGAACATTCTATCAACAAAGAGGGATTGTAATAACCCGATGTGGCCACTCGCCTGACGAGCGATCCTCATCCTGAATGCTCAACATAAGAAACTTCATGTATCTCTCTTATCAGGATAGGCACCTCAGTTGGATGGACACATTTGAGTATGAAATTAATGAATCCTCCACTATATAGGATCCCTCCATCCATAAAGATCTAGTTTCTTTACATCCTAATCTTTTGGCCTCCTTTAAATCAGTCATCTAAAAGACCTTTTCTAGGTACTCCCTTATTGTATCCATCCATAATGGGCCCAAATGTATTTTAATAGTTTTTTTATACTCTGGTGAAAGAAGATCTCTAGAGACATGGCCCTCCTTAACTCTATTATTACCGTAGAGGATAGTTGAGTAAGTGTAGCTACCAAGGTGTTATCATTCCTAGAAATCTTGATTACTTTGACTGCCGAAAAATTGGATATAATGTCTTATTTTTTGTCTAGGTAATTTTTCATGAAATCAACTTTCACCCCATAAAATTTCCAACACTTAGTTTATAATCAATTGGAAGTCGTTTTGTGCTTATATTTTCTTGAAATCTAGAGAGAGATCTAAGTCAAATCCGACTACTACCTCCTACCCCGCCTTATTATTGGAGTCCTTAAATTGGAACCTAAGGGTGTACTCAACATCTATGTTATTCGGTGTGCCGATTATCATTCCAACTATACTACGTGAAGCGTATGTTTAGCCATATACAAACATATTCTAAATTGTAGGTTCTTCCTTGAAATCTCCATTACTTAGGATCCCATAATTGAATAAATTTTCACTTTGTTCCAAGAAGTGAGAAGTTTCCTCTCGCTTATCCAATGTTTCTAGCATATCTTCGACATGGTTACTTATTCCAATCATTGGGCTATCTTCTGGAGAAATTTTCTTGGTAGGTTGAATTTTTGAGCTCTAAGTAAACCTTACCGAGTAGACTTCCATTTAAGGGAGCTCTCTTCTAAAGAATTCTTCTCGAATGGTTTAGATTCTGAGCTCCCTTAAATGGAAGTCTACTCAGTAGGGTTTACTTAATAAGTGAATTCTTCTATTAAATTAGCCATTCGATGGACTTGTATGGTTGTTTGGTGTCAAAACTGTATATAATACTCCATTGTTACCCAAGCCATCAATCTTCCCGACTCCTCAAGTTTATGAATGGCTTGATGCTGGGGAAACTCTCCCTATACCACAACGATATGTGCTTGGAACGATGGCTTCATTCTTTGGGAATCCTCAATCATGGCTAGGGATAATTTTTTTCTCCATGGATAATGAATTTTAACTCCTTGGTAATATTTTCATGTGTAGTAAAACGGATTTTGGCCCTATTCTCTAGTAGTACCAATGCTTCTAATTCCCGACTTGAATACGACCAGTTATAAGTAAAGTTTCTCTCCCATGAATGGCCTTGAGATAAAAGGTGGAGATCCTAGGTAATTTTTTTAACTTTAAGAAATAATTTGTGCATTCTAATTCCCTTAAAATGTCTTTCGTTTAACTTTCAATATTTGAACACACCTGTCAGTAGCGTGTCAGACAAATATATTAAGAGCTACTACCATAACTATCAACTTCTAAATTTCGTTCGTATTTGTGGGTGACTACATGTTGATCAGTGCCTGATTTTTTTCTTAATTAGCCTTAATAACTCTTTGATTTACTCTGAAGTCGAGGAACATTACTTCTTTCTTGATGAACACACATTTGATGGGGTTGAACTTCATCTTATGTTTCTCCCATTGGTCGAACATCTTTCCTATATCTTTAATATGGTCAACGGAATTATTTCTCTTAGAGATCATGTCACTTCCTATACCTCCATATTCTTATCGATCTTCTCCGGGAAGAAATTTTTCACCAATATTTGGAATATTTCACAAACATTTTTTAGCCCAAAACACATATAGTTGTAGCAGTATGTACTGTGGCTGGTGAAGAATGATGATTTTTTCTTTATCTTCTGGCTTTATTATGTTGTTATGTCCCAAATATGCATCCATTAAGATAAGTGGTTCATGTCCCATAGCATCTTCAATCAATTGATCAATCCTTGGCAATGTGTAGCGGTCTTTCAAGTCGGGTAGGCTTTGTTCAGTTCTATGAAATCAACACACATATGCCATTTATTGTCTCTAATTATAACTACATGGGACATCCACTCAGGGTACTTATAAGCCTCAATGAAACTTGCCTTTTGTAACTCTTCCACTTCTTTCTATATAGACATGTTTTTCTCAAGACAAAAAATATTGTTTTTGTTTGATCAGTTTTTCACGCTTGAGAATATTGTGAGTCTGACACACAAATTTTCGTATTAATCTGAGGAATATCCTCATGAATCCAAGCAAACACACAAATTCCATCGTGATGGTCGGCTCAAGAGATGAGATGACATGTGTCATCTTTTTGGGGTGTTTGTCATCTAAGACAATGGTTTGTACTACTTCCAAAACTTTTCCTTTGACTAAATAAGCTTCCTTGGAAGGATCAGTTGTCTTCATCTGATAGGTAGTGGTGATCTTTTTCAGTTCTTCTTGGTCAGCGGACGTATACTAGCACTCTTTAGGTTTAATTTGATTTCCTTTAACAACAACTACCTCATAATATGTGGGAACTTTAGGCATTGGTGCACAGTGGAAGAAACAAATTCAAACTCTTTCAACACAAATTTTCTACATATAACATTATATGTTGAACTGATGTTCTTATTAAGAACGAACAAATGGATCTTCTTAGTTCGGCGGGTTGGCTAAGTACTAATTACGACTTCTAGGTTGACCATTACTATAGGACTAAAAAGGGTCATGTGATAGGGATCAATCTTGTTATCTTACAACCCTAATCCTTTGAAGTATTTTATATTAGGACCACAGATGAGCTACAATTGTCAGCCAAAACTACAGCTACGTGTCCTTCGTGTGGCAACATTTTTATAACCAAAAGGACTTCGAGTGGATAGATTACTCCTGATAGATCATCCTTGGAGAAACCAATAACCAGTCTATCTTTTTTCACCTTCCTTGGATGATTATCCACATATTCTAATAAGTTGATATGTCGAGTGTAAGAGCATGCTCTGTATCATTTAGATAGGATTTCCTCTCGACTATTTCATCTCCCCCGCCAGTGTCACCAGCTGTAATAAAATGACATCCAAAAAAGACTATTTTATCCTCACATACAGTCTCCTTGTGTCTTCTCCACAAATATGGATTTCATTCGCATCATTGTTCATGCCTCTTTTCTTATTGTCTTCTCTTTTACAAGGGTCTACACCGAATTTCATGTTCAAATGAATGGTCTACTCAACTTTTTCCATCTGCAGACTTAACTCCCCCTCCTTAGATTAAGATTTATATCTCATTTTTTAGTGCTATAAAATTGTCCAAGTTATGGTCATGCTCTTTATTGAATTCATAATATTTTATTTTATCCCTTACGTTTTGTGAAGATTTTAGGTTCTTCGGACATTTTAGGTCCATGCTTCCTCAGATTTTCTCCAGAATGTGATGTAAACCAATATTAAGAGGTTTGCCTTCATCATACCTCTTTATTTTCTCCACCTTCTTGTCCTTATCGTCTTTTTTTGGAGCCCTTGTCACTATCGACCTTGGAGTCGTGGGACTCTTTGGTAGCTATGGCCTCCTCGGCGTTCAAAATTTTGCCCGCTTGAGCGAATGTTTAGGTCTTAATCTTTGGATAGGGAATGGTACACTTTCTCAGTGAGTAAGCCACTTATAAGCATAGTCATTACAAGAAAAACGGGTATTAGGGACCGAAGTATTTAGAACGGTCGTGTCATTTTGTCAGTTTTGATATACGAAATGGTATGTTTTTAAATTACCGTCCCTTTTGATAAATCACAAAAGGGATGGTTTTTAAAATCCATACCATTTGCTATACCAAATGGGACGGTTATTAAAAATCGACCTTTCAAACGTATGAAAATTTTTAGCTCTCTTTTTCCCTGGAAAATATAAGGGACGATATTTTAAAACCGTCCCTTTTGGTATATTAAAAGGGAGGGTTTTAAAAATCCATCTCATTTGGTATAGAAACAGGGACGGTTTTAAAAATCCTCCCCTTTTAATATACTTTGAATTTTTAACTTTTGTGACTTATCAAAAGGGACGGTTTTTATAATCCTTCCCTTTTGGTAGAGCAAAAGGGATGATTTTTCTGACCTTTTTGCTATTTTCCCTCATTTTCCCAACCCTTACGAAATTAAAGTTTGATTCTCTCGCTTTCTCTTAAGCGAGATTTCTCTCTCGCGAGCGCAGCTCACGCTTTTTCTCTCCACTCTTAGCTATCTCTCTCTCTCTCTCGATATCTCTTTCCTCCAACTCTCTCCGCCCCTACCTCCACCTCCGCCGCTCCCCCTACGCTGCCTCCTCTCCCCCCCACCTCCCTCTCGATTTTTTAGCCCCCCTCCATTATCTTTAAGCGACAGAACCGTCTCTCTCTCTCCATCGTGTTCCCTGCACTGCCCCACCACCCCCTTTAGGACTTGAGAAACTCAGTCAAGAACTCTGTAAGTGTTAATTTTTTTCAATTAAATTGACTATTTTTTCAATTTGGTTCATGAATCTATTATTAGATTTGGATATTTGTCTACAAGAATAGTAATGGATGATATTAATCTTATCTGTAAAGGTTAGATTTTGTTTTAGTAAGGGATGTTGATCATCTCTTAGAATCCTCTTGTCTGTTTCCTTCTTGATTTTTGTTTGCCTTGTGTTCATGTTGATAGCCTTCATATATGCTTGATTTGGTGTTTGGTGTAAAGAGCCTATGTAGCTGTTGTGTATGGTTCGCTTAAGCTTTTTCTATTTTCTTTTTTGTCTACATGTTCAAGGGTTTAATGGGGTGGTTAGCTGGTGTAGATGTTGTGGTTGGTTTTGTTTGAGATTAATGTCTTTGTGGGTGTACAGTTGTTGATTAGTTGTTTGATCCGTAGCTCTTGGATTTTGTTCTCTCTTGTTTAAGTTGAAGGTTGGTTGCACTTGCTTTGTTTGGTGTTCAACCTTTACTAATTTTGCCATTCATATTTTCAATTTGGTTTTAGATTTATACTTGTGGAAAAAATAATAGATATGTATCAGTTTCAATTAGATTGGTGTTGGTAATGACCTAGAATTTCTCAGAGATCCTTCAGAAACAACATATAGTGCCAAGTTGTATTATGATAACCTGTTATGCTGTTTAATTTTGTTGTTGAAATTGAATAAGTAATGGATTTTGAAATGTAATCAAAATAAATTGTAATCTTCTCATTATGTGTGCATTTTATTTTTTTCTCAGGAGTAATCCTTATATATGTGAAAGAAAATATCAACAGTTTTGAATCATATTTTGTTTGCCAATTTCTTTTTCTCCAACTTGCTCAGCATTTCCTATATAGAGAAAAATGGATATGTTGAAAATATCAACATTGTTTGCCTTTATGGATTTTGTTTAAAATGGATATGTTGAAATTTTTGGCCGCTGTTGATTATAACCATATAGTACATTGAAAAATTGGAACTTTGATGATTCTGACCCATGCATGCGGTCGGGTGTTCATTGTGTCGACCCTGTTATATTTCTTCTTCAATTTATACAAAATCCCTGTGTATTATTTTGTATGTAAACTTTTTTTTACTACTCTATAATAGGTTATGTTGGAAATTGATATGAAATGCTTTGTTCTTGAAAATATACTAATCTCAAAGGACTTTCTTTGCAAGTAGTACGCGCACTAGAGCTTGCAAAACTCACTCACTTAAGAACTTTGTAAGTGTTTATTTACATAGAAATTTAAAAATTTTATACACAATAATCTTCTGCATTAAATATTCTATGTTTTAAAATATCTCTTATGAAGTTACTTTTTGGTTCAATTGAATGACTAATATGGTATGTGTTAATTCCTTCTCTACCGATGCTTGTTTGTTTCTAGTTGATTATGTTGTGGAAGTGAAAGTTACCTACTATTTTTCTAAATATTTTTTTCTATTGAAAATATTATATCATTATTTATGTGGCTATAAATTATTTTTACTGGTTATGTTTATGATTTGTCTTAGAACTGATCTTTAGTTATTTGATTTGTTGGATATTGCAGATAACAATGACCACATTTGGATGATACAAGTTGATTACATCTTTTAAAGGATGCATCCGTAGATCATTTACCTCATTTTAGTCATATGTTAGTTCAAATATAAAATAATCACATTTTAATTACCTTCAGAAAGTGACACAAAATTACATCTTACCATTTTCATACTTTTTAGGTCTAGGTAAGATTTGTATATTGAAAAAATTAGAAGAATAATAGTACTTTAATTTTCCTAAAGTTAATGCCATGATATATTTTATAAAATCCTACAATTTCTGACCAACCAAATACTTATTTATACTCATGATGATTTGATTTATTTTTTGTTTTAAATTATGTGAAAAAATGATAAAGGTCACCGTGTTTAGGTTTGTACATGCCAACATTGATTCTCTTTAAATTGGTTTTTATTATTTATCAAAATCTCAAATGTATAAAAGGTTAAAGTCTTCCATTGTTTCTATTTAGTTTCCTAACTTATTAATTATATGTATTGGCCAGAGAGGGGAGTAACATGAAGGATGTAGCAGATAACTCATTATGGTAAAAGATTAAATAAAAAAACTCCATGTGTATATGGTAAATGAGTCTATATTTGTGTATTTAGGAGTGTTATGGCATCGATTTTCGATATTTTCTTCTAAGCATATTTAACTGTTGCACACTTTGGAGAAAACATATTTTACATTATTTCCATATGTGTAGTTTTAGTGGTTGTCTAATGATACTTAATTTTATTATTGATCTTGTTCACTTGTTTCTATTGGAAACCTTCTTCTAATGTATCACTTAATTATTGAGATCATACCTAATTTACACTTACGATGGTCCAATTTGGATTGCTTTCCAAAAATATTTATGCGAATATTATTCTAAGTTGTTTGGTGAGCAAGAATCTATAATCCACATCTACAACTATATTTTCTTGTTGTTTGTGTTGTAAAAATTTCCTCTTTGTTCTTCTCATATGAAGGTGTGATGTCTGTATTAATGGGCCTCCTGAAATGTAGGATTTGAAGACTGAGGTGAAAATTTTCATGCAGATTATTGCTGCTCATTATGTGAGTAGTTTTACATCGCATTTGTTCTTTACTTTTGATTTTGACTTGGTTATTCGGAGTCCCTCAAATTATTGATGATGCAATGAGTTGATATTGATCATTTAATTTTTTTCTTTGGATCATTACTCTTACTTTGCATAGTTTTGAAAGTTAGATATAAGAATGGTTGAACTACTTTAACATTGATACTTACAATTAAAATTTGCAAACAGTTAGGCTTAGGAACTGACCCCATAGTCACGGGACTCGCAGTTTGAGTATAATACGAAAATTAGCAAAAATGATAGACTTATGATTAAAAACATCCCGTCAAAGGGTGAAAATGTAAAACGGACACAAAATGGTCTCGTAAGAGGCAGGAGCAACTCCCACGTGACTAATGTAACTCGTAAGAACTGATCGGGTAGTCGTGGGACTCGCATTTTGAGAATACGTTGAAAATTCGCAACCAGTTAGACATAGGCTTAAAAACATTCCATCAAAGGGTGAAAATGTAACACAACCACAAAACGGTCCTATAAGAGGCACGAGCACTTCGCACGGGACCAATGTAACTCATAGGAACAAACCGCATACTCACGGGACTCGCATTTCGAGAGTAGGATGAAAAATGTCAACCAGTTAGACATAGGCAATAAAAACATGTCATCAAAGGGTGAAAACATAAAACAGCCACAAAACGGTGTCGTAAGAGGCACGAGCACTTTGCGTAGGACCAATGTAACTAGTCGGAACCGATCACTTTGTCACCGAACTCCTCATTTGATTACGGGACGAGAATTCGTACAATTTACACATGTGCTTAAAAACATGCCATCAAAGGGTGGAAACATTAAACAACCTTGAAACGGTCTCGTAAGAGGCACGAGTACCTCGCATGGAACCAATGTAACTCGTACGAGATGATCGCATGGTGACCAAACTCCTCGTCCAAGTAGACGACAAGAATTTGCATACGGTTATATTTTACCTTAAAAACCTTTCATCAAAGGGTGAAAACATAAAATAGCCACAAAATGGTCCCATAAGAAGCAGGAGTACCTCACATGGGAGAAATGTAACTCGTAGAAACCAATCGCGTAATCAACAGACTCCCCATTGAGTATGCAAAAAGAATTTGCAAACGGTTAAACTTGGGCTTAAAAACATCCATCAAAGGATGAAAAAGTAAAACAACCATTAAACGGTCCCATAAGAGGCACATGCACCTCATTTGGGACATATTTTACTCGTAGGAACCGACAATGTAGTCACCGAACTCCCGGTTTCAGTATAGGAAGAAAGTTTGGAAAATTTAGACTTAGACACAAAAACATGTCGTCAATGGGTGAAAACATAAAACAACCACAAAATAGTCCCGTGAGAGCCACGATAACCTCGTATGGGACAAATGTAACTTGTACGAATTGACCGTAGAGTCATCGGACTCCCCATTTGAGTATAAGACTAGAATTTTCAAACGAATAGACTTTGGCATAAAAGCATGTTGTCGAAGGGTGAAAAAGTAAAGCAAATAGAAAATTGTCCCATAATCGGCACAAGAACCTCACACATGACCAATGTAACTCGTAATAACCGACAACATACTCACCAGAGTTTCAGTATTAGCATAAGATGAGAATTTGCAAAAATTTAGACCGAGGCTTAAAAATATGGTATCAAGGGGTGAAATCATAAAAAAGCTTCTAAAGGGTACTATAAGAGGAAGGGGAACTTGACACGAGAGCAATGTAGCTCCTACGATCTGACTACGTACTCACTGGACTTCCCATTTGAGTAAACGATGGGATTTTGCAAACGGTTAGACTTAGGCATGAAAACATGTCGTTAAAGGGTGAAAACATAAAACAACTACAAAAATTTCCCGTAATAGGCACAATCACCTCGCACTGGACCAATGTAACTCGTGTGAACCGACCGCTTAGTCACCAGACTCCCTGTTTGAGTATACGAAAAGAATTTACACACGGTTAGCCTTGGCCCTTAAAATCTTTAGTCAAAGGGTGAAATCCTAAAACAACCACAAAATTGTCCTATAAGAGACACGAGTACCTCATATGGGAGCAACGTAACTCCTAATAAGTGACCGCGTAGTCATCAGACTACCCGTTTGAGTATACAACGAGATTTTTCAAATGGTTAGAATTGAGCTTAAAACATACGCCAAAGCGTGAAAACATAAAAGTAACCATAAAACGTTCTCGTAAGAGGCACGAGCACCTCGCACAAGACCAATGTAACTCATACGGACTGACCACGTAGTCACTGGACTCCCGGTTTGAGCATACGACGAGAACTTGTAAAAAATTAGACAAGCTTAGAAACATGACGTCAAAGGGTGGAAACGTAAAATTGAAACAAAATGGTCCCGTAAAAATGAGCTCCTCGCACGGAACTAATGTAACTCATACGAACTAACCGTGTAGTCAACGGACTCCCAGTTTGAGTATACGACGAGAATTTGCAAGAATTAAGACTTAGACTTAGAAACATGGCGTCGAAGGGTGAAAAGGAAGACTAAACACAAAAAAGATTCCTTAAAAAGCATGGGCACATTGCCTAGGACCCATGTAACTCGTTCGAACTGACTTCATTGTCACCGGACTCCTCGTTTGTGTATATGACAAGAATTTGCAAAATTTTGACTTATGCAAAAAAAAAATGCCGTCAAAGGGTGAAAACATAAAAGAATAACAAAACATTCCCGTAAGAGGCGCGAACACCTCTCACGGGACCAATGTAACTCATACGAATCGACCGCATAGTCACCAGACTCCCTGTTTGAGTATATAATGAGAATTGTAATAGATTAGACTTGGGCTTAAAAACATGCCATTAAAGGGTAAAAATGTAAAACAACCAAGAAATAGTCCCGTAAGAGGAACGAGCTCGTCACACGGGACCAATGTAACTCGTATGAACTGATCGCGTAGTCATCAGGCTCTCGGTTTAAGTATACAACAACAATTTGTAAAAATTTAGACGTAGGCTTATAAACATGTTGTGAAAGGGTGAAAATGTAAAATGGATACATAACGGTCTCGTAAGATACCTTAGGACCTCGCATGTTACTACTAAAACTCGTACGAACTGACTGCATAGTCACCAGACTCCCGATTTGACTATACGATGAGAATCTTCAAAAATTTAGACTCTCTTAAAAACATTGCGCCAAAGGGTGAGAACATAAAACAACCATGAAACAGTCCCATAAGAATCAAGAGAACGTCGCATGGGACCATTGTAAGTTGTGGAAACTGACTGCATAGTCACCGGACTCCCTGTTTGAGCATAAGATGAGAATTTGCAAATGATTAGACTTTGCCTGAAAAACATGTCGTCAAAGGGTGAAAATATAAAATAGCCACAAAATGGTCCCGTAAGAGGCAGGAGTACCTCGCACGTGACCAATGTAACTCGTAAGAATCGACTGTGTTATCATCGGACTACCTGTTTGAGTATATGACGAGAATTTGCAAACGATTATACTTGGGCATAAACATATGTTGTCAAAGGGTTAAAATGTAAAACACCCGCAAAATGGTCCCATATTAGGCACGAGCACCTCGCACGGAACCAATCTAACCTATACGAACCGACTGCATAATCATCAATCTCTAAATTTGAGTATATGATGAGAATTTGAAAAAATTTAGTCTGAGTCTTAAAAATAAGGCGCCAAAGGCTCAAAACATAAAATAGCCACAAAATGGCTAAATAAATGGCACGAGCACCTCGCACGGGACAAATGTAACTCGTATGAATTAATCGCATAGTCACAGGACTCCCCGTTTGAGTATACAACGATAATTTGCAAATGGTTAGACTTGGCTTAAAAAATATGACGTCAAAGGGTGAAAATGTAATACAACACAAAATGGTCCCATAAGAGCTACGATCACCTCAAACAGGACCAATGTCACTTGTACGAACCGACCACATAGTCACCAGACTCCCAATTTGAGTCTACGAAGATAATTTGCAAAAAATAGAGTTGGGCTTAAAAACATGATGTCAAAGGGTGAAAACGTAAAACTGACACAAAACACTCCCATAAATGGCATGTGTACCTTGCACAGGACAAATGTAACTCTTACGAATTAACCGCGTAGTTACCGGATTCCAGGTTTGAGTATACAATTAGAATTTGCAAACGGTTAGATTTGGGCTTAAAAACATACGTCAAATGGTGAAAATGTAAAAGAACCATAAAACGGTCTAGTAAGAGGCGCGAGCACCTTGCTCGGGACCAATGTAATGTGTATGAACTAAATGCGTAGTCACCGGACTGCCTATTTGAATGTAAGATGAGAATTAGCAAAAGTGTAGACTTAGGCTTCAAAACATGTCGTCGAAGGGTGAAAACATAAAACAAATATGAAATGGTCTGATAAGAGGCACGAGGACCTCGCACGGTACCAATGTAATTCATACGAACTGACCGTGTACTCACCTGACTCCCAGTTTGAGTATACGACAAGAATTTGCAAAAATTTACACTTATGATTAAAAGCATGTCTTGAAAAGGTGAAAACATAGAACGATACATAATGATATCGTAAGATGCCCGAGCACCTCTCACGGGACAATATAACTCATAAGAACCGACAGTGTTATCACCGGACTACGCGTTTGAGTATACAATGATAATTTGCAAACGGTTAGAATTGGGCTTAAAAACATGTCGTCAAACGGTTAAAATGTAAAAGAACCACAAAACGGTCCTGTAATAAGCACGAGCACCTCGTGCGGGACTAGTGTAACCCGTGGAAATGTTCAAACGGTTAGACTTAGCCTGAAAAACTTGTCGTCAAATGGTAAAAACATGAAACAGCCACAAAATGGTCCCATAAGTGGTAGGAGTACCTCACATGGGACTAATAGAACTCATAAGAACTGATCGCATTATCACCAGACTTCCCATATGATTATACAATCATGATGAGGGGTCGTACCCTCATAGGTTCATCCAGACCTAGATGAGGGGTCGGCCACTTGAAGGGTCATCTGTGCCCGATTAGGGGTCGGGTCTTTGAAGGGTCATTTGTGCCTCATGAGGGGTCAGCCCCCTGAAGGGTCGTCTATGCCTAATGACGGGTTATCCCCTTGAAGGGTCATCTGTGCCTGATGAGGGGTTGGCCCCATGAAAGGTCGTCTGTGCCTAAATAGGGGTCAGCCCCTTGAATGGTCGTTTGTGCCTGATGAGGGGTCGGCTCCTTGAAGGGTCATCTGATATTGGTTCGGAGATCATCTTGGCCTCGTCCAGGAGGAGGATGACCTTAGCCTGGCCGAGGTTATATATGGGTATATCAATCACCCCCAACCCTTAGGCGTCAATGTTATCGAGATGGCTGAGTGATAATTTTTGTTTTGAGATGAGTGTATGATCAGTTTGGTGAGTGAAACATGTCAAGCTGATGTGACACATAGGCAAATATCCACTGTCGTTCCAGTTTCCTAAGTGTGGCGGTTGCACACTTGGCCTCAGACTTTATGCCCTAATGATACCCTCCTCGTGGGTTGTGCCTTTCAATGATTATTGGGCCCACTTATAATAAGGTATTTAAGTGATTTTTGAAACAATCATTTTCTTCTTCTTCTTCTTTGTGCCCAAGTTTTCTCTCTTGAGTTTCTCAACAGACTCAAACAACCATTTATGCAACTTTAACATTTGTAGCTTGGTCATCTCGATGTTCTTTCTCAGGTAATCCCTCTGCCTTAGTGCCCTCTTTATCTTTCATTCCTGCTTGCTTTCTTATTTTAGGCTTGTAGGACTCGATTTTTCTTTTAGTTGTTTTATATCCTTCCAGCGTTCTTCTTCGGCGAATTGTTCTTGAGTCTTCTTGATCCAAACCCTTTCTTTCTTTGGTTTTAATCCAAAAATACATCTTGGTCAACTGCAAACTTGTTTGTAATTGGGCTAGCCAAATTCTTCTAAGTGTTGGGTCTTCCTCTTAAAGCTTAGGAGGCTTTACGATTTAGCAGAGGAATTCCCATCCCTGAGAGAGAAATTCTTCGTAGAGATCAGGCGAATAGAGTTAGAGGACGAGAGAAGATGAGGGGCCAACCCTAATTGGGTACTACCCATCTTCCCCACCCCAATAGCCAAAATATAACCTCCTGAGTCCCGCGAGTCATCTGGTCGTCCAACCGAGAGTCAATCGTACGAGGGTGAAATGGATCAGAGAGCATCGTCACCATACGTGCTGGCCCTTCCGGGACTGGAGAGACATCCACTCTTTGCCCATGTCGACAGGTCAGGACATAACATCTTCTGAGGCTATCCCTGTAATGGCGTTGTCCCCCCTTGAATTTCAAGAAACCTTTCCAGATGGTCCTCCAGTGGCTGGGGGATATGGGGATAACAGAGATAAGGACGATAGTGAGGGTTCATTCAATGGTGATGATAGTCAAGTTGACACTTCAACTGCCTCAACGTATGTATTTTCAGTTAAGGAACGTGATCCCATAGTATGGAGGCATCTCTTTAGCATACAACCCAACATTAGTATGAGGGTCCCCACTGAATCTGAAAGAGACTTCGAGGGTGACGATGGAGAGATTGATGTCTATGAGCAGATGTTAAGGGTCGATGTTAGGTTCCCCCTACACCCTTCTATAGTCGACATCTTATCTGCCCTTGGGGTTGCCCCTTCTCAACTTCTTCCCAACTCATGGATGACTATCCTTGGGTATATCTCTCTTTGGACAAATCCATTTATCGATGTCTAAACAACCTGGTTACTTACAATTCGGGGCCAGGAAGTCTGACAAAAAGCTTCTCCACATGGCTCAAACTTCGAATCATGACTGGAAGAAGAGGTTTTTATTTATCTTCGGGTACTGAGAATTACCCACCGAGGGCGAGCCCGTGGAAGATGGTCCCAGGTTACCCAGGGTATGGTCCAATCCCTCAATGAAAGCGCGCTCAGACCCTAGACTTAGCTTGGAGGAGAGGGTCATCATTGACTATCTGATAGAGTGAGAGAAATAGGGAGGACTTGTAAAATTTGAAGATTTGATGACCCCTAGCTTCCTCAAAGAAGTTGGTCTGAGCGTCGGCCCCTTGACAGAACTATGTGAGTAGTTGTTTGCTCAATCTTTGATTATTTTTCAAGTGTTTTATCTTTGTCTCTATATCTTTCTCATGTGTCATCTTCTTTTCAGGTCGTCCCAAACCACACGCTGTAATGATGTCACCCTCGGACAATGATATAATGCCGAGGGCAAAGTTCCTGCTGGCAGTGAGCCTAGCCTAATTTGGGCCTCGTATTGTCGTACCCTCATGGGGTCTTCCAGACCATGATGAGGGGTCATACCCTCATAAGGTCATCCTGACCATGATGAGGGGTCAACCCCTTGAAGGGTCATCTGTACCTGATTAGGGGTCAGCCCCTTGAAGGGTCATTTATACCTGATAAGGGGTCGACCCATTGAAGGGTCATCTATGCCTGATGAGGGGTCGGCCCCTTAAAGGGTCATCTATGCCTAATGAGGGGTCGGCACCTTAAAGGGTCATTTTTTCCTGATGAGGGGTCGGCCGCTTGAAAGGTCATATGTTCCTGATGAGGGGTCGGCCCCTTGAGGGGTCGGTCCCTTGAAGGGTCATCTATGCGTGATGAGGGGTCAGCCCCTTGAAATATCGTCTGATATTAGTTGAGATATCATCTTGGCCTCGTCCAGGTGGAGGACCACCTCGGCCTGGCCTAGGGTATACATGGGTATATCCTAACCTATATGAACAGATCGCATAGTCATCGGTTTCCTACTTTGAGTATACAATGAGAATTTGCAAAATTTTAGACTTAGGCCTAAAAGCATGGGATCAAAGAGTGAAAATGTAAAACGACCACAAAATGGTCCCGTAAGAGGCACGAGCACCTCGCACGGGAAAAATGTAACTTGTATGAATCAATCACATAGTAACCAGACTCCCCATTTGAGTATATAATGAGAATTTGTAAATGGTTAGACTTGTGCTTAAATATATGACATCAAAGGGTGAAAATGTAAAACACCCACAAAATGGTTTCGTAAGAGGTATGATCACCTAGCACAGGACCAATGTCACTTATACGAACTGACAGTGTAGTCACCCGTGATGATACGAGAAATTGGCCGCAAGGCGTTCTCATACCAGCAAGTCAAGAGTAAAGTGTGTAATAAACAAGTAAAGGAAGCAAATAGAGAGAAGACAAGATATATAGTGGTTCAGCCTTTAAAATAGGCCTACATCTACTGTGTTGCTCCATTCTGATTATCTGCATTGCATTGTAAAATATAATCATGCCTGAAGAGGCGTACAAGTATGAGAATAAAGGTGAATACATGGCGGTATTGCAGATTTCGGTGAGCCCGGGAGGTGGATGCGATATAGATGTGTGGCCTCTCAGAGATATGTTGAGGTCGTGTAGAGAGAATCTGTATTGCAGAGCCTGCCCTGGTCGGGTATGGAATCGGTTCCCCCCACCTTGTAGGTGTGGTCCTCTATTTATGAGGATATGTGTTGAGTCACATGCCCTAAGCACGTGGTGTATACCAAGTCTGCAGTAGTTGTGAATGAAGGGGGGCGGCCTGCAAGGCAAGCAGTGTTATCAGCTGATGGAGGTGTGATGAACACCATAAGGTGGAGTGCCGCGGCCTATAATGGACAGGGCCGCACCCTGTGCCATCTGGTCCTGAAGGGATCACATCGAGTGAGTTCTGGTCGCGCCCTGAGTGAGGTTTGGCCGCGGCCTGTATGACCTAAATAGTTTATAAAACACCAAGTGAATAAATGCTATATTTAGCAATTATTATATACATGTTAGATTATCGAACTCTCTCTTGAGATTTTAACCTCTTATCTAGAGTTCACACCTAACGTACCTCTAAGACATTACAAGTTACAGTTCCCACACTAACTAGATCAACCCATTTTATCCACTAACCATAGTCTAATTCATTCCCACGTATTTCTCTCATAATAAATGTAATAATATACACACACACACACACACACACACACATATATACATATATATATATATATATTCAACATGGATAAGCCCCTTATTCATTCAATTCAATTCAATTAAGTGTTTTCATACTTAATTAATTCCAGATATCATTATCTTTCAATTCTACTTTAGTCACATAGTAGATATCATCATATGTGTGTGTGTGTATATATACATATGCAGTCCATTATATATATACAATAATGCACCCCGCGACACAGCTGCGGTGCTGCATTACTCTGGTGTCATGTCCCAACACATCTCGTCACTGTAAGGGGGACTATAGGTTCGGTAAAGATTCCTCGAACCAGAAATATCAAACACATACATTAGAGGAGAACATAGTCCAATCCTTTGGGCTACGCACATACCTACGTACCCATATTTATACAGTGGTACTCACTCCCTAAGTTCTATGTTCTCGAGTGACAAGTCAAAAATCCCATAGAATTATCAGGATATGACTGCCGTCATGCGTAAACCTCCCGTCGATAGCAAGTAAGCTAGGTATTTCATACACATAAATTATCAATCAAATAGGGATTATAATATTCCTACTTAGCATGAGGTACTTACATTACCTATATCATATTAGGAATTATCCCATCCTAAGTACCCGTCGTATTTCTCGAACACTATTCGTACTTGTATCCACGATTATTCTTTTATTATTATTTTTTTTTTAGGTTCAAGCCTTGGGGATGAGAAGAGGAGGGGGTGAGACGTGAACCCCCATCCACTTGCGAAGCAAGGGTTGGTTGTAACCATTGGGGCAAGCCCCTTTGGTTGGTATCCACGATTCATCTTACAGATATTACGTAATTAATTTCTCCCATAATCTTTCATTTAACCCAAGTACCCGTATATATGTCCACAATGTAACCCGCACTTGTCATAACGATTATTCTCCTCTAAATCATATAATAATTATGTATATATCTCCCACATAATTTTAATCCTTAATATTTTTTAACTTTTTAACATTAACCCCAAGTTTCTGACTTTATTAATGTACCAAAATTATTTAAAAACTCATTTTGGGTCAGATTGCAATTTTCCCAAAACTTTTCTGGGCTAAACTGGAGATTTATAGAAATCTCGTTTGAAGTCAGTCATCTCGTTAGAATGAGATGGTATCTCATTCAACGAAGTCAGGTTTCATTTGAATGAAGTCATCGTTTTTCCTGTTCGTCTTCAGTTCCAGTTTTATGCGTTTTTTCTCAATTTCTCATCCCTAAATCTTACTGGTTTTCTATCCTAACATAATCCAGAAATCCGAATTACTATTACAACATTATTCCAACAAATTCATGGGTGATTTCTACATACAAATCTCAATTCCACATGTTCATAAGGGATTATCGTCAAAGCCTATCAAAACCTCAAGATTTAAATAATCAAAATTCTCCATTTTTATCCAACTTGAAAACTCAGAATTTAGAATCATAGTTTCATACATAAATCATAAAATTTCATTTTTAACATGGTAGTATTTCTATACATGCAATTCCTACCATCCATTTCAATAAACTTAAGAACATATATTTTTCACTACATGAAAACCTATAAATTTCATTATGATCATAGTCCCCGCATGATATATATATTCAACTACATGAATTTGCCTAACCATTATCTTACTTTACCAACCATTTTAAATTCCAATTCATAAGTTCATGAATCCTACCAGAACATCCTAATCTAACATGGATATGCCAATCGCTAAAGTAGAGCAAGAATCACTTGCCTTAAAAGTTGGCCTGAACCGTTGATGAAGACAATTGTTAGAACTTCTCTTTCCATTTTTTCGACGACTTTTTTGATGACTATGGTGGTGGTACAAGGTGAAGAGATGGTGGTTGTACCCTTTGTTTGCCCTAAGTGACTCTTCCTCTCCAAGAACTCTTCCTCTCCTCAAGCTACCCTTTCACTTTCTCTCTAAGACTCTTTTATTTTTCTCTCAAATTTTCTTACTTGTTATAGGATGAAATGAATCTTACATAGTGTCTAGTTTTTTATAAATAAAAAGTCTTAAAGGTAAGCTAAAGGACAAAAATGAAGTTACTATTCATCTCCCAAGTAAAATGACTAAAACGCCCCTTCGGGGTGTCCTTTCGTCTCCTAATTGACCCGAAACCCAAATTCAACACCCGATTAGACTTTTCTAACTATTTTGAGCCTTTCGGACGTAACGGCTCACTCGAAACGACCATAAGATTGATATAAAATAGTATTTCATTTTTATTTATTTAAATTAGTCCTAACATGTCCCATAACCGCGTCCTGACTTAATTTCCATTTTTGCCGTATTAGTAACTCAAGATAATATAAATAACATCAAATTCATATATTACTTATATATCACTAAGTAATATTCAGAGTCCTATATTAGTTTAATCTCTATTAATATTAAATCTGGATTAATCCTAATTAATTTTGCATAATTAATTCCAATGAATCCCCATTAACTTTTAAATTATCTTATTTTAAAAGTTATTAAAATTACTGGTATTACAGGTTAACCACCTTATGTATAGACTTTGTTAAATTTCAATATAATTTAGCCAATTATCTTAACAGTATGAACGGTCATATCCTATCCAAAATGGATAGTATTGTTAATGAACTTAGACTTAATGAAGATCATGCGAAAGAAAAATATGAAGAATTATGAAGGGAATTAAGTTTATATGTGATAAACCTTCCCAAGACGAATTAGACTCCCCATTTAGTCTAACAACTTTAGATAAAATAAAAAATTTGTAGAATCTATAGAAGCAAGAATAACGCAAGAATCTATGCGAAAAGAAGAAAAAATGATGAAGTAAAAGACTATATTGCAAAGATTGATAATTCTCTTGGTAAGTACAATGAAGATATTGATGAAAATACAATATGAGAAAATGAGCTCTTTGAAGAAGAAATCCTTAGTCAGGTATTCAGACTCTTTAGAAAGAATTGAAAAAACAACTTGAAGAAAAATAGGTAATCTCCCATAAATTTAGAGAATCTCCTTATATAGAAAATAAATAAGGAAAAACCATATCTATAAGAATCATAAATGATGGATTAGATAAGACTAGTAAGATATATAGCCCTATCCTATAAATAAGGAAAAACCATATTTGAAAATCCTGTCATCCCGTTTGGTCATCCTAAGAATACTAGAAAAATTCACCATCCTCAAGAAATTAGGTTCATAAATATGGGAGAAGCCATTCTTAGTGATCCCTCAAAAGGAGAATGTAGTAGTAAGGCTAGCTCAAGCTTACTAAAACAAGCTCTAACCATTAGACCTAGAAGATCATTTGAATAAAAAGATTTACTTAAAGAGAAGGATATAATCCAAAACTTTAGGAATGAACCCTCATAATTATACATGAAGACATTTAAAGAACATCTTAAAAGACGACCTTTTGTTAGATTCCAAGATAAAGCTAGATTTAATATGATATCTCAATACCACATATTAAAATCAAAAGAATCTAAGAATACCAAAGAAATTTTTAGAAACCTTAGATTAATAAAAGAAGGAGAAGAAAGATTAATTGCATATACATAGGTAGGTCCAACAAACTGGGAAATTGGAACTGTAGTAGGCTTAATGATGCTCCTAGACTCTTTAGTAAACCAATAGGAATAAATATTCCTATTTATTCAAATACTCTAGTAAAGACTAAACCTAATTATATAAAATATTTTTGAACTAGTGACAAGAGTTTTACCCCAGTTAAGACCATGGCAAGTCAATCTATAAACCCATTTGGAATATTCCTTAATTTAGATAATTTCCAAGATAGAAAGAAAGACTCAAATGAATGGAGTAATAAAATGAATATGTGTTTTGGATCTAATGAACAATGGGATTCAAGTTCATGTAAACAATACGCTGAGAAATCCATAGCAAAAGTGGAGAAAATAAGACAACATCAAGATGAAATATCAATTGAAGAATATATTCAATTATTTATGACATAATTTATTGGAGTAGAGATCTAGATGAAATTAAAGAACAAGACTTAGCAAAAACTAAATAAAATCTTCTTAGTATTTGAAAATTAGATAAGATTAATGAATATAGGAATAATTATGAACAATTGTATTACCAAATTAAAGAATTTTGTGAAAGGAAGAATACCAGCTATTGAACAAGTCCTACTTAATGAATACAAGAATTGGCCATGAGTTGCTGGAATTAAAAATAACTCCCTTGGAGAAAGAATTAATTTTTACCAAAGACTATATCATATCTAAAATATGAGATATAACTTAAGGAAAGTTATCTAAAGAAACTTTCAAACAAATTCCTCCAATTAAAGAAGAGAGAGACATTGCTCTAATTCAATGGAGATGTGGTAGTGAATCTAAAGATACAAAATTAAAAAAGAATAATCTAGATTGGAAACAAAATAAGTTTTGGGCTAGGCCTTTAAGCTTTGCAAAGAAATATATATTCAGACCATCTACTACCTTTAGAGAAAGGAATTTCAGATCTAAAAGAATAGATTTAATTAATCAAGATATTTTAAGAAGATTGCTAATAAAAATAAGAAAATGCCTAATTATAGGAAATGATAAGAATTAGCTCAATCTAAGGCTCTTACTAAAGAATGCCTGACTTGTGGCAAAAAATGACACTTTGCTAAAGACTGTACTGACAAGAAAGTAAAGAAAGTATTAAGATTATTAATACAATATTAGACTTTACAGATCAAGAAAAAATAGATATACTATATTCTATAGAAATATTATATATTGAAAATGTTGACAATGTCAGTATCTATAGTGCATATGCGGATAGTGATTCAGAAGACTATAGTGGAGATATTGTTGAGTATAAATATTCCCAAGATACTCTAGACTTATATATGATGAAAATTGATCAAGAATATGATTACATAGATTTTAAAGAAGCGTGTCATAAATGCATATTAAGCCCCTTTTTAAAGAAAAGATGGACAGTTAGTAATCCAGACTTACTAACATATTTACCTAGATGTTACTTCATTGAAGAACATTATTGCAAATTTGAAATAAAATGTAGCAAAAAAAACTTTAATTATGTAGAAAGTTTCCATACTATACAAACATAACTATTTAAGTTTATGTTATTTGTCAACTATAGTACTATAAAGAATGTTGGAGAACTAGATTTAGAGCAAAAAATAAACTATCTATAAACAAACTGACACGGCCATACACTAAAGGCTATGAAATAACATGGAAACCAACCTAAGACTTAGAAATTATCAGTAATACCCAGTATTTTTAAAGCATTATAAATTACAAGTGTGTTCGTAATATAAATAAATTGAGAGATAAAGCGACATAAATAAGGATTGATTAGTGAATAAAAGGATTAAAATTTATGTGTACTTACATTTACTTGTGTGGTAAGTATATGAAAACATGTTAAACTATATTACATCGTAAGTAATTAAAAGCGATGGGTTTAACGGTTCTCATTTGGGACACGTGGATAGGGTCGTGTTGGGCATGAGATGTGAGAACACACTATATGGTTGACTCACTTAAGACTGTACCATATGAATTCTAACTAATTTGGACATGTTGACAGAATAGGTTAGATTCTTTTGAGAATCCCCTCCAAGGTATATGATCTTCATTAACAAATATCATCCCATCCAAGAACCATATATCTACCAAAAAGGGAAGTAGTTTTAATACCTGAACACACTATAGGAAACAAAAGCATGCATATTGGTATAAAAGTGTGTGCACAAGTGTTTACATATTTTTAGAAATTTTTATAACATTTTAAAACTATTTTAAACATTTTTAAATCGTTTAAAACGATTTTTAAAATAATTAAAACCTTGTTTTTAAAGTGTTGGGGTCAAAATTGAGATATCTTTATTCCTTAAAAATATGCACCGTAGAATACGAAATCATCAAAGAATTTCGTTGTGATAATTTAGAATTTAATAAGTTCAAAAAACGCATTTTCATCCAACATTATTTGTCCACGTGTTTGCTTCTAGTTGGTTGGGTTTGTGTTTGTTGCTTCTCACAATTTTGAGATCCATTATTATACCTTAGATCTAATTTCATTAACGATCTGCATGCGTTTAGAAGTAATCCATGTGATATCCTGAGGTCCAATAAGAGTGAGAGAAATAATGGTGCATTATCAATGCTTGGATTAAGCTTTTGAACCGTTAAATTGATCACATCCCTTAATTCTCTTTGAACGTATGGATCCTTCCATAGATATTATAAATATGTACCCTTGGTTAGCCTTTAGAAGACTTTTTCCATTTGTCTCATTTGAGAGAAAAAAGAGAGAAGATAGAGGGTAGAGAGAGAAAAGATAAAGTGTAGAAAGAGAGAGAGATGGGGGGGGGGGGGCAGAGAGAGAGAGAACTAGCTCTTTATACATACAAATCCTTAGTGTTTCCCACAAACCAAACATCTTTTAACTTGTGTTGCTCAAATCAGAAAACCTTTCTTCTTGAGAGTTAGAAATTCTAGGTTTTCTTGGGGTTTTCGTGTGTGTATTTGTTGTTTGAAAAACCTTTTCAATCATTCTCTCTCTTATGAACCCATTCTCGTTGTAGATCTTACATTTCTACTTAGAAATGGAGATATTTTCTAAGATATATATATCACTTAGTATATTAGAGATGATGCTCTTTTCTGTTGGATCTTGTTTTAAAACTGTATATATTCCTAGATCCATTCTCTGTTTCAAATATTTTGAAAAAGAGACTTCAAATAGTGTTTAAATCTCAAATCTGATTATAGCATTCCAAGAAGTTTAAGTTTCATAGTTTGTGAAATTAGTTCGTATATATATAAGTTTTTAAACCTTTGATTTATTTTTAGAAATATTTTCTTAGATCTGAAATTGTTTCGAAATCTGATTTTCAAGAAGTTTGAAATCTCTGCATATAATACAGTTTCTATGTAATCTGTTAGGATTTATTTGTACAAATCATTGAAGGTATGAGTTGCATATTACATATAGTTGTAATCACATCACTCTCACAACACTCTCACACGAACACCTAGTAAGTGCGGTTCATTTGAGAGATTTTGAATTGTTTGAGCCACTGCAAATAAGGAACAAGATGGAAGGTAGAGAAGCTGCTAGAAAGGTCAAGTTTAGATTAGATTTACCTTTGAGAGGGGAACTCATGTAGGTATATTCCTCATCTTAGACTTAGGATCTTCAAATAGTGTTTGATTGTAGTGGATTTTTTTTTTTGTGGTGTAGAGGTCATCGTGGATGTTTCCCCTAGCTTTGGGGTTTTACCATGTAAAAAATACTGTCTCTTGTGTGTGTTTATTATTTCTTCATTAATACTTCTACTACACAGACTTAGGTTTATTCTTAAACCTATTTCCAAGAAGCTAAAATAACTTGTTCATATTTTCGGTTTTAAACACATCTTGTGTTATTGTTGAGATTTTTCTAAAAGAGTTTCCTCAAAAAGTAATTCGTAACTTACTTAACTGGTTTAACTTTTGTTAAGAAACTTAGTAAGATTTTTCAATTGGTATTAGAGCCGAGTATCTATTTTTCAAAACCGTTAGATCATGTGCTTTGAAACTGTCTTAAAAATATCAATAGATGAGACATTTAAGCGTCTTTAAAGTCTGCCCAGACCTCCCCTCTTTGATGGAAACAATTTTCCTTAGTGGAATGTAAGGATGATTGCTTTTATCTATGGGCCATTGGGAGATAATGTATAGCATACCGTTGAAAATAAATATACACATCCAACTAAGCTTGTTACATAAGGTAGTAATGAAAGTATTAAGAAACTCCTCAATGAGTTTATTAAGGAAGAAAAATAGGCCTTCTTAGGCAACAATCAAGGGGAAAATTCCATATTTATGTCTATATGTTCAACATCGAAGGAAGCCTAGGAAAATTTATTCACCGCTCACGAACATGATAATCGTGTTAAGGCAACCAAAACTCATATGTTAATACAACAGTATAACACTCTCCTTATGGCTAAGACTCAGACTTTTGATGAATTATATATTTGGTTGACTGATGTTAATACTAAATTGCATGCCAATGGAATTATATATCAGATGAAAGAAATAGTTTCTAAAATTCTTAAATCCCTTCCCCCTAAGTTTGATGATTAACATTATGTAATTGAGGAGATAGATGACCCACACTTAGCCCCAGAACTACACAGTAACAAACTCAGGACTATTGAAATGGAACTTAAATTTAAGAAGCATCTTTCCAATAATCATAATTGACAGACTAGTCCCAATGTATTCTTCCAGTCTATTATGACCTCACCTCAATTAGTCTTGCCTAATGTTGACTTTAACTCTAAAGAGGACTGTGATTTAGAGAGTTTGGATAACCATATTACCTTAATGTCTAAACAATTCAGAAAATATTAAATTTTATAAACAATGTTACTTATAGATAAGGTAAAGTTGGATATCAAAACTCTTTTAATAACAGACCTTATGATAGCAATCAAGACAAACCTAAAAGTGATAACAATATTAGACCAAGGATTCATACGAAGAATGATAAATGTCATCGTTGCGGTAAACTAGACCATTTTGTGAGTAAGTGTATAGTCAAACTTAACAATAACAATCCCAAGGACAGTATATGTAAGACTTGGGATGACTCAAATGACTCTAAAGAAGATGAGCCTGAGTCTTTCAATTCTATTGATCCTTACATGGCTTTCTTTGTTAAAATTTTTATACTGATGATATGCATGTGAACAATGTGGATTATGATATTGTTATGCCTAAAATTGTTGCGTCTGATGATGTTGTACCAACTGCTAGTTTATCTATTCTTTGCTTAGAGAAAATAAAATGTCGTTGATGTTACCTGTAGTAGTTCTTCAACGAGTGTGTGAGTCAAAGTGATCGATTTAAAAATTAATAAAATGGACGTGTGAGTGCGACAAATGAAATGCAAGGGGATAACTCACACACTGCACTAGATGAGTTCGAAAATGATGATATACCTAACTGTTAATGAAAAACTTCTCCATCTACGAGGACCAATCAGAAAAGGACACATGTCATCCTACGTGGCAATATTCGACACCCGAGGAGAGTTGGTCGGCATCCGAGGAGTATTAGTCGGCACCCGAGGAGAGTTGATCAGTACCCGAGGAAAATTAGTTGGCACCCGAGGAATATTAGTCAGCACCCGAGGATAGTTGGTTGGCACCCGAGGAGAGTTGGTCGGCCCCCGATGAGAGTTGGTCGGCACACGAGGATAGTTAGTCGGCACCCCAGGAGAGTTGGTCGGCATACCAACCATGAAGATCAAAGGATAACTATGCATTTAATGTGCATTAATGAAGATGGAAGCGCATTTAATGAGGCTTAATGTATATTTATACTGTATTAATAGATGACAACACATAGCATACCAAGCAATTCAACAATCAGATTCGTTGAATGTAGACATAAATGTCTACATACAATGAATCTCTTTATCTCCTATCACTATAAATACATGTATCCCCTTAGCCAAAAAGGATATCAGAGGAGATTCGAGAGAATCGAGAGACACCATACACAAGATCCACACCTTTTTCTCTCTCTACACCCTATGGTGCTATTGTAAACCCCTGTGAATAAAATAACAGTGGACGTACGCTTTATTCATAGCCGAACCACTTTAAAAATCTTTGTCTCTCATGTGCTTGATTGGATTGCTTTCATCTATTTATCTGTGATCATAAAAATGGGATTCGGTCCAGTTTTTTGCATCAACACTAACATTCACATACTTTACACTAAGACCCTTAGTATGAGTAGTAGACTGGAAAAGACTGTTAAAGAGCTAACTAAGAAAATAGAAGCTTTAAGCCTAATGGTGGAGCGGAACGATGACGACTATACAAATCAGTATTTGGCCTAAGAATCCAAAACCAAATATTTTGTTAAAAAAATTAAAGAACTTTATAAATCAAAGTAAGTTTTGGAAGATAAATATAAGGCAACTTTGGTAAAATTGGAAGAATCCAAGCTAAAGGTTTCAACAGATTTAAAAAATTTCTCTCAATTTGAAAATAATTTTAACTACTTTGAAAGTTGTGTTGCCTCTAGCAAAACCAATTCCGAAGATAAAACTAACATAGGTTTTGATAAAAAAACTAAGACGCAAACTAAAACTTTTCAACATGTGCAATTTGTGTCTTCTTAAAAAAGACTTGATGACCTATGTCCTAATTTTCAATCCTTAAAAATAGATTTTGATAATAAACAAAAAGGGCATGGCATCTTGATGAAAAACTGCCCTAAGCCAATTGCTGAATCTAAGGTCAAATATGTTTCCCCCCTGTTAGGAGATTTGAACCTGAATGGAAAAATAATGCAGTTAGACATAAGGTTAATGTCCATCAAATGGATAAAATTGTTTTTAAAGATTTTCAAAAATCGAAACAATCGTCTAGACACCAATACTGTTCATATTGTGATATTTATGGATACTGTCTTGCTGGATATTTTCAAAAACGATAGTATAAGCCTATCTATAATTCACATTTTTACAATAACTTTAATTATTCTAGACAGAGAAGGAATAACGATGTAGTTCATAAATAACCCAATAAAAACTCTAACTATAGGGCTGGGAAGAGAAGATCTAGTACTAAGAAGAAATCTAAGAGAGAGAATACTAGACTTATTTCTAAACTAAGTGCTCATAATTTTTTAAAACTAGGGATATTTGGGTTAGAAAGGACAATCTAATACCCCAGTTGTAATGGACCATTGCTATTAATGATTTAAAAGTTGAGAACACTTAATCTACTTGGTATCTAGATTGTGGTTGTTCCAAGCATATGACTGAAGAAGATACTAAATTATCCGACAAAACAAACTTCTTAAGAGGAAACATTTTCTTTAGAGACGGAGTATCATCACAGATCATAGGCCCCCTATTCTCAAATATGTCCTATTAGTAAATGGTCTTAAAGATAATTTGTTAAGCATATCCCAATTTTGTGATTCCAACCACACTGTCACATTCTCAAAAACCAATTGCAAAATTTTAAATGGGAATGGTGATTGTATTCTAACTGGTCACAGGATCCCAGATAACTATTACACAGTAAATCCAGGTACTGAGATTTGTAATATTACAAGACTGGATGATAATGAAATCTATCATAATAGGCTGGGCCACATTACTACGATGATCTTAGAAAATTAAGCGCACGGGATATAGTTAGAGGGTTACTTAAGATAAAACCTATTTCAAATGTTGTCTCTGGGTTGTGTCAGGAAGGAAAAATTATTAAATTTGCTCACAAGAAAGTTAAATATACTTTAACTACTAAACCTCTAGAGTTAATCCATATGGACCTAATGGGTCCTTCACGTACTTTGAGCCTTTGTGGTAATAGTTACATTTTGCTTATTGTGGATGATTTTACTTAATTCACTTGGGTTGTATTCTTCAAAAAAATCTAAAACATTTCAAGAATTTTTAAAATCCTTTTAAGAATTGATAATGAAAAAGATACCCAAGTTAAACGAATTCATAGCGATAAAGGAGGTGAATTTAAGGAGTTGGGTGTATATGAATATTGTAACTATAATGGTTATCAATATGAGTTAAGTGCTCCTAAAACACCCCAACAAAATGGTGTTGTCGAGCATAAAAATCACACAATAAAAGAAATGGTCGGAGTAAGGATACATGCTAAGAACTTGACAAAATACATTTGGGTTGAGGCAGTTCAAATAGCGTGTCATATCATCAATCGAGTTTAGCTTTGAAAAAGTACCAAACAAACTTCCTATGAACTTTGGAATCAAAAAAATCCCAGCTTAAAGTATTTTTGAACATTTGGGAGTACTTGCTTTGTTTGCAAAGACTGAGGACACCTGTCTAAATTTGAAACTCGTGGTCACAAAGCCATATTTTTGGGTTACTCTATTAATAGTTGGGCTTATCGCTTCTATAATTTGCGTACCAAAGTAATTATGGAATCAATAAATATGATACAAAGTGACACTAATATCGAGAGTAAAGACCAAGGGCTAACTACAGTGGATGAGTCTGAAAAAAAATTTACTTGTGACACTCCAGAGATAGTTGATCATTTACTAAATGAGACCCCCGAAGTGCCTAATTGGGTTTCTAAAGATCATCCCATAGATAATGTTGTTGGTAATCCTAAAGATTTAGTGTGTACAAGATCCCAATTACGTAATCTTTCTCATTTTACATTCGTTGTTTCTCCAGTAGAACCAAAAAATGTAAATGAATCACTTAATGAATCATTTTAGATAGGTGTTATATAGGAAGAGCTCATCCAATTTAAAAGTTATGACTTATAGTGTCTTGTGTCTATGCCAGAAAATAAAAAGGTTATCAATAGTTGCTGGACTTTTAAAAACAAAACAAATGAATCTGGGATGATAGTTAGATTAGTTGCCCAGGGCTAATCTCAAGTTGAAGGAATATATTTTGAGGAGAACTTTGCCTCGGTCACTCGCCTTGAGTTTGTTCTCTTACTCTTGGCAATATCTTATCGCCTACGATTGACACTTCATCAAATCGATGTAAAATCCTCCTTTTAAATGGTATTTTAACAGAGGAGACCTATGTTAAACTGCCAAAAGGATTTATTGATCCTCATTACCCAAACCATGTTTATAGATTGAAAAAGGCATTATACAGTTTAAAGTAAGCCCCTAGGGCCTAGTATGAATGTCTGTCGACCTTTCTTATCAATAAAGGTTTTCAACGTGGTGGAAATGATCAGACATTATTTATTAAAAAAATTAACAAACAAGTCTTAATAGCTTAGGTTTACTTTGACGACATTAATTTTGGTTATGCTTCCCTGTATGAGGTTAAAGAGTTTTCTAATATTATACACACGGAATTCCAAATGTAGCTTATGGGCGAGCTTCAATATTTCTTAGGACTTCAAATAAAGAAAATAGATGATTGGTTATATATATCACAACCTAAGTACGTAATAGAGTTAGTGAAAAAGTTCGATTTAAATAATGCCAAGGTTGCTAGGACTCACATGAGTACTTCTACAAATCCAAAGATAAACATGGGAAACCTATAGATCCTACCCTATATAGAAGTATGATAGGTAGCATGTTGTACTTAATGACCTTACGACCTGATATCATGATATGATGTGTGTGTTTGTGCCCGTTACCAAAGTGTGCCTAAGGAAAGTAACTTTTTATGTGTTAAGTGTATAATCAAATATGTTAAAGGGATAATAAACCTAGGTATATGATACACAAATGATTCCTCTAGCACAATTATAGGATACACCGATGCCGATTGGGTTGGGTGTTCTAACAATAGCAAAAGTACATCAGGTGCTTGTTATTATATAGCTAATAACTTAGTAGGATGGAGCAGTAAAAAGAAAAACCGAACTTCGCTTTCCACAAAAAAATCAGGATATATAGCAACAAAAAGCTATTACGCTTAATTAATGTGGATAAAGCAAATGCTTAGTGACTGTGGCATTAAAGAAGAAAAGATAAATCTATACTGCGATAATCAAAGTGCAATAAATATCTCTAACAATCTTGTTCAACATTCCCGTACTAAACATATTAAGATAAGACATCATTTCATACGAGAATTAATTGAATCTAAAGAATTGAAGATAAACTATTTACCTAGTGAATAATAACTAGATGACTTATTCACTAAACCTTTGGATAATTTACTATTTGAATTGTTAAGAAAATCCATTGGTATGATAATTACTGAAAAAATCTCTATCACCTATTATCATATCCTCCGCTTACTTTCATGTTTATAATTGGTCTTTGAGGACATAGGTCATGGTCGTTTAATAAAAAAAAAAAAAAAGACACCACCTATCTCTATTTATGTAGAAGAACCTTAAGGTGACCCGTTGTGTATTTTAGGTGGATATAATGATTTACATCGTCAATAAATAATTTTTTGCATATTTTTACCGCATTGTATATTTGAGAAAAATTGGGGGAGAATTACAAGAGTAACTAGATATATTTTTCTCGATCTTGACTCAACTAATGTGCCATCTTAAGTGTTTTATTTTAGGCATTTCTCCATTTTGTGCGGATTTCACAGCTTTTGTGTAATGGTCTGTATGATAGTTGAGTTAAGTATTTTTCCCCTTATTTTTGGTTCTAGGATGGGAACGGGCAGATATCTCTTTTGTATAGGAAATCTATGATTTTTATTTTACCCATGAGTACAGGTTACTCAAGGGAATTTTGTCTCCAATATGCAAAGGGGGAGATTGAGAACACACTATATGGTTGACTCACTTAAGTCTATACCATATAGGAGTTTCAACTAGTTTGGATATGGTGATAAAATAGGTTAGATTCTTTTGAGCATCCCTTCTAAGGTATACAATCTTCATCAACAAATATCATCCAGTTCAAAAACAACATATCTACCAAAAAGGGAAGTATTCTTAATACTGAACACACTATAGGACACAAATCATGCATATGGGTATAAAAGTGTGTGCATAAGTGTTTACATATTTTTAGGAACTTTTATAACAATTTAAAATTATTTTTTAACATCTTTTAAATCATTTAAAATGATTTTTAAAATAATTAAAATCTTGTTTTTAAAGTGTTGGGCTCAAAATTAAAATATCTTTCTTCCTTAAAAATATGCCACGGTAGAATACAAAATCGGCAAAGAATTTTGTGGTAACAATTTGGAATTTAAGAAGTTCAAAAACATGCGTTTTTCATCCAACATTGTCTCTCCACGTGTTTGGTTCTGGTTGGTTGGGTTTGTGTTGCCTCTCATAATTTTGAGATCCATTATTATCCCTTAGATCTAATTTCATTAACGATCTGCATGTGTTTAGAACTAATCCATGTGACATCATTAGGGCCAATAAGAGTTAGAGAAAGAATCGTTCATTGTCAACCCTTATATTAAGAGTTTGAACCGTCAAATTGATCACATCCCTTAATTCTCTTCGAACATCTAGCTCCTTTCATGGACAGTATAAATATGTACCCTTGGTTAGCCTTTAGAAGACTTTTTCCAATCATCTTATATGAGAGAAAAAAAGAGAGAAGAGTGAGAGTAAATAGAGAAAATATAGAGGGTAAAGAGAGAGAGAGAGAGAGAGAGAGAGAGAGAGAGAGAGAGAAACTAGTCGTCTATAATACAAATCCTTTGGGTTTCTCACAAACCAAGCCCCTGTTTTCTTGTGTTACCCAAATCAGAAAACCTCTATTCTTGAGAGTTAGAAATTCTATTGAAGAACCTCTTTCATTATTATTTCTCTTAGGAGCCCATTCTCGTTGTGTAGATCTTACATTTCTACCTAGAAATTGTGAGATTAGCTGAGAAATCTATATCACTTAGTATATTAGAGTTTCTGATACTATTTTCTGTTAGATCTTGTGTTATAACTATATATTTTCTTATATCCATTCTCCATTTCAAATATTTTAAAAAGAGACTTCAAACAGTGTTTCAATCTCATGTATGGTTATAGTGTTTGAAGAATTTTAAGTTTTATACTTTGTGAAATTAGTTCGTATATGAATATGTTTTGAGGCCTTTGATCTTTTTTTCAAAAGATTTTGTCAGATCTCGAAAATTATTTTGAAGTCTATTTTTCAAGAAGTTTGAACTCTCTACATATCATATAGTTTCTATGTAGTTTATTAGGATGTATTTATATAAATCTTGAGAGGTGTGAGCTGCATATTACATGTAGTTGTAATCACATCACTATCATAACAGTCTCACACGAACACCTAGTAAGTGTGGTTCATTTGATATTTTTTGAGTTGTTTGAGCCACTGCAAACAAGGAACAAGGTGAAAGGCAAAGAAGCTACTAGGAAGGTCAAACCCAGATCAAATATACCTTTGAGAAGGGAACTCGTGTAGGTATATTTCTCATCTTAGATTTAGGATCTTTAATGCATGATTATTCCTTGTAATCTTATACATATTGTTTTATTATAGTGGATTTTTTTATTCTGTTGCATAGGTCACCGTGGATGTTTCCCCTAATTTTGGGGTATTACCATGTAATAAATACCGTCTCTTGTGTGTGTTTTTTATTTCTTCATTAATATTGTTACTAGATAGAGTTAGGTTTATTCTTAAACCTATTTTCAAGAAACGAAAATAACTTGTTCATATTTTCTACAAGAGTTTCCTCATAAAGTAATTCAGAACTTACTTAACTATTTTAACTTGTGTTAAACAACTTAGTAAGGTTTTTCAAAATGGAAATTAATGTTAGCTAACTCGAATGGTATTTTTTAGTGCGCCAATGATCCAGAATGGGTCAAAATAGTTCGAAATAGGTACCTTGGATTTAGGATTGTGTTTCGTGGACTTTTAAGGCTAAATGGAGTCGTAAAACGGTATACAGACCATTTTACATATAAGAGTTGACTCAATTTCTGGATTTATAGTGTTTAGTTTTATATTTAAGAGAGGTTGATATAAGGGATAGCTATCAAACCATTCAAAAGGCTAGGATTTTGAGGAAATAGAGAACATAGAAGAAAATGGAGAAAAGTGAAGAAAAAGGGATCCAGGTTATAGATCAAGTTCATCCAGGTTGAAGATCATTACCAAGAGAAGAGCCCAGGAAAAAAATATCAAAAATTCATCACTCTCAAGGAAAATATTTAAATTTCTATAATGTTATTTGCAGTTTCAAATATTCATGCTAAATCGGTGAAGGAAGAACATAATTTTTAGGATTGGAAAACCATGCAAATTTGGGTTTTGATTAAAGAAATCATTGAAGATGAATCCAATGATAATTATATATTAAATATAATATAAACTGATAAAAAAGAGATAGATTTTTGAATGATTTAAGAAGAAAAGATCAAATCTTCAAACTAGGGTTTAATATTGCATGATTTATTGATTTAATTAAAGAATTTATCAGAAATTTTAACGTCACTTAAAATGCATGTCATTTCATTTATACTATGAGTTAGACCATGAGTCATAGGTTTAAAGAATTATGTTATTCTTCGCTGGGCTTCTCTAGAGGGAGTAATAGCAATTTTAGTTAAAGGTGTTTAATTTGTCAAAAAAAATAATTTTTGCAAATTTCGATGTCACTTCAAATGCATGCCATTTTATTTGTACTTTGAATTAGACTATGAAACATAGATGTAAAGAAACCTATGGATAGTAACTTTACAATTAGCTTTGAATTGGGTCATTTGGACTTCTGTAGCGGGAGTAATACTGATTTTAGTAAAGGTGTTAAATATGTCAGAATATTAAATTTGTGCGAATTTGTGATTTTTAAGAATTCTAATGGGATAAGGATTCTTATATTTTTTTACATATTTAAAGGAAGATCATGGGAGGACTTTCTAAAAATCATATTAACCTATTCCTATGAGACTTAGGAAGTGTTGTTGGATAACCAGCGATAGATTATGTGTAAGGAAAAACGTGACTAAGCGAGCAAATGATCAAGAAAAAAAATCAGAAATTGGGTTAGGATTTCAGGATGGCTATGTTAAGTGCTTAGGTAGAATAACATGCTGACCAAAAACTTGAAGATAAGGAGTTAAACATAAGTAAGTGAATACTTGATGTAAGTGCAAATATTTTATCTTAGGCTTTTTATTTGTTTTATTTACACTTTGGCATACTTGACGTATTCCGTTACAAACCAACTCGCCCTGACTCATCGAACCGAACACCAACATCTCCAAGTTCAAGAATTTAATACATCAATAAATGTATAAAGATTTTGAGATTTTGAAACTATTCATAAAGTTATTTGTGATGTTTACTTTGTTAATAAAAATGAGACTGGTATTTTCTAATGTTTTTAAAATAATTTTTTTTTATTTTCAACCTCGTTCAAACAAGATTCGTTTCTCGTTTGAACGACTTTACCTTCTCATTCAAAGCATCATTTGATCTTTATATCTAACAAGCATCTAACGAGGGCGTACTATTGCACATCATTTGAAGGACGTCTCATGTTTTGTTCTAACGAGATGTTATTCGCGTTCGAAGGAGCTGTCGCCTCAAAATTTCGTAACACTTTTGTTGCATATCTATTGCAAAATTTCATTTTTTGTATTACAAATACACTTTTAATTCATAACTATTCATCACCAAATAATTTTTGTAAATCGTTTTGAAATGCTAGAATGTTTCGTATATTTGCATATATCTTTGTATAGAGGATTCTCTAAGACTGAGCTTGTGACCCGAGTGATCATGACTAAAGCCGAAGGCTGATCGTTTGATACCGAGTGAGGACCATCGCCTATGGACTGCTCAAGATTGAGGAGCATTATTTAAAGATTTTGTGAAGACTGTGCATTGCACTTGTACGTGATATCAAGTAGCTTGTAAGTCGACTATCTTGTAAAATTCTTTAAAGTGCTGAAATATAGGTTTTTCCCTGAAAAGGGATTTTTCCTTATTTTTGTGTGATTACATGTTTTATTTGTCTATTTTATCATCTAGATGCATATTTAGGATAAAAACATAAAACTAGGTAAATCAATTTTTATAAGAAAAGTCTAATTGGGTTTTAATTTGAAAAATTGAATAAATAAATTTTTATTTGTGACCATCCTTGTCGGGAACGTTTGCATTCTCAAAATTGGTATCAGAGCCTTCCACTCTGTTAAAGTGGCTTCAGAGCATTTTTACCTTTACAATTGGTATCAAATCGGGTTGCACTAATTTATTGTGTAGATCCTTGTTTAGTCCCAATTAGGGTGGATATTTATCCTTCTCTCGTGGGTTTGATTTTTTCTCTTGATGGATAACAATAGTAAAAATTTATCTCGCTTGAATTTGAAGTTTTCTAAAAGAATTAAAACTCTTGAAAAAGAAAATTTTAGTTTTAAAGTAGCAATAAAACTTTTGCAAACTATTCAAACTCAAAGAGATTTTTTTCGTGAGAAACTTGTGGACATAAATTGTGATTTGAAAATTTAGAATTGTCCAAGTAAGAGAGTGACGATTGAGTCCAATTTTTAGAAAAATAATGAGAAGACTTTAAAATATCTAGGGCTAGTATATGTGACAATGAGGATAATGATAAATTAATTAATGATTTGAAAGCACGTGAGATGACCCATAGGGATAAGTTCTCTGGCATTGAGGGGAAGCGAGATATCCTTTTAGGAATGCATGAAAATTTAAAGAAGGAGCCCTAAAACTTGAAGAGTCAAATTCTTTGCTTAAGTCTAAAATTTTAAAGTTAAAATATGATTTAAAAACTCTAGTAGTGTTTGTAGTAATGGTACTGGCTCCCATAGTTGTAATGCTTCATGTGTCAAAGCCAAGACCATTGTTTGTTTTAAAGGGTCAACCACATCCCAGGGTATTTGAAATGGTCAACCCAAAGGTCTAGTTCATCCTCTCATCTGCATGTGTACACATTGTGGTCGGAAAGGTCACCTTAGGCGTTTCGGTTATGCTCTGAGAAAGGAGCCTAGAAAATTTAGGTCTACTGGCTCCTTGGTCTCCAAATCCCGACACGTGAGCTATACATCTATTTAGGATTGGAAAAATATTTTGTAGACGCTAAATGCTAGGTTGGTTGATTCTCACATGATTACAAATGATGCATTCACATGCTATATCTTATGGATGATTTCTTGCACGATTTTGTTTATTATACTCTAGTTGTACTTCATGATATGTGTTTTCTAGTTTGATGATATGTGTATCTTTTGTATTATATTTTTCTTTTATTGAGCCATATTGCAAAAATCAGAAATATTTTATTTTGATAAATTTTTTAAAAAATAGAAAAATATTTTTCATTTTTGTGTATTTTAGTGTTACATATTTGGTGTGGCATATTGGTTTGTTTGAATCCAATTCACTCCGTAGTTTTCATATTGTTGGACATTTTTTTATGATTCTGGATACTTAGATTGTTCATAGGCATGTTTACATGGAGTCATTTCAAACTTGATTTTCTTTATGGATTCGACTTTGTATATGCCTCCCCACACACAGGCACGAGTTTTTTAAACGTTACATGTATATTTGAGATTTGTGAGATGTTCTCCCATCAATTTTGTCATCTACATATTTTTGTAACTATGGGGAATTTGTACATGTAACAACCGTTGCCCGTGAGAAATTTTGTTTTGTATTGAAACATTACGAGGTGCACGGGAAAGGGATACAAAAGATAAAAGTATTTGTAGAAAATCCACCATTGGCAAGATCCAAGTAAAAGATTAAAGGAAATAAAATTTGAAAAATTGCCAAAAAGGGTCCAACACAATTTAAGTTGGATTGAATATTCAAAAGAAATCTCTTCAAAAGAAAAAGAAAAAAAAAGAAAAAATATGTTTATCTTTTGAAGGAGTGTAGTTCAAGATCAATGGGTTTGCAAAATGAATCCTATTTATACTTATTTTTCCATAACACTATTGATTTCTAAATCATTAATACTCTAGGCATGTGTGCATTATGCTTGTTTGTTCATTGAATTTCACTTTATCTTGTCACTTGAGAAAAAAGTTTAGTTTGATAAAGTTTTGTAATGAATTAGAATTTCTTAAACATATTTGAGTGTTTAGGTCATAATTTGTTTGTATATAGTTCATGCCATTTCATTCCATCCAGCATGTTTTGACATATCGATTCTATGTTAGTGTGTAAAGCTTATGGGTTTTGTGTCGAGTTTTGTGGTTGTTTATACTTATGTATGTTTGTCGAATTTGTTTTGGTATATTTTGCATATATTATATATGGTATCGTGTTGTATTTGTTAAGTTTACACTTTTTTGGAAATAATTCAAAAAAATTCAAAAAATATTTGGTGATGCCTTTGAGATTATCATTACAGATGCGTTGTTTATATATCCTTGTGATGATATCTTACTTCTTCTATGTGATGCTTTATTCTTCATGTTTAGTTTCTACTCCTTTGTCTATTTTAGACAAAAAGGGAAAGAACAAATTACGGAAGAGATTTGATGAGTTTGATTTATTAGGGAGAAGTTTTATGAGTTTTGTCTTCTATTTAAAACTCGATGCATTATGGGATATTTTATTTGGCTCATGTGTGTAGGTACTTACGGAAGATCATGTTTCACCATCGAATTAAAACAAAGTTTCAAAGAGAATAACAGGTGAAGATTGAAGACAAAGCTTATTATTCTATGCCATTCCATTTTTGGGGTTTATGAAAGGTATTAGAATTTTTATCTTAAAGGGAATTTTTTTTGTAATTTGGGTTTTTGTTAGTTTGTCTGTGGAATAGCCAAAGGGGGATATTTGTAAGAGAAACTATTTTAACTTAGGATTTTTATGTGCGTTATTTGCATTTTTGTCATATTCAGCATATCTCGTTACAAATTGACTCGCACTGACTCGTCGAACCGAATACCAACATCTCTAAGTTCAAAACTCCTCAACATCCCATAAAGTTATAAATATTTTAGGAGTTAGAAACTATTCATAAAGTTATTTGGGATGGTTATTTTTTTATTGAAAATGAGACTCGTATTTTTTAAAGTTTTTAAAATATATTTTTTTAATATCATTCAAACGAGATTCGTTTCTTCTTCGAATGACTTCACCTTCTTGTTAGAATCATCGTTTGATCTCTACATCTAACTAGGGTGTACTATTTCAAATTGTTTGGAGATTGTTCAAACGTGATAGCCTTATTGTTCAAACGAACTCCTGTTTCATTTTAATGAGATATTATTCCCGTTCGAAGGAGCCTCACATTCATTCGAACGAACCGTCACCTTGAAATTTATTCTACGTTTAAAAATACTTATTTTGACTCCAAATTTCGTAAGACTTTTGCCAAAATATCTCATGCATATCTGTTGAAAAAGCTTTCACTGTTTGTGTTACAAAAACACTTTCACAACTTTGCATCCCAAAATAGTTTTTATGAATCGTTTAGAAACCCTAGATATTTTCGTATATTTTCATACATCTTTGTGGAGAGGATTCTCTATGGATGACCTTGTGACACGAGTGATCACAGCTGAAGCTGAAGGGTGATCAGTGGATACCGAGAGTGGACCGCCACCCGTGGACCGCTCAGGATTGAGGAGTATTCTTTAGAGGTTCTGCAAAGACTGCGTATTATACTTGTTGTTGATATCAAGTACTTTGGAACTCGATTGTCTTGTAAAATTGTCTAAAGTGAGGAAATATAGGTTTTTCCCTAAAAAGGGGATTTTTCCTTATTTATCGCGTGATTAGATGTTTTATTTATCTATTTTTATCATTTATATGAATGTTTATAATAAAAATAAAAAACATGGAAAATCGATTTTCACAGGTAAGGTTAGTTTGGTTTTAATTTGAAAAATTACAACTAGAATTTTTGTTTGTGACCATCCTTGCTGAGCACATTTATTTTTGCATTCTCAAAATTGGTATCAGAGCATTCCGTAGTGTCAGAGAATTTTTACCTTTACACTTGGAAAAAATGGAGAAGTCGGGATAAACTCGGGATTGGTGGGCTAGTGCTACAAGAGGCATTATGCACTTTAGCCTATTTTATATAGATACATACCGAGTGAAACCAGTATATATATATATATATATATATATATATATATATATATATATATATATATATTTGTGTGTGTGTGTGATTGATTTCTATGTGAACATACCTACTCTAGCTAGGCTATCGTTTGAGGTTGCGTGTAGTGGGCAGTCCATCCTAGCATTGATCTGCAGGTGCTGGATCATTTTCCTAGGTCATAATATTGTTGTATGACCACTGTAGGTGAGTTTTGAGTTCGATTATAGTAATGTTGTATGATTATGGCCAATGAATGCATGTTGATGACCTCCTCCATTATGTGTTTACAATTTGGGATTGGTGTTGAGTTTGCAACCGGGTGGCCTCGGAGTGGTATGTGACATACTTGGAGCCTGATAACATACTAGGGAAAGCATCTAGGAGGCCATCTTAAGGATGATATATATCTACGTATAAAAGAGTGTTATATGTATATGTGTAGTCAAATTATTATGTGAACATTAAATTATAACTAGTGTATGTGTTGCGTTGACTATGTAATGAATGAATATAAAATTAAGAAATAGTACGTTATAGATTATGTGACAACTATTTAATAAATAAAGTAAAGTATAATACTTGTAGCACAATTATGCTAGTTTTTTAGCATAGTGGACTACGTTAAGAATGACTAGACTAGTTATGCGGGGTAGCATAACTAGGAAATTAAAATACATGCGTTAGGTGTGCACTATAGATGAAGGGCGATAATAATATCATGTAAGTGCCAGACCAAATGAACATAAGTAATTTTTACTACTATTTATTAATGAATTTAAATATTTGGAACTTTTTTTAAAATGTTTGGGGCATTGATCCATATCGAAAATATTTTCAAAACCTTCTAGGTGCTCAGCTATAAGGATGCCAGGGTTAGCTTGTCCTTCCTATAAGACAATGATGCAGTAGTTGTGGATTCATTCAATATTTGAGTAGACTCCTACTTCCATTATTTCTAGTTAGGATATTATTTTCGTTTTCTCTGGGTCATGTCGTCCACAGATAGACAGTTTTATTATGAGATTTTATTTACGGAATTTCGATAAACATTTGGATTATTATCGTGGGGATGCCGATGGTTTATTGGGCTTATGATTTATGCTATCAGTGTTTTTATGCTTCAGTCACTATGTATGCTTATTTTAATATGGTTGAATGATTTATTAAAGCATGTTAATAATTTTTTAAAAAATTGGCTCCGAACTTAATATATTATTAGTTAATTAATTGGATTTCGACAGTGGCGCTGAGAATGAACAATACTGAGATTCCTATTTTATTTTAGTAGAGTATTAATCACCCGTTATTATAATAGGAGGGGTGTCACAGATGGTATCAGAGCATCAGGATCTAGTGTCCTTAGAATTTGTGCGATTTCACTACGTTTTAAGCGCTGCATTTGTCTGATGTAGAGCCCTATGCTTAAGACTATTGATTAATATTGAGCTTATAAGTTCTTCTATAGTATATATAGTGGAAGTGGATCTCATATAATTTCAGTTATGTTTCAAATTCCAACCAACAGGAGGGGATTGCCAGCCTAGGATGCTAGGAGGGCCACAGGAGGAGAGGCTCAGTCGGAGGATAGTTGCAGAGGTTGCCACCATTATTGTGCAGGTGGTTAATGCCACAAGGACTTCCATGGCACAAAATTTTTACCATCCACATCGATAGCAACAAGTGACACTAGTCGTTTAGGCCCACCCCATGCCATCGATGTGGAAAAGAGTTAGAGAGTCCTTCCAAAAGGGCTATCTTTCGGAGTTCCAATGGAGTGAGAAAGTGATTGCATCTAGCCAATGGAAGAAAGACATCGAGAAGCATTTTCATATAGTGGAGTGCAACGACACTAAAAAAAATTACTAGCTACATTGAATCTAGTCGGGGAAGCTCTATAGTGGTGGGAGTCTAATACCATAGAAAAGAAAAGGGATTTAATGACCATTCAGGAATTTTGGGTGCAATTACTAGAAGAAAAAAACTATATTTACAATGGCTAAAAAGTGTCATAAAAAGATATATACATCACTTTTAATCTTAATTAAAAGCGTCTTAAAAACCACTGTCATAAAATAATTCAAAAAAACGTCTTAAAAAATAGAGGCTTTTAATACGCATTATTTACAAGGGTTGCAAACAATTAAAAAACGTTTTAAAAGTAAAAAAATTTAAGATGTGTTATTTACAAGGGTTGCAAAAAAATCCCTAAATAGTTATCACTCGCCCAAAAGGGTCCTAAATATGTTTTTTTATAAGACACTTCACTTGAATAAATATCCATGTATTACATTCGAAAGTTGTCCTACGAAATAAAATCAACACAAATGTTCTCAAAATCAATTCTAATTGGTCATATCCATATATATATTAAAAATTGGTCGTGTTAATATCTACATCCAAACGTTTTCCTACCTACATGTCATGCCAATATCTACTTCCAAAAGTTGTTCTATTAATATATACAACCAAAAATTCTCTTGCCAAAGTAATACATACATTCAAAAAAGTAGTTGTTCCAATTACATTTCCATCCAAAATAAGTTAAAACTAAACATTTCCATCTCAAATAAACTAATATAAACCAAATGTGTCCTTGGCATTCCACCCTAAATGCCCACTTCATTCTTTCTTTACAAAACCACTTTCGATAAACCTACAGAAAAATAAAGAAAATATTATGATCACTTGCAACAAGAAACTAATTTATGAAAATCCATATAACCGGAATAACTACATAATACCATTAGTTGGTTCAAATAAAAATCACGCCTATGACGGAGAGGAGGAGACTTATTATGCTTTAAGGTGCCTTAAAATGAACTTAATGAAATTAACTCGTACAACACGAATCTCATCCTTTGTGTATGTCTCTTTCTTAGATAGAATGCTCATCTTAAACAATCCAATAATAAATGATGAGTTTTTGAGACATATATTAAGAGGTAAAAATAAATTGTTAATTATCTTTAAATCAATAAACTTCGAAGGACTCCCTATTAATTCTTTGATATATTTCATCACATATTATCTGCACTCAACGTTCGTAGGTTGTTTAGGGAACTAAATGACATTAGCACTAAAATTTTAGTAATAGGAAGTGAGGGAAGAAATATTACAATATTACTAATATTTATTTACCTTTACATCCTTCCAATGTGGTATTGCGGGTCGTTTATTTGCATCAAGAGCAAATGGAATGAGCCCACTACAAGACAAGAATTCTGTGATTAATTGTGAATGATTCATTACACTCGACCAAAGTAGAGATGAAATTTTACTTATACATTTAAATAGAACTTAGTTGCTTCATCACTTGGGTGACATGGAGGGTCCAATCAAAATAGTTATCGAAGAGCAATCAATGACAAATAAAACCCAATGAGAACTACAAAAGAATAAGTATAACAAGAATACATTATGTATAACTAATTAATAGTCAAAATATTAAAATGTAACAATATCAGTAAATACTCACATTTATTGAATGTAGTAAGGAACAAAATATATATGATTTCTGCTTGCATGTTCCAATCTTTTAGTGAGAAATTGAGATAGATTCACATCGGAGGTATCACTAATGAATAAAGGATTGATAAATTTAATACTCGAGAGATTGGAAACATATCATATAAGTGCCTACATAAGAAAATAAACAAATGTTATGGAAAAATTAGTGAGTGATTGAAAAGAATTTTAATCTCATACCTCATGTATGCAACAATAATTTTGTGACATCTGTGGTTTTCATTGCACAAAACTCAAACAAGTCATTATTGAAGACAAATGTCTCGAGATTATCATCTCCAAATATTTCCTTCATAAATTTAATCGTAATCTGATTTGACTTCATATTTTTTTAATGTTTGTGTGAAGGCAAAAACCATAACATGACCACATCCCGATTTCTGACTTTATTATTTCTCACCGACACGATTCTTCTTTTTTCCTATTTTGGATAATAAAAAAACATAACATCATTTAGTTCCATATTTAATGCAATATAAAATTAATGCTCGAAAATATTTTACCTCAATACCAAGTAGTAAAAAATCCTTCATCCAAACAACAAGTGAATTGAGTGCATCTCTAATTAGAATCAACTCACTGGGAAATAGAATAGGTAGATAGGCCTCTAGCGAAAATATTTTATTGATGGATACACGAACATTATCTTCGCCAAGAGGAGTGTTGTGAAGTTTCTCATTTAAACCTTCCTTCTCAAACACCAACCCTCCTGCAACAATATTGTTTTCTATTTCAATTGCCAATCTACATTTTGTGCCCTACACAATCCAATTATTTAATAGTCAAATTTAGAATAAAAAAACTATATAACAATAAGAGTACTTTATATATATATTTTAACATAAAAAAGTACTAAGTCACGAGTGATACATTTCCAATATTAGATGTGGAATGTAGCCATGTTGTTTGAGTGTTTTCATCATCTTTGAGCTATGATAATCCATGATAGAATGATAGAAAGAACACATTATCATAAACAAAGTATTTTACTCAAATAAATATTTGAAGCATAAAAGTTTGAGCCATGATGATACCTTTCCAATATTAGATGTGGTATGTGGCTTTGTTGATTGAATCGTTAGGTTTTCCATCAACTTTGAGCTATGACAATCCATGACACAATGATACAAAGAACGCATTATCGTAACCGAAGTATATTACACAAATAAATATTTTAAGTGAAAAATTTTGAGCCATGATAATACGTTTCCATTATTAGATGTGGGATGTGGGATGTGGCTTTGTTGATTGAATCGTTCGGTTTCCATGAGCTTTGGGATATGATCATAAATGATAGAAAAAATATTTTTTAAAAATTGAAAGTTTTCTAATATAAATTTTTTAAGAAAAAAACAAGTCGTGGTTAATACCTGCACAATATTAGACGTGGAACATGGCCCTGGTGTTGGAATCTTTAGATTTCCATTAGCTTTAATCTATGGTAATCAATGATAGAAAATAAAATTTATAATAACCAGAGTATTGTCTTAAAAAAATTGATGCGTAAAATATTGAGCCATGGATGATACCTTTTCAATATTAAATTTAAGGTGCATTCTTATTGTCTTCTTCTTTGGATCACCATCAACTTGGAGCTATGAGTAGAATCAAAATTATACCAAATATTTACAAATATAATTTTTTTTTCTAAACAAGATAAATACTTCCTTTTTTTTAATTAACTTTGAATGAAGTGATTCACTTTTATCTGCATTTGAGGCAATCTCATCTGATGAGGGAGTTGTAATTTTTTTTCTCTAACTCCTTCAATATTTACTCCAATTATTTGTTTATTTTGCACTTATCTTTATATTTCTCCTCTAATTCATTTGTATATATTTTTTATCCGCACCTCGGGAGCTTAAAATATTTTGTCAGAGTAACCACAAAACTTACACATCTAACCCGACCAGAGTGCTCGAGAGTACCCAACGCTATTGTAAGGACTTCGACACTTCCTTTAATAAGTAGGCTTCCATCCTCAGCTTGCTCTTGTAATGGAATCTGAAAAAATCATACAATAAATCCAAGTTAGTCATAAAAATGTTACAAATATTGATGGGGTTTACATATGCGAACTCACTATTTTTTCAACCACTGCTTTCATGTCATCATCTAGATAATGATCAACTTTTTTTCTCACGAGCTTTCACCATAAGAAAATTCAATCTTCTTTAAAGGAAGGACCCATTTCTCGTTTCTATAAATAGAAATCACATAAAAGACTGCGCTAATTCTAATTTCTTACTACATCTTCTCGTAATAAGAAATAAGAAATTTCATTTATTAAAACATACCATCTCCACAATAAGACCAACATATCCTTTTTTGCTTATGCGATGATTAAACTAGTACTTCCCTTGCCTTTCGCTTTGAATCTTTCTTATTCTCTTAAATGCGACCAATAAGTTAATTTAAATTTTTTAATAGAACTTTTACTATGATTATTGCCATTAGACTTACTAAAATCCTACCAAATATAATTTTTCAAAATCAAGGTGGATTTATAAAAGCTAGGGACACCAACATCGACAATAGTTCATTTAATAATAACTTAATGTCCACAATCGACATAATATTAGTTCATTTAAAAGAAGCCTATTGGTATCGCACAAGACTATGAAGAATAACATTCATATGCAAGACTATGAATGTTTCAATCTTCTTGAGACATATATTAAGAGATGTCGCATGCACTAAAATGTTAGTAATAGGAAGTGATGATAGACTGTTTGAGGATACTTAAGATCCTGCATACTAATCCTAATTGAATAGGTGAAGGTAGGAAATAACAATACAAAGAAGGAATGTTGATAAGAACCATAGAGTTAAAAATTTCCTTCAAATAATTTAGTTCTTCGAGTGCAATATCCCAGTTTTGCATCAAAATCTCCGATGCTAGATTACACCACAATGAACTCAAACTCCTTTCACTATTAGTGCACAAAGTTCTGTACTGATAAAGATAATCGGTAGTACAAGAATAGCTTTTACATTCAAACTGAAATTTGACATACTGATTCTATTTTATCTATACAAATAATAAAGGCAAAATAGTCAAAATAATTTATATTTAGTATTCATGACCAAATAATGGTACAATTAATATGTCCTTGTTGACTGAGTATGGAGATGAGTCTGTCCAGCTAGTAAACAAAGAGAAAAGTAGTTTCTCTCTTAGCTCCAAAGTCCCCCTTAGTATAATTTCATCTATAGCTCAGATAACTTCTTTTAAAAATTCTACAATCCCAATTCAGTACCTGGGATGCCCTATGTAATGTTTTGCCTCTGGATAGTAACATTAAGCATTTAGGCATTCACCTTGCATCTATTTGTAGGTGTTACTATAAATTTGGCTGCTATAAAGCTGAAGAATCAGTTTATCATTTATTCCTTATAGGTCCTATAGCTTCAAGAATATGGAAATTCTTTATCTCAATACTAGGAATTAATGTTTCACATTCAAATCTTCATTCCTTATTCACTTTTTGGTTATTACATCCAAGTTCAAATAAAGTTTCTAAGTGACTGCACAAAGTGATATCGGTCTGCATTATTTGGGATGTTTGGATCAGTAGGAATAAAAATAATTATGACGACTCAGACATATGTGTTTAAAGAATTATCTCAAATATTTCATTAAGGGTTAAAGTTCTTTCTAATAATGTCTCCTTCAGATCAAATATGCCTGCTTCTTTGAAATATGCTACAATTTTTTTTATATTAAGAAGGATCATTTAATTTCTATTTTCTGAACTTTCACATATTAGCTTAGACCTAAAAGAGGTAGACTCCAATTGAATACATATGGATCTTGTTCTTCTTTTGGTTTAATGAGAATTGGAGTTGTATTAAGATTGAACATCATTGGTGTTATGCAACACATGGAGATGTGCTTGATTCAATAACAAACGGTCAACTTTAAAGATATCAACACCCCACAAAGGTCTGTCATCTTCCACACCAAAAGGAACTCCAATTGCTTCAAATATAGATAAGAACTCTGAGAAAAATCTCGATTACTTCTTCGGGTATATAACATTGGGCAATGCACCCTTCTAATCGATTTTTGTTCCTCATATAATCTTTCAAAACTTTCATATACTTGAAAATCACTAAGGATAGGACTACATTCATGATGTATCTCTGATTATAATGGGAAAAAAATAACATACTCACCTCTTAATATGGTAAATCCATCGAAGAAAAACTAGACCAGAAAGTTAGACTTCTCTCACAAGATGAACCATTAGATGTATCATGATGTCAAAGAATGATAGTGGAGAGTATTTCTCTAACAAGCACTTTGTGACCACAAGATCCTTATGAATTTTCTTTATTTTCTCCATATCCACGACTTTCACACAAAGTGCATTGAAAAAAAAAGCATAATCTAATAAGTACATATCTCACATGTTTTGGTAATACACTTCATATAGAAACAAGAAGCAATTGTTGCATTAGAATGTGATGGTCATGGGATTTGAGATCGTATAATTTTAAATCTTCCATAGAGACAAGACTTTTGAAATTTGAAGATTATCCATCTGGGACCTTAAGATCACGCAAAGTTTCACATGTCATTATTTGTTCCTCTTTAGATAATGTGTAACTTGCCAGCAGTAGGTAAGTCCCTTTCTCGTTAACTTGTGGTTCTAACTCCTTCCTTAAACCTATCTCGATGATGTCATTACGAATCTTCACACCATCTTTTATTTTCCTCGGAATGTTAAGTAAAGTCCCAATTATGCTCTCATAAATATTCTTTTCAATATGCATTACATCCAAGTTATGTAGTACTGGAAGATGTTTTAAATACTCAAGCTCAAAAAATATTGACTTCTTCTTCCAACATGTAGCATCTTCATTTTTTACACTTCCTTTCTTCTTTATCTTCTTCCTAGTAACATTATTCTTTCCCCAAGAGACCTTCATCCCCCCGACCTTCACTAATATTTATTCCCCACTCAAAGGTTTAGATGGCGACCCAAACTCTTTCTCACCATTAAAGGCTTCTTTTTTATTTCAAAACGGATGGTCCAGTGAAAGATACCTTCTATGACCCATATAAATTCACTTAGCATAATTTTTCAATCTCTTATAATATGTCTCTTCATTTCATATTGGACCAGCATAATAGCCCTTTATAGTAAAACCAGATAAATTCGCATATGCAGGGAAATCATTAATTGTCCACAACAAAATAACCCTTAGTGTAAAATATTCTTATTGTTATGCATTATAAGACCTAACTCCTTCCCCTCATAAAGTTTAGATCCTCAATTAGTGGTGCCAAGTAAACATCAATGTCAATTCAAGGTTATGTGGGGCCTGATATCAACATCATTAATTGAGTATACATTTTTTCATGCATAACTCCGATAAAATGTTGTAAGTATTCAACATAATCGGCTAACAACTATATCTAGTGCTAAGGTAATTATATGGATTAATTCCATCTGTTGAGATCGCTAATCGAAGGTTCCTTGATTCCTTTTCAAATTAGAGCCATTTCTCATCTATTAGCTTCCATTGTGGCGAATCTTCTGGATGACGCAATCGACTATTAATTTTTCTTCCATTAGCATGACGCGTCAAATCTTTTGTTGTATGTGTGAATTGAAACCACCTTTTGAATCTTGAGATAGGTGGAAAGTACAATAGTACTTTTATATGTACACCCTTTTTTCCCCATCAGTAACATTCTTATTGATTTTATATCCTGATGTTCCACAAGTAGGACTTAGTATTGCATTTGCTTACTCTTTTCTACAAAGTATATAATCATTAGGACAAGCATGTATTTTCTGATACTCCATCCCAAATTCAAACAAACTACACTTTTCTCCCTAATAGATAAAGGCAATTTATTTTTGCCTGGGAGCATATCAGCAAATAACGTAAGCACATCTGAGAAGCTCTTGCCAGACCAACCACTCTTAGCTTTTATATTGAATAGTTTCACTATTATCGCCAACTCAATATACTTGCCACAACCTTTATACAAGGGATTCTATACATCTCCAAGAAAGTTTTAAAAATATTTATAATCTTCGGTGAGGTCTTGATTTAAAGCCTGGACCATATCTGTTGTGTTTACAACATCATCAATATTAATTCCATGGTCATCATCGATAGGCTCATCACATTCTGCACATGACAACTCTCCATTATTTTCTTCTTCCACGCAATGTATCTTGGATGAATTTCATTATTGTATAAATGATACCTTATATCATTTACACTCATTTTGAAGATGTTATTGCACTTAGTTCATGGGCACCGAATTGAACAAGAATCCTTCACACCATCTTCAACAAATCTTATAAATATTTCAACCCCATCCATATATTCTTTGGATAATATATGCTTGGTCATACGTGACTTATCCATACCGAAAAAATATTATTCTACCCTTGGGTGACAAAAACTAAATTATTAAACAACCATTTAGACAATTTATATTATAAATAATTAGATTGTCTCAATTTTTATCATTATAGACTTTACTTTCATTCAAGCTTGAAATATTGTCGACACCGTAGTGACACATAAATTGTGTCCTTACTGTTAATACAAATACATAAAAATGCATACATATTAATACAATGCATCTTAGTGGGTAATCCAGTGAGTATGAATACTTATATGTATGCATTGTATCTTAGTGGGTATAAATACATGTATGTATACGCTGTATACATTGTATACATATTAATATTGTGCATCAATGTATACATTGTATACATGTTAATACAATGAATACATGTATGTATACATTATATACATTGTATCTCAGTGGGTATGAATACATGTATGTATGCACTTTATACATTATATACATGTTAATACAATGTATCACTGTATAGATTGTATACATGTTAATACAATGAATACCTGTATGTATACATTGTATCTCACTGGGAATGAATACATGTATGCATTGTATACATTATATCTCAGTGGGTATGAATACATGTATATATGCACTTTATGTTTGGAATTATTATAAGCAACATATATAAAAAATAAGGACAAAGCAGAGCCACTCAAATCTTTTTTTGTTAAATTATATAAAATAGACTAATTGTCATTCCAAAACATATAATTTCGCTAACATATTAATGGTGAAAATAAGAAAGGATGAAGTAACCAATAGGGTACAAAAAAATGCCTCAATAATTATTTAGAGTCATTCAACTAATCGATTCATTGTTTCTACTTTATTTTTATATTTTTTTTTGTTTTCCCTTTAAGCAACGGGGCAGAAAATATTTGCAGTTTTCTTACTACAATCTTCCTTTTTAAATAGACTTGTAATACATTATAGTACCCAATATGACAATGATTTCATTCTAATGTCATTTAAAATGTGGGTCTTTATGGTACGTGATACCTTTTTAGCGAGTACAATGTGGGTAGGCTCAGTTTAGATTATAGGATGTTTTAAGATTCTTATTCTAGTTATTTTAGAAACATAATTATATTGTTAATAATAAATGTACTCCACCAATATGTAAGTAACATTGTATATAAAGTGTGTAAAACTGAAGAATTATTACATAACTTAATTAATCCAAATAGTGCTTTGAAATTCAACCAAAACAAATGAAACACTTATATATCAAACAGAAAAACTAAACATCAAATTAGATTTACATAATATTCATACTATATTTAAAAAAAAAATGAAACTAAGGGCCAGGAAAATAAGAATAATACCCGAAGATAACAACCAGCTGATACCAATCTCAAGATCAGAACAAGCGGTCCAAAAGAAATGATTTCAAAAATGAGAGTCGAACTCTAACAAACATGCATCCAAATCCACGATCTTATCTCAACTCGAAATCCACGTACCCAAACTGACATTACTCAAGTCAGTTTTAGATCATGTGTAATACCCCATATTTTTATGGCTTTTAATTTGAGGATTGATGAAATTTAATTGAGATATTAATTGAATATTAATCCAAAAATTTATTTTAATTATTTACTGGCGTGATGAGAGTTAGTAAGTATTGGGAATTTGTTGAATATTACTTAATGGGTAAAGAAATATGAATAATTGAATATATTAAAATTTTCAAGAGTGAATAATATGACAAGTATGGAAAATTAAGTCGGGACGCGTCTGTGTCGGGATTAAATTATTATTATAAAAATTGAATAAATTATAAGTCGCTCGTATGGTCATTTCGAGTGCGCCAACGTGTTCGGAAGGGTCGAGATAGTCAGAAAAGTGTACATGGGGGTTTAGTTTGGGTCTCGGGATGCTTTTAGGCCTAACTGGCATCCCAGGAGGGTTTTATAGACATTCTGTATTTTTGGGTAATTAAACTTACGAATTTCACTAAGATATTTCAGCCATTAGAGTTAGGCTTTTAGGGTTAACAATCACAGAAACATAGAACGGCCACTAGAGAAGAAAGGTAGAGAGCTTTTCAAGAATTGATCACAAACCTTAGCACCTCTTTCAAGATTAACACCATCGGGGCATAGATCGTAAGAGGAGGAACACAACCATATCCTTATCACCAACGAATCGGACCTCTGAATCCCAGGCAAGTATCTATCTTGCTATTCTTTTTAGTTAATGTTTCACCCATGTTATAATAGGATTATTAAACACATGTTTCATGGAAGAATTTGATGATTTAGGGAATTTAAATCACATGTTTTGGAAGAAATAAATATATTTTGGAAATCTCAACATATGTAGAGGATTAACATTGAAATTGTATTGGTTTAGAAGTGAGAAATCTGGAAAAAGATTTAGAAGAATGGAAGTTCAATGTAAAATTAGGGTTCTTGATAATTATGACGAATTACCCCTTTAATTCAATACTTTTGATGAATTTGTACATGCTTCACGTAGGAAATCATGTATATAGGTATATGTAACCAGTAGTAAATTTGTTTGGAAGTTTGGGGTTTGTTAATGGAGTTTTGGTTAAGGTTGGAGAAAAAAAACCGTAGTTAACAATGGCAGAATTCGGAATACTTGTTTAATCGATCGATCGTCCCAAGAGTGTCGATCGATCGACTGATCGATCGATTGACCCCTCTTGGAAAACTGCATATTTTTTCCCCTTCTTGTTTAACACAGATAAAATATGTAGGAACCCTTGAATATCATTTAAAGAGTATAATGGGTTATGAAGAGGACCAGTAGGGTCCAGGTAAACTCCGTTGAGTGAAATTTTATATGGGATGAAATTATGGGTTAACGGGGGGTTTCGTCATACATTAGGAATTGGGCATATGTTCATTAAAGAATTGAGAGACTAGTGAAATACTTAGAAAAGTAGGTTATAGAGGGTGTACCTACTGAAATTATATTTAGTAAGAGAGAATACTTCGAGACATGGGAAGTAAGTATGAAATGATTATAATTGAGAATAATAGAGATGAATCCTTTATGCGAGATAATTCTATAATAATTATGTGTCCTGGGTGAACCTAGTTGGAAAATGTGTAGCTATATAAATGGTCGTGTGACTGTGTCCATATATTTACTACTATATTGTGAATAATCATACCCGTGCTACTTGCTATCACGAAAGTTGCTGCGTCAGGATAGTCTTATCTTGATGGGACCTTTATGGGGGATATTGACTTGTACCCTAGAACATAGTATTCCTTGGTATAAGCTATCTAAGAATGATAGTCAGACGATCCTAAGAGGCGTGAGGGGTATGTTCTGACCTCTTAGTGACTTGTAACTATGCTTCACCTCCATTTTATGTTTATAGTGTTAATACAATTCGAGAGTGATTCCGAACTAGTATTTCCCTTAGTACGAGAGTTACGGGGATTTGATAGCAGAGTATGCCAGCACCATAAAATTTATGTGGGGTGCCGATGGTGTATATATTATATGAGTGATTAATATATATACATGTATATAGAAACTTTCTAATGTGCATATAAGTAGTTAAGTATTGAATAAATGCTCCAAACTTTATAGTAAGTGTTCGGGAACTTTGTAATGGTACTGAGATATTCTAAGTAATGTAAGAAATTATGAAGAAATTGATCTCTAAACTAAATATCATAGCCTTGTTAATTCTCTAAATAAAACTTTATGGGGAATAAGTTAGATAGACTTATGAGATTTAGTAGTACGGTAGGCGTGCACCCTAGATGAGAGGTGAGAATTCTCAAGAGAGTGTCGCATACTAACATGGTTGTTACATTAGCCGGTAATATTTTTAAATACTTTCTAAACTATTTTTAAAACTGTTTTAGACCCGGACTCTGACCTGTCTTTTGTCATTTTTATCTCTTATATATATATGTATGTATTACAACAGGTGCCCAGCCAGAGGGGCGTCAGGCATAGGTTCTTTGGATTGGACGTGATGCAGCTTATGTGGGATTTGTAGGCCCTTGATTTAGATGACCTCTTCATTGATTCAGTTGTTGTTTTAGTTCTTCATAGTTAGGACATGTGTCACTCGATTTTCTATTCCGTTTGGATTGTCAGATATTGGTATTTATTTATATTTCCATTATTCAGTACTCATTGGGAGTTAACTCTTGTCAGGATGATTTCATTTATGGTTCTTTAACTTGGTTTGGTTAATCTAGATGGTTTCATTCTTTTGTGTTGACTGCCATCCTGAGCATTTATATGATTTCTAAACTGTTGATTATTTGAAAGGGTTTTCATTTTGGAATTTAATAAAATTAGAATAAGACTTTAAAATTGTTTTCACACTTAGCTTAACTATTTAGGGTGTTTAAATTGGAAATACTTATTTTGCAATAGTGATGCTAAGAATGAACCAACCGTTCACCTTGATTTTAATTTAATAAAGGACTTATCACCCAGTATTTAATTAGGCGGGGTATCACAGGTGGTATCAGAGCATCAAGTTCTAGTGTCCATTGGATCTGTACGGCTTATTTCGCTTCCACCTTAGCGTCTTTGATGTAGAGACCTATTTTAGGACTGTTATATTCTTGTGTTTACGCTTACATCTTCAGCTATTTGAGATTTGATGATAACTGTAGACTAATAAACTTCCTTCTCATTTCAGATGCCTCCGAGATGCGTACCCTGAGACAGGAATGCCCAGCTTAAGCAGCCAGCAACTCCGGCTCAGGGAATGATTAATACAACTGAAGTAGCCGCAATTGTTGTTCAGGTGATGAATGCCTCATTAGTGGTGGTACAGCAGCCTCTACCCCAGGTTCAGGAAGTAGCGCCAGTACAAACACAGCACCCCACTGTATGGGATAGGGTCAGGGATGCCTTTCAGAAGGCGCATCCTCCGGAGTTATCGAGTAGCTCGAACATCGTGATCGCCAACCAATGGAAGAAGGATATCCAGAGGAATCTACGTATGTATTAGTGCAGTGATGTGCAGAGACAGTTATTGGCTTCCTTCAAGATAGAGGGAGCCACTTTGCAGTGGTGGGAGTCCACCACCACCTTGGAGGAGAGGGACAACATATCGATTCAGTAATTTTGGGCACAGTTTGATCGTAAGTATTTCCCATACGCCGTAAGACTGAGATGAGGCGGAGATTACTGAATCTTAAGTAGGAGAGTATGAACGTTACTGAGTACGAGGAGTGTGACACCCCGAACCGAATTTAAGGGTTATTATAGGATCGACCCTGATCCGATTCGAGTGTCAAGTGTGGAGTGCAATTAATAACCTAAATAATCTTTTATTCCAATTTTATTATTAAATAAGATTATGCTTTGGTTAGCATGCGATTCCAATATAAAATAAACTAGGTGCGGGACCCAAGTAAAGGGCCCCTAAGGCCAAGTAAACAGAGCTACTAACATTAATGCAAGTAAATATTACCTGTATAATGCTCTCAAAGTACGGAACAACATACAACCTTCCGTAACAAAGAGGAGGGAGTGAGCGAAAGGCTCAGTCGAATTTATACAAATGCAACATAGAAATGAACGGAAGAAAAAAATACTCCCTCACTATTGTATACACCCCATTCTGTTATCCCCTAACTCTCCTTAGGCCCCTAGTACGTCCCCTCATCACTACAAACCTAGGTAATGTCCCGAGTACTGACCTAGAAGCCATCGGGCACTCCCCGGCTCAGTTTGACCAACAATCAAACTTTTCATCTTGATCAAGACTCAATGAATCTTCGAAGGGCACTGAACACCCTTTCCAACGGTCCGCCTCGTGCGCGATTCTGACTTACCATGCGGACGAATGATCCGTTTGCGTCTGAAACCTAACCCATAGGCCACCGGGCAATCCCGGGCTCTTTTTGACCTAAGTCAACTCTTCAGCTCAACTGAGGTTGAATGAATCTTCGAAGGGAACTAAATACCCTTTCCAACGGTTCGTCCTGTGCACAATTTTGACTTTCCATGCGAACGAACGATCCGTTTGACTCTGAGAGGTCACCGAATGCTTCTCAGGCCCGGTTGACCAAAGTCAACTCTATAAACTGGGTCAAACTCTTTGGAATGTCAAAGTACATATCTTGACCTTTCCAATGGTCCACCCCGTGCATGATTTGGACTTACTATGCGGACGAACGATCCATTTGCGTCCGAACGATTCCCCATCTAATGGACCGACAAATGCTTCTGAGCCATATTTGACCCAAAGTGTCCAAAGGACTTTCGAAGGTCTCTGAATTACCTTTCTAACTGTATGCCCCGTGCGCGATTCTGACCAACGGTTTGCCCTCGACGGCCGATTTTCAAAAAAAGCCCGAAGGGCACTGCCAAATGGCAGGTTCCAGACCCTGCCTATTGGCAGGCTGGTGCCCATACGCAGGAAGGGGTCTATGCCGATCATTAGTGACTTGACACTATAAAATGATGCCTTTACCTCATTTTCAAGGAGAGCCTATATATGATAAAAATCTCTCTCAGCGAATCCCAAAAACCTCTCTCGAAGGCAGCATGATTTCAACTTCCAAATCCCTTTTTTACTTCCACTTTTCATCATCCTTTTCATCAAACTTGGTGAATTAACCACTTTCCATCATCATCCAAGTGCAAGGGTTTCTCTCCAACATTCAAGATCAAGCTCAAGATCTTCAAGAAGGTCCAACTTTCTCAAACTCTCTCTTAAATTCTCTTAAATTCCCAATAACTTGTTTTCTTACTTAGCACTTTTATTATCTCATCTCACACATCCTAAATATATTTTTTATTTAGTATTATTGCACATCTCCTATTTTTATATAAATAAAAACCCAAAACAACAAGAAAAAGAGGGTTTGCTCATAAATTCCAAATAGGGATTCTCACACTTTTTCCACACTTTTCTCACAACTAAAACACTTTATCTATACACACACACACATTCACAAATAAGAGATCCCCATTTGGATTTATGGGATAAACCCCACCTCTCGTTTTGTATGCGAACTATGTGGACTTTGATGCCTTTAAAGGCTACGTAGGCATATCGGGGTAAAACCCGAGACTCGAGTCCTTTTTCTCACTTTTTCTCTCATTTTCTATCTTCTCTAAATCCATTTTCCTTATATTCTATATACTTGCCCTTAGTGACGCATTACTCCATATGCGTTATCGTTCCATCATAACGACCAACGTAGGGGTAATCGCGTAAATCTTACTTTCTAATATTATTCTTATACCTTCCTACGGATGACTCGCTTTATCTTTTCCGTGATACAAGTAGATGATTCCTACCTCCATTCTATATATACACATGCACACATATCACGGGGGGAAATGTAAAGGAAAATAACAAATATCCATGAGAGACCCAAAGGGAGGAATGGGTGCCTAACACCTTCCCGTTTTGTAACTAAGCCTCCGAACCCTTCTCGAATCATTTGGTTTCGCACGCACCAGTATGTCTTTGGGTGCCATCCTTCGGGGTGGAATCCCTTTTTTCTTTTGTCTGTTTTGAGTAAAATAGACTGGCGACTCTGAATCTCTCTACATTTTTACACCACATCTCAAACGATGTTGGTCTAAGCGCTCTCTAGAGGGACGCAAGGGGGCCCGAAGGATCCCTTTCCTCCGCGGCGGGGATCGAGGATGGCCACAGTGGCGACTCCGCTAGGGACATTCGTTTGTTTGTGGGTTTGACTCAATTTACATGAATGCCATATTTGTTTATGTTTCCCCCCATATACGCATGTTCCCCTTTTACATGTGTATCCCATGCTTATGCTTATGTTCATACACTTGTAGAAAATTCTCCATGCACACTTCACACCACGTGCACCTAGGATCACATACATATGCATGTTGCACGCATCACCCATCCATACTGGTGTACCTTTTGGGGTACTTATACTTCGCTCCTAGTTTGGCATAATCAGGAAAGGCATTCTCATCATAAGATACTAATAAGGGAATCATGCATGATTCACACAACATCACCAAAGAGCATTGATATTGACCAAATTTTACCCAGTAACTGGAGGGTCACTTCCTAATGGGCGCTGGTCCGGCATGTCGCAGTTAGCCTAAGAGATATGACTCTCACCTTCCATTGGCCATGTACCTTCATCGTATATCCAACGGTTCCCCCGCATCGTACCGCTTGACCGAAGTCATGATGGGAGGTATATCGCAGAAATTCGTTCACGTACGTCGAGTATATTGAATTCTCTCTCACACGTACCGTCCCCACGAGGTATATGGTCAGGCAGTTCACGTACACTCTGGTATATCAAATGGCTTCTCCACACATACCGATTGCTCGCAGGAGCAAGATGTATATCGTGGAAGTCACGCCAAAGGGGGGAACCCAGGTCGATTCACCCAACCAACTTCATACCCGCATATAGGTATCAAACCTAGGACACGCACTTTAGATTGTCGGTTTCAAACCGAAACTCTGCCGAAATTCCAGGTCGGCCTGCCGCCCAAATTTTCACGCATTTTTAAAATTGGACCCTGTCCATGAGCCTGGTTACAAGTCCAAACCGTAGCTTTACATATATTAAAAACCCCACTTTTTCGGGCTCGGGTGCCCTCCGACATTGCATTTAGGAGAATTAAATACAAGTGAAAACATAATAATTATAATAATCATGCTGAGTCCCATATCCAAAAACATTTATCCCTTCTTTATAAAAAATTCAAAAACATTTCTCCCTTCTTTATAAAAAATTCAAAAAAAATTCTCCCTTCTTTATCAAAACACCAAAAATAGTTCTTCCTTTTTTCCCAAAAATAAATCTCATCCTACCCCTCCTCAGGTCGATCGCAAGCCCTTGGCCTAGATCCCTACTGGCTTCATTCTTCAGTCAAATCACCTCAGAGTTACATTCATTCCTTTACTAATTCTTTCGAGTCCAGAATCCATCCACTTTCCATGGAAAATACAGATCAAGTACCGGTCATACAGCCGGATCTGACGACAGTCCTAGCTCAGCTCGTGTCCAAGATTGACAACCTCCAAACCGAGGTCCGATAGATGAAATGAAACCAAGTTCCTATTCCTCAAGATCCGGAGGCCCTATTCCCTCGTGATATGGGTCCACCCGAGCCTATATGGGGTCCAAAATAATATCAGTACGCTCCACGTGGCCCTCCAGCTAATGGGTCGTCACCTGCCCAACTTCAAATGCCCAACATTTCCCAGCCTATGGCTAACCTGTCTGTGGTCACTGATCCAAAGGAGGAAGAGTTGAATAAAGTCAAAGAGGATCTCAAGATGCTCACTAAGAAGTTTGACCACGTCAGGATCTCTTAGAATTACATGGACTACATCCACATGTCTCCTTATCCTAAAGCGAGGTTACCCGAGAAGTTCAAGATGCCAAATATCGAGAAGTTAGGAGGGAGTGGACCCCCTATTGTTAATATTCCAGTTATCATCGTTCCATGACTCTACTAGGGCTTCTGAGGAGGTTATGGCCCAATTGTTTCAGCAAACTTTAAAGGATAGTGCCCTTCGATGGTTCTTATCTCTTCAGGAATCCAGAATTCGTAGCTGGGAGGATGTAGCCCGAGAATTCATGTCACAATATAAATCCAACGAAGAGCTTGAGGTCACCGGCCGTGATTTAGAGCTGCTCAAACTAAATCCTGGAGAATCAGTCAGTAACTTCATAACCCGGTGGAGGGAGCAAGCAGCTACCATGAACAATCGGCCATCTAAAGAAGAACCGGTCAACATAGTGAAGAAGAACTTCTTTCTCCATGTTCGGACGATGATGGGAGGACAATAATATCCCCACTTCCAAGCTCTCAGAGAGGCTGGAGTGGAAATCGAGGAAAGCCACATTAAAACAGAGGTTGAATCGAAGAAGATGTCCGGACAGTTCACCCCTAGAAAGTATGACAAACCTTCCAGTGCTACAGTCTCAACCATCAACAACATCTCTCAACCAACCATATCATAGGCACCAGAAAGTCGCCCTGCCCCCATCCGAAGGGAATACAGTGAGATCCATGCTCCCCTCTCCAAAGTTTACCAAGCCCTATTAAGCCGAAACCTTATCAAACCTTTGGATCCATGTCCATTAACAAATACACTCCTAAGAAACTTTAAGACCGATGCTCATTGCGCCTTTCACCAAACTGCTGGCCATACTACCGACCAATGCTTCCACCTTCGAAACATAATCCCAGATCTCATTGATCGGGGTACCATCGCCCCACCAGCAAATCCTAAGCCAAACACCACTCACAACCCACTCCCAAATCACACTAATGCCATCTTCTTGGAAGAAAACCCAGATTTCGATCCCTCAACTCAAATCACACCCATATAATACCCTAAACCTCTTCAAATTTGCCCATATTTCCTCCTACACCCTACTAGCCTCACTGATCAGGCACTTTCACTCCTTACCAGAGCATGCATCGTTGTCCGTGACCATTCTGAAGATGGAAGTATGGAATTATCAGAGGTGTTAAACCAACTCCTAGAGTTTGGGCTGAAATTACCCTTACAGATGGTCATCGATTGCCAGCAATTCAGTACACTGTTCTTATAAGCACGGAAATGGGCCCGAGATTCAGATAAATGGGTGGTACCAACCGATGAAGTCAGCTTAGATGATGTTGTCGAGACTATGGCAGGATTATTCGGGCAAACCAACAGCATTGGCAGTATCACCGGGTTACTTGACACTTTGAAGTTACCAGGACGTTTGGTCCCTTCAATCACACATATCCCCATAGAATGGGAGGACCTGTATGAAGAAGCCGTTGAAGTTGTGGAATGCATCGAATTTATAGGTAAAGATAAAATTGTTACCACCGGATGGGGGGAAGAGTTCGAAGATTCGAGTGAAGAACAAGATTTTGGAAGAACTGGCCCAATGTCCAACATATGTGGGATGATTTCATTTGAAGAACTCCTCATAGAAATAAATAGGGTGACAGAACAACCTGAGGTTGACAAGGAAATGGGATTCATATTTTTCCCTTCTTCAGTAAATCACATGACCAGATCAGGGAGACATTACCAGGTTCCAAGCTCACTACCAGCAAATGACAAGGGGAAGGGTGTTGAAAACCTTCCTATGCTAGAGATGACCATCAAGGAGAGAAAGATCCTCGATCAACTGAAGAAAACTCAAGCTAACATCACTCTATGGGGGCTTTTCATATCTTCCCAGCAGCACAGATACGCTTTAATCAAGTTACTCACTAGACCCATAGTTCCTCCTTCTACCACACCAGAAGAAGCGGTAAATCTGGTTGGATCCTTGACCTCTACCCGAATGCTATCATTTTCTGAAGAAAAAATCCCCAGAATTGGGCCGAATCACAATTATGCACTCAACATCTCTGTCGAAGTTATGGGGAAGACCGTGCCACTCTCCCGTATCGATAACGGATCCTCCTTGAACATTTGCCCTCTGAGAACCTTCAAGTGTTTAGGCCTGAAAGAAAGCGACCTCGCTCCAACCTCCTCCGCTGTGCATGCCTATGATAATACCCGCTGAGAGGTGATGGGATCCATAAAACTTGTAATAGGGTTTGGCCCTATAAACCCTGTCGTTGAATTCCAAGTCATAGACATCCTAACTTGTTTCAACCTGTTGCTCGGATGACCCTTGCTCCATAATAACAATGGTGTGTCTTCCTCACTCCATCAGAAATTGAAGTTCTTCGTCGACGGGAAAGTCATCACCATTTTGGGCGACGACAGAAATGTCGAGGGTATAAGCACCAGCAGTCCAATTCTTGAGATACAGCACGGGTCAAATGATATGCTCCTATCAGGATTCCGAGTTAAGCCACTCTACTCCCGGCAGGGGACGGTTTCAAAGAAAGGTTTTGTCCATAATATGACCCTCATGTAAATGTTAATGTGATTCAGATGTTCAGAAACATGAACTTTATGCCCGGACTGGGGCTAGGCCAAAGGCAGCAAGGGATACTTGAGCCCATCGAACTGAAGAAATCTTTTCCTCCTTGTGGCTTGGGGTATCAACCATTTGAGCAAGAGCTCAGAATGATCCACCAACCTCGACCAAAGAGAAGATTAAACTGTATCCTAACTATCTCAGGAGACTCCTTGAATGGACGATTCATCAAAGAAATGGAGGACTTCCCCTTTTGCGGTTTTCTAGAAGCATGGTATAACCACACAGACGAGAAGATGAGGTCGGGAATGGAGATCTTTTTCCAAGATAGCCACCCATGGGTCAAAAGTTTCCCACACTGCGTACAATCGCTCGTCAAAGATACCAAAGAGACTAAGGAAAGTGATTTCGAAGATTCCTTCAACTTGCAGACACTGGGGCTAGAACTATTCATGATTCATTCAGGCACTACATCAATGGATCTATCCCATTTGATTAAAGCTGCTGATACACCCCTCATCAACTGGCATGTTGCGCCAGTTCTACCTCTTGAAATCTCCCCTAACCCCAATGTTTACTCTATTTCTTCTTTTGTTGTCTATCCTTGCTCAAATGTAACCGAGACCTCATTTGATGAGGTTCTCAATGCTATTTGTCCTATCAACGAAATAAACAAAGATTTTGAGTATCTTGTTGTGCCTTACATTAACTGCTTGAATTCTAATAAAACTTTTGATGATGATGATTTTTCAAATGAACAATTCTTAACTGATCTAAATAAGGTTAATAATAAACATCATAACTCGTTCAAGTTAATGAAGAAGAGACTGTTGTTATTAATCTCGGTTCCAGTAGCCAACTGCACGAAATTAGGATAGGGTCCACCCTTGACGAGCATGAGCGCGCAAAACTCGAAGAATTGCTGAAGGAGTTCGTAGATGTCTTCGCATGGTCCTATGATGATATAGGCGGTATCGATCCTGAAATAGCTCAGCATGAGGTCCCCACTCTCCCAGATTACATGTCGGTTAAACACAAATTGAAAAAACTCCGCACCGGATGGTCCCTTAAGGTCAAAGAAGAGGTGGTAAAATAGTTGAACATGGGTTTCGTTCGAGTGATCGAATATCCCATATGGCTAGCCAACATTGTACCTGTGCCAAAATCAGGAGGGAAGGTTCGAATGTGTATGGACTACCGAGATTTAAACAAATCTTCTCCTAAGGATGATTATCTGCTACCCAATATCGACATGATCATGGACAACACAGCCAATCATGCTCTCAAGTCATTTGTCGACGGGTTTGCCGGATATAACGAAATCAAGATGCACCCGAACCACCAAGAAAAAACCGTATTCATCACCCCATGGGGAACCTTTTGCCACACCGTTATGACATTCGGTCTTAAGAATGATGGGGCTACCTACCAAAGGGCTTCCACAACCATCCTGCATAACCTGATTCACAAAGAAGTCATGGTTTATGTGGATGATATGATTATCAAGTCCAAAACTATAAAAAGTCATGTTCCCGCTCTCCGGAAGTTCTTCGAACGACTGTGACAATATCAGATGCGACTTAATCCATAGGAGTGTGTCTTCGACATTATAAAGGGAAAACTCTTAGGATTAATTGTTAGCGAAAAGGGGATAAAAGCAGATCCTGTAAAGATGAAGGCCATACTTGAGATGCCACTGCCATAAACATAGAAAGAAGTCTAAGGTTTTCTTGGGAAATTAGAATATATCAGCCGGTTCATCAACCAGCTTACCTTCATCTGTGAACCAATCTTCAAGCTCCTTCGAAAGGATTCAACCAAAGTTTGGAACGAGGCCTACCAAGAAGCTTTTGACTGAATCAAACAGTACCTAACCCAACCTCCATTTCTCATGCCACCACAATTTGGTCTCCCTTTGCTCCTATACCTGACCATAACCGATACTGCAGCTGGGGCTTTGCTAGCCCAATATCTTGAAGACTCCCGCAAAGAAATAGCCATCTATTACACCAGTCACAAATTGGCAGGGTACGAGGTCAACTACACTGCTTTAGAAAAGGCATGTGTCACACTTATCTGGGTCAGCCAAAAGTTACAGCACTACATGCTCGCCTTCCCCATCAAACTTGTACCCCGAATGGATCCCATCAAATACCTGCTTGAGAAACCCGCCTTATCCAGTTGAATGGCCTGATGGTTGATGCTCTTGACTGAGTTTGATATCGTGTACATCAAATAGAAAGCAGTTAAAGGAAGAGCCATCTCTGACTACCTCTCCGATTACCCTGTAGAAGAAGCGGAGGTTCGGATCTCCGAATTCCCAGATAAAATTATCCTCTGAACCACTCAAGAACGCCTTTGATGGAAAATGTTCTTTGACGGCGCTGCTAAGAAAAAGGGATATGGAATTGGGATACTCCTGATCGCCCCAGATGACTCCCACACTCCCCTCGCCATTAAACTGGATTTACCTTGCACTAATAATATGACGGAATACGTGGCATGCACAGTGGGCCTACAAGTTGGTCTCAAGAAAGGCATTCAATACCTTTATGTCTACGGGGATTCTGCCCTTATAATCGGTCAAGTGCTCAGAAAGTGGAAGTCAAGGATGAAAATCTACAACCCTTTCATGCCCAATTAGAAAAGTTAGCCTCCCGGTTCTGAGATATCACCTTCCGTTACCTACCCCGAGCAAAGAATAACCTAGCCGATGCTCTCGCTACCTTAGCCTCCATGGTCTACATGCCCAAGGGAATAACAATGACCCCCTTCCTAGTTCAAAAGAAAGACAAACCGACCCATTGCTACCATATTATGCTTGTCTCCAGCGAAGATCCCGAACTAGCCGATTGTTGGTACTATGATATGTGGTGCCTCCTCAAACATGGTAGGTATCCCGAGGGTTCCAATAAGAAATATCGCACGACTCTCCGAAGACTGGCCGCCCAGTACATCATCTGTCATAAAGCCCTACTCAAGAGTAACTTCGATGGAACTCATCTACACTGTATTGTTGGGGCTGAGATTGAGAAAATAATGTAGAAAATCCACAACGGGGAATATGGACCCCACATGAATGGTCACATGCTCTCCAAGAAGATCATCCGACAGGACTACTACTGGACCACCATGATCCAGGATTGCACCGCCTAGGGAAGGTTACACCAAGGGCTTCAAACGGACATGAGTTAATCCTAGTCGCCATCGATTACTTCACCAAATGGGTCAAAGCTGAGTCATACGTAATATTGAACGCCAAAAAAGTGGTCAAATTCCTAAAGAAAAATATCATCTATCGATATGGGGTCCCGCACGAGCTGGTATCAGATAACGGGTTGAATTTCGAAGCAGAAGTCAAAGAAGTAGTCAACGAGTATGGGATTCAGAGACACAAATCTTCTCCCTACCGACCTCAAACCAATGGTTCAGTTGAAGCCACCAACACGAACCTCAAAGACATCATCAATAAGATGATCTAAAGTTGTAGGGATAATCGACCGGATCTCGTACGCCCTCTGGGTCTATCGAACCTCCATTCGAACCTCTACTGGGGCTACCCCTTACTCCCTGGTCTACGGTGTGGAAGTAGTACTACCTATGGAGCTGGAAATACCCTCACTACGCGCCATGCTCGAAAGAAAAGTTAGTGAAGAAGACTGGTGCCAAAGCCATCTTTATGAGCTAGCCCTCCTAGATTAAAGAAGGTTAAAAGCACTGTACCACATACAAGGCTACCATCACCGAATAACACGATCATTCAATAAGAGAGTCAAGGACCAAGGTGTCCGAGAGGGAGGCTTAGCCCTCAAAGAGATAATAGAACCCATCTGGGACCCTAGAGGGAAATTCAAGCCCAATTGTTGTGGCCCCTACAATGTGAAGAAAATCTTATCTAGCGGTGCTGCCATGCTCACTGACCTAGATGGGGAAGAGATGGATCGCCCAGTCAATCTGGACCATCTCAATAAATTCTACCCCTAGTCGAAATCTCGGTGCGCTATGACTCTTCTCATCCCCCTTCTATTAAAAAAAAAGCTCTCCATTTCTCTCTACTCAAAACTACGTGGGCCTGATCCTCTACAAAAATAACTATTTTAAAACTTTTCAAAAACCTCAGAGCTACGTAGGCAGCTCATAAACCTCACATGAGTGCGTCCCTTTCTTTTTCATAAAATAATATTCTTTTCTTACCTCCGAGAACGGCGGTTCATTCTAAAAATACTCGAAAAAAGGGATTATGTATGGCTTAGCGATCAATATAGATAATTCAAAATGCAAAATTCATCGAAAGGCATAGCTGGGTGATCAGAAACGTATTTATTTCATTAATAAGAAATTACAGTACGGATTACATAAGAAAAAGGAACGGATAACTCCCTTCCCCCTACTACCATAAAAAACTAAATAAAATCCCCACATCCATTCCCTATTACATATATAAACTCTCCAAGAGTCCTACCCACAGCTACCAGAGGAGCCTGCACCCTCATCATCGACATCCTGAGGTCCCCAAGTTTCCCCTGCCTGAATAGAGTACCGTAAACATTCCATGGATCGATGAGCCTTAGCCATCTTTGAAAAAACCACGACACCCCCTTCCATGGTGTTAGATAAAACAAACCATCTTTGTCCAGTCTCCACTGCCAACATCTTGCTGACTACTTTCCTCCACAACCACTTCATATAATCTTTGGGTACATACCAAACCTCCCCGACAGACTGAGAGGGACGGGTCGATGGATGCCGATTTTTCCACAGAGATCCAAGCAACAGACGGAAGCGCTTAGTCAAATCTTCTACCGGAAAGAAATTTGAGGTCCGAGGGGGCATGACCTGCGTCCAGTCGAATTGGGGCAAAAGTCGCCAAGGGAAATAAAAAGACGTATGTCTGAGACCAACCAGCCTCACATATGAATACTCTCCTAGCTCCAGAACGTGTTGCAACTCTCCCCACCAAGGCACTGACCAATACAGCCCACGACCCCATGCTCCACAAGCCAATTCTCCCAGTTCTCAACATATAGGCCAACGCTGATGAAGTAGCATGAAAAGAAGTTGGGTACGACCAACAAGGGATACTCTGGAGGAGTCGCCAAGTGAAATCTTTCATACAACCACATAAACAGCATTACAGGGCTACCCCTCAAAAAGTCAGAACGACCTTCTCTCTAGGCATCCAAGCCATTCAGGAGATCACCGCCGTAGGATTGCGACGGTATGACATCCATGAAGTAGTGGCTGCAAGTTGTGGGTTCACTTACACCTCCCCAGTCACCAGCAGCAATTTGGAAACCAGGCCCAGAATAACGGCTCCAGCATAGCCAGCTTCACCTACTTCCCGTAAATGTACGGACTGCAGCACCGCCGGGAGGGAGATCATTCCTCCAGCAACCAATGATCTAGCCGCCGAAGGCGAAATATGAAGAAGCCTGGCCAATAAATCCTTGGGAGAATGGGAAAATTCGGTCAAAGTTGTTGTAACACTGGGATTTACACCCAGCATGGAAGAGAACTCCTCGTAGGTAGGACAAACTTCTTCCAACCCAAAGCGGAATACATGGTCTTTGGGGTACCGCCGCCATCAGCACGTTCCACTCAAGAGGTCGACTGCGCCACAAGGAGACTCGACGCATGTTAAAAGCATCGTAGTCGACATTATTAGAGCACATAGCTTCCAAGGCTTTGAGATAGTTGGCAAACTCGGTGCTACTAGGGAGATCCATCTTGCAAGGCTAAAAGATAATGGACAAGTGGGTAAGAATGCAAAGGTGTGATGAAAACACTCCACCCTCACCCCTTTTTATACTTGAAAACCCTCACAAGGGACATAATCCCTGCAGAAATCGGAGGGAATCCTACCCCACTGATAAGCACCCAAAACTGTACAATGTATACCCCAAATAGATGTACTTTAGTTGCTAATTCTCGGCAATTTGGGTCTTATGCGTTTAAATGTTTATTTTGTAGGTCAATTGTGCATTGCAGTGTTCAAACGCTTAAATCAAGGAAATTGTGTGCAATTTGGAGCTAATTATACCTAATCACATAACCTTAGGCTACCCTAAACCTAAGCCTTAGCCTGTCCCAAAACCATGTGTGTGTTTGATTTTTCCCTTTTTATTTCTTTTATTTCTTTTACTTAAAATTTTAGTTTGAGTCATTTTTATTTTTAGGATTTATTTTAGATTTATTTTCTAGGTTTTATTTTCTATTTTTATCTTTATTTGTATAATTTTATTTTATTTTGATTTTTATTACTTTTTCGTTTTAGTTTTATTTTATTTTATCTTATTTTATTAGGATTAGATTTTTTAGGATTTATTTATTCTTAGTTTATTTTACAATTTTTTTTATTAGGACTTTAGTTTTAAATTTAATAGAGTTACATTTTTCCTTTCATTTATTTTTAGTTTTAATATTTTTATTTTGCGTCTTTATTTTATAGGAATTTAATTTTTTGATTTTTAGTTTTTTTTAATTTTAATTGTTTTTAGTTAATTAGTGTCATTTTTAGGTGTCCTAATTAAACACACACACACCCCTTATCCTACGCCCCTATACCCACTAACTTATCCTACACCCTAAACCTCCAACCCATTCCAAACAAAACCCATCTCCCATTTGTTCCCATTCTCCAAACCGAAAAAATGTGACCTGCCAAATATATAACCAAATGCCCAATAAGACGAAACAAACCAACACTAAATCATTTAACCCATGTGACTTAAACCTTTTAAACCATTTTACCAATTTTACCCCCAACTCTTCTTACCTCACCGAAATTCCAAAACTACCCCAAATCAGATTCTACCCTCATTCACATTCTCATAACCCTCACTCACTCTTCCCACGTGACCTCACCCTTTCCATGATCACTCAAGCCAATTCTCAAAATTACCCATGCTCCATGTCCCTACTATAAATGAAGATGAAGACCTCATTTTAAAGGAATCTAGAGATTTTAGAGAGAAGAATAGAGAGAGAATTAGATAGAAAAACACCATTTTAATTTTTCTAGTAGTTTAGTTTTTTTATATATTGACTGTTGTAATTAATTGAGATGATTGATTAATTGAAGAATTTATGCAATTGAAGGCAATTTTGGTTTGATTACTCCTCTCTAATATTCATTTTATGCTCTTATTTGATTCTAATTTTTATTGGATGATGATTATGGAGGGCTAATCACCTCATTCAAGGGGTGATTGAAACCCTCATGAATCCAAATCAAATCAGTTTGTAATTTTAATTTTGATAATTTCCTTTGAGTTGTATATTTTATCCCCACTTTATTTTCACATTGAGAAATGGAAAATCAACCCTGAGAAAGGTATGAAAATTTAATTAATATTTGATCAAGTGGTTTAAGCTAGAGATAGACCTATCATTTGATTTTAATATTAATCTAATTTCCATCTACTCTTGATTTCATTAATTTCTTTCAATTTAAAATTACTTGGACAAATTCTTCCTAGGGGATGATTTGTTTGATTAATTTTAATTCAATTAGAGTAATGCTTGTGGGAATTAAATTTGCTTTTCTAAAAGAGTATTTAATTAATTCACTAGTTTAATGAGAATTAGCTTTTCAATTAATTAAATATTTTGGAAATTAATGAAATTAAAGTAATACAAGTTTTGTTGATTTGGGGAATTGAGGGTGGATTTCTCTTCCCTTGAATATTTTTCTCTCATTTAGTTACACTCACTCATTTCCATCACTCACTAGTATTTTTGTCACACTTTATTTTAGTTTGATTACTCTTATTTTTGTTATTAGTCTTAGTCATATTCACTCATCCTCAAAATTTGTTTTAATATTGAAAAATCATAAAAAAATAGAAAAATATAAAACAAAAAAAAATTAAATTTGAAAAAGTGACTTGCACAAATTTTTCTCTTATGTGTTTCATCCTTGAAGTTGGTTCGATAATCCCTTACTTACCTCTATATTGTTAGTATTTTATATTTGTTGTAGGTATTTGAGGATTTTGACTAACTTGGCTTTCAACAACGATACACGCAAAAAGCAAGTTATCAAATGGCGTCGTTGTCGTTCTTGGGATTGTGAAGCTCGGAGTTGATTTCATATTGTAGTTCATTTATTTTTTGCACTTTATTATTTTTTTGTACCATTTTTATATTTTTAGAAGGCTTGTATTTAGGATTATTGTATTCTTGGCTTGTATTGCGATGCATAGGACACCATTTATTTTTTATTTAAAATTGTAATAATTGAAGACAAGCGTGATTGGGAAACCGGACAAGGTAGAAAGAGGGCGTCCATTTGCGAGGATTTGAAAGCCTCTCTACCTTGGGTCGGTAGGACTCCCGGGGACGACTAAGATAGGCATGATCTCCCCCCGGTCGACTCAAATTTTTCGGCACCACACAGCGTAAAAACCATGGGAGGTACATTTTCTAAACCCTCGCGCCTCTCCTATTAGCGAGTCAATTATTGTGTGTGCTTGTGTGCTCTTGTGTGATTTTATTCTTGCATTTATTTTTTGAATGGTGTGATGAATTAAATTACTAAGACCTACACTCGGTCACTCATGAGAAAGGATTTCATCACCCGACTCACTCGCTTACCATTTTGTGCCACCCTAGCCATCACTAAATTTAAAATCAATCAACTAGGTATCCCGCTAGGAGAAATTATTTTTCAAAGGCGATCACAAAGAGATTTTCGTGAATTTTTATCACCGACGGACTTAATTAAAATTTGACTACCCTTTCATTAAATTTAAAGATAAAAATTGGCTATGTGATAGTTAAGAATTCGTTGACTTGTGTGTGTATCCAATTCCATTTTTTCGGTAGCCGGTTTTAGTTAATTCGTGCATACTCAAGAGTCCATATTTTTTCCCCACCTTTTCTTCCAAAAAAAAAAATCAAAAAATATTTTTCTTCCCTTATTTTTTTACAAAAAAATCCAAAAATATTTTCTTTCTTTCCTTTTTAGAGAAAAATCCAAAAATATTTTCTTTCCTTTTGAAAAAATTTAAAACAAAAATCATAAAAAAATATTTCTCTCCTCATGGCCTACTTTGGTCATTTTCCATTGACACGTGACACGTGTGAGAGTGATCCCGAGCCGTCTCTTTATGATATTCTTAGTCGTTTCACCTCTCTCATGAGTACTGTTGGTACTCTTGACCCATCCATGCATGCACCTCCTATTCTATCGCCATCGGTGTCAAGTGTCGCCGTGTCTCATCCTTTGTCGTGAACCCATTGTTCCTATGCCGATCACATGTCCCATGAGTGTCCGTACTTGTCATATCCATACAAACCCACCACGGACCATGTGTATCCATATGACACTGTTCCGGAACCCACCTCGGCTTACTATCGCGATATACCTAATCTCGAGTTGTGTGAATACCTGGGTTATTCGTGGAGGCCTGATCACCCTTACATGCAATACAAATCCCAACCCGATGTTGTGGATCGTCACACGTTCCAACAGTCATCATGGCAACCTTGTGCACCCAGTGACGATGAGTTTCCTCACTACGCACCCCATGCGCATCAACCATTTGTCCATCACGAAAGCGATCCTTTCGTGTATGATGAACTTGGCCCCACCCCACCCATTTCATTTGAGTATTCTCCATATAGTCCATATTATAGCGTGTTGTGTCCACCTCACCCCCCACCACCACCCATCATTCCACCAACACCTTCATCCAGATCCTCTCTCGAAACCCTCTTGCAAAAGTTCATACTTGCGCAAGAGCTTACCACTCAAATTAAAACTCAAGCTCTCCAAAGGCTTCCACAAAGATTAAATGAATTGGAGTATGCGAGAGATTCAGATATTCCCATGCATCCACCCATCATTGCAACCGAGTGTGATGATGATGTGTCCCCTTGTGACACGGATTTTGAGTGTGACCAATCCTATCCTCCTGAAAATATTGAAGTTGAGACCATCCCATGGTCCGGGTCCCAAGTCGACAATTGTGTTGACTTACCTTTTATTAGTGAGCCTGTTCCAACCCCACCATATCCATATGAACCCCATTTTGAGGTTCCCACTCACTTTCCCGTCATATCCAAAACAATGCCCGAGTCTATACCTATCGAGTTTCACCCTTGTGTTCCCGAGGAACCCATATCTTTTAGGTTCACTCCGGCTACGAGTGCTCACCAATTTCCCGAGATAGAACCCGTGATAGTTCCAAACTATCCGGATATGAATGATATCCCACCATGCATGGCTCCCTTTGAGCCCGATATTTCTAGTGATTCCTCTATCTCCGATCTTGGTGCCTCGTCTTACCCACCCACCCCATTTATCGATGCTACTCTTATGGAGAAGTTGACCACTCCATCTTTAGAAACCACACTCCCTTGTGAGTATTCATTTACTACTCCCAATGAGTGTGTGTCTCCCACGCTTGAGTTGGATCATCTTCCTCCACCATTTATCCCACTCGATCCACGGTTTGTCCCACCCGACCCACCCATTATCCTTCACACCCCACCACCTGGTTTGGATCTTAATTTTACACAGTTCAAGTTTCCATCAACATTTTTAGATCCTCACCTGAAACCATCCTCCACCCATGAGAGTATTTATGGTGCTACTCTCCACTTCCGTGACACCGAGCTTGTTATTCCATGCACACCGCTTCCTTGTGGTGTTGATTTCTCCCATCGACAGCTCCCTGGCGTGTCACGGCTCGACTGTTATCATCGCCATTCATAGAACGGTCGTGTGATTTTTATGAGCTCCACCCCATCACTATTGCCAAACCATTTTTCCTCCCTCACCAATTGGAGCACCATTATTATAGGGCCCTAGTGTGACACCCCGACTAATTAAATACCGGGTAGCTACTCCTTTATTAAATTAATTCAAAATGCTAAGTTGGTCCAGTTAATAGCATCACTGTCGAAAACATTTTAATGATTACTAACCACCTAGTATTTAAAAAGTAAGTTGCCAAATTTTAATTTAAGTCTGATTAACATGCAACAAGTGTAAAGAATAAATAACACCATTCACCATAACGAAGTAAATAGAATAACCATCACATAATGTAAATAAAGTCTGGAGGAAAACTCCTCACTACAATTCCACAACTGAAATAAATAAAGGAATACTGAATCAATACAAACCAAAGTCTGGAAACTGAAATGAAAAGATGTCTTTAATAGAAATGGGCAACATGCCCTACAACTGATAGAATACTGAATACGGAATCCAAATGATAGAAGCGTCTAAAAGCAATTCCCTGTAGCTTCCACAAACAGCTACAGCTCGTCACCGGAATGAGTATCCTATGCATGGTGTCCTTGTGGCTGGGCACCTAAAATGGTTTTACAAGAAAAAAAAATATTTGAGATCAAACGGGTCAGAGCCCGAATGTGGAGATATTTTAAAAACCTACAAATTCTTTAAAAACATTTAAAACATTAAATGCAAATTACATGTTAGGACGTGCTCTCACATGATATTCTCACCTCTCGTCTAACTGTGCACTCTTAACGTGAGTACCCATCTACAACGACACAAACCACTAGCTAAGTGACATCATATCTAGCTAGACTGCCATAGGTCCTACCCTTATTACTCGGTTCAATAAACATTATAACGCTCGTAATTAAATAGGGGTTTAACGTAAACTCAGATGCTCAATATGAAATATATCTCACTATCAGCTAACTCGTTATGTTTCTCGAAACAATACCGTAATTATTTCACAACATTAACATGAAGGTTCCCATTAATTAAGTGTATATTATTCCAATCATAAATATACAATACAAGCACCCCGAGAACTAAGCTGCGGTGCACACATACTCTGCTATCCATCCCGGTACATCACGTACATAAGGATTACATATTCTGAATCCCTCAGGAATAGTTCACAAATAACAACATCACAAATAATGGAGACGAACACAGTCACATCACTTGGGTCACGCACATACCTACGCTCCCACGATCAGCGGACTTATTAATATCCCAATAAGTCTTTCTATGACCTATGTTCATCAAGGTAACCAGTCTAAATTGGGCAACACAAGGATTAGAGGGTCCTAAGCGAACGCAAACCTCCCGTGATAGCAAGTATGGTAGGTATGTCATACACACAATTTATATACCAATACTAAGTAAACACACATCTTAGTAATCCCGTAGTTTAATTGTAGTACTATTCTCATTCTAGTACCAATATATAATTTACACACTTTATACGATTCCGGTTTATAATCGTACGCTCCATAATCTATTCTCACGTCGTAGTAGACAGTCACGTATCAACCCAAACGGATCATTGATTTAAATCACTCGTATATAATTTACTCCTCATAATAACCCAAAAGTCCCAAATCTATCAATACATCATCACAAGAATGTTAACTCTACCCTCGAACAAGTTTACGGGACTCCCAATATCAAAACAGGCCAAAAAGGCCCAAACTGCCAGCTCGTTAGAAGTCTCGTTCGAACGAGACTGTTCGAACGAGATCAAACTGTCAGCTCGTTAGAAGTCTCGTTCGAATGAGACTGTTCGAACGAGATCCAGTTCGTTCGAATGAACTGTACCTTCTAACGAGATCTCGTTCGAATGAAGTATCGAACGAAATTCATGTTCGTTAGAAGCGACTGGTCAACTCGTTAGAAGCTCGTTCGAACGAGACTCGTTCAAATGACCTAGGGAGGCTCTTCTAACGAACGACCAGTTCGAGCCCAGATTTTTCCTTCTTCATTTTTCATCAATTTTACTCCTCAAATCTCCTCTAAAATTAGTCTCAATTATTGTTTTAAGGTCTCTAATCAATCCTAAACATATTATAGTCACCTCCTAACACGTTTTAAAGGATTAAATCACCTTAACATCAATCAATATACAAATCTCTACACTTTTTCCCTAATTATTCAAGAACATAAACCCTAGAATTTGTAATCATCAATTAGTCCAATCTAGATCCGGTTTTGTTACATCCCACGTATACTAATACCAGAATAATCATCACTATATGGTTCTACATGCAATTTGTCCTCAATATTCAAGTTCTAAATCCAATTAACATGGGTTTTCATTCATCTTTCAAGAGCAATTGGAATTCTTCAATTTTCTAACATGGAAAGGACATTCTCTGAATTTAAATGTAATTAAATCACTTGCCTTGATTGTCTCTGAATTTGGTGTTGATTTTTGTAAAGATTTCTGCAGAATTCCTTCTCTTTCTCTCCCTCTCCAAGTTTTCTTCTCCAAAGGTGGCTATGGTGGCTAGGGTTTTCTTTGGGAAAGTTGGAAACCTAAATGATAACCTCCGTAGCTTATTGGGTCATTAAGGGTTGGTTAGTGGGTTTAGTGGGTCTATTCCCAATCAGATTTACTCCTCTAACTTTTGTCATTTTTAATTCCTAAAAATACGAAATTACCAAAATACCCTTTATATTGCCGGTCTGGCCTAAAAATACCCCGGGACCCAAACTGCACCCCCGGCTAGTGTTTTCTGACTATCTCGACCCTTTCGGACGCGTTGGCGCACTCAAAACAACCATATGGGTTAAAGAATTTAAATTCACTTTTATAATCAAAATATTACACCGTGACGCGGCGGTCACACGCGTCTCAACAAAATTTCCAAAATGCCGTATATCAATCTCACGACAAATTTTTCATAATTCAATATTAATAAAAAAACATGTATGCACATAATCAAATACCAACTCGCATCTCGTTAGTATTTTTAACCCGGATTAATTTCCAATTAATATGCATTTAATTAATTAATCCCAAAAATAAATATAGATAAAAATACGGGGTATTACATACTTCCCCCCTAATAACTGAATTTTGTCCCGAAATTCGAAACTAGTAAGTACCTGCTAAAAACAACTCTGGATAACGTTCGCGCATCTCATCCTCGCGCTCCCATGTGGACTCCTCGACATTGTGATGTCGCCACTGAACACGCACTAACGGGACTATCTTTGACCGCAGCTTCCTCTTGCTTCGGTCCAAAATGGCAATCGGCCCCTCCTCATAGGAGCTATCCGGCTGGAGATTGATGTCCTCCACAGTAATGTGAGAATGAGACAAATTATCTCTAAGGTATTTCCTTAGCGAGGAAATATGGAACACATCGTGAATCCGATGCAAATGCTCCGGTAATCCAAGTCTATACGCAACCGGTCCGATTCGCTCGATAATAGGAAACGGCCCCACATACCTTAGTACCAACTTCCCCTTCTTCCCGAATCGCATAATCCCCTTCATAGGAGATACTCTGAGAAAAACCTGGTCCCCCACTTGGAATTCCCTGAAAAATCTCTTCGCATCAGCGTAACTCTTCTGTCGATCTTGAGCTACCCGAATGCGACTCCGAATCAACTCAATTCTTGCTGAAGTATCCTGAATCACTTCCGGCCCAAGTAGTTTGTTGTCTCCCACCTCCAACCAACATGCTGGGGAATGACAAGGCCTACCGTACAATGCTTCAAATGGAGCTATGCCAATAGTGAACTGATAGGAGTTGTTGTAAGCAAACTCCACCAGTGGAAGGTACTGCTCCCATCCTCCCCCAAAGTCAATAATGCACATGCGTAGCATGTCCTCCAATATATGATTTGTGCGCTTGGTCTGCCCATAGGTCTGCGGATGATAAGCCGTACTCAATCGCAATTCCGTGCCCATGGCCTCCTGGAAACTCTCCCAAAATCTCGAAACAAATATCTTGTCTCTGTCAGACACGATATTTAGGGGCACACCGTGAAGTCTCACAACCTCTGAAATGAAGAGCTGGGGATACTGTCCCGTAGTGTAGTCAGTCCTTATGGGTAAAAAGTGAGTGACCTTGGACAACCTGTCCATAATTACCCAAACGGAGTCGTGACCCCTCTGCGACGTAGGCAACCCCGTGATAAAGTCCATGGATATGCTCTCCCACATCCACACCGGGACCTCCAACGGCTGTAGCAATCCTTTCGGTCTCTGATGATCCACTTTTACAAGTTGACAAGTGGCGCATTTCGAAACAAACTCAGCGATATATCTTTTCATACCGCTCCACCAATACTGGCGTCTCATGTCTTGGTACATTTTGTCCCCTCCGGGATGTACCGCAAACCGTGAGTCGTGCGACTCTGCCATCACCTCGTGTCGCAATTCCTCCCCTTCCGGAACCACCAATCTCCCATTGAAGCATAATCCCCCGTCTGAGATAACGGTATAGGACTCGGATCCCTCTACTAGTAATCGAACTATCTGCTCCTGACAGAACGAGTCATTAGCCTGTGCCCGTACTACCTTCGTGACAATCTGCGGTGTAACGATTATCACAGACATGAAAGATCGGGCCACTGCATTCTGGTGTCCCAATTCCTTCCACTTTGCCTTCCACACCTCTGCCACCTCATCTACTGGCCTACGGCTCAACGCGTCTGCTACCATGTTAGCCTTACCTGGGTGATACTGGATATCGAACTGATAGTCTTTCACAAACTCAAGCCACCTACGCTGCCGCATATTTAACTCCTTCTGCGTGAACAGGTACTGTAGGGACTTGTGGTCCATGAATAGTTAGAAATTCTCCCCCAAAAGATAGTGCCTCCAAATCTGTAGGGCAAATACCACTCCCGTCAACTCCAAATCATGCGTGGGGTAATTCTTCTCATGAGTCTTAAGCTTACGGGAAGCATAAGCTATGACCTGTCTCTCCTGCTGTAATACACCTCCAAGTCCTTGCAAAGACGCATCGGTGTAAACAAAATACTCAACTCCCGGTCTCGGCAATGCTAACACAGGTGCTGAGGTCAATTTGTCCTTCAATTCATCGAATGCCAACTGACAGGCATCACTCCAGATGAATGGCACACCCTTACGAGTCAGATGTGTTAAAGGACCTGCTATCTTGAAGAAACCCTGAATAAACCTCCTGTAGTATCCTGCTAGACCCAAGAAACTAAGAATCTCTGTCGGTGTCATGGGCTATCGCCACTCCTTCACCACGGATACTTTCCCCGGATCAACAGATATTCCCCGGTCGGAAATAATGTTTCCCAAAAACTGGACCTCCTTCAGCCAAAACCCGCACTTCTCATATTTTGCATACAACTCGTTCTCACGTGGTGTCTGTAAAACTTGCCTTAAATGATCGACGTGCTCCTCCTCTGTCTGGGAGTAAAGCAGTATATCATCGAGAAGACAATGACAAACTGATCTAGGAAATCCCTGAACACTCTGTTCATCAAGTCCATAAACACTGCTGGAGCGTTGCTCAAACCAAAAGGCATAACCCGAAACTCGTAAGAACCATATCTCGACAAGAACGCAGTCTTCGAGACATCCTCCTCCCTGATACGCAACTGATGGTATCCCGATCTCAAATCAATCTTCGAGAAGAAAGAAGCTCCTCTCAACTGGTCGAATAAGTCATCGATTCGAGGCAACGGATACTTATTCCGTATCGTGACCTTATTCAACTCCCGGTAGTTCACACACAATCTCAGTGAACCATCCCTTTTCTTAACAAACAAAATTGGAGCGCCCCAAGGTGAGGTACTCATGTGAATAAAGCCCTGACCTAACAGCTGCTCTATCTGATCTCGTAGCTCTCTCATCTCTGCCGGAGCCATACGGTACGGTGCGCGTGCTATAGGCCTCGTATCTGGCAATAGGTCTATAACAAAGTCTATCTCTCGACTGGGGGTAGGCCTGGTATCTCCTGAAACACATCCGAATACTCCCTGACTACTGGGATAGAATCTAAAGGAATCAATACCTCCTTAGAGGTATCCTCCTCAATGTAATACAGATGAGCGGTCGATCCTCCCTCTGGGCGAGGCATCGCCACTACAAACATCTCTTGCCCAGGAACGGCAAAAACAATACTCCCGCTGAAGCAATCAATCATGGCCCTATAAGTTACGAGCCAATCCATACCGATAATCACATCGTGAACACGCATAACTAATACCAACATGTCTGCAGGTAATACCAAAACCACCAATCTCTACCCCCACTCCCCGGCATATAAATAATATAAGTGACCCACTCCCCAATGATGAGTCGACACACATCACTGTGCTCTCTGCGATAGCTAACAATCCTAAAGCTTTCATGAAATGTGTAGCTATAAAACAGTGTGTAGCCCCCATATCAAATAATACCCGACCAATAGTGCCATGGATAGGAAACGTACCCTCAATCGCGGGCGGTGCCTGTGGAACTGCAGCCTGGTGAACGTTATAGACACGTCCATACTGTAGCTACCCCTGCTGAACTGGGACTGCTGGAATGGGTGGTAATGCTGCCATCTGTGGCGGTGCGGGGAGAACGGCGGGAAACATAGGCGTCTGTGGCTCCTGGAAAGCACCCTGTTGTTGCTGCTGTGGGGCCCTGCCCCAATCAGGACAATCCTGTCGCTTATGGCCAGTCTTGCCACAAACAAAACACTTCCCTGGTAAGTTCCCTCCTCTCTGCCCCTGCAGCCCCCGGCCCTCGTGGCCATTACCGTTCCTCCCTTGGCCCTGCTGGCCCTGGTGAAACTGCTGCCCATTCTGCCCCTGTTGGCCCTGACGGAAACCTCCCAGTCCCTGTCTATAGTTCCCTGATCGGAACATCTTCTGATCCCCCTGCTGGGTACCCTGCTCACCCCGTCTCTACCCCTGAACAGATTGTGCCCCACCGGCACCATGTCCTTCAGTCCTGCCCTGATGGCTAGACTCTCCCGACCTCTTGCCCTCAGCCATATGAAAGCGGTGGTCCTAGAAGTGTAACAAAGAAGCCTTAACCACATCAGAATATGTGGCCAATGAAAGGTTCCCTAACAGATGCTGACGGATCCTCCATGTCAACCCGTCGATGAATTTCTCAATCTTCTTCTTCTCTGTTGGTATCTCATCCGGAACGATATTCAACAGATTTGTGAACTCGGCCTCATACTCGGCCACGGTCTTACCCTCTTGCCTCAGATTCATCAATTTCCTCCTCATTTCCGTATGAACTGCGGACGGAAAGTACTTGCGGTCAAACCGCACCCAAAAGTCCTGAATAGTGAGAGTATCCCTCTCCTCCATGGTGGTAATAGACTACCACCACTGCAGTGCAGATCCAACTAGCTTGAAAGTAGCTAGCACCTTCTTCTGAACGTCCGTGAACTCATACATCCTCAAGTGCCTCTGCATATCCTTCCTCCACTGGCTCGAGACTACAACATCTGAGCTACCAGCAAACTCTGGCGGATGCGCTTTCTGAAAAGCGTCACATACACGCTCCCAAGCAGACGGGAATGCATTTGCCTGTACTGGCGCGGCAACCGGCGCCTGAGGTGGTTCCTGCTAAACAACGGCAATTGCGGCATTTACCGCTTGGGCTACTATAGCTGCAACCTCAGCGGCGTTCATCATGCCCTGAACTAGAGCGGGCTGGGATTCGGGCGTTGCATCGCTGGGAACTCGTCGTGCACGTCGTGGAGGCATATGAAATAAGAACAAAGTCTATAAGTTCGCTGTTATAAACTTAAAATAGCTGAAGAACGAAGCATACACAAAAGAGTACAACAGTCCTAAAATATAGGGCTCTATATCAAAGAAGCTTAGAGGAAACATAATAATCCGTCAGATCCTAAAGGACACTAGAACCTGATGCTCTGATACCACCTGTGACACCCCGACTAATTAAATACCGGGTAGCTACTCCTTTATTAAATTAATTCAAAATGCTAAGTTGGTCCAGTTATTAGCATCACTGTCGAAAACATTTTAATGATTACTAACCACCAAGTATTTAAAAAGTAAGTTGCCAAATTTTAATTTAAGTCTGATTAACATGCAACAAGTGTAAAGAATAAATAACACCATTCACCATAACGAAGTAAATAGAATAAGCATCACATAATGTAAATAAAGTCTGGAGGAAAACTCCTCACTACAATTCCACAACTGAAATAAATAAAGGAATATTGAATCAATACAAACCAAAGTCTGAAAACTGAAATGAAAATATGTCTCTAATAGAAATGGGCAACATGCCCTACAACTGATAGAATACTAAATACGGAATCCAAATGATAGAAGCGTCTAAAAGCAATTCCCTGTAGCTTCCACAAACAGCTACAGCTCGTCACCGGAATGAGTATCCTATGCATGGTGTCCTTGTGGCTGGGCACCTAAAATGGTTTTACAAGAAAAAAAGATTTGAAAGCAAACGGGTCAGAGCCCGAATGTGGAGATATTTTAAAAACCTGCAAGTGCTTTAAAAACATTTAAAACATTAAATGCAAAGTACATGTTAGGACGTGCTCTCACATGATATTCTCACCTCTCGTCTAACTGTGCACTCCTAACGTGAGTACCCATCTACAACGACATAAACCACTAGCTAAGTGGCATCATATCTAGCTAGACTGTCATAGGTCCTACCCTTATTACTCGGTTCAATTAACATTATAACGCTCGTAATTAAATAGGGGTTTAACGTAAACTCAGATGCTCAATATGCAACATATCTCACTATCAGCTAACTCGTTATGTTTCTCGAAACAATACCGTAATTATTTCACAACATTAACATGAAGGTTCCCATTAATTAAGTGTATATTATTCCAATCATAAATATACAACACAAGCACCCCGAGAACTAAGTTGCGGTGCACACATACTCTGCTATCCATCCCGGTACATCACGTACATAAGGATTACATATTCTGAATCTCTCAGGAATAGTTCGCAAATAACAACATCACAAATAATGGAGGCGAACACAGTCACATCACATGGGTCACGCACATACCTACGCTCCCACGATCAGCGGACTTATTAGTATCCCAATAAGTCTTTCTATGACCTATGTTCATTAAGGTAACCAGCATAAATCCGGGCAACACAAGGATTAGAGGGTCCTAAGCGAACGCAAACCTCCCATGATAGCAAGTATGGTAGGTATGTCATACACACAATTTATATACCAATACTAAGTAAACACACATCTTAGTAATCCCGTAGTTTAATTGTATTACTATTCTCATTCTAGTACCAATATATAATTTACACACTTTATACGATTCTGGTTTATAATCATACGCGCCATAATATATTCTCACGTCGTAGTAGACACTCACGTCTCAACCCAAACGGATCATTGATTTAAATCACTCGTATATAATTTACTCCTCATAATAACCCAAAAGTCCCAAATCTATCAATACATCATCACAAGAATGTTAACTCTACCCTCGAACAAGTTTACGGGACTCCCAAAATTAAAACAGGCCAAAAAAGCCCAAACTGTCAGCTCGTTAGAAGTCTCGTTCGAACGAGACTGTTCGAACGAGATCCAGTTCGTTCGAACGAACTGTACCTTCTAAAGAGATCTCGTTCGAATGAAGTATCGAACGAAATTCCTGTTCGTTAGAAGAGACTGGTCAACTCGTTAGAAGCGCATTCGAACGAGGCTCGTTCGAACGACCTGGGGAGGCACTTCTAACGAACGACCAGTTCGAGCCCAGATTTTTTCTTCTTCATTTTTCATCAATTTTACTCCTCAAATCTCCTCTAAAATTAGTCCCAATGATTGTTTTAAGGTCTCTAATCAATCCTAAACATATTATAGTCACCTCCTAACACGTTTTAAAGGATTAAATCACCTAACATCAATCAATATACAAATCTCTACACTTTTTCCCCAATTATTCGAGAACATAAACCCTAGAATTTGTAATCATCAATTAGTCCATTCGAGATCCTTTTTTGTTACATCCCACGTATACTAATACCAGAATAATCATCACTATATGGTTCTACAAGCAATTTTTCCTCAATATTCATGTTCTAAATTCAATTAACATGGGTTTTCATTCATCTTTCAAGAGCAATTGGAATTCTTCAATTTTCTAACATGGAAAGGACATTCTCTGAATTTAAATGTAATTAAATCAATTGCCTTGATTGTCTCTGAATTTGGTGTTGATTTTTGTAAAGATTTATGCAGAATTCCTTCTCTTTCTCTCCCTCTCCAAGCTTTCTTCTCCAAAGGTGGCTATGGTGGCTAGGGTTTTCTTTGGGAAAGTTGGAAACCTAAATGATAACCTCCGTAGCTTATTGGGTCATTAAGGGTTGGTTAATGGGTTTAGTGGGTCTATTCCCAATCAGATTTACTCCTCTAATTTTCGTCATTTTTAATTCCTAAAAATATGAAATTACCAAAATACCCTTTATATTGCTGGTATGGCCTAAAAATACCCCGGGACCCAAACTACACCCCCGGCTAGTGTTTTCTGACTATCTCGACCCTTCCGGACGCGTTGGCACACTCAAAACGACCATACGGTTTAAAGAATATAAATTCACTTTTATAATCAAAATATTACACCGTGACGCAGCGGTCACACGCGTCTCAACAAAATTTCCCAAATGTCGTATATCAATCTCACGACAAATTTTTCATAATTCAATATTAATAAAAAAAACATGTATGCACATAATCAAATACCAACTCGCATCTCGTTAGTATTTTTAACCCGGATTAATTTCCAATTAATACGCATTTAAGTAATTAATCCCAAAAATAAATATAGCCAAAAATACGGGGTATTACACCTAGTTTCCCTCACCTTTATGCTCAACAAGGCCCGTGACTGATACATTTCCATCCTCACCCTTACCCTAATACCCACCCTCCCATGGTCCACCGATGCTTTGCATCATGTGATGCACTTTGCCATACAAGTGCATTGATCCTTTTAGCCCCTATCCAACATGACCAACGCTTCGGTCTTGTTTTGGGGTGATTCTCATCACCCGATTTTTCTACCGCCCCAAACTTTCATTGATCTTATCTTTAGGGTGAGAACGGTTCGGTCTGGACTTAGCGCTACCGGAAGGCAGCCCTCATTTCTTGTAATAGTCTTATCCTTTTTGGGGGTGGTGTTTCACATCACCAATGCTTTCTATGTTATGGACTTGTACACATTTTTCTCTTATCATTTATTCAGGTTTATTTTGGCAATAATTGTCCACTTCATTAGCCGTTCATTCTGGTACTCTCTTTCCTACCTTATGATCTCAATTTTAAAAATGATTTTACCTAACATCGAGGACGATGTTTCTTTTTGTTTGGGGGTGGGTAATTTTATCAAAATCGTACCTCTTTTGAAAAATTACTATTTTTGAACCTGATTTTTTAAAATTTTGTGCAGTTTCTTTCATCTCACTCATTGATGTGAATTTTTAATCATCCATCTTTTAAAGTATAGAAATCAAGGTAGAGAATATTTTTTTCTAATAGCTTATGTAATACGTAACAAGGCATGTTGCACTATGAATTTCTAGACTCAAAAAAATTTGCGCACTTATCACGTCATTACGTTTAGAGTTTAAGAGTACTACAATTCTCAAGAGAACCTTAAGGATCACTTGTAGAGACTTTAGCTTGTGAGATTTGTGCCTTTCACCCTTTCAGAGTGTCTTACGCAATCTCCGAGTCACAAGTTGATTTAACTTCCTTTGGGTCCTCACTTAAATTGTTGTATGATCTCATTATCCTTCATTACAATTTGTCTTTATCACTAAGAATGACATCTTTTTCGAGTTGTAAGAAACACGTGTCTTGAAATTTGTCCCGAATACTAAATTTTCATCCATACTCCTACCACTTTTTCCATTTCGCATCCATTTTTCACCCATACACTTCACCCATTACATTTCCAAGTTTTTCCATATTCCCCACATCCATATACATTCCCCACTCCATTCATATATCATCCATCTTCATTTTTGATAAAAAGAGTGTTGTTCCAAAATGTTAAATGTCTTCATCTTTGGTTTGAAAAGTGAGGGAAAAAAAAGAAAAGAAAAGGAAAAAAGAAATATAGAAAAATAGCAAATTATAGGGAAAAAAAAGAGAGAAAAGAAAAGAAAAAGAGAGTTTGTAGTTAGTAATAAAGACATTTGTGCCTAAATTGTATACACTCTTCTATCGCATCCATTTTTCATCCATTTCACATCGCATATTCATCATTCATCCATCAACATTCTATCATATCCTACCTCACACCATCCTACCTCATATCCCATCCATCTCATTTCATTTCCACCTCACCCATAATCATCCATATTTTTCGTAGATGTTCGGGAAACTGATAGTCAACATGGTGAATAACTCGGCGTTCTCATTATAGTTGTTAGCATTCTTTCATAAGATCATTTTCTCTTTCAATTGTTCGTTCTTTCATATATGTGTGTGAGACGTTTGAACTTGCTTACATTTACTCACCTCCTCACACGCAAGAGCGATAAACTGACACTAATCTCGAGAGTTCGTTTGAGAGAGATATATCCAGTGAGATTTGAAGTTGAAGCTTTGATTCTGAAAAGGAAATCTAGGAATTACTTTGATGATGTTTTGACTGATTCACACTACACACTTTGAGTTTTGGAAGGATGTGCCTTGTGTATTTACTTAGCTAAACTATTTACACATTACTAGTGTAACAACCCTCTCTTTCGGTAGCATATTTTATATTTATTTACTATGTGTTGTAATTAATTATAAAATGATAGATGTTGAGTAAATATTAATTTAATATGAGAAAGGTTAATATTTACTGAAATGTTGAATGATTACCTGATGAATAGGTACAAATATCCATGTGGTGATTTATGGTGTCATAAGATATAAAATCACATTTTGGTTTAATGAGAAACCGAAACTTAAAATGAGTTATAAAATTTTCAAATGATAATTTGGAGGGTGTAGTTAGTCCCGGTCGGTGCGAGACAGTCAAAATATGTGCCATATTGCATTTTGGCATTTTGGGCACTTTTGACTGGTTATAGCTCAAATGTGTAGTTGCGATTTATTATATCGCGTATTAGACATTGGCTTAGGAACCTTCTTGAATGAAGTAAACTTTGGCTTTTAGAGTCCTAGTTGAGTCTGTTTGTCACCCTAGAGTGGAATGGGTTTCACTTAGGGTTAAGTCCGGGGGGGTGTTCCAAAGTGATGTTTAGGCATCAATCTTTTTGTTACTTCTTAATAGGAGGATAGGGGTTGTAGGCCCATGTTTGGAAGACTTAAGGGCTTATCAAAATTTTATGAACTTTGGGGACTTGTAGGATCATAATGATCATTTGGAGATTTAGTCGGGACTTGTAATTTGAGGAATATTCATGACGATATTCGAGGGGAAATAGGTTCAAATAAAATGAACCCAGTTGTTTAATGATGATAGGTTCGAATAAAAAGAACCAAATACATGGGTATTTGAAATGGAATTTGGTAATGGTAATTGAAAATGAAAATGAGATTAAAATGGTAAATGTTGATTTACTGATACACACCTCTCTAACTGAAATCATAAGGGAAGTTCGCACGCTTGGTGATGTCCCCTGCCTAGTGAATGCAGGGTGGATATAGTCCTAGGCCATATGCGGGGTTTTTATATGTTTTTCTGCGCTGGTTAGGGGATTTCAGGTGTGGTCCTGACTTTCCCACAGGCATATGGCCGCTTCCCGGCGTTGCGTTATGATCCCAGGTTGTCTTGTATAGATAGGCCCTGGAAGATGATGGTCATTTAGGGGGCGCCCAGTGGGGAAACTCGGAGGGGCGGTCTTAGAATCGTTATATGTATATGAATATAACTTTTCTGCATCAAGTGGGACTTGATGGATATATGCCATAAAGAGCGTGATACGTGCCATAAAGAGCACGGGAAATGAGATTAATGAGATATGTGCCATATAGAGCACTTGATATCAATGATATTCCTATTAAGGAATGGAAAGATGTAATGGTAAGATAATTAACTATGGAAATTTGATAAATGAGGAATGGTTTTAAATTTAAGTTATTACTTTTCTTTCTTTTATGTAAATGACATTTCATTTCATCATTTAGTTAAATTGTAATGCAAATTTATCATCCTTATCATTCATACATAACTGTTCATATCTATCATTCTTTTTATTTCTTCTGGTGATCATATAGAACCCGACCCTGACCAGTTTACTTTCCTTGTTCTGTATATGATTGTATCCGCTCAGGTGCTCCCCCGCAAGGACGCCAGTTTTGATGTTCCCATTCCTTTGCTTTCGACGAGCTGTAAGATTTAGCGGGTTATTATAGGACATTGTATTAGACGCTCTCATCTTTGTATTATAGATATGATAGAGTCTTTTCATCGGGCGTGTGGCCCAAACATTTGTACTTGTTTAATGAATGTATTATGTAAAAATATTTAAATTGTGGTACTTCGTTGTATGTTGTTGTGGATTGACAGCTTATTCGGTCCTTTTGTATACATTCGTCTTAGTTGTATTATACATATTCTTGTGGAATTCCACTTGCTTATCAGATGGGGTTGTTTTAATTTAAATTTCTTAACTGCATTTTAAACTTCTAAACTTTTTGACAACCCGTCTTCTGATTTATTGGGTGGTTTTCCCGTATACTCAGTTTATTTTTGTTGATGCTGAGAATGTTATCCATCCATGATTCCTGTTACATTTGAGTATCGGGCTGGCCACCCCTTATCTCGGACTTCGGGCTATCACAACTAGCTTGTATTTCTGAAAATATTTTCTCATGTGATGGATTGTGCGATTATTCTATGTCTAATAAGAGATTAACTGCCTTTCAATAAATATTTGCAAATAAGAATTTTGTGGGTATATTCCCTGCAAACCCTCACGAAACACAACTCGTCCTATAGGGCAACCTATAGGTTTAAAGGATTGTTGCAGATGCTAAGTGCAATCGGAAGTGCCCGCGAAAGTGGTACACTTTTGGTTACTTATCTTTCTCTTTCTCTCTATCTTATTGCTTGAGGACTAGCAACGCTCTGTTTGGGGATGCTGTGATAAGCACCAAAAACTGTACAATTTATACCCCAAATAAATGTACTTTACTTGCTAATTCTCTACAATTTGGGTCTAATCCGCTTAAATGTTTATTTTGTAGGTCAATTTTGCATTGCAGTGTTCAAACGCTTAAATCAAGGAAATTGTGTGCAATTTGGAGCTAATTATACCCAATCACATAACCTTAGCCTACCCTAAACCTAAGCCTTAGCATGTCCCAAAACCATGTGTGTGTTTGATTTTTCCCTTTTTTTTTCTTTTATTTCTTTTAGTTAAAATTTTAGTTTAAGTCATTTTTATTTTTAGGATTTATTTTAGATTTATTTTCTAGATTTTACTTTCTATTTTTATCTATATTTTTATAATTTTATTTTATTTTGATTTTTATTAGTTTTTAGTTTTAGTTTTATTTTATTAGGATTAGATTTTTTAGGATTTATTTATTCTTAGTTTATTTTACAATTTTTTTTTATTGGGACTTTAGTTTTAAATTTAATAGAGTTACATTTTTCTTTTCAATTCTTTTTAAGTTTTAATTTATTTTATTTTGCGTCTTTATTTTATAGGAATTTACTTTTTTGATTTTTACTTTTTTTTAATTTTAATTGTTTTTAGTTAATTAGTGTCATTTTTAGGTGTCCTAATTAAACACACACACACCCCTTATCCTACGCTCCTATACCCACTAACTCATCCAACACCCTAAGCCTCACCCATATACCCCTACACCCTATCACCCCCACTTCTTCTTCTACCTCCCAATCACCTCTCTCCTCTCTCATATAAACCCACAATCTCCATTAATACACAAACCAACACATACCACCTAACCCCCTACCTCCGCCTAAAATCGGAATGCCCAGTTGTCCTACTAGCGGCGACCCTGTCGCTGCCACTTCCGGCGACCCTACCGGTGCCCCCTCGACCTCCTGAGCCTCATCACAATACCCTCCTGTCTTACCTCCTACCGTCGGCGCTCCATCCACTCGGCGGCGCCCTACTAGCCACGCCTACCTGCATCCCTCAACCCCCTCTCTCTCCCTTCGATTACCAGCTCCGGTCGGAGCTGCGACGACCCGATCCCACAACACACTCCTACCGCCGGTACGATTCCCAGCGTCGACCAGCCCCTCCGATCGCACCGCTCACCTCTGGCGTCCTAAAACGCTGGCATTCTCAGCCCATCTCCAACCCACGACATCAACTCGGGGCAGTACCCATCCGATCCAACCTCCAACCCATTCCAAACTAAACCCATCTCCCATTTGTTCCCATTCTCCAAACCGAAAAAACGTGACCTGCCAAATATATAACCAAATTCCCAATAAGACCAAACAAACCAACACTAAATCATTTAACCCATGTGACTTAAACCTTTTAAACCATTTTACCAAATTTACCCCCAACTATTCTTACCTCACCCAAATTCCAAAACTAACCGAAATCAGATTCTACCCTCATTCACATTCTCATAACCCTCACCCACACTTCCCACATGACCTCACCCTTTCCATGCTCACTCAAGCCAATTCTCAAAATTACCCATGCTCCATGTGCCTACTATAAATGAAGATGATGACCTCATTTTAAAGGAATCTAGAGCTTTTGGAGAGAAGAATAGAGAGAGAATTAGATATAAAAACACCATTTTAATTTTTCTAGTAGTTTAGTTTTTTTATATATTGAGTGTTGTACTTAATTGAGATGATTGATGAATTGAAGAATTTATGCAATTGAAGGCAATTTTGGTTTGATTACTCCTCTCTAATTATCATTTAATGCTCTTATTTGATTCTAATTTTTATTGGATGACGATTATGGAGGGCTAATCACCTTATTCAAGGGGTGATTGAAACCCTCATGAATCCGAATCAAATTAGTTTGTAATTTTAATTTTGATAATTCCCTTTGAGTTGTATATTTGATCCCCACTTTATTTTCACATTGAGAAATGGAAAATCAACCTTGAGAAAGGTATTGAAATTTAATTAATATTTGATCAAGTGGTTTAAGCTAGAGATAGACCTATCATTTGATTTTAATATTAATCTAATTTTCATCTACTCTTGATTTCATTAATTTCTTTCAATTTTAATTAGTTGGACAAATTCTTCCTAGGGAATGATTTGTTTGATTAATTTTAATTCAATTAGAGTAGTGCTTGTGGGAATTAAATTTCCTTTTCTAAAAGAGTATTTAATTAATTCACTAGTTTAATGAGAATTAACTTTTGAATTAATTAAATATTTTGGAAAGTAATGAAATTAAAATAATACAAGTTTAGTTGATTTGGGGAATTGAGGGTGGATTTCTCTTCCCTTGAATAGTTTTCTCTCATTTAGTTACACTCTCACTCATTTCCAACACTCACTAGTATTTTTGCCAGACTTTATTTTAGTTTGATTACTGTTATTTTTCTTATTATTCTTAGTCATATTCACTCATCCTCAAAATTTGTTTTAGTATTGAAAAAGCATAAAAAAACTAGAAAAATATAAAACAACAAAAAAAAATCAAATTAGAAAAAGTGACTTGCACAAAATTTTCTCTTATGTGTTTCGTCCTTGAAGTTGGTTCGATAATTCCTTACTTACCTCTATATTGTTAGTATTTTATATTTGTTTGTAGGTATTTGAGAATTTTGATTAGTTTGGTTCCATCAACGACATACATACAAAATCAAGTTAAAATCACCCACAAAGTACCAAAGGCTGAAGAGGGTACCATTCAAAGCTTTCAACTGATGGGACTGGACTGAACTATCGATAGGTAGGTCAGGGTGCTTGCCGATCGTTAACCCCTCCCCCCCCCCCCCCATTTTTGGAAATTTTCCTTTTTCCATTTTTGTCAAATCAGAAAACTCAATAAAAATAAATTGATATTCTCAACAGAATTTTAAGAATCCCCTTTTCTCCTTATATTTTCTCCTTTTAATTAAAACTTTCCTTCAAAAAATTCCCAAAATATTCCTTTTTTACGGTCTCAGTAGCAAAGTAAAAAGCGCATGTGCATGCATTCATTCATCATAAATAAAATATAATAAAAAACTCCATTGCATTGCATATATTTGTGTTCTGTGTTACATCAATTTTGCAGGAAATAAAAAGAAAAAGAAAAAACAACGGGACTCAGCCCGAACCGACATCCTATATCTCTCTCTCTCTCACTAAGAGCTTCCACCCCTGCGACGTGCTCTCTTCCCCCAACGGCGAGATGACGCACCACCACTACCCAAGCCAGAGTCCTCTCCAGACGAGGCAGACGGCACCAAGCAAGAAGGAACAAGAACCGCGTACTGAATATGGGCAGTCACCGAATATATCCAGTCTCTGGTATCGCTGAGCCAAGTGGTCGACACCCGGACTTGCTGCAAGAAAAGGAAAAATCAGTATCAAAGCAAGGATGACCAAAACGAAAAAGAAAGAGAGAAAGGAACATAAAGGTATACCACAGGTCGGAGGACCTCCTCTATCAAACCCAACTCCTCCGGATCCATCGCAAGAGGACGGTGAAGCATAGGCACCATCCCTCCATCAGCCCGCCGAATGTTGTATGAAGGGGTATGCAATCGCACAAAAGGGACCTCCGAGGTCGCCGCCGTCGGAGATGCCGATGGACCACCGCCGCTGTGAGCAGAACCCACCGCCGCTGTGAGCAGAACCCACCGCCCGACTCGAACCCACTGGAAAGAAGGGCAACTCATCATATAGGCTGGACGCCATCAATTAGCTCGTCACAAAAGTCCATATAGGCATACGACGTTGCCGTATCGGTGTATAGCAGGTAGGACTCTCCAATCATCGCCGTGATCCTCTCATCCTCTAACAGCAGTCACTCCCGCCTCATAGACGTAGGAGGTTGCGCGGGTGACACCACCACCTCCTCCTCCGTAATATGACGAACCACCTTCTCCCCAAAGTACCAAAAATGGCCAAACTCATGCGCTAGCAAATGCCTCATCCCCGCGTTCACCCCGGTCACCGCCACATCCTGAATGGCCGTCCCCCTAGGGATAAAAGGTCACCTGAAAATCTCCAAACGAGCATAAATCAATACAAGATCAGAAGGTGCAAAAACCAAGACTAAAATGGAAAGAGTCTTACCCTACCACTGGTCAGGTCATTCAATACCTGACGCACCACCTCCAGGGAGAGAGATCCCTTCGATTACCGGTTAGCCTTACGCCATTGATACAATCGGAAGAAGTCCCCAACGGTGTCGTCCTTCAAATCGATCAGCGGGGTGTTGCACCCAATCACCTCATAGAACCACGTCCGAATTCGCAAATAAAAAGAGACGCGTAAGGAAAATGTGAATGCATGAAAGGAAAATGTGAATGCATGAGAAGAAAATGCGCAAATTAAAGAATACCTCAAGAAGGTATGTGGCCCCAGTAAAGGTCTGCTGGCAGCACCAGCTGAATGCATCCAGAGAGGAGTAGAGGGTCGCCAAGGTCAGACTCCCCCAATCATAGAAGGGATGTTAAAAAATATCCTCAGGTACGACAAGAACCATAAATGGACGACGTCGCCGCTCGACGCCACCATGAAACCTCCCAACACCAGCAAAATAAATAGCCGGGCCATCTGCCTCACTTGCAGCCCGTCCTCCACATCAATCTCCCTACCCAATAGAACGTCCTTCAGCAGGGAAAGTCGAATAGAATCTCCAGAAACTATCATTATTACATCACCAACTGCCGTATGCACTGCCACCGGTCTCACCCGTAAAGAGGGATCCACCTCTATCTGCTCTCCATCATAATCCAACCCCAGCAGCTGCTGCACGTCTATGGGAGTCAAAGTCATCTTCTCGAAGCCAAAATGAAATGTGTGGGTAGTGTCCCACCACCTCTCTCCCAGAGCGCACAAGACCTTCGTCGAACGAGGCATCTCATCCAGTGCCGATGCCAACCTCCCAAAACCCGCTGATGAGACCACCCATCGCACCACAGGTGGGAGATGCTCCCAGACATCCTTGAGCCCCGTTGTCCCATGGGCACGCATGTTCTTTAAAGAAATATCAGACTGGGAAAAAGAAAAGTCTCATCAAAAGTCAAGAAAGAAAAATCACCAAAAAGAGAAGAATGCCAAAGGTTAGGTTACTTACATAACCATTGGGGATCACTCTAGAAGAGCGATGACGCGATGGCTCCTGTAGAAAAGTTCGCTCATCCGCAACAGGCTCAAATGCATCAAAGGAGTTCTCACTTACCAATGCAAGGGGCACCCTATCCCTCTAATCCATATTTGCCCAGTCATCAACGGTCAACCACTCCCAGTGGACTGCAGTGCTCACAAAGGAAGCCATTTTCTTGAAGATCGAAATGCTAGAATGATTTGCAGAAGAATCGCAGAGAGAGAGAGAGAGCGAAAGAAGCTGTGAAAAAATCAAGGGATTCGCCCCCTTTTTATAGGATGCCAAGCGCCATGCCGATCGACACCTCCCCCTACCATACCGATCGGCACTGACTCCTCCCCTTCTCGAGGCAGCCCAAAAGCTCGTGCCACTGCCGAATGGCACCCCTCATACCATGCTGACCGGCACCCCACCCCACCTTAAATTTCATACAAAAATTCCCAAAAAATACAAGAAAGTCCCAAAAAATCCTCAGAAAATTCCTAAAAATCCCAGGATGGATTTTAAACATTTTCACCAAATTTCGCGTTCCCTCGAGCGGAATCCCTTATTTCCCCAGCATAATCCTCAAAACCCAAGTGAAACTCCTCCCGGTAAAGCTCCAGAGGATCTCTAAGGATCACCTGGTCACTTCCCCCAGCGGAATTCTGTTACAGCACAAAAATAGGTTGTTCCCCCCTACGATGCCTCCTAAAAGCTTCCCCGGATATCAGCTCCGCAGCTCATATCAAAATCATAAAGCCCTTTCTCCAGAAGAATCAAAATCCAATATTTATCCACTCTTGGGTCAGAATTGACCTCGGTCTTGGATTGTCACCTGAGTTAGGTCAGAATTGACCTCGATCCTCGGTCGTCACCACTCTTGGGTCAGAATTGGCCCCGGTCCTGGATTGTCACTTGAGTTAGGTCAGAATTGACCTCGATCCTTGGTTTTCACCAATCTTGGGTCAGAATTTGCCCCGGTCTTGGATCGTCACCTGAGTTAGGTCAGAATTGACCTCGGTCCTCGATCGTCATCACTTTTGGGTCAGAATTGGCCCCAGTCTTGGATCGTCAACTAAGTTAGGTCAGAATTGACCTCGGGCCTCGGTCGTCACCACTCTTGGGTCGGAATTGGCCCCAGTCTTGGATCATCACCTAAGATAGGTCAGAATTGACCTCAATCCTTGATCGTCACCACTCTTGGGTCAGAATTCGCCCCAATATTGGGTCGTCACCTGAGTTAGGTTAGAATTGACCTCGGTCCTCGATCTTCACCACTCATGGGTCATAATTGGCCTCGGTCTTGGATCGTCACCTGAGTTAGGTCAGAATTGACCTCGGTCCTCGGTCGTCACCACTCTTGGGTCCGAATTGGCCCCGGTCTTGGATCGTCACCTGAGTTAGATCAAAATTGACCTCGATCCTCGATTTTCACCACTTTTGGGTAAGAATTTGGCCTCGATCTTGGATCGTCACCTGAGTTAGGTTAGAATTGACCTCAGTCCTCGATCGTCAACACTTTTGGGTCAGAATTGGCTCCGGTCTAGGATCGTCACCTGAGTTAGGTCAGAATTGACCTCGATCCTCGTTCGTCACCACTCTTGGGTTAAAATTGGCCTCGATCTTGGATCGTCAAGTGAGTTAGGTCAGAATTAACCTTGATCCTCGATCATCACAACTCTTGAGTCAGAATTTACCCCGGTCTTGGATCGTCACCTGAGTTGGGTCAGAATTGACCTCGGTCCTTGGTCCACCACTATTGGGTCAAAATTGGCCCCGGTCTTGGATCGTCACTCGAGTTAGGTTAGAATTGACCTCGATCCTCGGATGTCACCACTCTTGGCTCAGGATTGGCCTCGATCTTGGATCATCACCTGAGTTAGGTCAGAGTTGACCTTGATCCTCGGTCGTTACCACTCTTGGGTCAGAATTAGCCCCGGTCTTGGATCGTCACCTGAGTTAGGTCATAATTGACCTCGGTTCTTGGTCTTCACCAATCTTGGGTCAAAATTGGCCCTGGTCTTGGACCGTCACCTGAGTTAGGTCAGAATTGACCTCGTTCCTCGGTCATCACCACTCTTGGGTAAGAATTGGCCCCGGTCTTGGATCGTCATCACTCTTTAGGTCAGAATTAACCTCGATTATTATACTTTTACCCTAAGCCCGTAGATTCATCTTTGACTCGCAGAATTGATCATCCCCAGCACACTCCTTAAGTCCTCAGAATCGGCCTCGACCCTTTGAATCGATCATACTCCCTCAAAAGCATCATGTGGTGTCTATTCGACGGTCATCATTTGTTCCAAACTCACCCATTGAGGGGCTCTGTAGACACCTCATTTTGTTACCCCCTAACTCTCCTTAGGTCCCTAGTACCTCCCCTCATCACTACCAACCTAGGTCATGTCCCTAGTACTGACCTAGAAGCCATCGGGAACTCCCCGGCTCAGTTTGACCAAAAAGTCAAAATCTTTGTCTTGATCGAGACTGAATGAATCTTCAAAGGGCACTAAATACCCTTTCAAACGATCCACCCCGTTCGCGATTCTGACTTACCATGCGGACGAACGATCCGTTTACGTTCGAAAACTAACCTAGAGGCCACTCGGAGCTCTCGGGCTCTGTTTGAACTAAGTCAACTCTTCGGCTCAATTGAGGCTGAATGAATCTTCGAAGGGAACTAAATACCCTTTCCAACGGTCTGTCCCGTGCGCGATTTTGACTTTCCATGCGAACAAATGATCTGTTTGACTCCGAGAGGTCACCGAATGCTTCCCGGTCCCAGTTGACTAAATTCAACTCTCTAAATTGGGTCAAACTCTTTGAAATGTTGAATTACATCTCCTAACCCTTTCCAACGATCCGCCCCGTGCACAATTTGTACTTACCATGCGAACGAACGATCCATTTGCGTCCGAACGATTCCCCGTCCAATGGATCGACAAATGCTTTCAAGCCATATTTGACCCAAAGTCAACTACTAAACCCGAGGGCGGTCCAAAGTATTTTCGAAGGTCTCTGAATTACCTTTCCAACGGTATGCCCGTGCACGATTCTGACCAATGGTTTGCCCTGGGTGTTCAATTTTCCAAAAAAGCCCGAAGGGCACTGCCAAATGGCAGGTGCCGATAGGCAGGAAGGGGTCTATGCCGATTGGCAGTGACCTGAGACTATAAAAGGAGGCCTTTACCTCATTTTCAAGGAGATCCCAGATCTGATAAAAATCTCTCTCAGCGAATCCCAAAAACCTCTCTTGAAGGAAGCGTGATTTCAACTTCCAAATCCTTTTTTTCCTTCCACTTTTCATCATCCTTTTCATCAAACTTGGTGAATTAACCACTCTCCATCATCATCCAAGTGCAAGGGTTTCTCTCCAACATTCAAGATCAAGCTCAAGATCTTCAAGAAGGTCCAACTTTCTCAAACTCTCTCTAAAATTCTCTTAAATTCCCAATAACTTGTTTTCTTACTTAGGACTTTTATTATCTCATCTCAGACATCCTAAATATACTTTTTATTTAGTATTATTGCACATATCATATTTAATATAAATAAAAACCCCAAAAAATAAGAAAAATAGGGTTTGCTCATAAATTCCAAGTAGGGATTCTCACACTTTTTCCACACTTTTCTCACAACTAAAACACTTTGTCTACACACACACACACACACACATTCACAAATAAGAGATCCCAATTTCGATTTATGGGATAAACCCCACCCCTCATTTTGTATGCGAACTACATGGACTTTGATGCCTTTATAGGCTACGTAAGCATCTCGTGATAAAACCCGAGACTCGAGTCCTTTTTCTCACTTTTTCTTTCATTTTCTATATTCTCTAAATCCATTTTCCTTATATTCTATATACTTTCCCTTAGTGACGCATTACTCCATATGCGTTATCGTTCCATCATAATGATCAACGTAGGGGTAATCGCATAAATCTTAATTTCTAATATTATTCTTATACCTTCCTACGGATGACTCGCTTTATCTTTTCTATGATACAAGTCAAGGATTCCTACCTCCATTCTATATATACACATGCACACATATCACGGGGGGAAGTACAAAGGAAAATATCAAATATCCATGAGAGACCGAAAGGGCGGAATGGGTGCCTAACACCTTCCCATTTCGCAACTAAGCCTCCGAACCCTTCTCGAATCATTTGGTTTCGCACGCACCAGTATGTCTTTGGATGACATCCTTCAGGGTGGCTTCCCTTTTTTTCTTTTGTCTGTTTTGAGAAAAATAGACTGGCAACTCTGAATCTCTCTACATTTTTACACCACATCTCAAACGATGCCGACCGAAGCGCTCCCGAGAGGGACGCGCGGGACCCGAAGGATCCATTTCCTCCGCGGCGAGGATTGGGGATGCCCATAACTATATGCTCATGAACATATGTATATATCTACACATATACTTTTGAAAATACATGCTCCGATCTGTTAAACCATTTTATTCCAAAAATGTTATTTATCCCCATTCATCCTCTTTGTCTTTCCCAAAATAGTCATTTTGGATAATCTTTCTTTAAAATCACATTATTTCCCATTAATGCACACGGTTAATCATTTATAGGAAAAACCTTTATTTTCTTGAAAATATTCATCTATTCAACGTTTATTAACTCACGTTAGAGTTACTTTGCCATTATTTTAATGTTCTCATTAAAAGAATCTTTATGACACGCACACCTCATATTTGGAAAACATTCATTTTCATTGAGAAACTTATACACCACACGACACAAAATATTTATTGTTTCACGAAAACTTGTTTATTTCCCTTTTTCAACCTTTTGCGAATCTCAAGTCTTATTTGTATTAATTTCAAGAATATTCTCATTCTTCATTTCTTATTACAAGAATTATCAATCTTTGCCTTGGAGTCTAGCCACTATTCCTGGACTTCACGGGCTCCACACCATCGGTCTCCAGTCGCTATATACTCATCTGTACAGGCTTTGGAGTCTTTCATCACTAGGGAAGTCACGCCCTACATAATTATTGGCATCGTCCAAGTATCCTTTCTTATCTTTTTCATGTGTTTCAATATTATTCTCAATGTTCACATTCATTCTCACTTGGAAAATCACTTTTTTTTCCTTTTTCATCAAAACTATTCATTGACATTTTTATTTCATAAAAAAGTTCCGCTTTACGTAAACTTATAAAGTTTATCCGTTTCTTGACAAAATGTGCCACTTAGCCGTTTACAGGTGTTATTCCCAAAAATAGTTATTAAGTTTTCAACTTAACTTTAAAAACACTTTTAACTATTTAACACTTGTCAAAAATTATATTTTTACCCATATCTCACACTTGTCACGTTAACACTTCGAATATCATTTCCATGAAACTCATTATTTTTATTTAGTAAAATGTATTATTAATCACCTTTTATCAAACTTAATTAATACATTTAATTGCTAAATATTTTCTGGATAGTATACTACAATGCCACTACTATTTGTTTTACACAAAAATCCTTATTCAAAATGGGTTCAACGATACTAATTTCACCAAAAATCAATTTATAACTTCTCAAAATATATTTATGATATTTCCAACCTGATTTCAGTAATAAATTCCAAATTTTATAAAAAAGACTTTATTTCCTCTTTAAATAGCTAGAAAACCCATATTTAAGCCTTTAATATTTATTTCTGAAATTAATAAAATAGGGGTGCATTTTTTATATTTCTAAAAACATGTAAAAAACAGTATACTCCATCTTTAATCATCTTAATTAGTGAACCCATGAATTACTTCAACATTTTATACAAGTTCATGGATTTCTACCTAAGAAATCCTCCAAAATACTACTAACGTGCTCATAATTATGAAGCCTTTCACCATAATTATTTTCTCAATATTTCATGTTATAATGATTTATTATAAATATAACAACATCATTTATAATTATTTCAATTTCAAAACTAATTCTAGCATGACAATCATAATTTTCAACAAAGCAAAATAAGTAAAATAATTCCATTTTCAAGCATGATTTTCACTCCTTTAACACATGATTTTAAGCTCTAGAAAAGAGTTGAGAGGAGAACCCTACTTGGATAATATGGAGGATGAAAACCAACAAGAAAGAAGACCAAGAATTGATCCAAATATAGCTCCAAAGAATGCTACAAAAAATTTTCTTTTAGCTCCAAAAACCTTACTGGGAGACTTTTCCCAACTTTATCACCCTTATATGTGTAATTTATAGTGATAATATACCCCAAACAAGTTGTTTAGGTGGTATTTTGGGTGCTATAGAGGAGGGTTTCGGGTTTGTATGTGTTTATGGGAGATAGAGAGTGTTTGGGAGGTGATGAAAGATGGAGAAAAATTCTGCAGAATTGAGATGCTCATGTTACTCCCCACCCTCTCTTTCTCTTATAATCACTCATCAATCACACACCTCAATCATAATCCAAAACATGTTTCCCACTACCCATAACTTTTCTAAGGTGGCGAACTATCAGTTGGTGTAAAGTGAGATTAGTGGGGGGAAGATGACAAGGGACAAAGTTGAGTGGAAAACACACCATTATCTTATAATGTTAATTATTTTGACTATTTTTAAAATCGAAATTATCTTTAAAATAGTTCTAAATGACATTTTTTGGAGATGACAAATAAGATAAAGTTTCTCAAAATTAAATTTTAACTCAATCTAGAATTTTTCATAATTTTCTGAGCACTTTTATTTTTTTGACGAAAAATAAATTTTAATTATTTATTTATTTATTTTTTTACTTTTGACCTCATGGTATTTTTATATGTATTTTTAGGGTCCCAAATATGTAGTCATACTATTTTCAACATTCTTTAATAGTCCTACAAAAATCGTGCAAGTTCGCGTCCTGCATGATACGGGCTGACAAAAATCGCATTTTATTGACCACGACCATGTCACAATCATTCATTGGAATTTTTGCATCAAAGTTGACCAACATACTTACTAGTACTATTAGGACTTAAATGCGTATCCATGCGAACCATACAATGTGGAGATTCTTTTTCTCATTAATTACTTTTCGTGCCCTTTTAGCATAATTTCCTAATATATTTATTCCTAAAAATTTTCCTTTGAATAAAATCATCAATTTATTATTCAATATTTCTTTTCTAGGGCGGGGTATCACAAGGAGGAGTTCACCAGACTTCTCACTATAGTGTTAGATGAGGTACCCACTGAGGATAAGAAGATACTGTTGTTTTTAGATGGATTGGCCTAGAGTATTCGTCAGCACCTCATAGGCAATCTATCGTTGGGTATTTACACTGACGTACTCAACGCCGCTCTGTTGCACTGTCAGGATCATCGCTTCTATCAGCAGGTGAGAAAACGAGTAAGTGAGTCTAGCCAGCAGGTCAGGACAGGGGGTAGTAATACAGGTGGGGCACCAGTAGTCTAAGGGCAGACTTGCCATAGTGAGAAGAGTTCCCATCAGGGGGATCCTGCCAAGCGATTCCGATCAGGTGATTCCAAGCAGGGATTTGGGAGATTTAGACAGGGCCAGTAGGGCCAGTCCAGTCAGCATGGCTAGTAGGGTCAACAGCAGGGCCAACAACATTTTCAATAAGGTCAGTGGCGGGGTTATAACAGCCAATAAGGTCGGGGTCAACAGGGTCATAGGGGAGGAAACTTCAGAGGCAGATGTTTTAGGTGTGGCAAGAATGGCCACATGGGTCAGGATTTTCCAGAGGGTTATACAGCCCCAAAGAAGCAGGGTGCCCGTAATGAGTCATAGATGTCACTCTTTCCAGCCTTCCTACCAGCGCCAGCTCTACTATCCATCCTAACAACCCCAGTTCAGCAAGGGCAGTTGCAGTATGGACGTGTCTATAACATTCACCAATCAACAACACCTCAGGCGCCATCCACGATTGAGGGTACATTTCCTATACATGGCACTATGGGTCGAGTTTTATTTGATACTGGGGCATCGCACTGCTTTATAGCTACTCACTTTGCACGGGCCTTAGGGTTATTAGACACGATAGAGAGTATAGTGACATGCGTAGACTCACCACTGGGGAATGGGTCTTTGATTTTCTTTATATGTCGGGGCATAGGTATAGATATTGTTAACTTGATTTTACCTGCAGATATGTTAATTTTATATATGCATGAGCACGACGCCATTATTGGCATGGATTGGCTCGCTACATACAGAGCCATGATAGACTGTTTCAGTAGAAGTATTATCTTTGCCATTTCGGGGCAGGAGATGTTTTTGGTGGCGATGCCTCAATAAGAGGGAGGATCCTCCACCCATTTGTATTACATAGAGGAGGATACCTATAAGGAGATTGTGATTCCCCTAGATTCGATTCCAGTCATTCATTAGTTTTCGAATGTATTCCAGGAGATACCGGGCCTACCCCCCAATAGAGAGATGGATTTTGTCATAGACTTAATGTCGGACACTCGGCCAATAGCACGTGCACCATATCATATGGCTCCAGTGGAAATGAGGGAGTTATGGGATTAGATAGAGCAGCTGTTAGGCTAGGGCTTCATTCATAGGAGCACCTCAACTTGGGGCACTCCAGTGTTATTTGTGAAGAAGAGAGATAGTTCACTGAGGTTACCGGGAGATAAATAAGGTCATGATATGGAATAAATATCCGTTGCCTCGAATCAATGACCTGTTCGACTAGCTAAGGGGAGCAACCTTCTTCTCGAAGATAGATTTGAGATCGGAATACCATCAGCTACGGATTAGGGAGAAGGATGTATCGAATACTACTTTCTTAACGAGATACGGATCCTATGAGTTCAGGGTCATGTCATTTGGGCTGACAAATTCTCCAATCGTATTCATGGACTTGATGAACCGAGTGTTCAGAGAGTTCTTAGATCAATTTGTCATAGTCTTCGTAGATGACATCCCGATTTATTTATAGATTGAGGAGGAGAATGCTGGGAACTTGAGGCAGGTTCTTCAGACACTACGAGAGCATCAGCTGTATGCTAAGTATGAGAAGTACGGATTTTGGTTACGGTAGGTATAGTTTTTGGGGCATGTTGTGTCAAAATTGGGGATATCGGTTGACCCGAGCAAAGTGTCGGCAGTAAAGAAGTGGGGACAACCCATGACACCGACAGAGGTGCATAGTTTCTTGGGGTTAGCCGCGTACTACAGGAGGTTCATCTGAGGATTTTCAAAGATAGCGGGTCTGTTGATGAATCTGACTCACAAGGGAGTACCGTACGTATGGGATGATGCTTGTCAATTGACTTTTGATGAGCTGAAAGATAAGTTGACTTCGGTTCCAGTTCTTACTTTACCCAAGTCGGGAGTAGAGTACCTGGTGTGCACTGATGGCTCTTTATGGGGACTCGGAGGAGTACTTTAGCAGGAGGAGCAGTGTGACACCCCGCCTAATAAAATATCGGGTGATCAATCCTATACCAAATTAAAAGAGGAATCTCATATGGTTCATTCTTAGCATCATTGTCGAAAACAATTTAATTACTAATAACTTATTAAGATGACGTCAAATTTTATTTAACAAAACTTTTTAACCAAACCAACTAAATAAAACATTCACACAGTTTATATACAGGAAACTGAAATAAAATAAAATAATCGAACACTTGGTAGAACATAATACAACCAAATCGAATGCCGCACAAAAAGGCGGTAAAAGAATAAATGAATACATTTGGTCTATCGAAACGAGTGTATCTACAATAGCTCTTATCTATATCTCAAGGATAGAAGCATCTAAAATAAACCTGCTTGCATCCACACCCGCTGCAGCGAACGTCTGACTCGAAGGAATCATCATCCAGGCATCCCTGTGTCTGGACACCTATATATATACAAATATAGCAAGAGAGAGGAAAATAGAGAAACGGGTCATAGCCCGAGTTTTAAAAATATTTTAGCAAGTGCTTAACATTCTTTAATATTTAAAATATGATACTCTCCATATTTAAACTGGTGTCGCACTCACATGAGATACCCTTCACCTCTCATCAATAGTGCACGCCTAACGTTTGATACTTATTCTATTATAGCTACAACTAACCAAGCTATTTAAACTATAGTACTCGTCTGAACTTATCTGCACGTCTAAGTTCCCGTACCATCCATACATTACTAAGTTTCATTAACACCTCTTATATTGTTCCAAGTAACATTTCACATATGTTAGTTTCTTATTTTAATGTTAAGTTTGACCACTTAATCTTATTCATTAGATGCTCACTATCTAATAATATGTTTTTCCCATTAAGCTTTCTTCGCTTAAGTTAATAGTTAGATGTATTCACGTCATCTAATTATCTACTACTTCATCCTAGTAGATTATTCATATAATATGTATTTCACACACAATATATACTATAAGGATAATTAGCCCGTCTAATCGTTGACTCCAATTATCCCAAATTATTTATCTTTTAGATGTATTAACATCATATAATCATGTACCATTCTACCCAAGTAGATTATTTATATAGTATGTATTTCACCCACAATAATTATATGCTACTTCATCCTAGTATATTATTCATATAGTATATATTTCACACACAATATAGACTATAAGGATAATGGGCTCGGTTTAATCATCGAAACTAATTATCCCAATTTATTTATCTTTTATATGTATGAAAATCATATAATAATTTACCATTCTACCCAAGTAGATTATTTATATAGTATATATTTCACACACAATAATTATCTACTACTTCATCCTAGTATAATATTCATATAGTATATATTTCACATACAATATAGACTTTAAGGATAGTTGGTCCAGTTTAATCATCGACTCCAATTATCCCAATTTATTTGTCTTTTAGATGTATGAACATCATATAATCATCTACCATTCTACCCAAGTAGATTTTTTATATAGTATATATTTCACACACAATAATTATCTACTACTTCATCCTAGTAGATTATTCATATAGTATATATTTCACACACAATATAGACTATAAGGATTATTAGCCCGGTCTAATCATCGACTCCAATTATCCCAATTTGTTTATCTTTTATATGTATGAACATGATATAATCATATACCATTCTACCCAAGTAGATTATTTATATAGTATTTATTTCACACACAATATAGACTATAAGGATAATTGTCCCGGTCTAATCATCGACTCCAATTATCCCAATTTATTTATCTTTTAGATGTATAAACATCATATAATCATATAACATTCTACCCAAGTAGATTATTTTTATAGTATATATTTCACACACCATATATACTATAAGGAGTATTGGCCTGGTCTAATCATTGACTCCAATTCTACTCTCATTTACATTGGCTCGGTCTAATCCTCGACTCCAAATGTAAATAAAATAATATAATATTGGCTCGGTCTAATCCTCGACTCCAATATCATATAGGCACTATAGGTATTCACCCAACCTAAGTACAAAATTTATAGGTATTCACACAACCAAATTATTCATACTTCTACGTAATATATTTCTCTCAAATATTCACCGTACTTGTTTGCTTTACGAATTTATTTTTCTTTCGTATTTATTCGAATATTCCCTCTACTCTTTATTGGATCGAACTCATACTTCGATCACCAATTTTTATTTAGTATAATATAGGTATTCACACAACCTATATATTATTATGCATTAATAGGTGTTCACTCAACCCGATAATACGCATTGGTATGTAGTATATATCTCTCACATATTTGTCGTACTATTTGTCTTACGATTTATCTCACTCTCGTATATATAGGAGTGTACACACAACTCCAAGGGTCCTCGTTACCCCTTGTTATATCAACTCAGTAGTTACCCTTATTAACCTACTGACCCAACAAATTTAAGCTCGCTCACGCTTTTTTCGTAATTATATTCTTATCATCTTGAATTATAATACGTCACAATCAAGCCTATGAATTTCCACTTTAATTATCTCACAAAATTAAAGTCCAACACTCAATCATAGACCTACTGCCATATCATTATTTCAGAAATTTATTTCATCAAGGTCCCAAACACTTCCCCGATAGAATATTTAGCCATTTGAGGCTTAAAAAGAAAAATCTCATATATTTCTAGTAGCTGAAACAAATCATACATTTTCTGGCATATTAAACACTCTCTTAGAAAATTTATATTTCTCCCTATATAGAACTCCGATTGATCTGATTCCAAGTTAATTGGAAAGATAACTTCAATATATTTCTTTGCATTCATAAATGAGCATCTAATTAAAATCATATAGAAAATGGCATGCATTTGAATTCTCTCAAAAACTTACGTAACTCAGTTGTTCTGGCAGCCTAACCACCTTGCACTAAAATAGTTATAACTAACTCTACATAAATCCAATTGATATTATTAAAATATCATTAGAAATATAACTTAAATACCTTTGTTTTAATCTATAAATGAGAATCTAATTCAAATCATACAGAAAATGGCATCCATTTGAATTCTCTCAAAAAAATTCGTAACTCAGCTCTGTTGGTAGCTTAAACACCTTGCACTAAAACAACTATAACTCACTTTACGTAAGTCCAATTGACCTCACTCAAAGCTCATTACCAAGATAACTTCAATATATTTATGTTCATTTATAAATTATAATCTAATTCAAATTATACAGAAAATGTTATGCATTTTAATTCATGCCAAAATTTCTGGCAGATTGAAAAATTATCTTAGTTCAATTTCATGGTTCTTTAATCCTCACAAGAACCATTCAAGATCACATCTTTTCTATGAATTAATCTAAGATTTATTTATCAAGATTCTCTACATCATATGGGGTTCAATTTTTCAGATTTCATATGGTATAAATATCACATCCAATTTCTATGAAATCATTTCACAAAAAACCCAAATTCCCTCATAAACCCAACCCAAAAATTCATATTTTTCTCCAACTATAATATGAATTATAAACACAAATAAATTATTAAATCCAGTTAAGAAATTGACTTTATGGATAAATCCGACGACTTCATCAAGAAAATCTGTTGGAGCTTGGCCGGATTTCTCTTATTCTCCTCCCTTTATTCTTCCTCTTCTTCCTCTCTTTATTTTCTTTCTTCTCTTTCCCTCTCTTAGGGCTTTTAATTGAGGAAATAAGGCTTCTCCCCTTATTAAACCCGAAATTGGGTGTATACCCAATTGTAAAATGACTTGTGTACTTAAATGCGAGTCCCGACTAGACCAAAAAGCCCCCTAAACCCAAACATTACCCCTGGGTACTTAATTTTGACTATTTCGGCCCATTCGGGATCAATAGTGCACTCAAAATTATCTTTTGAGTCACTTAAAATATATTTCTCATTTCTCATCTCAAAATGGTCTACACGCAACTCCTAGTGAGATAAAATAAAATACCCACATATCACTCACTATGTCGTATATCAAAATCCACTATTATTTACTATTCAGGCACATAGTAAATCTCATAACATAATATTAATCAGTCTCTATCTCTCGATTATTATTTAATAATCAGTTTTATTATTTAATCACATTAAATTACGTCACACATATAATTTAACTAAAATATATTTATCCCATTAATTTCCCGAATTAATTAAATCATAAATACGTAGGAATACAACGTATTGCAAGCAGGCTATAGCTTTTGCCTCCCAAAAGCCTAAGCCTCACGAAAGGAATTACCCCACCCATGACCTAGAGCTGGCAGCAGTCGTATTTGCATTGAGAATTTGGAGACATTACATGTTGGGGGAGAAGTTTTGCTTTTTCACAGACCACAAGTCACTGCAATACTTGTTTACTCAACGAGAGTTGAACATGCGTCAGCACAGATGGTTGGAGTTTGTGAAATACTATCAATTCGAGATATAGTACCATTCGGGGAAGTCTAACGTAGTTACTGATGCGTTATGTCGTAGACCGATAGGTGACATAGCGAAAGTATGTAAAGCAAAGTGGAAAGAATTGGGTAACAAGGAAACGGTAGCCCGTTACTTTATATCTATTATGTCAGTCACACCCGAGATTGTTATGAGAGTGATATAGGCGCAAGAAGCGAATACGTGTTTCCAGGAGCTAATTGCACAGCTCTTAGCTGAGGGTGCTGAGTCCTATTCACTGAGCTCTGATGGGGGGGGGTAGAGGTTTAATGGGAGTTTGGTGGTCTCGAAGGGAGAAGACCTACGTCATGTAGTGATGACAAAGTCGCACAGGTCAAGATTTGCGGTACATCTCAGAGGGGATAAGATGTACTAGGATATGAAGAGACAAAACTAGTGGAGTAGGATGAAGAAGGACATTGCTGAGTTCGTGTCCAAATATTCTACCTGTCAGATGGTAAAGGTGGACCACCAGAGACCTCCAGGCTTACTTCATCCGTTGGAGATACCTATGTGGAAATGTGAGAGTATTTGGACTTCACTACTGGATTGCCTACATCACATCGGGGTTACAATTCCATATGGGTTATAGTGGATCGGTTGACCAAGGTAGCTCACTTTCTGCCAGTACGGACAGACTACTCCATAGGTCAGTATGCACAGTTATTCATTATCGAGATCATTTGGATACATGGGGTGCCCCTGGATATTGTGTATGATAGAGACAACAAATTTGTGTCACACTTCTGGGAGAGCTTTTAGGAGGCCATGGGTACAGAGTTCAGATTGAGTTTAGCTTACCACCAACAGATGGATGGACAGACAGAGTGTGCCAATCAGATGTCAGGGGATATGCTATGCATGTGTGTTCTTGATTTTGGAGGAGGTTTGGAGCCGTATCTTCCACTAGTGAAGTCCTCTTATAATAAATCCTATCAGTTCGGCATGGCCCCATTTAAGCCATTGAATGGCAGGCCTTGCCGTTCTCCCGCTTGTTGGCTAGAGGTGGGGGACAACAAATTGCTCGGACCAGACTTGATTCAAGAGACTTCATCTAGAATCTAGCTTATCAGGAGTCGTATTCGGGTAGCCTAGGACCAACAGAAAATCTACGCCGATGCAAAATAATCTTTTTGAGAGTTTGACAAGGGAGACCAAGTATTACTACATGTGTCTCTTATGAGAGGAGTAATGAGGTTTGGGAAGAAGGGGAAGTTGTCTCCAAGGTACGTGGGACTATTTTCCATTATTAAGAGGATTGGGTCGGTGACATACATATTGGGGTTCCCAGAGAACTTACACCTCATTCACGATGTATTCCACATTTCGTTGTTGAGATGATACCTTCGGGATGATATGGCCCACACTCACATCGCGATAGAGGAGATTAACTCACAACCCAACGGTTCTGACAAGGAGAGAGCGGTAGTTATCCTAGACCATAGCGTGAAGAAATTGACCTCCAAGGTAGTGTCACTTGTACCGGTTCAGTGGGAGCATCATAATATGGAGGAGTCCACTTAGGAGCGCGAGGCAGATATGCGCGAAAGATATCCGTACCTATTTTTACCTGGCATGACTTATTTTTCGAATTTCGGGACGAAATTCTATTATTAGGGGGAAGTATGTAATACCTTCTATTTTTATGGCTTTTAATTTGGGGATTTATTAAATTTAATTGAGATATTAATTTAATATTAATCCAAAATTTTATTTTAATTATTTACTAGCGTGATGAGAGTTAGTAAGTATTGGAAATTTTTTGAATATTACTTAATGGGTAAAGTAATATGTATAATTGAATTTATTAAAATTATCACGGGTGAATAATATGACAAGTATGGAAAATTAAGTCGGGACGCGCCTATGTCATGTCGGGACTAAATTATTATTATGAAAAGTGAATAAATTATAAGTTTCACGTATGGCCATTTTGAGTTCACCAACGTGTTCGAAAGGGTCGAGATAGTCAGAAAAGTATACTTGCGGGTTTAGTTTGGGTCTCGAAACGTTTTTAGGCCTAAGTGACAATCCGAGAGGGTATTATAGACATTTTGTATTTTTGGATAATTAAACCCACGAATTTCCCTAAGATATATCAGCCATTAGAGTTAGGCTTATAGGGTTAAAAATCACGGAAACATAGACCGACCATTAGAGAATAAAGGTAGAGAGCTTTTCAAGAATTGATCACAAACCGTAGCACCTCTTTCAAGATTAATACCACCGAGGCATATATTGTTAGAGGAGGAACATAGCCATATCCTTATCACCAACGAATCAGAACTTTGAATCCTAGGCAAGTATCTATCTTGATATTCTTTTTAGTTAATGTTTCACCCATGTTAGAATATGATTGTTAAACACATGTTTCAAAGAAGAATTTGATGATTTAGGGAATTTAAATCACATGTTTTAGAGGAAATAGATATATTCTGGAAATCTCAACATATGTAGAGGATTAACCACGAAATTGTATTGGTTTAGAAGTGAGAAATCTGGAAAAAGAATTAGAAGAATGGAAGTTTAATGTAAAATTAGGGTTCTTGATAATTATGATTAATTACCCCTTTAATTCAATACTTTTGATGAAATTGTAAATGCTTCACGTAGGAAATCATGTATATAGGTGTATGTAACCAGTAGTAAATTTGTTTAGGAGTTTGGGGTTCGTTAATGGATTTTTGGTTGAGGTTGTAGAAGAAAACCCGTAGTTAATAATGGCAGAATTCGAAATACCTGCTTGATCGATCAATCGACCTAAGAGTATCGATCGATCGACCCCTCCTAAAAAACTGCATATTTTTTCCCTTCTTGTTTAACCCTGATAAAATACGTAGGAACCCTTGAATATTATTTAAAGAGTATAATGGGTTATGAAGAGGACCAGTAGGGTCTAAGTAGACTATGTTGAGTGAAATTTTATATGGGATGAAATTGTGGGTTAACGGGGGGTTTCGTCATTCATTGGGAATTGTGCTTATGTTCACTAAAGAATTAAGAGACTCGTGAAAGACTTAGACCAGTAGGTTAGAGAGGGTGTACCTACTGAAATTATATTTAGTAAGAGAGAATACTTCGAGAGATGGGAAGTAAATATGAAATGATTATAATTGAGAATAATAGAGATGAATCCTTTATGCAAGATAATTTAACAATAATTATGGTCGTGGGCGAACCTAATTGGAAAATGTGTACTATATACATGGTTGTGTGACTGTGTACATATATTTACTATTATATTTTGAATAATCATACTCGCGCTACTTGCTATCACCGAGGTTGTCGCGTTGGGACAGTCTTATCTCAATGGGACCTTTATAGGGGGATATTGACTTGTACCCTAGAACATAGGATTCCTTGGTACAGGCTATCTAAGAATGATAGTCAGACGGTCCTAAGAGACGTGAGGGGTATGTGTTGTCCTCTTAGTGACTTGGAACAATGTTTCGCCTTCATTTTATGTGTATTGTGTTAATACAGTTCGAGAGTAATTCTGAACTAGTATTTCCCTTAGTACGAGAGATACGGGGACTTGATAGCAGAGTATGCCAGCACCATAGATTTTATGTGGGGAGTTGATAATGTATATATTATACGAGTGATTAATATATATACGTATACATGGAAACTTTATACTATGCATATAAGTAGTTAAGTATGGAATAAATTCTCCATACTTTATAGTAAGTGTTCAGGAACTTTGTAACGGTACTGAGATATTCTAAGTAACGTAAGAAATTATGAAGAGATTGATCTTTAAACTAAATATCATAGCCTCGTTAATTCTCAAAATAAAACTTTATCGGGAATAAGTTACATAGACTTATGAGATTTAGTAGTACGGTAGGCATGCACACTAGATGAGAGGTGAGAATTATCAAGAGAATGTCACATACTAACATGGTTATTACATTAGCCGGTAAGCATTTTAAATACTTGCTAAACTATTTTTAAAGCCGTTTTACACTCGGGCTCTGATCTTTCTTCTGTCATTTATCTCTCTCTTGTATATATATGTATGTATTACAGGTGCCCACCCACAGAAACATCAGGCATTTGAAAAGTGCGCGTGCGTTTAAATTAAGAAATTATTTTATTAAACTCAGTTTTAAAATAAATCCTAAAACATGCATCTAGGTGTGATTGAAATAATATAATCATGTAAGAGTATTTAATCACACATAAAACACACAAATGAGGAAAAATCCCTCAAAGGGGCAAAACCTTTTTATTTTAAAAATAATTTGTAAAAACGGTTACACGGATTAAAATGAAAATAAGAGCGACATATGAAATACCCTCAGGCGATGATTTCGATGTCTCAACTGGAATCTCCCGTAAGAACTCCAGGTGGGCAGTAATGAACATGTCAACGGCTTCTCCATAATTACTCCAGATGAGTAAAACGATCCTCTTGAAGGTTTAACAATTCACATATACAGATGGGATTTTTTTGTGGAATAAAGAAGGCTTAAAACCTTAAAACTTGAAGTCTGTTTTCTGGGCAGTTTTTCGTCAAAATCGTGTTGTGAAAAGACTTGAAAAACGTGTAGAAAGTACACTGGTATTTATATGAAAATCGAGGTGGCGACGTCGTTCGAACGAGATCAGCATGTCGCTCGAACGAAGGATAGTTGTTATTCGAACGAGATCACGCGAACGACAGTGCTATGTCGTTTGAGCGAGCTCATCGACCGAGGAACTCCGCTTCTACACTTAGAAAAATTTCTGCTTTCGATAAAAATTATTTCAGCCTTCAAAAAATATTTTCTAAAAAATTCCAAAATATTTATGCAAATATAAAAACACCCGAATAAATCATTTTACCAATAATGCGTCGTGGAGTAGTGGGAAACGATTGAGCATCACGTCGCATATAGCATGATGCACGTGTGAAGATGATGGATACATGGATTCGGATAAAGGCCGTCATGGATGATCAAGTTGACGTGCCGACTGTAGTGGTATCAGACATACAAACTGTGATCTAGGGAAAATAGAAAATTCCTAGATTCTACCCCGAACAATTATAAAATTATGTCCTTACAAATCTCCCCCTATGTCTATTTCGATACATACATAAATAATTTGAGTTATGCAAACTCCCTAAAACAAATGACACATAAAATAATATCCTTATTAAACCCTCAAACTGAGAATACTAAATGACATGTCTTCAATCAAACTTCAACATCCTTAAATCTTCAGCTCTTCAAAAACTCCCAAAGCTTTTCTCATCAGGGTGTGCAATCCAATAAATATCAATTTTGTACCTACACACATGAGAAAAAGCAGATACCCATGACACGCAACAATTTGAAATATAATGATATGCAAAAATAAAAAATGAATTAAGCTTAAGCAAATCATTCATAAATCAAACAAACACAAATATGATGGATCAATTTCTCATGCCGCTGGCGCGAATGTTTAAAAATAAGTGAATATTGGATAAATGGGGTTTGGATCAATAGGAGCTTCGATTTAGGGAGAATAGGAGTGGCATGGCATGCCATTGGCGCAAACCTTTAAAAATAAGAGAATATTGGATATATGGGTGTTTGAGCGACTAAATGAATTAAACTAAAAATATGTGTCTTTTCTTATATATATATATATATATATATATATATATATATATATATATTATTTGAGAGCATCTGTTTTACTGTTCCAAAAAATCAACGGTTGAAAGCGAATTTTTTGGGGCGATCTAATGGTTTGGGATTGTACCTTGTAGGATTTTACCCATTGTGACATGGAAAATGAGGCATATCAATTCTTGAACCTGCCTTGCCCCTGTCTCCTCATTTTCTTACGAACCCCATTCCAAATCCTCTCCCATTTTTCACTTGGCCCACATCCCAAATCCCCCACAACAGACCCCTGCCTCTGCCTCCCTCAGCTCCAACCTCTGTCCTCCGCCCCCCGCCTCCCATATCCCGCCTCTGCCGACCTCCTCCTCATCCAACAGGTAATCATCTTAGGGCTTTGTGTGTTTCATAATAATCTCAGATTTAAACCCAAGATACCTCATTTTTTTAGGGCTTTGTGTGTTTCATAATCATCTCAGATCTAAACTCAAGATACCTCATTTTTTTTATTTGGGCTTTGTGTGGTTCATAATCATCTCAGATCTAAACTCAAGATACCTCATTTTTTTTATTAGGGCTTTGTGTGGTTCATAATCATCTCAGATCTAAACCCAAGATACTTCATTTTTTTTACTAGGGCTTTATGTGTTTCATAATCATCTTAGATCTTAACTCAAGATACCTCATTTTATTATTAGGGCTTTTTGTGTTTCATAATCATCTCAGGTCTAAACCTAAGATACCTCTTTTTATTATTAGGGCTTTGTGTGTTTCATAATCATCTCAGATCTAAACCTCATTTTTTTATATGACCACCTAATAATTTGGTTCTTTATGAAATTAAAGCATTTATGTGAATGTGGGTGAGTATCCAAAGGATTTGTAGGTTTGTTTTCTCTAAATCTATTATGATTTCGTTTTAGTTGTTGGTGTTTTTAAACATAATTTATAAACTCTAAAATTACTGTTTTTATTGCTAGAATTTTAGGCATCTAACCCATGGATTGAGCTACAACAGTGATTATGCAGGTACGTGTATATTTTGATGAGAAGGTTTTGATTTTTGTATCAATTGTAGTCCCACATTGTATAATATTGAGTTTCTAAATGTCTCAGGTTGTTAATTTTCATATAGCTCTTGGGAATCATTTGAGGCATGATTCTCCTTTTTTCTTTTATTTTATACATATTTTGCTTCATTACTCTTTGTTTGGATTTTATATGGATGATTGGCGTTCATAAATGACAAATTCCCAATATAGGGCCCAAGTTTCTTTGGACCTCAAGTTGGTGACTTGAGAACAGTTATATTTTAGAAATTACTTTTTATAGAGGTATTTTTTAATTGTTTGAGATTGCATCTAAAAAATTACTACATTTTATTGGGTATTTTAATTGTTTGTGTACGAAACTTTTTATTAGAAGATTATGGGAGTAAATTTTGATTCGGTGTTAATGCGAATTCATTAGAAGTACATGTATACTTGTAAACATGAGTAGTCCGACTTTAAAAATTATAATGAGTACACCTTTAAAAATTAGCCGACTTTAAAAATTATATCAATTCTGATTGGAATTGGGTTTTTAAAAGCAACTAATATTTGTTGCTTTCTTTTTTTGATCAAGTAAACAGTGGTGATTTGGGTTGAGGGGTGTTATGGATGAATATGTCAGTAGTATTTTAGGGTAATTATAATGAGTACACCTTTATAGCTACAATTTCCATAGTTATAATGAGTACACCTTTATACGAACATAAGTTATCTTTAAACAGTTGAATATGTTCTTCATCCAGTTGAAATAGTTCACACTGAATCAAACGAAGCCTTGGGATTCTATAAACATGATTTCTGCTATCTTGGTGTAGGCAAGGGATAAATCATTGGACTTTGTAATTAGTACAGGATTAGGGATATCCCATTTGACCCATACATGTCACTGTTGAAGACTGTTGGTGTATTAGTCTTTGTGGGTATTATTTTGAAAGTTTACAAAATTAATTGAGTTTATTTCAATTTATAGTTTCATCTCACTCTGTCGCCATTGAAGTATTTTAATGAATTTGACTTTTGGCATGTACAAAATTAATTGTGTATGTGCGCATGCTAGTACGTGCTTCTTTCTTTATAAATATTGGGTCCCCAATTTATTAATTGGTTTTTTTCAGACCCTGTCTGACATCAATTTTCCTAAATTTACTCCGACTTTTATGGTGTGAAAATTATAAACTTTGTCATAATGTTTCTTCAATTTTTAGGTCAACAAATTGCAAAGGGAACAGAGTTGGACTCCCATGATTTAATTTTTTACAGAGCTATAGTTTGTTGTCGTCCTTCCTCTCTGTGTTGGTGAAAGAAATCGCATATCAGGTATTATTTCATCTCTGCATGTGTTGCATTCCACGTGTTTGGTAAAATGAGATCTGTTTTGATGAGGCTTTTTTTGACTGGCGATGTGTGTCCGGTGGTTCCTCAAAAGGGCTCCCTCTCCATTATCTCTCCCCTTCGGATTAATGTTTTATTATTTACTTTATTTTCTGACATTAGTTTTAATATGTATTTGTTTTATTCCTGATTTGTTTCCTATCTTAATATCACAGTTTGCTGTTAAATATGGTGACTAGAGGGTGTCAAAGATCTGATTTTCGAAAGCTATGGTTTATGGGGTGGACTGCACACAATCTTAATATTGCATATATACAGAGCATATATGCATATTGCATATATGCAATCTGTATATCGCTCCCTCTCTCCATTATCTCTCCCCTTCGAATCAATGTTTAATTATTTACTTTATTTTCTGACAATGTGTATTTTTTTATTCCTGATTTGTTTCTTATCTTAATATCACAGTTTGCTGCTAAATATGGTGACTAGAGGGTGTCAAAGATCTGATTTTCGAAAGCTATGATTTATGGGGTGGACTGCACCTTGCCAATCTTAATATTGCATATATGCAGAGCATATATGCATATTGCATATATGCAATCTATATATATGCCATATGCATATATGCAGCTGCCAACTTATTATTTACAGATAAGGCCCCTTCCAACGAAAAGGTTATTAACTTTATCTCAATGACAAGGGGAAAGCAAAAGAGGCAAAATTATACTGTGGAGCTTGATGTACCAGCCCGCTTGCAAAGGAGGACAAGGTACTTGCTGATAAAAATGAAGCTATAACAGAACCTTATTGATGCCTACTTAACAGAAGGATGGAAAGGCCAGAGTCGAGAAAAGATTCAGCTGGAAAAGTAACTTCAAAGGGCCAAGAAGTAGATATTGAAATGTAAACTTGGAAGTTGTGATGCCATTCATCGTCTAGATTCACTTAGCTCGATAAGACGCATTGATGACTCTGCAGTTGCTCCTGATGGATCTGTATATCATGAACACTTACTCAAGGGGACCAAGGATGGTTTTGCAAATTTTGTGATCGTAAAATCCCAATACTAGAAGTTTAATGCTCATGTGGGGACCCACTTCTCTGCGGATAGCAACTGGAAATATATTTCCAACGAAGAAGCTTTGTTACCTGATGGCGGGGATGCTTTGTTGAATCCCGAAGTAAAATGTCCTTCTGATGATTCTGAGGGTGATGACTATGATCCCAATAATTTTAAAAGTAGTTGCAATTACATTAAGGATGGGTCTGAAGATAAAGGGAATGAATCAGCTAGCAGTTCAAGCAGCTTATTGTCACTTAAGGGTGAAATGCTCCCTACGATTATGAAATTTTAAGTGGCCGAAGAGAACGAAGAGCGGTTGATTATAGAAAATTATATGATGAAATGTTTAGAAAATATGCTCACGCGAATGAACAAATCGGTGAAGATTAGGATTTGGGGTCCTACTTAGAGAAATAACAGAGAGAAAGAGTTTGATGCAACCAGCACCCTTATGAATGTCGGCAAAAGTGAGAAGAAACTCACAGAGAAGACCACCAAAAAATAAACTTCCAATAGAAATTCGGAATTCCTCCTAACACGGTTGAGAAACTTCGTTGTGTATTTGCTGAGAACGAACTTCCATCAAGATCTGTTAGGGAGAATCTTTCTAAGCAGTGGGGTATTGAATCTAAGAAGGTGAACAAATGGTTCAAAAATGCGCACTACCTAGCACTAAAATCTAAGAAGGGTGAGAGAAGAAAAACATTTCTTGGTGTTAGTCAAATTTCCAGATCAGATATTAGGAAGGAGAAAATGAATGATCAAATGTCATCAAAGGATTCGCGGTCCAAAAGTTTGAATAAGTTCCATGGGAGGAACAAGTTGCAATTATTAACCAGTCATTCAGAGAAAAGGACTCACAAGAGAGCTTTAATTAGGTTACCAATTAACAACAAGGTTGCAACGGACTTTGGTGATGATGTGAGCCTAAAACTCTTGAGAGAAAAAGCCAAGAGAGAGATGAAAAAGTTAACTTCAATGTGCAAGAAGCTGAGGCTGAGATGGAGATGGAAAGACTCTGTAAAATTAAAGGTCAGGGAAAAAAATTCCAGCAGGTTTTACCGGGACTTCCAAATTCCAAACTAGGTAAATCAGATTTACCATCACTAAATGAACTCTCAGTTGTTTATGTCCCCGTGGCAGAGCTAAGGGAGGAAAAGTGGTCTTTTGTATACAATATCATTTTTGGTTGAAACATCATTTTAGTTCTGTTTAAAAAAAAGGTATTTTCTTTATATAAATATATATTTTGGAGTATGTTTTTCTCAATGTAGCCCAGTCATTTATTTTATGTGTATTGTTCCTCAATGAATAAGTATTGAAGGTACTTACAGTTTGTTTTGATTTTCCTTCTTTTAACCCCATAATTTTATTTTCTCCTTTTTATAATAGGAGGTTTTCAGCTATTCTGATTTTCCTTCTGTTTACACCACATGTGTAAGTTGTGGGATATGAATAGTGGATAAATATTATGTATTTGTTAGCCTTATTTTTTCCTCCCCACTCTCATGGACTAAGATATATTATTGATTGGTTTATAAAATGACAATTCATTCCACGTAGCATGTGGGGAATTTTTACAACTTATATATTGTGAAGGGTATTTTTTTTTTTTGAGAAATTGGGATATAGAGCAACTTTTTATGCTATTTTAATTCTTATTCAGCTACCATATGATTGGGGATGTCATGACCTTTTGGATTGAGATGGACTCACATGCAGTTCTTCAGTATTTTTCTATCGCTCTGACTCTCCTGGAAAAAGAAGGAAAATGGATCAAGAGTTTAAGCATGGAAACATCGATGCACAATAATATATCACATTTACAGATGAGGAAACTGTCCAGCAAACAATATTGCTATTCATGCTTTGTGAAATGATAGATGTTGGTATACCTTTAAAAGTTTGTTGTTGTGAGGCAAATAGAATTATTAAAGGGCTTCCTACTTATATTTACTGCTTTTAAACAACTTTGTGTTCAAAACATAAGGACTGCTGTTGGAAATCGATTAATTTCATGCTGGAAAATCGATTAATTTCTTAAGCATTGCTGTTGATTAATTTTTATGATACTCTTTGTGTAATTGCAATTATGCTTCCTATTATTTCCCACACACTTAGGTATACCAATACAAACACAACATTCCCAATCACAATCTCAACTATTGTCAGTTGGCCACACACATGCATCAGGGGCGCCAAAAGTCTCAAGATGATTTCACTTTTTGTTCTCTACATCCTTGCATTCCTTTTCCCGGTAACTCATGTTCCTTTTTATTTAGTATCTTGATTTTCGAGTTCATTACCAGATTATTTTTGTTGGTTTTGAGGTATGTATCAATAGTTAAACAAGTTTTCTTTCTTTGATTTTCTATTCTTAAACGTTGTTTGTTGACCTCCTTTATTCATAGCTTAAAGACTTTTGAGTAGTAACTTATTTATGTGTATGATGTCTGCTTATATCTCACTAACTTTTGCCTTTTTTGTATACAGGTTTTCTTTGGACCTTCAAGTATTAACCTATTCATATTACCACCCAATAAAATATCTTATTTATATCTATTAATTTTTTTAATGTGTTTGTAAGACCTGGTAATGGATACATCGATGTTTTCTGCAGGTGCGCATGAGTTTGGAAAATTTTAAAAGAGATAAACACGCAACAATTGTGTTTGAGTAAATAGTTCAACAAGATGTATGTCAATTATTGGTATGTGGTGAGAATTAGTTTTTGTACACATTTGTTGAAGTTTCATAAGATGTCTCTTAATTGATTTCATTAATTATTTTTGTGTCTTCATTTCATTACTACATGATTTTTAGCGCGAGTTTGGTTTCTTAATACATTTGACAACAACTTTGTTACTCTATTTGTATTTTCTATTACGCTTTAGGATGGGGTCAATGCAGTAAATGTCGTGAGAATATGGCCTGGAGACATGAGAATAAATGCATGTCGCGTAGATGGAGTAGCAAAAATAAATTAGATGAGTGCCATCAGGACATTTCTATTTTTCTATTATTATTGTATACTTTTGTGGTAAAACACTGTTAATGTTTGTATGTCAAGTAAATCTTTTTGGACTTTTGATATGTAATTGTACTATTAAATTGTGACTTTTGAGGTTTTGTAATGGTTCAATGAAGTATTGTTGTTGGAGATTTTTTTTTTATTTTTAAACAGGGTGAATAGTCTAATAAACAAAGGAAGTTTAGCCCAATTTTTTAAAATTGCTTACAGTTACTGTGTTGTAAACAAAACTGACTTAAATTATAAATGATTCAATATTTTATTAATTTTGATTATGTTTGTGTACCGAGTTTGTAAGGTTATTTTGGTTAGATTATTAGTGTTGTTGTTGTAGTATTTTTTGTTTATTAAACAGGGTGGATAGCCTTATAAACAAAAAAAGCTTTGTCCAAATTTTCAATTTTTTTCACACTTGCATTTTTTGCATTTTTTGGGGAACAAAATTTTTGCGATTTTACAATTATGTACTTTGGAAAATTTTGCCATTTTTCGATTACATATTTTGGATATTTTCGTCGTGCCTTCAGGCACGGGAATTTCACTAGTATATATAATAAAGGAGGAGGGGGTTTTGCCACATCATATAACTTTGGATACAAAACTTATATAAACATGTTTTGTATCTATTTATAAGGCTGACAATTTTTGACACGATAACCCGTTTATGGTAATAACCCGAAATGACCCGAACTTTACACGATTAGCTGGTATAGATTTAAAAACACTCAAAACTTATACTCAAATAAAAATTAATGCGACTCGAAAATGACACGACTAACCCAAATTACCATCCCTATCTATATATACGAGGGGTTTGTATCTAAGGGTTAAATAGGAGGCCACGTGTCAAACTTTATTCATGCTTTACCACTCTTTAATACATACGCGACTGAGGATTTAACCATAGCCTGACAACCTACCTCACTTGGCTCGAGTAGCACGAGATTTCAACTTTAATTTGAATGGTTGTAGCCTAAAATGATACTCTCTCTCTCTCAAGCCTTCTTTTTTGTGTGTGTTTCATCAACCGCATCCCCATTCCCTAAACTACGTACCCACCAACAACTATGTTAATCCAAAATTGGAACCAACTTCGGAACCAACATCTGAACCACATCGGAACCAACATCTGAACCAGTGGCAATCAGTTAAAGATGAGATCTCAGGTAAAGACCCTTTTTTCCACATTTGATGGGGGTAGGCCCCTCATCTGTATAAGGTCAAAGAAACAATGAAAAGTAAAGAATTGTGATCAGGAGCAAAGCTTAGCAGTCGAAAAATAACAAAAAAAAAAAAGAAAGACGAAGGATTATTAGTGGTCGGTGATGGCCAGTCGCCAGGGCGACCCTCCCAGCCTCTACGACCCTCCCACACAACCATGTCGATGGTCGGGGATAACTCTGCTGACCTACTTGAGAGAGTCGCTGTTTTTTTTTCCAAGAGTTAACCGGAGAAACATTGTTGGTGTATGAGAAACCTTTCGTCTTTTTTATTTTCATTTTTCATTTTTTGGGTGTCATAATTAACATAACAATTATTTTTATTTTTATTTTATGTTACGAACCTAGAACACATAATTGATATCATTAACTGTTAGGAACCCAAACACAGCCTTTGTATTATCATTCATGATTATAAGCGTTGTTGATCGTGTTTTATATATCCACAACATTCGTCCATCTATTTATCATATTTTAGTTTGTTGGTTTTGTAAGATGTATGGTTTTTTGCTGACTATGTCTACCTTTATCTTTTTCTTTGGTTATTGATCTATAACAGGGGCTTATTCTTTTTTTTTTTTATAAAAGGAAAGGTTTATATGTACCGCCTTCAGCTCGCCTGTCAACTGCATTTGGGGCTATTTTCGTTTTTTTAAGGGGACAGTTTTTTATACAAAAAATAGTTTTTTTAATTAAAATTAAATAACTTCAAATTAAAATTTCAAAAAAAAATATTTTTTCATAAATAATAAAAACTATGTTTATTAATAAAAAAAATTTATAAAACAGTTTTTTTAATTAATGAAAAAATATCGCGATTAATTAGTGTCATTGGCGCGGTCCATATTCTCGGACCCACATCATTTGTTGAATGTGGCTTCGCGTCAACAATACTAATTAATTGCAATATTTTCTCAATAAAAAATATCGTGACTAATTAGTGCTGCTGCCGCGGACTCACATCATTTGTTGAATGTGGATCCGCGCCAGCGGCACTAATTAATGGCAATATTTTTACAATAAAAAATATCGTGAATAATTAGTGCCGCTGCCACAGACTCACATCATTTGTTGAATGTAGGTCTGCGTCAGCGGCACTAATTAATCGCGATATTTTATTGAAAAAGTAACTTGATTAATTAGTGCCGCTGGCGTGAACCCACATTTTCGGACCCACATCATTTGTTGAATGTGGGTCGGCGCCAGCGGCACTAATTGAAACAAAACTGTTTAATCGCGATCAATTAGTGCCGCTGGCGCTGACCCACGTTGAACAAATGATATGGACTCGGGAATGTGGTTCTAAGAAATCAAATTAAACATTTTTTTTTTATTAAAATTTAAAAAAAAAATTTAAAAATTGGTTTTAATTAAAAAAATTATTTTATAACGTTTTTTACTAAACATAATTTTTTTAATTTACGAAAAAAAAATATTTTTTTTATTTTTATAAAAAGTTGTTTAATTTTAATAAAAAAAAAACTATTTTTTATACTGTTAAAAAAAAGAATAGAAAACTAAAAATAAAGGAAAAAGACAATTGTAAGAACTTTTCAATAAGAGACTCTGGTTTAATGATATTTTTTTTAGTAGACATTTTTTATTACTTTGATTAAATATGAATCTTATTTAACACATTTGTAAGAACTTTTCAAATCATTGGTAAAATGAGCATCTTATTTAAGACAATTGTAAGAACTTTTCAAATCATGGGTAAAATGAGCATTCGGTTATCATTCTAGTAGTTTTTTACATTCTTATTAGTAGCTTCAACCACAATGTTGGTTTGACGTCGGTATTGTGTTGATTTATGATGGATCTTTCTTCTTTATTTTGGTGTACGACCTTCCTAACCGTACAACTCTTTATTCACTGTCAGCCTCCGACCGAACCTCGTGGGAACATTTGAGTATCCATCTTCTCCTCAGTCCACTTACCCCAAGGAAACCCTACATCCATCCTGTAATTCATATTTATTTTGGCCAAGTCCGATTTGATTAAACATCTGATAATTACATATTATAAATTTATTTAATTAAATGCGTATTTAAATAATTGTAAACTCTCAATAACATAAAATTTTAAGATCATATAAAATCATAAATTAACATTTGCTTTATATATTCGTTAGAAGCAAAATTCAAAAATTTACATTCTTGTGTATGATGCCATACATGGAATAATATTTTTTGACTTATTTCGAACACGATCCAAGTAAATGTAGCACAACACAGTGTTTTGTTTAACCAAAATAAATCCAACCAAAATAAATATGACACCGAATGAAATATTATTTTACCTACCTGGAACACGATCAAAGTAAAAAGCGGCACAACGCAAAATATTGTTTTTAATGAAAAACGAAGTTGATCAAAATAAACACGACACGATACAACATGAAATATCTTTTTTTAGCTGTCACGATCACTATCCAAATAAAAGCGGTGCAATACAATTTTTTTAAATAAAAATGATGCGACATGATACAACATCATTAAGGCACGTATAATATTTAAATTTTATTAGGTCACATGATATTATAATGAGAAATGTCTACCGAATAACATCGATGGTGTTATTAATTATTTTCTAAGAGTTAGAATAAGGGTGGAGAAATATTGTTATAATTTCATTTGTTTCTTTCTGACACCCTGTGTATGTATTTGCACCCTATTGTCCATAGGGAAAGACGGTGTGATTGTATTCATATTTTGAGATTTATTTTACTACTCTATACATGTGGATTTTGATAAATGGACGTGTGTTTTACCATATTGAACCTTTAAATTTACTAAGGGAGTTTGCATTAAACTATTTGAGAATAGGCAACTTATTTTATTTTTATTGGAGTTATTCTTAAGACACAAGTAGAAGCGATAACACAAAATGTTTTTTTAAAACGAAAAATAAACTCGCTCAAAATAACTCCCGACCGGCGTTAAATTTGCGTGGCTTGCTAGCACATTGTTAGCACGATGCATGCTTTTTATTAACACCACGTGTAATGTCATCTTGACACGCATGAAATTTAGTACACGTTGATATTTTGTAAGTTTCATGAAAATTATAAAATCGTGCTAACGGTACGGACACACCCTAATATATATATATATAACATCGGAGAAGGGGGTTTTTTGCTTTATATAAAAAACCTAGAGAAACAGGTTTTGTATTTATATAATGGAGCAGGGGTTTTTATTTAATCTTTTGTATCCTATGGTCGGTCAGAAAAGTAGATTGAAAGGACATAAAGGGCACAAGGATCAAAGAAAAATGGTCCCTTTCTTTGGAATAGTCATATGGGAATAAGGGTAGCAAGATTGACTTGGAGGTGATAGAGGTTGTTTTTCGTTATGGGGTTACGTCTCAACAAAAAATGATAAGCACCCATCGTATGTGGTCGGAGCTATTGCCAATGGGATGTCTTTTCAGATTTGAGGAAGAAGCAACAAGTTTTATTTTTGGTTTCTAAAATTTGTTGCTTTTAGTTTTGTATACATTTCAACAGGTTGTGCTTTTTTAAAGAAGGAAAAAAGATATTTGAACTTATTAAAGAACTAATTGTTCTTATAACTCAGGTTCTACACTTAGTTTACATCCCTAGAAGGAGGTAAATATTATAATTTCGATTTAGAAGATTATGTCTCAAGGACACAATTAGATTTTTTTTAATTCACATCAATTTGCATTTGGAAAATGCAAGCAACATGTACTATAAAAAAATAAATATAGATGTAAAAGAGGAATGGCTCCTCAAAAATTCATTGAGTTGTAAAACATGGAGGTGTGAAACTCATCTAATGTAAGATTCATTCAAATTTGTTATCATTATTTTACTTGAGTTTTAGAAAAATATCTCCAAATCCTCTACAGACTTTAATTGGGACACGAATATGTGTAAAATGAGTACAGTTTCAACAATATTTTTCATTAAATGTGGTTTTTATATATGTGTAAGAAAATGGGCTTAAAAATTTGTAAATGTATCAAAAACTAAGTTGTGAAGTGGATGTTATTATAAGTTAAATTTGAGAAAGAGCGGGTGAAAGAGAATTGTTAATTCAAAATATATAAATTAAATTAAAGTCGTTATATATGATCTTCACAGTTAAATTAAGCTAAGCATAAGAACAATTGGTAAAAGGATATAGACACAAACCTATAACTAATATCCTAACCAAAACCAATTTAATGAATAGTTAATGTCAACTCGGACAGGTAGCATAGATGCTAAAATAAAAGGCGGGGATGAGATCTAATATGGGTAATAGGACGAAATAAACTGGAAAACAACTCTCTTAAGGTTTTAATAAGTAAAGTGGTTTGAACAGGTCAGCAAATTCGGCTGATGGGTTTTCTCATCATGCATTTGATGATACATTACATGCGGCTTAGCTTTTAACCAACCGTCATAGCGTTTGCCCCTGTTTGTTCTTCAGGTCTACAATGAAATGTCGTTTCTTTGGTTGGGTCTGTGGGGAAATCTTTTATTGATATGATGTCACGTGATAGCCTTGGAATAAAGCTTCATGTACCACACCATTCATATTTTAATATTTTTATTTTTAAATGGTTGCTAAATATTATGGAGTTAATTTTAAAAATATTAAGAGTTAATATTTTTTATATCAATTGAGATTAGATGCATTTATTATCGAACTTTCGATTTTAATCCAATAAAAATATCGGGATGATATTTTTTTCCCAATAAAGTACATATTTTAATTTTATTTATGTGCACAGAGCTCTAGGACATATCACCAAAATTTAATTTGATAAGTAACTATAACTTTAACAGTACTCACATGGGACTACCGACCACATCAATATTTGATATCTTACATATTCATTGCATCTTCCAAACTAGTTATCTACTTTCATGTAATCAATATTTGATATGTGTAGTTTATGGTGATAAAATAGGGATTTGCAACTATTCTTTTTTTCTTTAAAATTTGAAATTATTGAAATTTATTATTAAAATAAGGATGGCAATTATATTTTTAATTACTAAATATTTTTATTTGGTGTGCAATGAGACAAATACTATAAAGATATTTACGCACTACCTTGACATGGGTAATCTGTCCTTAGACAAAGCTGTAATACAAACTATTTGATTATATTATTAGTAAAAAAAATTATTGTGTATTCTAATATGTTAATATTAATTATGAGGATAAAAAGTATGGTTAAGCATGTGAGTGATCAATGTTGTTACCCATTGCATTCAATTGTTATAATTTAGACTTGTTTTGTTATAAGTGGTGATTATATACGATCGTGTCATTTTAATTGTTTAAACCATTAATTCATCAATCTCCCTCGAACTCATGTGTATTTGAAATATTATATTCTCACCCCTTAAATTTTAATGACGATAAAATTATATGGTTGTGATGCGTTGAACTTGGGACAAAATTAAGATAGTGCCATCGATGCAGAATATGAATTGCTGGTGACTCGAGAACAAATTTATCATGGGACCAAATTTATCATCGTGCCATCGGTACGAGTACAAAATATCACAGGAACAAATTTATCGCCGTCCCATCGGCACGGGTACACCTTTATGTGTGTATATTGTAACACCCCGACTAATTAAATACCGGGTAGCTACTCCTTTATTAAATTAAATCAAAATGTTAAGTTGGCTCAGTTAATAGCATCATTGTCGAAAATATTTTATTATTACTAACCACCTAGTATTTAAAAAGTAAGTTGCCAAATTTTAAATAATGTCTGATTAACAAGCAGTAAAAGATTTAAAGAAAGAATATTATCACCATTCACTATAACGAAATAATAGAATAACCATCACACGATATAAATAAATCCGGAGGAAAACTCCTAACAACAAACTCCACAACTGAAATGAATAACTAAATACTGAATACTGAATCAATACGTGCCAAAGTCTGAAAACTGAAATGGAAATGTATCTCTAATAGAACTGGGCAACAAGCCCTAAAACTGAGCAATACTGAACATGGAATCCAAATGATAGAAGCGTCTAAAAGCAAATCCCTTTAACTTCCCCCAACAGCTACAGCTCGTCATCTAAATGAGTATCCTATGCATGGTGTCCTTGTGGCTGGGCACCTAAAATGGTTTTGCAAGAAAAATAGATTTGAAAGCAAACGGGTCAGAGCCCGAATGTGGAGATATTTTAAAAACCTGCAAGAGCTTTAAAAACATTTAAAATATTAAATGCAAAGTACATGTTAGGATGTGCACTCACATGAAATTCTCACCTCTCGTCTAACTGTGCACTCCTAACGTAAGTACCCATCTAAAATGACACAACCCACTAGCTAAGTAACATCATATCTAGCTAGACTATCATAGGATCTACCCTTATTACTTAGTTCCCATTAACATTATAACGCTCGCAATTAAATAGGGGCTTAACGTAAATTCAGGTTCTCACGTAAAAGTAATACAACTCATTATAGATCATCCCTATTGTTATTCCATAGTTATACACACAATACCATATGAAAGTTCCCAGTTTATTAAGTGTATATTTTTCACAACATAAATATACAATATAAGCACCCCGAGACTAAGCTGCGGTGCACACATACTCTGCTATCCATCCCGGTACATCACGTACATAAGGATCACGCATTCCGAATCTCTCAAGAATCATTCAGATAAAACAAATCACAAATAATGGAGGCGAACACAGTCACATCACAGGGGTCATGCACATACCTGCGCTCCCACGATCAGCAGACTTATTAACATCCCAATAAGTCCTTCTCTGACCTATTTTCATCGAGGTAACCAGTCTAAATCCGGGCAACACAAGGATTAGAGGGCCCTAAGCGAACGCAAACCTCCCGTGATAGCAAGTATGGTAGGTATGTCATACACACAAAATCAATACATATACTAAGTATGTACACGTCTTAGTATTCACCATACTATATTGGTACATATCTCTTCTCGTACTGACTTATATTATTACACCATTTATATAATCCCGGTTCGTAATCATACACGCCATAATTTATTCTCACGTCGTAGTAGGCAGTCACGTCTCGACTCAAAATGTCTATTTGATTCGTCCCACAATTATATAATTTACTCCTCATTATATCCCAGATGTCCCATGTATACCAATACATCATCAAAGGAATGTTATCTCTAACATCGAATAAGTTTACGGGACTCCCAAAATCAAAACAGGCCAAAAAGGCCTAAACTGCCAGCTCGTTAGAAGTCTCGTTCGAATGAGGCTGTTCGAACGAGATTTCGTTCGAACGAACTGGGCTATCTAACGAGATCTCGTTCGAACGAGATTATCGAACGAGCATCCCTCTCGTTAGAACCCCAAACTGTCAACTCGTTAGAAGCTTGTTCGAACGAGCTCGTTCGAACGACCTGGGTAGGTCTTCTAACGAGTGACCAGATTCCAGCCCAAAAATCCTATCTCGTTTTTCCAATTTCTCTACACCTCAAATCTCATCCAAACCTCAATCTAACAATTTTTTAACGTCTCTAATCATCCCTAAACATGTTAAACTCACATACTAACGTATTATAAAGGATTAATTCTTCCTAAACATCATCAAATCACAAGTCTCTACTCTTTTCCCCAATTTTTCAAGAACGTAAACCCTAGAATTTATCATCATCAATTCCCAGAATTTAATCCGTTTTTATAACACATAAATTTGTAATTCTCTTAATTCAATCTTCCAATAACGTTTCTACATGCAAACCTACATCCACCATTAAACTAACAACTCCAATTTCATGGGTTTTCCTTTAACTCTCAAACAAGAATGATTATCAAGATTTCTAACATGGAAGAAACATTTACTGCATAAAATGTAAATTAAACCACTTGCCTTGATTCAATCTCTGATTTTGATGACGATTTGAAGAAGTTCCTTCTCTCTTTCTGCAGAATTCCCTTCTATCTCTCTCTCTCTCTAAGCTTCCTTCTCCAATGGCTAATGTGGCTAGGGTTTGCTTTGGGAGAGTTTTGGAAACCTAATCTAATAACCCCCGTAGCTTATTGGGTCATTAAGGGTTGGTTAGTGGGTTTAGTGGGTCAATTCCCAATCAGATAAAAACTCTTAATTTTCGTCTCTTTTAATTCCCAAAAATACGAAATTACCAAACTACCCTTTATGTTGCCGGTATGGCCTAAAAATACCCTGGGACCCAAACTAAACCCCCGGCTAGTGTTTTCTGACTATATCGACCCTTCCGGACGCGTTGGCGCACTCAAAATGACCATACGATTAATAGAATTTAAATTCACTTTTATAATTAAAATAATTATATCCTGACGCGACTGTCTCACGCGTCCTAATAAAATGTCCAAATTGTCGTATATCAATCTCAGGACAATTTTCATAATTCAATATTCATATATCATCATACATACTCAATATAGTCAAATATCAACTCACATCTCGCTAGTATTTTATCCTAATTAATTCCCAATTCATTCTCATTTAGCTAATTAATCCCAAAAATAAATATCGCCAAATATCGCCAAAAATACGGGGTATTACATACTTCCCTCCTAATAACAGAATTTCGTCCCGAAATTCGGAACTAGAAAGTACCTGATAAAAACAACTCTGGATAACGTTCGCGCATCTCATCATCGCGTTCCCATGTGGACTCGTCGACATTGTGATGTCGCCACTGAACACGCACTAACGGAACTATCTTTGATCGTAGCTTCCTCTCACTTCGGTCCAAAATAGCAATCGGCCCCTCCTCGTAGGAGCTATCAGGCTATAGATCAATCTCCTCCAAAGCGATGTGAGAATGAGACAAATCATCCCTGAGATATTTCCTTAGCGAGGAAATATGAAACACATCGTGAATCCGATGTAAGTGTTTCGGTAACCCGAGTCTATATGCAACTGGTCCAATCCGCTCAATAATAGGAAACGGCCCCACATACCTCGGTGCCAACTTCCCCCTTTTCCCGAAACGCATAATACCCTTCATAGGAGATACTCTGAGCATAACCTGGTCCCCCACTTGGAATTCTCTGAAAAATCTCTTCGCATCAGCATAACTCTTCTGCCGGTCTTGAGCTACCCGAATGCGACTCCGAATCCACTCAATCCTTGCCTAAGTATCCCGAATCACTTCCGGCCCAAGTAGTTTGTTATCCCCCACCTCTAACCAACATGCTGGGGAACGACAAGGCCTACCGTACAACGCCTCAAACGAAGCCATGCCAATAGTGAACTGGTAGGAGTTATTATAAGCAAACTCTACCAGTGGAATGTATTGCTCCCATCCTCCTCCAAAGTCAATAATGCACATGCGTAGCATGTCCTCCAACATCTGATTTGTGCGCTCCGTCTGCCCATCGGTCTGCGGATGATAGGCCGTACTCAACCGCAATTCCATGCCCATGGCCTCCTGGAAACTCTCCCAAAACTGCGAAAAAAATATCTTGTCTCTGTCAGACACGATATTTAGGGGCACACCGTGAAGTCTCACAATCTCTGAAATGAAGATCTGGGCATACTGTCCCGTAGTGTAGTCAGTCCTTACGGGTAAAAAGTGAGCGACTTTGGACAACCTGTCCATAATTACGCAAATGGAGTCATGACCTCTCTGCGACGTAAGCAACCCCGTGATAAAATCCATGGATATGCTCTCCCACATCCACACCGGAACCTCCAATGGCTGTAGAAGTCCTGTCGGTCTCGGTTGATCCACTTTTACTAGCTGGCAAGTGGCGCATTTCGAAACAAACTCAGCAATATCTCTCTTCATTCCGCTCCACCAATACTGGCGTCTCATGTCTTGATACATTTTGTCCCCTCTGGGATGTACCGCGAACCGTGAGCCGTGCGACTCTTCCATCACCTCGTGTCGTAATTTCTCCCCTTTCGGAACCACCAATCTCCCATTGAAGGGTAATCCCCCATCTGAGCTGATGGTATAGGACTCGTCTCCCTCTGCTAGTAATCAAACTATCTGCTCCTGACAGAATGAGTCATTAGCATGTGCCCGTACTACCCTCGTGACAATTTGCGGTGTAACGGTCATCACAGACATGAAAGATCGGGCCACTGCATCCTGGTGTCCCAACTCCTTCCACTTTGCCTTCCACACCCATACCATCTCATCTGCTGGCCTACGGCTCAACGCGTCTGCTACCACGTTAGCCTTACCCGGGTGATACTAGATATCGAACTGGTAGTCCTTCACAAACTCAAGCCACCTCCTTTGCCGCATGTTCAACTCCTTCTGCGTGAACAGGTAATGTAGGGACTTGTGGTCTGTGAACAATTGGAACTTTTCCCCCAAAAGATAGTGCCTCCAAATCCGTAGGCCAAATACCACTGCTGCCAAATCCAAATCATGCGTGGGGTAATTCTTCTCATGAGGCTTAAGATTACGGGAAGCATAAGCTATGGCATGTCTCTCCTGCTGCAATACACCTCCAAGTCCTTGCAAATACGCATTGGTGTAAACCAAATACTCAACTCCCAGTCTCGGTAATGCTAACACAGGTGCTGAGGTTAATTTGTCCTTCAATTAATCGAATGCCAACTGACAGGCATCACTCTAAATGAACGGTACACCCTTACGAGTCAGATGTGTCAAAGGACCTGCTATCTTCGAGAAACCTTCAATAAACCTCATGTAGTATCCTGCTAGACCCAAGAAACTACGAATCTCCGTTGGTGTCATGGGCTGTCCCCACTCCCTCACCGCAGATACCTTCCCCTGACCAACAGATATCCCCCGGTAGGAAATAATATGTCCCAAAAACTGGACCTCCTTCAGCCAAAATCCACACTTCTCATATTTTGCATACAACTCGTTTTGACAAAGTGTTTGCAAAACTTTCCTCCAATGTTCGGTGTGCACCTCCTCTGTCTGGGAGTAAACCAGAATATCATCGATGAAGGCAATGACAAACTGATCTTGGAAATCCCTGAACACTCTTTTCATCAAGTCCATAAACACTGCTAAAGCGTTGATCAAACCAAAAGGCATAACCCAAAACTCGTAAGAACCATATCTCGACAAGAACGCAGTCTTCGAGACATCCTCCTCCCTGATACACAACTGATGGTATCCCGATCTCAAATCAATCTTCGAGAAGAAAGAAGCTCCTCTCAACTGGTCGAATAAGACATCGATTCCAGGCAACGGATACTTATTCCGTATCGTGACCTTATTCAATTCTCGGTAGTCCACACACAATCTTAGTGAACCGTACCTCTTCTTCACAAACAAAACTGGAGCGCCCCAAGGTGTGGTACTCCTGTGAATAAAGCCCTGGCCTAATAGCTGCTCTATCTAATCTCGTAGCTCTCGCATCTCTGCCGGAGCCATACGGTACGGTGCGCGTGCTATAGGTCTCGTATCTGGCAGTAAATCTATCACAAAGTCTATCTCTCAACTGGGGGGTAGGCCTGGTATCTCCTGAAACACATCCGAATACTCCCAAACAACTGGGATCGAATCTAAAGGAATCACAACCTCCTTAGAGGTATCCTCCTCTAGGTAATACAAATGAGCGGTCGAGCCTCCCTCTGGGCGAGGCATCGCCACTACAAACATCTCTTGCCCCGGAATGGCAAAAAAAATGCTCCCACCGAAGCAATCAATCATGGCTCTATAATCAGCGAGCCAATCCATACCTATAATCACATCGTGAACATGCATATCTAATACCAACATATCTGCAGGTAATACCAGACTACCAATCTCTACCCCCACTCCCCGGTATATAAAGAATATAAGTGACCCATTTCCCAATGGTGAGTCGACACACGTCACTCTGCTCTCTGCCGTAGCTAACAACCCTAAGGCTTTCGCGAAATGTGTAGCTATAAAACAATGTGTAGCCCCCGTATCAAATAATACCCGACCCATAGCCCCATGGATAGGAAACGTACCCTAAATCGCAGGCGGTGCCTGTGGAGCTGCTTCCTGGTGGACGTTATAGACACGTCCATACTGTAACTATCCCTGCTGTACAGGAACTGCTGGAATGGCTGGAAGAGCTGGCACCTGGGCTGGAGCTGGGAGGGCTGGTGGAAAGAGTGGCCTATGTGGCTCATGTCGAGCACCCTACTACTGCTACGGGTCCCTGCCTCTATCAGGACAGTCCTGGTGTTTATGACCAGTCTTGTCACAAACAAAGCACTTCCCCGGAAAGTTCCCCCCTCTCGGTCCCTGCTTCCCCCGGCCCTGGGGGCCGTTACCATTCCTCCACTGGCCCTGCTGAAACTGATGCTGACCATTCTGCCCCTGTTGGCCCTAATGGCCGTTTGGGCCCTGATGGCCCTGACGGAAACCTCCCTGTCCGTGCCCATAATTCCCTGATCTGAACCTCTTTTAATCCCCCTACTGGGAACCCTGCTCACCCTGTCTCTACCCCTGAACAGATTGTGCCCCACTAGCACCATGTCCTCCAGTCCTGCCCTGATGGCTAGACTCTCCAGATCTCTTGCCCTCGGTCATATGAAAACGGTGATCCTGGCAGTGTAATAAAGCAGCGTTAACCACATCAGAATAAGTGGCCAACGAAAGGTTCCCTAATAGATGTTGACGGATCCTCCAAGTCAATCTGTCAGTGAATTTCTCAATCTTCTTCTTTTCTGTCGGTATCTCATCCGGAACAATATTCAACAGATTCATGAACTCGACCTCATACTCGACCACGGTTTTACCCTCTTGCTTCAGATTCATCAGTTTCCTCCTCATTTCCGTGTGAATAGCTGACGAAAAGTTCTTGCGGTCGAACTGCACCCGAAAGTCCTGAATAGTGAGAGTATCCCTCTCCTCCACGGTGGTAATAGACTCCCACCACTGCAGTGCAGATCCAACTAGCTTGAAAGTAGCTAGCACCTGCTTCTGAACGTTCGTGCACTCATAAATCCTCAAGTGCCTCTGCATATCCTTCCTCCACTGGCTAGTGACTACCACATTTGAGCTACCTGCAAACTCTGGCAGATGCGCTTTCTAAAAAGCATCACATACACGTTCCCAAGCAGACGGGAATGCATTTTCCTGTACTGGCGCGGCAACTGGCACCTGAGACGGTGCCTGCTGAACTACGGCAATTGCGGCATTTACCGCTTGGGCTACAATGGCTGCAACCTCAGCGGCGTTCATCATGCCCTGAACTGGAGCAGGCTGGGGTCCTGGCATTGCATCCCTGGGAACTCGTCGTGCACGTCGTGGAGGCATCTGAAATAAGAGTAAAGTTTATAAGTTCACAGTTTATAAACTTAAAATAGCTGAAGAATGAAGCATACACCAAAAAGAGTACAATAGTCCTAAAATATAGGGCTCTATATCAAAGAAAGCTTAGCGAAAACATAATAGCCGTACAGATCCTAAAGGGCACTAGAACCAGATGCTCTGATACCACCTGTAACACCCCGACTAATTAAATACCGTGTAACTACTCCTTTATTAAATTAAATCAAAATGCTAAGTTGGCTCAGTTAATAGCATCACTGTCGAAAACATTTTATTATTACTAACCACCTAGTATTTAAAAAGTAAGTTGCCAAATTTTAATTAAAGTCTGATTAACATGCAGTAAAAGATTTAAATCAAGAATAATATCACCATTCACTATAACGAAATAATAGAATAACCATCACACGATATAAATAAATCCGGAGGAAAACTCCTCACAACAAACTCCACAACTGAAATGAATAACTAAATACTGAATACTGAATCAATACATTCCAAAGTCTGAAAACTGAAATGGAAATGTATCTCAAATGGAACTGGGCAACATGCCCTAAAACTGAGGAATACTGAACATGGAATCCAAATGATAGAAGCGTCTAAAAGAAAATCCCTGTAACTTCCACCAACAGCTACAACTCGTCATCTGAATGAGTATCCTATGCATGGTGTCCTTGTGGCTGGGCACCTAAAATGGTTTTACAAGAAAAATAGATTTGAAAGCAAACGGGTCAGAGCCCGAATGTGGAGATACTTTAAAAACTTGCAAGAGCTTTAAAAACATTTAAAATATTAAATGCAAAGTACATGTTAGGACGTGCACTCACTTGAAATTCTCACCTCTCGTCTAACTGTGCACTCCTAACGTAAGTACCCATCTAAAATGACACAACCCACTAGCTAAGTAACATCATATCTAGCTAGACTGTCATAGGATCTACCCTTATTACTCAGTTCCCATTAACATTATAATGCTCGCAATTAAATAGGGGCTTAACGCAAATTCAGGTTCTCACCTAAAAGTAATACAACTCATTATAGATCATCCCTATTGTTATTCCATAGTTATACACACAATACCATATGAAAGTTCCCAGTTTATTAAGTGTATATTTTCCACAACATAAATATACAATATAAGCACCCCGAGACTAAGCTACGGTGCACACATACTCTGCTATCCATCCCGGTACATCACGTACATAAGGATCACGCATTCCGAATCTCTCAGGAATCGTTCAGATAACACAAATCACAAATAATGGAGGCGAACACAGTCACATCACATGGATCATGCACATACCTGCGCTCCCACGATCAGCAGACTTACTAACATCCCAATAAGTCCTTCTCTGACCTATGTTCATCGAGGTAACCAGTCTAAATCCGGGCAACACAAGGATTAGAGGGCCCTAAGCCAACGCAAACCTCTCGTGATAGCAAGTATGGTAGGTATGTCATACACACAAAATCAATACATATACTAAGTATGTACACGTCTTAGTACTCACCATACTATATTGGTACATATCTCTTCTCGTACTGACATATAATATTACACCATTTATATAATCCCGGTTCGTAATCATACACGCCATAATTTATTCTCACGTCGTAATTGGCAGTCACGTCTCGACTCAAAATGTCTATTTGATTCGTCCCACAATTATATAATTTACTCCTCATTATATCCCAAATGTCCCAAGTATACCAATACATCATCAAAGAAATGTTATCTCTAACATCGAACAAGTTTACGGGACTCCCAAAATCAAAACAAGCCAAAAAGGCCTAAACTGGCAGCTCGTTAGAAGTCTCGTTCGAACGAGGCTGTTCGAACGAGATTTCGTTCGAACGAACTGGGCTATCAAACGAGATATCGTTCGAACGAGATTATCGAACGAACATCCCTCTCGTTAGAACCCCAAACTGTCAACTCGTTAGAAGCTCATTCGAACGAGCTCGTTCGAACGACCTGGGTAGGTCTTCTAACGAGTGACCCGATTCAAGCCCAAAAATCCTATCTCGTTTTTCCAATTTCTCTACACCTCAAATCTCATCCAAACCTCAATCTAACAATTGTTTAACGTCTCTAATTGTCCCTAAACATGTTAAACTCACATACTAACGTATTATAAAATATTAATTCTTCCTAAACATCATCAAATCACAAGTCTCTACTCTTTTCCCCAATTTTTCAAGAACATAAACCCTAGAATTTATCATCATCAATTCCCAGAATTTAATCCGTTTTTATAACACATAAATTTGTAATTCTCTTAATTCAATCTTCCAATAACGTTTCTACATGCAAACCTACATCCACCATTAAACTAACAACTCCAATTTGATGGGTTTTCCTTTAACTCTCAAACAAGAATGATTATCAAGATTTCTAACATGGAAGAAACATTTACTGCATAAAATGTAAATTAAACCACTTGCCTTGATTCAATCTCTGATTTTGATGACGATTTGAAGAAGTTCCTTCTCTCTTTTTGCAGAATTCCCTTCTATCTCTCTCTCTCTAAGCTTCCTTCTCCAATGGCTATGGTGGCTAGGGTTTACTTTGGGAGAGTTTTGGAAACCTAATCTAATAACCCCCGTAGCTTATTGGGTCATTAAGGGTTGGTTAGTGGGTTTAGTGGGTCAATTCCCAATCAGATAAAAACTCTTAATTTTCGTCACTTTTAATTACCAAAAATACGAAATTACCAAACTACCCTTTATGTTGCCGGTATGGCCTGAAAATACCCCGGGACCCAAACTAAACCCCCGGCTAGTGTTTTCTGACTATCTCGACCCTTCCGGACGCGTTGGCGCACTCAAAATGACCATACGGTTAATAGAATTTAAATTCACTTTTATAATTAAAATAATTATATCCTGACGCGACTGTCTCACGCGTCCCAATAAAATGTCCAAATTGCTGTATATCAATCTCACGACAATTTTCATAATTCAATATTCATATATCATCATACATACTCAATATAGTCAAATACCAACTCACATCTCGCTAGTATTTTATCCGGATTAATTCCCAATTAATTCTCATTTAGTTAATTAATTTCAAAAATAAATATCGCCAAAAATACGGGGTATTACACACACACACACATATATATATATATATATATATATATATATATATATATATATATATATATATATATATATATATATAGAGAGAGAGAGAGAGAGAGAGAGAGGTTCTCATGCATATCCCAATTTGCATACCGCTGACACGGAGCATCTTTAATAAAATAGTAAAAAAAACATTTTTTAACTAATTTTTTTATGATTTTTAAACATTTCAGTAGACCATAAAAAAAATTCAACTCAAAATGAATTTTTTTGCTATTTTAAAAAAATCGGTCAAACTTTGTCAGTTAAAAACAACTTAAAAATTAAGAAAGTTTGACTGATGTATATATATATATATATATATATATATATATATATATATATATATATATATATATATATATATATATATATATATTGAGAAAACATATTTTTAGTTTAACCCATTTAGTCGCTCAAACACAGTAAAATTTATTGTGTTCACAACAAAATGAAATTTATATATTTGTTGGAGCACATTATATTTCAATTAAAAAATTACACAAACAATAATATTTGTTGTGTACACATTTAAAAATAGAATTTATTAATTGTTGAATAGTCAATAGTACTTAATTAAAAAAATCTCAAAATAGTAATTACATATAATAATACATATTAAATGGGTTATCACATTTTTTGTTAGTATTAAATAATAATACAAACAAATTGATTAAATAAATGGATCAAATAGTCTATAAAACCTCATATATATATATATATGTGTGTGTGTGTGTGTGTGTGTGTGGTGGGGGGATGTAGATTATTTGACCCATTTATTTAACCAATTTATTTGTAATATTGTTTAATAAAAATAACAACCAAGTTAATATGTATGATTATATGTTGTTAGTATTAAACAAAATTAATTAATGTGACAACCAATAATTAATTCTACTTTAGATGTATTATATATATTTTTAATATGTATTATTGATGATACGGGAAATCGTCCACTTGTCGTTCTCATACCAGAAAATTAAGTGTTAAGTGCATAATAAGCAAATAGAGCAAGTAAAAAGAGATAAAAGACAAGATATAGAGTGGTTCGGCTATAAAAATGAGCCTACGTTCACTTTGGTGCCACACGTTCATTATTTATGATGTTTGGTACATAGTAATTTGGAATAAAGAGGCGTACAAGCATGAGAATATAACATAATACATGAATATGATGATTCCGATGGATCCGGGGTGTCAGTTGTGACGCTAGAAAGAAGCCCCCATGCTATGGTGAGCGATGTTAAGAGAATAGTCGGCTTTGATCTTGGTGTAAGTGTAAGAAATGAATCTGGTTGCGGCAGTAAGACGACCTCACTCGCTATTATAAGACATCTGCAGTAGGAGGCACAAAATATGTGCTATCAATAAGCCCCTAAGGTGTAGTGCTAAGTAATTGGTGCTGCGTCTTGATTCTACTAGTGTCGCGGCACGTTAACTCTGCGGTAGCTTCCTAAAATGAAGATTCGTCTTCCCACGCCCTCTTATATAAATAGAACCGGGCGTGGGCTTCATTACGTTTCCCAAACCATTGAGAGCATATCCAAGGCAAATCTTTGTTCTTTCCTCATGTTGACTTTTTCGGCAACCTCTTAAGCCAGTGTGTGAGGCAGCTTGTGGTGGCACAAAGCTATTTGAGGCTGAGCAACGGGTTCCCATACATTTCCAGGTAATTTTTCGACCAAAAACTTCTTGTATATCTTTAAAATTTAATCCTTCTAACTACTCTTGATTTTATGATTAGAATTGATCTATTTAAACTTTTGATTTTGCAAAATAATTATTGTAGTCGAATGATTCATCATCTGAATTCATTTCTGCTAATTTCATGACTAATAAAATCAATTTGAAATCATATAATTGTCTGGAGTATAATAGAATATGATTTCATACTTGAATTAATCTTTAACTGATATAATATACCCTTAATCTTTCATTGTTGACCCAAGGGGCAAATGATGTTAGCTAGGCTTAGATCTTTAGGATTTTTGAATTCCAAATTCGTAGAGGCATAATATAAACACTTTATATGATTTTAGCTACTCTTGATTGGGGTTTTATTATGCCGCAGCCAGGTATTCCCCATGCCGCGGCATGATGTTAGCTACGCAAATGATGTTACCTGGCTGCGGCATAATAAAACCCCAATTTGGTCTTAGTTCAATGTCTGCAGCCCTAAAATATTATCCTATTTAAGAAATTGGTTGTGGAATGTACATATATAGCTATGGTATGTGTTAATACTAGTATAATAAATATTCCCTTACCTTTAAGGTTCTTAGGTTAGTGTCTGCAGCATTTTGCCAATAGTCTAATGACTACGTCATGTAAGAATATAACTGACCTTTTTCCCCAAAATAATATGTCATGGTAGAAGTTAACTTCTAGGTCCAACACTTGGAATGGTTAGCCAAATTTGCTGATATTTCTACTTTAGCCTTCAAACTTGATATATCATTATTATGGTCGCGGCCTCTAATAGGCCTATATAACCATATTGGCTACAACACCTAACTGTGGACCCTTTCTTCTTTCAGGTGTTGCAGCAACCATATGAGTTTTGATCTTAACGAATTTCTCAAAAACTTTTTGACCAAACACTTTAGAGTTTCTCCCCCTGAGCTTCCTTGAGTGCATCCTTTGAGAACAATAGGTCGTTGCTAGTTGAGAGATTTTCCTAATTGTGTAGTGCTAGATTCAGATTCAGACTCTGCGGTAATTGAAGAAGAAGACAATTCAAGTAATGAGTCAATGGATATTGACGCCACGGCGGCGGGTCCATCTAACATTAGGGACGAACCTATTGTCCCATCTGGTAGAGATGAGAGACCTTTTGTTGCCTTTAATATCCAAAGCATTATGACTCGAGAGTGGGTTGATCAGGTGGATGAAGCCTTTAAGTTTCCTGAGGGTTTGATGTGCTAAACATCCGCTGTAGAACAAAGCCCATCCACAGAACTTGCTGACGATGGGGTCTGCTTCCCCCTCCACGCTTTCATTTATGGGATGTGACTACCTGTCCCTATTCAAGTTAGAATATTTTTTCAGACAATGAAGTTAGCCCCAGCGTAATTAGATCCTAATGGGTGGAGGGCAATTCTGGCAGCTAGTGTATTATGGAAGAAGAAATTTAAGAGAGACATTACTCCTGCGGAGTTTTTCTACTTCTATCACCCAAAGAAAAACTCTGTAAAATTTACAGGCTATTATTACTTTTCTATCCTCGACAGAGATGAAACCCTCTATAGTGGGAGGCCCACTAGTTTGAAGAATTGGAAGGGTAAGTATTTTTACATTTTTGGAGAAGGGTGGGAGATCCACCCCGAAGAGACTGAGAGGGAGAGAATCTTTAGGATGTCGTGACAGTGGGGGTGACCCTCTAAGCTTGGTAAAGGATACTTTTTAGAATTATAGTCGCAGACCCTCTTTACAGTTGCATTTTGTTTCTCCATATTTTACTTTTGTACTAACCTTTGCATTTTTCTGCAGTTCTTGACAATTTGCAGCTGAGTGAGTGTCAAGGTAAGAGAGTTGGGGAGGCCGCGGCAGTTCTTGCTGACAAGAAGAAGTTCTACACTCTTATAACCTCTACTGCAATCTACATGGGAGGATTTAATCCCCTTTAGTTTTTGATTCCGTGGCAATTGCTTCAAACTTGGATATTGATCTTGCTTTATTTCTTCACAGGTGAGGAGATTGATAGGTCTCTCGTAGCAGCTCAGCTTGCTGAGATGGATGAGGACGTAGTTCTCCTTAATAACACGACCAAGCAAAGAAAAAGGGAAAGGGAAAAGTCCAGAGCTTCACTCGCAGTCACTTCTAGTGACCAAGTTGATCAAAATAATCCTGTCGTTCCCTCCAACCAGCCTGAGGGTCAAATAAATCCTGTCGTACCTATCACTCAGGTTAAGGAAGTAGCTCCTTATGAGAGGATTAAGGGTAATTTTGATGATGATATTGGATCTCACTTGGCTGCATAAGGGTTACTGTCAATTTTTGAACATATCGAAGGCCGCGACACCTCTCTAATACATACAAATTCACCTCCAAAAATTGTATCTGTTAATGCCAACCTGGAACCTCCTCAATGTCATGCTAGTGTTGGTCTTGATGGTCGTCTGCGGACTTATCTTAGGCAGCCCAACACTTAATCTTCTTGGGACACAACTGCGAGAGTTGTTTGCAGAATGAAGAGGGTTCCATACACTACAGACCTTGATCGTCTCATGGATGAAGACCACGATGATTTGGAGAATTATGGTCTCCACAGTCTATTGATGGTAAGTGCAATTTTACCTTTTCAGCATAATTTTTACACTTCATATTTTTCTTCTAACATCAACTCTTCTTACAGGCCGCGGATGTCGTGATATTCCAGAAGAGAAAGTAAAAAGTCCTCTATAAGCTGAAAGATGCCTCAGAGAGAGTGCATTCCGCTGACTTAGAGAATGCCAGGAGTGCTTCTTTTTAAGTTGGGAAGCAGTCCTCTGCCGCGGCACTTGAGGAGTATAAGATGGATGCAGACAAAAGCATTCAGGATGCTGAAGAGGCTAAGAATGAGGCTGAGGATAGCTCCAAATAGGTTGCAGGCTCTTTAAAAATTACTCAGGCTCAAGCCATTGAAGCTGCCCATGTCGCGACCTTGTCAAATAGAAAACTTGAGCTCGTCCAGAAGAAGTTTGATGAACTGAAGAGCAAAATTATGAATGATGCTGAGATCCATGCCGCGGCCATCAAAAAATTGGTGGGAGATCATGTTGCGGTCATTATAAAGATAAATGTCGATAATGCTGAGGCTATCCAATTGGTCGTTGACCACACTCTGGAATCTTTCAAAGGCTCTAAGGATTTATTTATTATAAAAAATAAAGCCTACCTCCGTGGCTACCAAGTGCTTAGGCACAGAGTGGTAAATTTTTTTCTTAAAAGTAAAGAAAAAGTTCTTGCTTGGGGCCTCGGTTATGCTGAGCATTTGCAATGTGTCGCTGAGATGAAGGCTGCAGCTGAAGAGGGGGAAAGGCTAAGGGCTGAGGCAGAGGCTGTGGAAACTGAAGAGGAGGTCGTGACCATCGCGGAACGAGAGGAGGGAGATGAAGAAGTTGATGCATCCTAATAGTCTTCTATTAATTCTGAACCTTGGGTTACATCCCCTTTAGACATTGATTTTTTTTGTCTATACAAGGTTGCGACCTTTTGGATCAAGACTGCGGCCTATTGTCTGTATAACTTCAATACTTTAATTTTTTGCCAAGCCTTTCTCTATTGATCTTTCTATTTGTCTTAATTGTTCCTTTACTTCCTCATTTATTGTATGCTTTAATATTTGATTGCTTGATTGAATGATATTGCAAAACATCAGTAACTGCAATGCGCATAAGGCCGCAGAAACATTATATAAACGTTCTCCAAATAGGTTGCTACCAGTTGCACTTTTCCTTGGACTTTTCATGACTTGTATTTTTCCTTTGAAGGATTTAAGTTTCACTCCATATATTTCTATAATCCCCCTAAGCCACGGAGCCAACGAGAAATAGCTTTAGGGTTGAGGCTTAACAATAATCAATTTTTACACCATTTTTTTCGTCTCTTGTATTTCATTCACTGTGGCTGGTTTGCAATGTGGTCACGACGACCTTTTTTACAATTTAATAATGTACCTTCTTTGATGCTTCCCCTCTAACTGAATGGACTCTTTGGTGGTCGCAGCCACATTAATAGGGATGCCACTTTTTTCAAGACCTTTCCATGAAATTGATGACAGCATGCTGGGATGGGGCCATCCTTCTGTAGCTTTGGAATGCTTCATTAGGTCAGTGCCACAACTTCTTCTAGTCGCTTCAACTTCCTTTCATAGCTTTCCTTTAGTAGGCCCTCCAGGGCTAGGTATTATGAAGCTTCTCCAACCTACGTCTAGATATAAATAAAGCCTTCCCAGGCAACGTTATGTGATTAAGCCACACATGGCTAATATACGGGATACTATAAAGCCTCCCCAGGCTGGTGTAATACCCCGTAATTTTAATGACTTTTAAAATGAGTTATATTAAAAGTTAATGTGATTAATTGGAACTAATTATAAATTAATTAATTGAGATAAATACGAAATTTATATTACTTTTGGATATTGAAATATATGATTCGGAATAATACTTGGTGATATTTAAGTAATATATGAATATGATGTTATTTATAGTGTTGTGAGTTACTTATACGGTAATAATGAAACTTAAGTCGGGATGCGGTATGGGACGTGTCGGGAATAATTTAAATAAATAAAAAGGAAACATTATTTTATATCAACCTTATTGTCATTTCGAGGGCGCCATTGCATTTGGAAGGGTTGAAATAGTCAGAAAGGTCTATTCGAGTGTTGAATTTGGGTCTCGGGTCACTTTGGAGATGAAAGGACGCCACGAATGAGCATTTTAGTCATTTAATTGGGAGATGAATAGTAATTTAGGGATTTGTCTTATTATAAAGGTGATGGATTAGAGGAATGTAGGTTCATTTCATTTTATCACAAAACATTTTAGAGGTATCAGTGTGAGATAAAGTGAAGAGTTTCCAGGGAGGAGAAGAGGTTGCTTAGGAAGGATGAGAGATTTTTTAGGCAAGCCAAAGGGGATTAACCACGTTCTACCACCAGCACCACCACCGAAAAGCCACCGAAAAATAAGGAAAGGATTCTACACCATCATCACCAAAGGTTGATACCTACATAATTAGGGCAGGTCTAATTCTTGCTTTATTTTATTGCTTACAATATGCATGCTAGATAGGTTAAGTAAGAAGTATGAACTTGCATGATTTAAGGAAGAACTATAGAGTTTTTGGAATTTGTTCTTGATATGAAAATTAGATAGAATAAATCTCTTTATGTTTAAATGATTTAATCCACAAATTTTGGGATTTAAATGATAGAAGAAGTCTGAATAAATATGATTTTTTTAGTGAAATAAGAACCTATGAGAATTCAGGGAATAATAGGATTTAATCCAAACTATTTGATGATTTTAGTTTGTTTAATTATTAGAAACTGATCATATATCTTCCTATATAAATTGATATTAATTAGGCCCAGTTTTGGATTGATTTGTGTTGGTTCTTATGAGAAAGAAAATGGATAAAACGCACGAAAAAATTTATTTAAAAGGACAAACATTGTATGGTAATTTTTGAACTGTTTTAAGAGGAGATTGACAGTGTGCTTGTGAGGTTTTGTATAAAATCACGTTCTGCACAACTTTACACTTTTAAGTTTTTTCAAAATCAGAGAAGAAAAGCCTAAAAATTGTAATTTTATATATTTGGCAAAATGTACCATTATCGAAAAAAAAAGTATGGAAAATGGTAATTTGTCCCATGGTGAGATTTTATTAAGTTTGGTACATTAACAAGGAGCGAGGGACTTGGGTTAATGTTGGGAAATTATTTGGATTTGAGGAATAAATTTTGTGAGAGATATCTACATAATTATTATACGATTTGGAGGAAAATAATCGTTATAGCATGTACGGGTGATATTGAGGATATATACGACTACTTGGGTTCGATAAAAAGATCATGTGAGTAATAAATACATAATAAATGTACGGTGATAATCGTGATTACAAGTATGGGTAGTATTCAAGAAATACGATGGGTACTTGGGGATAGAATAAAATCCTAAAATTGTACATAGGTCGAATAAGTACCTAATTTTATATAAGGAGATGATAATGCCTATTGTTTAATAATTTGTGTGTATGACATATCTAGCTTACATGCTATCGAAGGGAGGTATACACACGAGGGCAGTCTTATCCTGATGAATATATGGGACGTTCAACTTGTCGGTCGAGAACATAGAACTTCGATCGATTACCATTAGTGAGAATAATGGTATAGAACGGTCATTTGGGTGTGTAGGTATGTGCGTAGCCCAAAGGCTCGGGACTATGTTCGCCTCCATTATTTTTGATTTGATACTTATGGTTCGAGAAATCTTTACCGAACTTATAGTCCCCTATACGGTGACAGGCTATACTGGGACATGATAGCAGAGTAATGCATGCACTGCTGCTATGTCTCGGGTGCCATATTGTATTATATATATGTATATATATAATTAATTGAATGAATATGTATATACTGATTAGATTTATGTACTGTGTGAATTAAGTAGAATTGAATGATAATAGTATGTAATTAATTAAGTATGATAACTCTTAATTAGTTTGAATAAATAAAAAGGCTTATCCATGTTGAATATTATTGGATATATCTAAATTATGCGGGCTAGATATGGGTTATGATTAGCTGATATAGTTATGAACTAGTTAGAATGGAGAATATTAACTAGTATGATTTAGAGGTATGTTAGGTGTGAACTCTAGATGAGAGTTGAGAATCTCAAGAGAGAGTCCTATAATCTAACATGTATATTATAAGTGATAAATATTGCAATTGTTCACTTGTTGTTTTCTAAACTACTTTTATCATCGGGCTCTGACCCGTTTCCTTGCATATTCTATTTTCTCTCTTGTATCTTCTATATCAGGTGTCCAACCACACGGACACTAGCCATAGAGCATTATGATGGTTTCCGAGCTATGGAGCTATGGGGTATTATTAAGATGCCTCCATTTATTTGATTCATACTCTGTAGTGATATTTCATTTAGGCCATGTTGAGATATTTCGCTTCCATCTGAGTCGGGATTTTATACTCGTGTCGTTGCGTTACATTCACTATTGTTTTGATTTATGTATTGAGATATTTTCTAGAAAGTTTATTCCAGTTGCATTTAAATTCTATTGTGATATATATTCAGATTATTATTGTTGTGGAATGGAATGTGTAGAATTATTCGATATGGTAAAATGAAATTTTTATTAGAAAGTTTTAACACCATCTTAATTGAGTATTAGGTGATAGGAAAATATTTTCGACAGTGAGACTAAGAATGAACCAATTGTATATTCTGATTTAATTGGGTATGGGACTGATCACCCAGTATTTAATTAAGTGGGGTGTTAGAGGTGGTATCAGAGCATCATGTTCTAGTGTCCTTTAGGGTCTGTACATATTACTATTCTTTCAGCTTATCGTTCTTTCATGTAGAGCCCTATCATTAGGATTGTTTCATTTCTATGAGACTGTAGACAAAAACCTTTGGGGGATTTATTTATTTTAGACATGTCCTAGTATAAGGTGATTATCGGCATGGATTGACTTGTTGTATATGAGGCCAATATTGACCGTCATAGCCAGCGTATTGTCTTTACAAGAGTGTGAATAAGTAGACTTTTATATGGATAAATAAAACACGTTGGGAAGTTATATATTATAAACTAAGGACCTGAGGAGTTTCGATGACCGACTATTTTAAGTAGTAGTGTATCGGGGTTTCCTTGTTTGGATTTCGCTTTGCGAGAAACTCCGTGCAAGAAACTAACGAACGTTGGGAGTCGAACTAAGTTGGGTCTTTAGGATATGATTTTATAACCTTTGCTATTATATATGTATATATATTAATCAGAGATTTATGAGTTGTAGCATGATTTGAGGCTAAAAGAGTCACCAATTGTGAATGAGGAAATCTGGATGATACGGATTATATTATAAGTAGGCTGTTAAATAGGGGTAACCTTACAGAGAAATCACATTCATTTAGGTCTTATGATGGAATGTACACATATAGGTGGTATGGGTTACCTGGATGGTTGGATTGTAGTAATTTCCATAATTGTGGCATAGTAAGTATTCTTGAGGTTAGTGAAAGTAGAAGTTGTGACTCCAGGATTTAGTTGTTTGATAATTTAGGGTCACTACTCGCCAAAATTTTCCACGAGGATGGTATAGGAAGGATTGGGCAAAGTTTAACTCGAGACAGTTGAAACTAAATGGTAAGGCTTGGTGTATAACAATAGTGGGGGTATTCGATAATGTACTGTATGGGCGGTACGACAGAGATTACATGAGATGTGAGATTAATACCAGAGTTGTCCTTACGAGTTATTTAGTGTGAGAGATAGTGAAGAGTTTCTTGGGAGGAGACGAAGTTGCTTAGGAAGGAGGAGAGACTTTTGGGGCAAGCCAAAGGGGATTAACTATCTTCTACCACTAGCACCACCACCGAAAAGTCACTGAAAAATAAGGAAAGTATTCTACACCATCATCACCAAATGTTGAGACCTACATTATTAAGGCAAGTGTAATTCTAGCTTTATTTTATTGCCTACAGTATCCATGCTAGATAGTCGTCCTCCAAGCTTGGAACCTTTACATAAGAAAGAATGGATACATGAGCAAGACTAGTGTTGAGGACATAAAAGGGTCAAGAGGCCGCAACTGACTGTAAGTAACCACTTCTTAATTCCCATAGTCAACATAAAACACACCGAACATGTCTTTTTGAGATTCAACGGCAGCTCGAGGTGAATTTACAACCATTTCTCGATTCCAAGAATTATCTGCACTGAACTGAGGAAGGACGATTTCACCCTTCTTCAAATTGAAGGAACCAATTACAGGAGCTTCTTTAAGGCTTAAAGAAGCAAGTTGTTGATAAATAGAGGCCACTTTTTAAATGGCCAAAAATTAAGGGTAAACATATGTAAAAATATACAAATCATATCAAGTGTACCTGTATCATCCCCCGCGTGTATTATATATTAGCCGCCAAAGTATTGGTTATAATCCATAAACTGTGTACCAACCCCTGAGTGTGTATATATATCAGTTGTGATAAACTTCAACATAGCTTCCCATTTGCTCTCTATAAATTCCTACATCAAATTTAAGCACTTATGTGAGTAAACATAGATGAGCCAACATGTCCAATGGAATTACAATGATATACTTATTGTGACGTTCAGCACTATAAGTACACATTCAACACTATGTACAATGTCTGCCAATTTCACATGCCTTAGCAACTAAATGTACGTTAGATGTGAACCATCCATGACCTTTATATCAACACTACACGTGCTTTTTAACATACTCACATGCACATTTTGTCATATAACTGAGATTCAACAAAGAAGTATTAAATTTTGAATTACTTCAAATTACCTGAAAGAACCACATAATGTATTAGTACATTACAATTACAAAAACTATCAAGAATAATCATCGATTTAAAACGACTACCATAAAAAACTTATATATAAGCTTAAATGTTAATGAAAACACTTGTGCCCATGTTACATATGACTTCATGAGGAGTTTTGATTTGACTTTATACCAGTTAACAAAGGCGTTGGGGGCTGCTGGCCTAGTCTTGCTCCTATTCATTACTGAGATGATGGTATGGGACATATTTTCATCCGACTACGTCCTTCAAAGGGTAACACGTGATGCTGTAGTGATTATAGTGTCAGTTGGTGGTGCGATGGCGGGAGAGGTTATTGGAGCTGCCTTTAGAACCTGCATATACCTGCTTTCAAAAAACACAAAGTTATATATAACAATTAATGTACCTGCTGTAATTTAGTCCAAAATAACTACCCACCAAACCAAATAAGAAAACTAAGCTACACGATTATAATCTTGGTCCACAATTGGTGAGGGATTATATTTTTTCCCCAAAACGTGGAATTTTCCAAACATATTTATTGGCATGCTCGATGTCGATAACATTATAAATGTTATTTCAACATAATGACAAAACTAAGGTCACACCCATTATAAAGAAGAAAACTTGATGATTTTAGAACGTGTTTGCACGTGGTATCATTATTCAATAGATCTTTTGCGATCATTCAAAGATTAAAAAAATGTTGTACCTCATTTGAAATTATGTGTATGTTTTCGACTTCATCAGCAGCCAAGCGATAAATGTCAAATAGAAATTCAGTGGCCATTTAAGAAGACATGAACCCTCTAACTTGATCAGCGTCACTTGTTAGTTGTAATGGAACCAACCCCTGCTCATGTGAAAAAAGAGACCGGGATGAGGTAGATCGGTAAAAATCACTCAATTGAGATGTTGCAGCAGCTGGGGTTGGGGTATACAAAACCATATATGTCTAACAGTGCAACATGCTTACATATATGTCTAATAGTGCAGCAGTGCAATCCAAGCAGTATATCTCCTTACAGTAAAAATGTAAGCAGTGCAACATTGTAGGCAGTGCAGCAGCATACAAAACCATAACAAACCAAATAATGGATCACTGTTTATCAAATAGTGAATCACTTGAAATATCTGAATTCTGAAATACTATGTTGTAAATACCTTTCCCAATCCAAAATCTAAGTGTTAAATCATGCGTTTTCACCTGCAACCCAATATGCGCAACTGATACAACTTGACAACTTAATAAGAGTTAAAGAAAGATAACTAAAATATACAACCATACGAACAGAGTGAAGAAAACGAATTGAGCTGGTGTCATAAAAAATAAGTAGATGAAACAAATGTGAACCATGTCTTAACTAAATTATGTAATTCAATCGTATTGATAAAAAACTATCCAATATTAAACTTGCACTAAATACAACCCAAACTCAACACCCTTAAAAGTTTCTTCAATAAATGAATGAATAAACCTCAATTAGAGGAACTTAGTATGATAAATTCATTTGAAGTAAAACTAAGGTAAAGCATCCTCCCAAATCATTACGTGGATAATAATTACAACCCAAAGACAATGAAAAACCTTGAAATGCATAAAAATGAAACAATTTATCTAGAAACATGAATGAATAAAGATAAAAGAACAAAATATACATAATTGAAGTAACTACTCTTATAAACTAATACCATAACACCGGTCCATATTTGACACTCCAATAAAAACTATAGCATCCAAATTAAACCGCCAATTAAAAATTATACCAGTAATAACAAAAGTTCCTTGATGCCACTGAGCAACCTAAACACTTATCAGTGTACTTTTGTAATATTGAAGTTATGCCATCCTAATTCAAATTCCTTTTTATAGCCAAAAGGAGTCTATATTTGCATCAAAATAAGACTAAATTTGTTATTAAAGATAATTACAGGACTAATTACAAAAAATTGTAAACCATAATTGGTTTCATATAAACTTAAAACAAAAATCAGAAGTTAAAACCCAGTTAATACGCTAGGTGCACCTTGTAGTTTATATAGATATATCATATGCCAAATAATATATGTGCAAATTGAATTAGCCACAAACTTCTCACAGCAGCATAAGCAAAAAACAAATTATCATACATTTGCAAAAATGATGGTAGGCAGCTGCCTTGTTGCTTCAAAAAGGTAAGAAGCCAATGGTGTTTGTACCTTGATTTCTACGGATACAACACTCACATTCCCCTTTTCTGGCTTTTAGTTAACGTCCCATTCTTTCACTTTTGTCCATGGATTGAACTGGGGTTCCACGTGTTTCTTTAAAAACACCGAAAATAGTCCTGAGATATGTTTCCAAGAGAAACAAACCTTTTCCATTTTAATTGAAGGCAATTCAACTGTCCAGAGGCTCGTGCTTGTAAAAAGGGATGAAATAAAAAAGTATATTCACTAATAAGATCTAATCAATAATAATATGATCCCTTATTAACCGAACTGAAATTCCAAAGCAAAGTAGTATAAGCAAAGCAAGGGTATTAGAAGGCTACCTCTAAGCCATGTCAACAACCAACATAATTTATCAGCTCAGCAATGTGTTCAGGAGCACCGACAAATAGGAATTTTGAGTACAACAAATTAATTGTACATGTTCCAATATATTGAATGTACAAAAAGTGTGGTGTTCAAAATTCAGGTGATATAAATAATAACAAAATGATTATTTTCTATTTATTTTTCCGCAACCCATGTCTAGAAAGAAACACGTTTTTTCTCTGCGCAACTTGGTTCAATACAAATACATTAGTGATATAGAACTTGGTGCAATACAACTACATAAGTACAATACAATAAAATATAATACAAACACACATGTATGTAGTACATCCATTTTAGAACATCATTTTTTAGTAATTGTTCAGATTGCTACTGAATTTATAGATAATATAAACAATATAACAACAATAGGAAGCCATGTCAAAGAAAAGTAATAAAAAACGACTTTGCATAGAGGAAAAAAATTACCTACAGTATTGTGACACGGGGGAGAAATTTGATAACTTCGTAGCTGTGATAAAGTCTTTGATGGACAAAAAAAAGAAAAAATTGCAAAGAACTCCAAATAAAAATGTAAGAAAATATAAATTTTAGTGAAGTAAAATTCCCAAATAAGAACTGAAACAAAAGAAAATAAATCATAGAAAGAATACCTTTGTTTAACCATTTTGCTTCAAAAATTAACAATTGAACTAAGAACTGAAGCAACACATTAGTTAGGGCTTTCTCTTTGCTCCAAAGAAACCTAAGAAGATGCGTATAATGAAAAGGAAAAAACATAAGCATTACAGATAAAAAATTTCAGAACCCGGCATTTCGAATCTGAGAGAAAGAGAGAGAAAAGTCCCAAATCTGAACTAATAACTAAAAATACACTCCAAATCTGAACTTACCCACCACACATCACTATGAGCGTCATTTTGGGAGTAGGTTTCCATTCAAATATATACAAAACAATATATATATATAAAGCTTGGAAATCATAATATATGGAAGAAAATTCTTACTCTATCAGATTAAAAAAACTGAATCTTCAAAGTAAAAAAATAATCTTGAAACTCTCACCATATATAACACGCAAATTTTTAACCCATTTTGAATAAGAGAGAAGTTATGTAATGATAAGAGGGAGATTACCTATGCACGTTTTAGAGAGAGGCGGCGGCGGAGGCAGGAAGATGAGTGAGGGAGAGGATGAGGGTTTGGGTTTTTCCATGTGTGAGATTTGAAACCCTAGGATTCTCGTGGAGAGAGAAGAGAGTGAATAGAATGAGAAGTGGGGTTTTGAAGATGAGAGAGAGCATAAAGTGAGAGGGAGTGAAATGAGAAACGGATGGGGTTCAGCCAAATGCATGTAAGGGAGAGAATGGTGGAAGACTATTCTACCCTTATTTTTTGAACTTTGAATAAAGGTAGAGATACATTAGAGTGTGTTAAAAGAGGGGGAAACCAAAAACTTGAGGGGTAAAATAGGTAGTGCAAGAAAAATCTATATTGATGACATCATAGTGCTAACTTGTGACATACACAAGTTTTATACTTTATTATATATATATATATATATATATATATATATATATATATATATATATATATACAAACATACTGTTATGTATATATATATATATATATATATATATATATATATACATACATAATCTATAGTAATAGTACACCTGTTAGATATACACTATTATGTATACATATGTATACATACATACATACATAATATATACTAAATATATATACATACATAATTGTAATACCCTGTATTTTCATGGCTTTTAAATTTAAGGATTTATTAAATTTAATTGAGATAAATTAAATTAATTTTAATCCGGAATGTTGCTTTAAATATTTACTAGCGTGACGAGAGTTAGTCATTATTGGAAATTTGTTATTTGTTGCATATTATTGGATGAGTGTATTAATATATGAGATTTATTTTTATAATATTGTCACGTGTGAATAAAATGACAATTGTAGAAATTTAAGTCGGGACGCGCCTGTGTCGTGTCGGGACTAAAAGTGAATTAATAAAAGATAATATTTTATAGGTTGTTCGTATGATCGTTTTGAGTGCGCCAACATGTCCGGAAGGGCCGAGATAGTCAGAAAAGTGTACCCGGGGGTTTAGTTTGGGTCTCAGAGCATTTTTAGGCCTAATTAGTACCCCGGGAGGGCGTTTTGGACATTTCGCAAATATGGGTAATTAAACCCACGAATTTTATAGGGTTATATCAGATCGAAAATGTCATCTTTTAGGGTTAACACAACCTAATTCTATTGACGACCATTGGAGAGGAAGAGGAGAAGCTCTCCAAGGAGTTCTAGGCCAAGAACACCTCTGATTGCACCGCCGTCACCACCAACGCGTAGATTGCGCGAAGGGGAACACAACCACATCAAAATCGTCCGCAAATCAGAACTGAGATTTATCTAGGCAAGTATCTATGTTGATTTTATCAAGTTAATGCATCCTTTTATATTAGTCTTAGGTTGATTAGATTAGTATTCTTGAAGAAAAACATAAATTGGTGACACAAATTGCATGATATAATGTTAGAGATCATATTTCTGGAAACCCATTTCTCATATAGAGGATGAGCCACGAAATTCCATGATATTAGAGATAGAAAATCTGGAAATAGAATGAAAGAGATTAAGTTAAAAGAAAGATTAGGGTTCATAAGAATTATGTAGAATTTACCCCTTTTTAACCCATGATTCTTGAGGAAAATTCGCATGTGTTACGTAGGAAATTGTTTAAATGGGTATACAACACTTATAGTATAATTGATTGGGAGTTTGGGACTGTAACATGATGATTTGGAGGAGTTTGTGGTGAGAATACCGTAATTGGGTTGGCTGCAGAATCTGCATAACTGCTTCATCGATCGATCGAACACAGAGCATCGATCGATCGAAGGTTCGATCGATCGACCCCTTTCATCAATCGATCGACCCTCCTGGGAAAACTAAATTTTTGCTCATGTTAGCTTAATCCGATTTTATGCGTAGTAAACCTTGGTTAGGGTTGCTAGAATATAATGGAATATAAAGAGGACCAATTGGGTCAAGAGAAATCCCATAAAGTGGAACTTTAATGTGTGGAACAAAAAGGTAAACGGGGAGACTTTCAAACTTAAGAAATCATACGTGTGGTGATTAAATAATCGAAACAACTATTAAGTTGGATTAGAAGGCAAGAGAGGGCCTACTGAAATTACACTTAGATAAAGGAAATACTTCAAGAGACGGGAACTGAGTTAACAATGAGAATAAAGAAGAATGAGGCAGTTATACGATATAATTGAGTAAAACGTGTAATAACGGATAATGATAATTTTGGGTCGTTAGAGTACCTAATTTAATAATGTGGATGTGAATAAATATTTATATATGACGGTGTGATTGTTCATATATATTATTTCTGTCTAAAAATCGTACCCGCGCTACTTGCTATCCCTGAGGTTACCGCACTGGGACGATCTTATCCTGTGCGGCCTTATGGGGGATATTGATTCGTATCCGAGGAGATAGATATCCTTGGTACAGGCTATCGAATCGATAGTTCATACGGTCCTAAGAGACGTGAGGGTATGTACTGACCTCTTAGAGACTTGGAATCTATGCTTCGCCTCAATGTTGTTTGTGTTTGTGTTAATACAGTTCGAGAGTGATTCCGAACTAGTATTTCCCTTAGTTTGTGTGATACGGGGACTTGATAGCAGAGTATGCCAGCACCATAGATTTTATGTGGGGTGCCGTTAGTATATATATAATTTATGAGTGATTGGTATATATATACTTATATATGGAAGTCTAGCACCATAGATCTTATGTGGGGTGCTGTTGGTATATATCTATATATATATATATTATATGAGAAATAAATATATATATACGTGTAACTATATGAGAACCTTCTACTGAGTAAAATAGTAGATAAGGAAAGTGAAATTTAATCAGCTTCGTTATAAGCATTCGAAAATGTTATAATAATACGAAATTATTCTAAATAACGTAAGAAATCTTGAAGAGTTAGATTTTCTAAATGTGAATAGCATAACCTTAATTCCACGTGTTAAAACTTATGGAGAATAAGTTAGAGAGAGAGATGGGGTTCCTTAGTACAATATATGTGCATTAGATGAGAGGTGAGAATTCTCAAGAGAGAGTCGCTTACTAATATGACTGTTGCATTAGCCGGTTGCATTATAAATACTTGCTAAACTATTTTTCAAACTGCTTCACATTCGGGCTCTGACCCGTTTGTTGTCACCTTTTCTCTCTTGTGTGTGTGTATATATATATATATATATATATATATATGTGTGTGTGTGTGTGTGTGTGTGTCTGTGTGTGTATTACAGGTGCCCAGCCACAGGGGCGTCTTACTTGGAATTCTTGGGATGGAACGCGCTGTAGCTTTTGTGCGAGTTGTAGGCCATTGATTAGACGACCTCATTATTGACTGTACTCCTAGTTCGATTTTATCCAACAGTGGCATGTGTCGCCCTATTTCTATTATTTAGTTGGTATTGTCAGAGACTGTAATTCTTTTTACTTCCAGCATCTTTATTTCTGGATTTATTACTGTTAGGATGTTTTCCTATAGTGTTTTAAATGGTGGGATTATTTATTGATGGTTCAATTCTGGACTGTTCATTAATTATTTAGGGTGTTTAAATTGGAAAAGTATTTTAACGACTGTGATGCTAAGAATGAAGCAACTGTTCACCTTGATTTTAATTTAATAAAGGAGTGATCGCCCGGTATTTAATTAGGCGGGGTGTCACAGGTGGTATTAGAGCATCAGGTTCTAGTGTCCTTAGAATTTGTACGTCTTACTATGCTTTCAGCGTTGGTTTGTTTGTTATAGAGCCCTATGTTTAGGATTGTCGATTCCTTTGACGAGATTTCGTTCTCCTGCTATAATGTGTATACACTAGTGAATTCTAATTTCGTTCGGATGTGTGCATGTGCCGAGAGATGACGGATGTTAGAAGAGGACCCTTAAGCATACATCAGGAGGCAGGGCTCAGTTGAGATTATGAAATATATCCGAGGATGATGACCGTAGTCGAGGTCACCTCCATTATGGCACGAGAAGCCACGACTAGAAAGGTGACTAAGGTGCAGCAATGATTTTCAAATGTTGTTCTAGTCAAATGAGGTGCGAGGGTAAACTTACCCAAGATATTACAAAAATGTGTAGAGACTGTCAGCGGAAAATTTTAGAAACGCGAAAATTGTATGTGTTTACCAAAGGAGGTAAAGTATCCCAAGGCGTAAATATAGGACGGAGTGTGGCAAACTAAAAGTGAAAATTTAGATAAAATTTTCCTGGCTTTCGGGATGTAATTATAATGGTTGGAGTCAACCACCAATTTTAGAAGTGGAATGCTATGCCTATAGGAGAGCCTTAGGTATAGTGTTGACCGTATGTTCCTTCCTCAACTGTTCATGATGAGAAGCAAACGTGGTTCTGAGAGAGGTCATGTCAAGGGTCCTTTCATGAATATGAATCTTAACCGTTAGTGAATTTTGTATCGAAAGATGTAGATGCAAGTGGTGGAAACAACTCCGAGTGGGAGATTGATAAGTAGTAATAGTTGATAACACTCAAAGAGGTAATTTTGATGGACGAACGATTCAGAGGTTGACATTGTCATATTTTGTCAAAATAGATGATAACGCTTCTTTGTGGGGGAAGTTAAAGGAATCGAAGAATTTAGTCGAGGGTAAGAATGAATACAACGGTGGTGGTAAGCACCATAAAAGGATGTGGATACACATCAGGAAAACCATTTAAATGCTTCAGATAGTTAAATTCTTACAAAGTGATAGTAGATAGTAATATGATCTTTATGGCCTAAAAAGCTAAGGGAACAACCGGGATGGCTAACAGGAATCGAGTCTACTAAAGTCCGAGAGAAGGACAATCCTAACCTGGTTAGTAGGACAGGTGATAAGTGGATTATGTGTTGAGGTATTTTGGTGCGGAGTGAAATTGCTCGCGATAACATGTACCAAAGTGAGAAAAAGGGACAAGAATACGATTCCTAGTAAAGGATGGCGATTAAAATAACTTTGTTTTGGTTTGGGCAGACGTTTTACGTCCGAAAACCATTTGCGTAGTCAAGACGATTGCCAGGATGGAAGTGTAAGTTGTACCCTCAGAGGATGCAGCATGTTTATTTCACACGAGCGAGTCACCATAGTTTTTTCATTGCTAGATTAGCATGTGAGACGAGCTTAATGCATATCATTATAAACATTATTAAAATGTGAATATTTTTCCCCAGTGTAGCGGGATTTTTCTTTAGTGTTATCCGCGAAGGATGAATGAGTATATTAACAGTGTTTTATACTTTATTGAGGTTAATCGTTGTAGTGATGCGATACACGAGTATGATATTATCTTTGTTAAAATGTTATAAAAATGGGTAGTGTGATATTATCGGAGTAGTTGCATTGGTGCAACATATTTTATGTTTGTTTTGGCGAGGCTTTACCTGTAAGAAGGTTGGACTCGCACCTATATTATCTATCCAAGAGACTTCGGAGGAGATAGTGGGCTCGAGATATTCGATGCCAATGTATGTATAGACTTTGTCAGTATGATTCGGGACTTACCGTTGAGCGAAAATATTTGACGCAGTATTATGTTTGGCACTCCGGACTTAGTGATAGGAAGAGTGCATTGTTATATTTATCCTTTACAGATGTGGGAGTTAATAGCTATACCCCTATTATTAGGGAAGGGAATTTCTAGAATTCCGATCGTATGTATCCGAGGTTTATAGAATGAAATTACCATCAACCAATACAATAGTAAAATTGGTGAAACGTTCTTTGTTAAGCATAATTATGGGAGAAATTGTAACTTTTCTGTCAAGAGACAGAATAAAGGGGTACATGCCACGGACGAAGGACCTAACGGATTTCGATAACCGACGATGCTAGGTTGTAGTGTATCGGGGGGGGTTCCTTGTTTGGATTTCGCTTTGCGAGACATCCCACGCATGAAACTTAGCGTAAGGATGGAAATAGGGAGACGTTTGATCACTATTCCATGAGTTTGGTACCCTGGTTGAAATGGGATCAAGTAATTATGTATGTAAGTTGGAAGTTGAATTTTTTTTAAGGTCATTGGAGCCGGATTTTTGTGGTAGAAAATCTTTGAAAGTTATCCCCACGAGTTGAGGGGTGGAACGATGATAAGGAGAATTTAAGAATTTTGATTCCTAGGGTGATTGAGAGTACCCAAATGTCGTAACCGCGTTCAAAACACAAGGTGAATAAAGAGTTGGAATGATTTTTAGCTTGGATTATCTGGAAAGAACTTTATATTATACAAAAGAGATGACCTGTAATTATTTTGATGAATAGAGCGTTAGTGATTTATTTTGGTTGTCGTACCTATTCGGGAAAATTGTTATACCTATCTAAGGAAGGTTGAGAATTATTATTCCTCTTTTACTGTCATGGAATTTGAATGCCCTATTCCTTCTATTCCGTTGAATATAGTTAGTAATACAGATGAGTAGGAAGTCATTCTCTCTCCCAGGGCGGTCGGAGTGTTGCAAAAATGTGGGCATCTTGGTTAACTATAGTTAAAATAGTCCGAGTCGAAGGGACGTGGTAATAAACGTGTGAAATATATGTTTGTGGGACTAGTATAACGAATTGGAAGTGATAGAGTGGATTAAACGTCACATGAGGGGCGATAATCCATACATAAGTGTGCAATTAGAATAGCACGCCCTAACTTGATTGGAAGGCTGTGGGAAGCCATTCAAGAATTGGTATTCTTTGAATAGAGTAGAATTTAATTATTATGAGGAACACCCGGAGCGGAGTTGTTATTAGTAAAATTTGAGAGCGACGTGCGCATACAAAGAGTAATGATGTTAGTATAGTATAAGAGATCCAGAAGTGCGCTTCGTGAAGAGAAGAGCACGGGTCAAAACTTTCGGCATACTCCAAGGAAGGAAGGGGAGTATTGCGTTGTGACACCCCGACTAATTAAATACCGAGTAGCTACTCCTTTATTAAATTAATTCAAAATGCCAAGTTGGCTCAGTTAATAGCATCACTGTCGAAAACATTTTATTATTACTAACCACCTAGTATTTAAAAAGAAAGTTGCCAAATTTTAATTTAAGCCTGATAAACATGCAACAAGTGTAATTAAGAATAACAACACCATTCACCATACTGAAGTAAAACGATTAACCATCACATAGTGTAAATAAAGTCTGGAGGAAAACTCCTCACTACAAATCCCACAACCGAAACAACTAAACTGAATACTGGAATAATACATGCCAAAGTCTGAAAAACTGAAATGTAAAAGGTGCCTCTAAATAGAAATGGGCAACATGCCCTACAACTGATAGATAGTGACTCTGGAATCCAAAAGATAGAAGCGTCTACATGAAAATCCCTGTAGCTTCCACAAACAGCTACAGCTCGTCACCAGAATGAGTATCCTATGCTTGGTGTCCCTGTGGCTGGGCACCTAAAATGGTTTTACAAGAAAAAGATTTGAAAAGCAAACGGGTCAGAGCCCGAATGTGGAGTTATATTTTAAAACCTGCAAGTGCTTTAAACACATTTAAAACATTAAATGCAAAGTACATGTTAGGACGTGCACTCACATGATATTCTCACCTCTCGTCTAACTGTGCACTCCTAACGTAAGTACCCATCTACAACGATATAAACCACTAGCTAAGTGACATCATAACTAGCTAGACTGTAATAGTTCCTACCCTTATTACCCGGTCCTATTAACATATAACGCTCGTGATTAGATAGGGATTTAATGTAAACTCAGATGCTCAATATGCAATATATTTCTCTATCAGCTAACTCCTTATGTTTCTCGAAACAATACCGTAATTATTTATACAACATTAACATGAATGTTCTCATTAATTAAGTGTATATTATTCACATCATAAATATACAATACAAGTACCCCGAGAACTAAGCTGCGGTGCACACATACTCTGCTATCCATCCCGGTACATCACGTACATAAGGATCACATATTTCGAATCTCTCAGGAATAGTTCAGATAACACAGATCACAAATAGTGGAGGCGAACACAGTCACATCACATGGGTCACGTACATACCTACGCTCCCACGATCAGCGGACTTATTAACATCCCAATAAGTCTTTCTCTAACCTATGTTCATCGAGGTACTAGTCTATATCCCCCCCGTAGGCACACAAGGATTAGAGGGTCCTAAGAGAACGTAACCTACCGTGATAGCAAGTATGGTAGGTATGTCATACACACAATTCATATACCAATACTAAGTAAACACACGTCTAAGTAATACCGTATTTTAATCGTAGTACATATCGCATTCTCGTACTAACTTATACTTATCACAATTTATACTATTCCGATTTGTAATCCTACGCACTATAATTTACTCTCGTAGTAGACACTCACGTCTCAACCCAAACCGTCCATTGAAATAAATCTCTCGTATATAAATTTATTCCTCGTAATAACCCAAAAGTCCCAATTCTGTCTTTACATCATCATCGGAATGTTATCTATATCCTCAAACAAGCTTACGGGACTCCAAAAATCAAAACAGTCCAAAAAGGACCAAATTGTCAACTCGTTAGAAGTCTCGTTCGAACGAGACTGTTCGAACGAGATTCCTCTGCCAACTCGTTAGAAGTCTCGTTCGAATGAGGCTGTTCGAACGAGGTCCCAGTTCGTTCAAACGAACTGTACCTTCTAACGATATCTCATTCGAACGAGATATCGAACGAAACCCATTCTCGTTAGCAGCGACTGGTCAACTCGTTAGAAGCTCGTTCGAACGAGTTCGTTCGAACGACCTGGGTAGGGCTTCTAACGAGCTACCAGATTCGGAACAGATTTTTCCCCAATTCGTTTTTCATCCATTTTAACACCTCAAATCTTCTAAACTAAGTCCCAACAATCGTTTAAAGGTCTATAATCAATACTAAACATATATAGTCACATCATAACATGTTTTTAAGGGATCAATCCATCCTAACATCAATTAAATTTACAAATTTCTACCCTTTTCCCAATATCTCAAGAACATGAACCCTAACTTTGTATCATCATCAAATCCCAGAATTTAATTTGTTTTAATTTCTCCTAATCACAGTTATTATGAGAGAAATCATCTACCTATCATTCTACATGCAATTCTCTTCAAAATTTTCAAGTTCTAAACTCCAACTACATGGGTTTTCATTCAATCTTTCAAGAACAATCAAAATTCTTCAATTTCTAACATGGAAAAGACATTCTCTGAATTTAAATGGAATAAAGTCACTTGCCTTGATTGTCTCTGAGTTTGGTGTAGGTTTGGTAGAACTTTTCTGCAGAATTTCTTCTCTCCAAGCTCCTTCTCCAATGGTGGCTTAAGGTGGCTAGGGTTTGATTTGGGGAACTTAGAAAACCTAAATGATAACCTACGTAGCCTTCTAGGTTAATATGGGTTGGTTATGGGCTTAGTGGGTCAAATCCACATCAGATTTAATTAACCAATTTTCGTCACTTTTAATTCCTCAAAATGTAAAATTACCAAAATACCCTTTAAGTTGCCGGTATGGCCTAAAAATACCCCGGGACCCAAACTATACCACCGGCTAGTGTTTTCTGACTATCTCGACCCTTTCGGACGCGTTGGCACACTCAAAACGACCATACAGATTATAGATTTTAAATTCACTTTTATTATTAAAATATTACACCGTGACGCGGCGGTCCCACGCGTCTCAATAAAATTTCCAAATTGCTGTATATAAATCTCACGACAAATTTCATAATTCCAAATTCATATATAATCATATATGCACATAATCAAATACCAACTCGCATCTCATTAGTATTTATAACCCCGATTAATTTCCAATTAATACGCATTTAATTAATTAATCCCAAAAATAAATATAGCCAAAAGTACGGGGTATTACATACGTGTCACTTAATGTGAGACATTTCAAGGGAAGAATCGATGTTTAGCGAGACGTAGTGAGTAGTCTCTACATGCACTTCCCATAGGTAAGGTTTGTTTGAAAGAGGAGAATCAACCCAAGAATTTTGGTGTTTATCGAAAATTCCTGAAATTGGAAGCGGTTGGTAAAGTCGGTAAAGTTCTTGGATGGGTTGCCATCCTCAAAACAAGATCAAGGGTTTATCCTGAACATGTGAATTAAGTCGCCGAGAAGGAAGTGATTGATATTCCTTTGGGCTGGCTTACAATATTAACTAGTATGCCCCAGACTTCCTTTGAAAGGAAGGAGCGCGCCAGTGCATGGTCCGGCGCAGTATTAGAGATTTTCGGAACCATCGGAGATAAGATTTCGTTTCGAGTAGGATGTGTCACCCTTAGCCAGGGAATAAGCGCATGGTGATTAAATATTAGTGGAGCCACGTGAAAGAAATTTTGGAATCTTGGTACGATGATTTCAAGCATGCTCTGTAGAAGCACTCGTACCTGTTTGTCGCGTACGAGGTACTTATTAAGGTTTTGTTATGGAAAAACCTCGACTATTCTCCTTACGTGTGTTTAGAGGAGAGTAGATAATCAAAATTTTTGATCGGTCGAGAAAATATTCGATATCTATGGTCGAATTCCACGACTGTTTTAGACGAGCAAGACTGATCAAATGTTCGTAATATTTTCTTAGAATGGGAGGTTTGTATATGAAAAAAATCCGAGTATTTGTCATGTAGTGAGGTGCGGTCTCCTAATGTTAATGAGATAACGAAATTTATAACGTATAGGCGTGACCTATGCGAATTTTTTCGGTTGGGAGCACAAGGTGAAGTATCTCCAATGAGAATGTAAAACAATGTTGCTGTGAGGGAAAAGCTATAGTGATTGAGCACCGTATTATGTAGATAATTTGCATACTGACAATAATATCCAGAATTGTACTACCTGGTAGGCCTTATTTTCCAAATTTTGGGACGCAATTCCGTTATTGGGGGAGGGGGGGGGGGGGGGGGGGGGAAGTATTCATAGCTTTTAAATTTAAGGATTTATTAAATTTAATTGAGATAAATTAAATTAATTTTAATCCGGAATGTTGCTTTAAATATTTACTAGCGTGACGAGAGTTAGTCATTATTGGAAATTTGTTATTTGTTGCATATTATTGGATGAGTATAGTAATATATGAGATTTATTTTTATAATATTGTCACGTGTGAATAAAATGACAATTGTGGAAATTTAAGTCGGGACGCGCCTGTGTCGTGTCGGGACTAAAAGTGAATATTTTATCGGTTGTTCGTATGGTCGTTTTGAGTGATCCAACATGTTCAGAAGGGTCGAGATAGTCCGAAAAGTGTACCCGGTGGTTTAGTTTGGGTCTCGGGGCGTTTTTAGGCCTAATTAGTACCCCGGGAGGGCGTTTTGGACATTTCGCAAATATGGGTAATTAAACCCACGAATTTTATAGGGTTATATCAGATGGAAAATGTCATCTTTTAGGGTTAACACAACCTAATTCTAATGACGACCATTGGAGAGGAAGAGGAGAAGCTCTCCAAGGAGTTTTAGGCCAAGAACACCTCCGATTGCACCGCCGTCACCACCAACGCGTAGGTCGCGCGACGAGGAACACAACCACATCAAAATCGTCCGCAAATCAGAACTGATGTTTTTCGAGGCAAGTATCTATCTTACTTTTATCAAGTTAACGCATCATTTTATATTAGTCTTAGGTTGATTAGATTAGTATTCTTGAAGAAAAACATAAATTGGTGACACAAATTGCATGTTATAATGTTAGAGATCATATTTCTGGAAACCCATTTCTCATATAGAGGATGAGCCACGAAATTCCATGATATTAGAGATAGAAAATCTTGAAAAAGAATGAAAGAGATTAAGTTAAAAGAAAGATTAGGGTTCATAAGAATTATGTAGAATTTACCCCTTTTTAACCTATGATTCTTGAGGAAAATTGGCATGTGTTACGTAGGAAATTGTTTAAATGGGTATACAACACTTATAGTATAATTGATTGGGATTTTTGGACTATAACATGATGATTTGGAGGAGTTTGGGGTGAGAATCCCGTAATTGGGTTGGCTGCACAATCTGCATAACTGCTTGATCGATCGATCGAACACAGAGCATCGATGGATCGAAGGTTCGATCGATCGACCCCTTTCATCGATCGATCGACCCTACTGGGAAAACTAAATTTTTGCTCGTGTTAGCTTAATCCGATTTTATGCATAGTAAACCTTGGTTAGGGTTGCTAGAATATAATGGAATATAAAGAGGACCAGTAGGGTCAAGACAAATCCCATAAAGTGGAACTTTAATGTGTGGAAGAAAAGGGTAAACGGGGAGACTTTCAGACCTAAGAAATCATACGTGTGGTGATTAAATAATCGGAACATCTATTAAGTTGGATTAGAAGGCAAGAGAGGGCCTACTGAAATTGCACTTAGATAAAGGAAATACTTCGAGAGACGAGAAGTGAGTTAACAATGAGAATAAAGAAGAATGAGGCCGTTATACGATATAATTGAGTAAAACGTGTAATAACGGATAATGATAATTTTGGGTCATGAGAGTACCTAATTTAATAATGTGGATGTGAATACATGTTTATATATGACGGTGTGATTATGCATATATATTATTTCTGTGTAAAAATCGTACCCGCGGTACTTGCTATCCCTGAGGTTACCGCGCTGGGACGATCTTATCCTGTGCTGCCTTATGGGGGATATTGATTCGTACCCTAGGAGATAGATATCCTTGGTACAGGCTATCGAATCGATAGTTAAGACGGTCCTAAGAGACGTGAGGGTATGTACTGACATCTTAGAGACTTGGAATCTATGCTTCGCCTCAATGTTGTTTGTGTTTGTGTTAATACAGTTCGAGAGTGATTCCTAACTATTATTTCCCTTAGTTTGTGTGATACGGGGACTTGATAGGAGAGTATGCTAGAACCATAGATTTTATGTGGGGTGCCGTTAGTATATATATAATTTATGAGTGATTGGTATATATATACTTATATATGGAAGTCTAGCACCATAGATCTTATGTGGGGTGATGTTGGTATATATATATATATATATATATAAGTGTAACTATATGAGAACCTTCTACTGAGTAAAAGGTTAGATAAGGAAAGTGAAATTTAATCAGCTCCGTTATAAGCATTCAGAAACGTTATAATAATACGGAATTATTCTAAATAACGTAAGAAATCTTGAAGAGTTAGATTTTCTAAATGTGAATAGCATAACCTTAATTCCACGTGTTAAAACTTATGGATAATAAGTTGGAGAGAGATGGGGTTCCTTCGTACGATAGATGTGCACACTAGATGAGAGGTGAGAATTCTCAAGAGAGGGTCGCCTACTAATATGACTGTTGCATTAGCCGGTAGCATTTTAAATACTTGCTAAACTATTTTTCAAACTGCTTCACATTCGGGCTCTGACCCGTTTGTTGTCACCTTTTCTCTCTTGTGTATATATATATGTGTATTACAGGTGCCCAGCCACAGGGGCGTCTTACTTGGAATTCTTGGGACGGAACGCGTTGTAGCTTTTGTGAGAGTTGCAGGCCATTGATTAGACGACCTCATTATTGACTATACTCCTAGTTCGGTTTTATCCAGCAGTGGCATGTGTCACCCTCTTTCTATTATTTAGATGGTATTGTCAGAGACTATAATTCTTTTTACTTCCAGCATCTTTATTTCGGGATTTATTACTGTCAGGATGTTTTCCTATAGTGTTTTAAATGTTGGGATTATTTATTGATGGTTCAATTCTGGAATGTTCATTACTATTCTCATTATTAATGTGTGACTCTTAAAAATGTAAATGGTTAAAGGTTTTATAATTGGATTTAATAGAATGGAAATAAGGTTTAAAATGGTTTTGACACTTTGCTTAATTATTTAGGGTGTTTAAATTGGAAAAGTATTTTAACGACAGTGATGCTAAGAATGAACCAACTGTTCACCTTGACTTTAATTTAATAAAGGAGTGATCGCCCGGTATTTAATTAGGCGGGGTGTCACAATAATATATACTAACAGGACATATGTTAGTATATATATATATATATATATATATATATATATATATATATATATATACTAACAGGACATATGTTATATACACCTGTTAGATATACACTGTTATGTATATTTGTATATACATACATAATATATACTAACAGGACATATGTTTGTATATATATATATATATATATATATTTATATTACACCTATTAGTATATATATATATACTATATATATATATATACACATATACATACTGAGTATATATACTAACAGGTGTATACTGTGAGTATATATACCGAGTATAGTATGTATATATATACATACTGAGATAAATATCTATATATATACATACTGAGATAAATATCTATATATATAACATATATATACATATATACACTTGTATACATATAGATGTATATATGTATATATAAACAGTATATATGTATAAATGTAATACATGTATATATGTATATAATGTATGGGATGTTTCAACTAATGTGCACCCATTGATGGGATGTTTTTATACCTATGTAATTATTTGCAAATCTACATTGTATAGTCAAACCGGAATTCCCATGACTCGGATCGGTTACTACGAGTTACATTGGTCCCGTTCGAGGTGTTCATGCCTCTTACGGGACAATTTTACGTATGTTTTACGTTTTCACCCTTCAGTGTCACATTTTTATTCTTAAGTCTCACTTTTTGCAAATTTAAGCTGTACACTCAAATCGGGAGGGCAGTGACTACACGGCCGGTTCCTAAACTTACATTGGTCTCTTGCGAGGTGTTCGTGACTCTTACGGGACCGTTTTGTGGTTATTTTACGTTTTCACCATTCGATTGCATGTTTTTATGCTTAAGTCTAATTTTTTACAAATTTACATCTTACACTCAAATCGGGAGCCCGATGACTATGCGGTCGGTTCTTACGAGCCACATTGGTACCGTGCTAGTTGTTCGTGACTCGTACGAGACCGTTATGTGTTTGTTTTACATTTTCACCCTTCGATGGTATGTTTTTATACTTAAGTCTAATTTTTGGCAAATTTACGTCGTACACTCAAACCAGGATCCCCGTGACTAAGTGGTATGTTCCAACGAATGACATTGGTCCCGTGCGAGGTGTTCATGACTCTTATACGAACGTTATGTGTTTGTTTTACATTTTCACCCTTCGACGGCATGTTTTTATGCTTAAGTCTAATTTTTTGCAAATTTGCGTCGTACACTCAAACCGGGAGCCCCGAGACTACGCAGTCGATTCCTAGGGGTCACATTGGTCCCAGGAGAGGCGTTGGTGACTCTTACGGGGACGTTATGTGTTTGTTTTATGCTTTAACCCTTCGATGTCATGTTTTTATTCAAAAGTCTCACTTTTGACAAATTTACGTCATACACTCAAATCGGGAGCTCCGTGACTACGCGGTCGGTTCCAACGAGTGACATTGGTCCCGTGCGAGCTGTTCGTGACTCTTACGCGACCGTTATGTGTTTGTTTTACATTTTCACCCTTCGATGGAATGTTTTTATGATTAAGTCTATTTTTTTGCAAATTTAGGTCGTACACTCAAACCGGGAGCCCCGTGACTACGCGACTGATTCCAATGGGTCACATTGGTCCCGTACGAGGTGTTCGTGACTCTCACGGGACGGTTTTGTTGCTATTTTACATTTTCACCCTTCGATGGCATGTTTTTATGGTTAAGTCTAATTTTTTGCAAATTTACGTCGTATACTCAAACAGAGAGCCCCGTGACTATGCGGTCGGTTTCGCCGAGTCACATTGGTCCCGTGCGAGGTGTTCGTTACTCTTACGGGACCGTATTGTGGCTGTTTTACGTTTTCACCCTTTGATGACATGTTTTTATGATTAAGTCTAATTTTTTGCAAATTTATGTCGTACACTAAAACCGAGAACCCTAGGACTACGCGGTCGGTTCATAGTGATAACATTGGTCCCGTGCGAGGTGTTCGTAACTCTTATGGGACCATTGTGTGGCTGCTTTACATTTTCACCCTTCGATGGCATGTTTTTATGCTTAAGTCTAATTTTTTTTGCAAATTTATGTCGTACGCTCAAACCGGGATCGCCGTGACTACGAGGTCGGTTCCAACGAGTGACATTGGTCCCATGCGAGGTGTTCGTGACTCTTACACGACCGTTCTATGGATGCTTTACATTTTCACCCTTTGATGGCATGTTTTTATGCTCAAGTCTAATTTTTTGCAAATTTACGTCTTACACTCAAATCGGGAGCCCCGTGACTACGCGATCGGTTCCTAAGAGTCACATTGGTCCCGTGCGAGGTGTTCGTGACTCTTACCCGACCGTTTTGTGGCTGCTTTACGTTTTCACCCTTCGATGGCATGTTTTTATGCTTAAGTCTAATTTTTAACAAATTTACGTCTTACACTCAAACCGGGAGCCCCGTGACTACGCGGTCGGTTCCTATGAGTCACATTGGTCCAGTGCAAGATTATCGTGACTCGTACGAGACCGTTATGTGTTTGTTTTACATTTTCACCCTTCGATGGCATGTTTTTATGGTTAAGTCTAATTTTTTGCAAATTTACGTCGTACACTCAAACCGGCCTCGTGACTACGCGGTCGGTTCCTACGAGTCACATTGGTCCCGTGCGAGGTGTTCGTGACTCTTACGCGACCGTTCTTTGTTTGTTTTACATTTTCACTCTTCGATGGCATGTTTTTATGCTTAAGTCTATTTTTTTTGCAAATTTACGTCTTACACTCAAATTGGGAGCCCCTTCATGACCATCACTACCTCATGTTAATTTTCACAGTGATGTATGGATATCTTCGGCCCTCTTCCTCAAGCACCAGGATGAGTGAAGTATCTAATAATGGTAGTGGATTTTTTTATGAGATGAGTAGAGACCAAAGCACTGGTCTAGATCAACAATAAGAATTATTTGTAGTTCATGTGGTGAAACATCATGTGCGGGGATGGGATCCCTTATTCCTCTATCCCGATCATGAAAAGAAGTTTGATAACGATGTACTAGAGGCCTACTGTAAAATAAAATTTATTCAGATCATAACCTTCCTCATACCAATTTCCAAACAGAGGTTACGAACCGAAACGTGCTTTCAAGAATCAAAGACATACTTGAAGAATCTAATGAAAAGTGTATGGAATAACTCTATAGTGTCATATGGGCATATCAGGCCATGCATGGGACCTCAATGGGTGAAACCCCATTTATGTTAGCATATGGGTCATAGGTTATTACGCCAACTTAAATTAGCCTCCCAGGCCACAAAGTTCATTTTAATGAGCAAAACAATGATGAGAGAGTAGGCTGGACTTGGACTTGGTTGTAGATATCAAGGAAGATGCATAAGTATGATAGGCAGTGCACTCGTAAAGAGCATCCATATGCTAAAATAATAAGGTGAAGAACTAACCATTAAAAGTGGGGGATTACGCTCTTAAGAAATTTCTTCATAAGATGGACAAACTCCACCCCATCTGGCACGACCCCTATGTTGTTATATATATAACAGCATATATGTTGTTATATATATAACAACATATATGTTATAATATGCTGTTATAACATATATGCTGTATATATGTTATAACATCTGTTATAACATATATGCTGCTATATATATAACAACATATATGCTGTTATAACTCCATATATGTCGTTATATATGCATAACAACATATTATAACATATATGATGTTATATATATAACAACATATATGTTGTTATAACATCATATATGTTGTTATATATGCATATATGTTATAACAGCTATATATATAACATATAAATATATATACTTACCAAATTGATTCGAATTTGGAGAACCTCCGGATACGCTCCCTTGTTCTTGATCCTTACGTATTTTTGCAAACATTTGCATCATGTATTCCTGGAAATCCTCAATTTTTTTATCTTGGGCCTCTATCTTCTGTTGTTGAGCATCTATCTTCTGTTGTTGGATATCATTTCTCTCCTCGACTAAACCCAAATTCTCTCTTAGTAGCCTCACCTCTTCATCACGCGCCCTCAATTGTCCTATTGTACTTGAAGCTTTAGAGGGCTTCAGGCTTACCCCCCATCCAACAATAGGGGCCGATCTTTTTCCAAAAACTTCTATCGACATCTCCCCTTGTGACATGAAGGGTGCGTTTGGTTACGAGGATCTCTCTTGAAGCTCCACAAACTTCTCCTGCCATATTTAAAATAGTATAAGCTCATGTTATAATTAGTCAATAAATTTTAAAATAACAATATAAAGAAGTCAGCAATATGGGATCTCTCGTAATATAATTAATTAATCAAAGATGTACATACATATTTTTCCTTGCACTTTGGATCCACCCAGTCATTATTTTTCTCACTCCAATGAGATGATTTAAAGAAGTCAGCAATATGTGGTCTCTCACCACCCTTTTCTTCAGCCTATTCATAAATTGAACCAATGAGAATATGATTTTACATTGATAAGTAATTAAATTCATAAATTATATAACGCATCACCTCGATTGACATGGCAGCTACAAATGATCGTGACCCACAAGTATGATTCCAAGGCAAACTAGCACGTGCTAATTGACCTTTTACTGACCTTGCCTAATTAAAAACATAAAAAAATACTAAATGGATCTCCAATAATGCAATTTTCAAGGAATAGCTAAATTACAAACATAATGAAATACGAATTAGTTACCTTGAACTTCTCACCACTCCAAACATCATCTATCATGTACTTCAAATCGCTTGGTGTAACCCCTCCGTATGAATTCTTTTTAGGGTCGACTCCATCCTTCAATAATTTCGTGTAATGTATGTACATTTTACTCCTCCAGCCACTGTACCTCCGTGCACACTTCCTATGAATAGCATGTCTGACAAACTCATCCTCATTATAGTTAACAATATCGAATTTATCCTGCAAATTTACTTTAATTAGAAATGCACACAATAACATTGAAAGAATATCTAACTGGAAGAATCAAATATAACTACCCGAATCCTGGCGATTACTGCATCTTGTGTCCCAGAATCAATTTCCCCCCAATGAGTCACCCCTTGAAGTGGTGTCGTATTTCGAACCTCAATTCCGATTTGTTGTCCTAGAGAATGAGCATTTACACCCATAGGTGCCCCATCACCTTCCAACACACACACTTCAAGTTTTCCATGTCTTTTTACCATTTTCTCAACCTTCATTCCACGTGTTAATCCTCGAACTCGCTTTTTGGTTCTACTAGCTGTAGAAAAACAAAGTAATATAAATGTCATTGATTGATGTTAAGTATTACATAAAGTAATATAATAAATGCCAAGTATTGAGTAATAAAATACTAATAAAATAATCAAAATAACTTACATATCAAGGAAACATCCGGAATATCGGCCTGTATATCTTCAACAACATCATTGATTGATGTTCATCGTTAGAGATGCATCGAGGAGTGACTCGAGCTTCCTATTTTAATAAAAAATAAAGAAAATTATATATACAATAAGTAAATTTAAACAATCTAAACAAAAATGACTTACGCATCATGGAAACGTCAGGAACAGTAACTTGTATATCTTCTACAGCATTATCATTTGATGTTCTCTGTTGAAAGTGCACCGACGAGTGACTCGAACCTCCTGTTTTAATTCAAAAGTAAAATAATTATATATAAAAGAAGTATATTTAAACAATCTAAACAAGATTTCGAAGAAAAATAAATAAGTTTATATATAAACTGTTATATATATAACAGTTTATATATAACTGTTTTATATATAACCAGTTTATATATAAACTTCTTATATATAACAACTTATATATAGCAGTTCATATATAAACAATTATATATAAACTGTTATATATATATAAACTGTTATATATAAACTACTTATATATAACAGCTTATATATAGCAGTTTATATATAAACAGTTATATATAAATTGTTATATGTAATTGTTTATATATAAACTGCTATATATAAGCTGTTATATATATATGTATAATATATATAACTTTATATATATTATGTTACCTGCATTGTTGCTCACATGTGGTACTCTTGACATATTGATTTGGGTGTTGAGTGTCTCCTCAAATGAGGCTTCTCTCGTCTGTTAGAAAGTTTCTCGAATTGAAATTCTGAGGGTACCATTGTGTCCGGAAGGGTCGAGAAAGTCGAAATTACTGTACTTGGGGTCTATTTGGGTTCCGAAATAAATTAGGACCGTTTGACTCGAATTAAAGTCACCGAGTCATTTAAAGTGTGTATTATCATTTAAGGATGTGTATTTTGGGATTTAGGCTTATTAAGCCTACGGGAGATTTAACTCTCCAAAGAGAGAAAGAGAAATAAAATAAAGAGAGAAAGAAAGAAGAAAAAGAAGGAGAAAGGAAAGAAAAGAGGATTTCCGGGCCAATACGCGATTTCAAGGCGGATTCAGACCCTACGAACCCGAGGCAAGTGATTAAACTTGCTAAATAATTGTTGTGTATCAATTATTGCATGATTTGTGGATTGAATTTTGGGTTTTAGGTTTAAATTGACAAAACCTAATTTGTGGGAAAAATCTTAGATTTGTATTGTATTAATGGATTTAAGGTTAGAAAACTTGTATATATGTGTTCTTAGATGAATATAAATGTCATATTTGTTTTTGGATTGAATCAAAATAGTTGGAAGATGATAATAAAGATTTTTGGGTATTTTGGGTTAAGAATAAAACAACCCATTTCGTAGCTTACTGCACTTGCCGAATCGATTCGCCCCTACCGAATCGATTTGATCTGTTGCAGATTGCCCAGGTCTTTAGGGCCGAATCGAGTCGCTTTTGGGAGCCAAATCGATTCGGATGGGCCGAATCGATTCGAAAACAGGGGAATTTTTGTTGATGTTTTCTAAGGAGAATTTCATCCCATTTTGTTCGAGGTTATCGATTTGGGGCCTTTATATGAGACATTTGGAGTATGTTTTGGAGACTTTTAGAGGGTTTCCATCGTACGAAATTATGGGAGTCATATTAATTAAAGTTGAGGATTATCGATTAGAGATTTTGGTATATTCTAAGTGGGGAAGCCCACCTTTATTTGGAGATTTGACTTCGAGATGATAATTATAATTATGTGAATAAATGAGACACATTTAGAGATAACGGATTTCGGAATCCAATCCAAAATGGGATAACTTAAAAAAGGTTCATAAACTGAATTGAACCCTATAATGGATGGAGAATCATAAATGTTATTTGATGTGCATACGGATATAGAAATATCCTTATTGACGATTGATTTGGGAGATATCTCACACAATGAGAAATGCTAATTGAGGTGCATAGGATATAGAATATCCTTAACTTAAAATAGAATTGAAAGACAATTCATACTAGAAGCGACATGAGAGCTTCAAGAGAGAACTAGTATAGCATGTACTAAGTGGGGTTAATGTGTGAGGTTGGGCGTTAGTATATCTTGAGAGAAATATACAAAACAAATGATGTTAACCAAATTGCACCTAAGAGCGTATAATGAACATGAATATGATGTTTCAGGTATACCTTATATAATGGTATATCTTTATTATGTGGGATGTATGTATACCTTATATGATGGTGTATATACATGTTAAGCATACCCCTTCCTTGCTATCATTGGGAAGTTTCGTGTGCAGAGGGTGAGCATTCTGACTAGAAAAGCAGGATATGGATATTCCCCAGGTCATAGTTGTCCTTTGTGGTCTGTAACGACCCGCGTAATTTTGGGCTATTTTAATTAATTTCTGGAAAATGGAGAAAAATAAAGTTTTTGATAAAATTATTTTTATTGCTCAAATATGTTGGTTACTATTTTTAAAGGCGAGAATTTCAAACGGTTTCGAAATCGGAGTAAAACGGATTTTAAAATGATTTTTAAATGTTTTTAACTCTTGGAATTATAAGTCGGCAAACATTAAGTAATTTTCAAGAGCTGTTTTGACTTCCAACTCTTCATTTCTTTGCATTATAAAAGGAAGTCACGGGCAAGACTTTTAACCTACTTTTGGCACAAATTTTGTCAGCAAATATATTTTATATTCTTTTTCTTTTTATATACACGTTGGCCCTTGAGATTTGTGAGTTCCAACCTTAGATTAGAGGTGTTCTTGGGGCTATTTTGTTGGAGGTTCTTGGAGGAACTTTTGTAGATCTTTTGAGTTTATCTTGAGGATGTTATCGTTGGTTTCTCATCATGGTTTGAGGTATGGGGTCTTACACAATATGCTCCTTAAATCTCGCGAGTGTCATTCTGTTTGAATTCTTGTTTAATTGAATTCATATTTGAATTGATAAATTAATTGAAATCTGGAAAATAATTGTTGAAATTATTTTGATACATGTGGTATCATTATATTGTTATTGAGCACATTGTCATGAGATTTTAATATGGCACGGATGTTGGGCACCCGCCAAAATTCCTATTTCCCGGGCTATGGCTTGATAAAGCATATACGGATGTGGTGAGGCCTGGTGACCCAGTTAAAGTGTTGTTGAGAAATTATATTGATAAATGCTTTGAGATTTGCATTTTGATTTGAATATTCATACTCGTGTTATTACGCTTTATTCATCGTTAATATATTTGTTGAGCATCTTTCCTATCGTATTGTGTTCTTCCCCATATTTTCTTTTAGTGGCAGGTTAGCACGAATTTTGGGGCGCTATGGAGATTGATTTTAGCGAGGATTGTTTGGGAAAGATTTGTATTATTTTGATGTATAGAGCTTTGGATATTTGTATTTTATTTTTATTCGAGTTACATAGTTGTAATTTTAATTCGAGAGACTTGTTGTATTTGAAGAGATTGAGATTGGTGGATTTATATTATTGTGGGTTTATTTAGATGCTCTATACCTTGTCACTTATGGATTTGGATTTATTTTATCGCATTAGCGCTCCGTTCGCTCTCCCCGGGCGGGCGGGGTGTTACATGGTCACCAAATGACATTTATGATATATATATTTAATTATTTTGGGAGTGAGAGGTCATGGGTATGTGACGCTCTCACTTGCCGGTTAGGAACTATGACCGCTTCCCGGACGTCGTGTGCGTGAGTAGATCACGAGGTGGGTGTCATTGAACCCCACCAGGTGGCCCCAGTTTGCTACGTTTATGGGCTGCTGGAGGATGATAGCATGTGAGCCTGCGTCCTTCGAGTTATATCTCGGTTGGATGGTTATTATTTCTTGTGCTTGTATTTGAGTGTCAAGGGCATAATGGACCTCAACGACCTACATTGCCAGGATTAGTGTATCGGGGGGGGTTCCTTGTTTGGATTTCACTTCGGCGAGATGTTCCACGCACGAACCGCAGTGTAATGTTGGAACATGGGGATAAGTTTAGTCCTTAATGCTCTTAATTATTTATATATATATCACCTATCCCGACAATCGACAGTGCCAGGAGTAGTGTAACGGGGGGTTTCCTTGTTTGGATTTCGCTTCGGCGAGACGTCCCAAGCATGAAATGTCGTGTACTGTTGAGAATTGGGAATATTAATTAATTAAAATTTGGATACTTAAATTTAAGTTACATGCTTCATGAATTGAGGGCATAATGAGCCTCGAGGATTAATACGGTCAGGAGTAGTGTAACGGGGGCATTCCTTGTTTGGATTTCTCTTCGACGAGACGTCCCACGCACGAAACGCAGTTCCATGTTGATAATCGAGAGGAGTTTAGTCTTCATACTCATGATGTTAATAACTCATCTATAATTACTATAATAATTATATATATGGTTATATGCCTTATAAAGGGCATCATTAGAATACAAAATTCTAGTAAATGAGATTGTTGATGTGTTGTGATGACGTGGACATGATTGGATCATGTAACTTTATATGTTCAACAAGTGAACATTTTAAAGATAACTATAACAATTTCATTAAAGATAATGTATATAACTTAAAGTATAGAAATCAATGTATAATTGGGAGATAGGTTAGCCGGTTTCACTTAAATACTTTATTTGGGCTTAAGTTAGAATCCTCTTACCTAATTAGAATCAGACATACTTTTGGAGACACGTGCATACGCTTAGTGCGCGCTTTAGATGAGAGGTGAGTTGAATTTTTATGGAGTGTTCAATTCCAACTAAATCATGTAATAATGCATTTGTAATTATTATGAATTTTAATACACTCGCTATAAACTGTTTTTCAAAACTCGGGCTCTGACCCGTTTATATTTTCCTCCTCCATGTATATATTGTATTACTTCAGGTGTTCCTCCGCAAGGACGCCTTTGATATTCCTCCATTCAGGATTTGTGGAGCTGTGGCAGTAGCGAACTATTGCGACACTTTTCTTTAGTCGATTCCTATCTATTGTACATCTAGATTAGGATTCAGTTTTATTGAGTTAGTATTCAAGTGTTGTAGATTAACACTTTCATATTTATTTATCAGATTATTGTATTGTCTATTGCCCGATAGCATATTCGGGTATTTCATTGTTCAGATTTTTGTTGTACAATGTATTGTACTCTTTTATTATTGGAGTATGCACATTTCACATCATAGTTAGATGTATATTGTTGGTTGTGTGCATTGTTGGTTTTTTTGTTGTTGTTAAAATTAAAAGTTTTAAATTTTTTTCGCAATTCACACTCTATGATTTCGGGTAGTTAGCCTTATATTATAATGTTTAGTTGTTGATGTTGAGACTGTACCATCTGAGATACCTGATTTATGTAGTATAGGGCTGGCCACCAGTTATTATTTGGAGCGGGTTGTCACAGGTGGTATCAGAGGATCAGGTTCTAGTGTCTTTAGGATCTGTGTGCGTTACTACGATCTTCCATAAGCGTTCTTGATATAGAGCCTTATTGTTAGGATGATTACATTCATACGTCCATATACTTCTGTGAATTGAAAATATTTGAAAGGCGTTCTGATACAATTGTTCTTGTTTCAGATGCCACTGAAAGGATGTCTTTCAATCAGGGAAAACAAAGGGCAACCCCAAGTGCCTCAAAGGAACATGACTATGGATGATGTTGCGAATATTGTGGGACAAGCGGTTACTGTTGCCGTTTCTACGATGGCTCAGCAATCTGCCGCTCGAGCAACCCCACCCCATTTAGGATTGTCCTTATGGGAGAGAGTGAAGGAAGATTTTAGTAAGGGACATCCTTCCGAGTTTTGCAGGGGGAGTTGATGCGATAGCTGCAAGTCAATGGAAAAATATTATACAGAGGCACCTTCGTATGGTTGAGTGTAGTGAGGTGCAGAAACAATTTTTAGCCATTTTTAGGTTATCGTGTGCAGCTCTTCAATGGTGGGAGTTTGTCACCACATCTGAACAGAGAGATACTTTAACTATAAAAGAATTTTGGGAAATTTTTGATCGAAGGTATTTGCCTTCCCCTATTCAGGATATGGGTATTTTTCAAGGAAATAGGATGGTGGAAGAATATGAAGAAGATTTTTCTCTATGGGAGAGATTAGTACCTAATGAGGTAAATACGGAAGAGAAACATATATCGAAGTTTGTTCGAGGTTTAGATTGGAAAATCCAACAACATTTATTAGAAAGTCCTAAGTTAATGACTTTCATCGAGGTAGTGAATGCGGAACTATTAAAGGGTCATGAATATCATTTTTGTTCTCAAAAGAGCAAGAACTTTGGAGATTCGAGTTCATCAAGTATGTTTGGCAAAGAGAGTGCCAGTAATGTGAGTGGGCAGAAATGGTTTATGGGTAAGTGTTTCTTTTGTAAAGAAATAGGTCATAAAAAGAGAGATTGTCCTAATAGAGGTAAAGGACCATGTTTTGATGAAATTTCGGAAGTACAACCCCTACAGCAGATTCGAGGTCGCTTTAGACCGGGGGACTATGTTTGGGAGACCATTGATGAGGATGGGCAATCGGACTAGAGATGGATGTTGTAAGTAATTTTTCCTTTATTAATAGGATTATTACTATATGAAGTTTTGGAATATCATATGGGAGATATATATGAATCGGGTAGTGCTTTAGCCCTTTTTGTTAATGTATGGTATGTAATGACCCTAAGGGGAAATTTGGAGCAAGATAGGCTTTTATTCTATTATTTTGTAAAAGGATAGATGGTTTTGCAAGGTGCTCAAGAAGAGATTTAAACCTTGTGGTAAATGTAAGAATGGAAATGGTGATAAGTAGTAATGATAAAAGCTACTTCTTTTATATAGTCTTGATAGACTATTACAATTGTTGTATTCCAGATATGGATGTGCCTTATAAATGGCAATATATTGAAATTATGTAAGATGTTGTTTATGTTTGAAATCGAGTTTGTGGAATGATGGGACACAGGTAAAATTTTAGCTCATGGGTATGATAATATTTGTGAGCTATATGTTATATAGATGATGATCTATAAAGACCTTGTGTTGGACGTAAGGCATTTTATATTATATTTTAATATATAAACCGTTTTCAAAATAAACTATTTTCAAAATAAAACTTTTATCGGCCTTCGGTCCCTTTCAAACTAAATTTTTCACTAAAATATTTTCAAACTCTAGTCCGGATTTAACAAACTCTCAATCCCCAACATCGCCACACAGTAGTGTATCGGGAGGGTTCCTTGTTGGGATTTCGCTTTTGCGAGACGTCCCCCGCACGAAAGTGGCGATTGTCAGGAATTGAGAGGAGTTATTTCTTTGGACCATTAAAATTTTTGTTCTATTAAAATTTTTGTTCTATTAAAATTTTAGTATTATTTATATAATTGGAATTGTGGAACTTTGGAGGCAAATAAAGCCTCATTATGATTTCTATGAGCACAAAGCTCAAATTTAAATGGGGTGTATGGGTGCCCTTGTTGTGGAAATTGGTTTTATTTAATTCATAATCAACTTAAAATAAAATAAAATAAATTAATTCGTCGTGGGAAGTTAGAAGTTTGGAGATAGGATTAGTGATAATGGGTAGATTAGGAATAGTTGAGCTTTGGGAGAATTAGGCTTAGCTAAATTTTGAGGATGAAATTTTTGTAAGTGGGGAAGTTTGTAACAACCCAAGACTTTCGGAACAGTAATTATTTTATTTTGGGAGAAATAAATAATATTTTATTGGAGAATCATCAAATTGGCAATTGAGGTCAAAATTTATAGTTGTTAGAAAGTTTCTCGAATGGAAATTATGAGGGTACCATTGTGTCCGGAAGGGTCAAGAAAGTCGAAATTACTGTACTTGGGGTCTATTTGGGTTCCGAAATAAATTAGGACCGTTTGACTCGAATTAAAGTCACCGAGTCATTTAAAGTGTGTATTATCATTTAAGGATGTGTATTTTGGGATTTAGGCTTATTAAGCCTACGAGAGATTTAACCCTCCAAAGAGAGAAAGAGAAATAAAAGAAAGAGAGAAAGAAAGAAGAAAAAGAAGGAGAAAGGAAAGAAAAGAGGATTTCCGGGCCAATACGCGATTTCAAGGCGGATTCAGACCCTACGAACCCGAGGCAAGTGATTAAACTTGCTAAATAATTGTTGTGTATCAATTATTGCATGATTTGTGGATTGAATTTTGGGTTTTAGGTTTAAATTGACAAAACCTAATTTTTGGGAAAAAACTTAGATTTGTATTGTATTAATGGATTTAAGGTTAGAAAACTTGTATATATGTGTTCTTAGATGAATATAAATGTCATGTTTGTTTTTGGATTGAATCAAAGTAGTTGGAAGATGATAATAATGATTTTTGGGTATTTTGGGTTAAGAATAAAACAACCCATTTCGTAGCTTGCTGCACATATATGGTGTTATAACAGCATATATGTTGTTATATATATAGCAGCATATATGTTATAACAGCTGTTATAACACCATATATGCAGCATATATGTTATAATAGCATATTATAACATATATGCTGTTATATATATAATAACATATATGCTCTTATAACAACATATATGTTGTTATATTTGCATAACATATATGCTGTTATATATATAACAACATAGGGGTCGTGCCAGATGGGGTGGAGTTTTTCCATCTTATGAAGAAATTTCTTAAGAGCGTAATCACCCACTTTTAATGGTTAGTTCTTCACCTTATTATTTTAGTATTTGATGCTCTTTACGAGTGCACTGCCTATCATACTTATGCATCTTCCCTGATATCTACAATCAAGTCTAGGTCCAGCCTCGCACGGGACCAATGTGACTCGTAGGAACCGACCGCGTAGTCACGGGGATCCCGGTTTTAGTGTACGATGTAAATTTGTAAAAAATTAGACTTAAGCATAAAAACATGCCATTGAAGGGTGAAAATGTAAAACAAACACAGAACGGTCCCGTAAGAGTCACGAACACCTCGCACGGGACCAATGTGACTCATAGAAACTGATCGCGTAGTCACGTGGCTCCCGGTTTGAGTGTAAGATGTAAATTTGTAAAAAATTAGACTTAAGCATAAAAACATGCCATCTAAGGGTGAAAATGTAAAGCAGCCACATAATGGTCCCGTAAGAGTCACGAACACCTCGCATGGGACCAATGTTATCACTATGAACTGACAGCGTAGTCCTGGGGCTCTCGGTTTTAGTGTACGACGTAAATTTAAAAAAAATAGACTTAATCATAAAAACATGTCATCGAAGGGTGAAAATGTAAAACAGCCAAATACGGTCCCGTAAGAGTAACGAACACCTCGCACGGGACCAATGTGACTCGGGGAAATCGACCGCGTAGTCACGGGGCTCTCGGTTTGAGTGTACGACCTAAATTTGCAAAAAATTAGACTTAATCATAAAAACATGCCATCGAAGGGTGAAAACGTAAAAAAAACACAGAACGGTCGTGTAAGAGTCACGAACAGCTCGCACGGGACCAATGTCACTCGTTGGAACCGATCGCGTAGTCACGGAGCTCCCGGTTTGAGTGTACGATGTAAATTTGCCAAAAATGAGACTTTTGAATAAAAAATGACATTTAAGGGTTAAAGAATAAAACAAACACATAATGGCCCCGTAAGAGTCACCAACGCCTCGCACGGGACCAATGTGACCCCTAGGAATCGATCGCGTAGTCCCGGGGCTCCCGGTTTGAGTGTACGATGCAAATTTGCAAAAAATTTGACTTAAGCATAAAAACATGCCGTCGAAGGGTGAAAACGTAAAACAAGCACAGAACGGTCACATACGAGTCACGAACACCTCGCACGGGACCAATGTCATTCGTTGGAACAGACCACGTAGTCACGAGGTTCTCGGTTTGAGTGTACGACGTAAATTTGCCAAAAATTATACTTAAGCATAAAAACATGCCATCGAGGGGTGAAAATGTAAAACAAACACATAACGGTCTCGTAAGAGTCATGAACAACTCGCACGGTACCAATGTGACTCGTAAGAACCGACCGCATAGTCACCGGGCTCCCAGTTTGAGTGTAAGACGTAAATTTGTAAAAAAATTGACTTAAGCATAAAAACATGCAATCGAATGGTGAAAACGTAAAACAACCACAAAATGGTCCCGTAAGAGTCACGAACACCTCGCACGGGACCAATGTAAGTTTAGGAACCGGTCGTGTAGTCACTGCCCTCCCGATTTGAGTGTACGACTTAAATTTGCAAAAAGAGAGACTTAAAAATAAAAATGTGACACTGAAGGTTGAAAACGTAAAACATACGTAAAATTGTCCCGTAAGAGGCATGAACACCTCGAACGGGACCAATGTAACTCGTAGTAACCGATCCGAGTCATGGGAATTCCGGTTTGACTATACAATGTAGATTTGCAAATAATTACATAGGTATAAAAACATCCCATCAATGGGTGCACATTAGTTGAAACATCCCATACATTATATACATATATACATGTATTACATTTATACATATATACTGTTCATATATACATATATATGTATACAAGTGTATATATGTATATATATGTTATATATACATATTTATCTCAGTATGTATATATATATCCCAATATGTATATATATACATACTATACTCGATATATATATATACTGTTATATACAGTGTTATAAATATATACTGTTATATATAGTGTTATATATAGTATATATATAACATATACATACATAACAGTATATATATACTGTTATACATATATAACAGTATATGTATATATATATATATATATATATATATATATATATATATATATATATATATATATATATATATATATATATGAAAAAAAATATGAACAGCAGTTTATGTAGATAAATATATAAACAGTGTATATATATAAAAAATATTATAACTGTTTCTATAATAGTTATATCTAACTATTTATATATAACAATAATAGTTATAAATTATTATTATCTTTTGAAGTCGGATAGATTATAATTTATTTTGTATTTTGTGTAGAATAAAAATAAATTTGCGACACATGGAAAAGTCAATGGATACGGAGGATCGAGGTACGTAGCTACTCGGATACTTATTTAAATTTATGTAGCTACTCGGATACTATTTTTAGATATTAAATCGGTGAAAGGTATTTAATGGTCGTTTAGCGGTGTACCTTTATACTTGGATTGTGATGAAATATTATTTTGTAATTCATATTTATGAGATTTGGTTGAAAATTCTGGAATTTTGTATTACTTATGATTGTATGACAAATTTGCAATGTTATTTTGGATTATAAGGTTGTATGTTTGATTAAAAAAGTGCAATTTTAAAAATATTTTCAATTGCGAAAAAAATAATAGGTGATAAATAAAAATCTAGTACTTTTGGCAACACAATTTTTTGTCGCTGAAAATTATTATCAACATCTATCACTTTGGATATGGCAACAAATATTTGGTTGCAAAAATATAACTTTTGGCAACCCAGCTCTTGTGTTTCCAAAGGTATAGCTTTTGGCAACACAAGACCTATGTTGCCAAAGGTATACCCTTTTGGCAACACAACTCTTATGTTGGCAAAAGCTATACCTTTGGCAACACAATTATTTTTGTTGTTGTTGAGTGACTTTTGGCAACACAAGACTTGTGTTGTCAAATGTATAGCCTTTTGGCAACACAACTCTTATGTTGGCAAAATGTATTGTTTTGGCAACACAATTATTTTTGTTGCTGTTGAGTGACTTTTGGCAACACAAGACTTGTGTTGTTAAATGTATAGCCTTTTGGCAACACAACTCTTATGTTGCCAAAATTTATAGCTTTTGGCAACACAATTATTTGTGTTGCTGTTGAGTGACTTTTGGCAACATAAATAATATTTTTTATTATAAATTTGACAAATTATAAAATACTTTTAGCAACACAATTACGTGTTGCCAAAAGTATACATTCAGCAACACATGTCTGTTGTGTTGCCAAAGGGTTTCCTAGACAGGAAATGGGCAACAAGCTGGCAACACAGCAAAATATGTTGCCAATACCTTTTAGCAACATATTTCTAACTTTAGCAACATAATTTGTATGTTGCCAATGGTGCAAATTCTTGTAGTTTGTATATATATGATATTGTTTGTCTTTGCCTTGATTTCTAGTCCATCTATTCTTATACTTCATTACTGATATCTATCTTGGATTAGTTATGCTTTTGTTGCTCATATGATTTAATGTCCGTAAGGACACAAATTTCCAATTGAGTCCATATGTAGTTTTGGCTCAATTCCAGACAAAAACATTTATTTATAGGATAGTATTTTATTGTAATATTCTCAAGCCTATGAAGTGTTTGTTGAAGACGTAGGGGCAAAGAATATAAAGCTTCATCCAAATGCCGGTTTGCATGCCTTGTTTCTACGTCATCAACTAATGGTTCCATGCTCCCAAGGTATGAATGCAATTATGTTTATATAGGAGCTTGGAACAAAGTTTGTTGGGTGTTAGGATTAAAATAAAATGCGTTTTGTTTTAAGAAATAATTTATATAAAACTTTAAAAATAAGATCATAAAGTTTTCTGGGCCAAAATCGAATTTTTCAATCTTTCTGGTCGTTCGTTAGATATGTCGTTCGAACAAACCTGCCGACGAGTCTAAACTGGTCTATCGTTCGAAATGTCGTTCGAACGAACTTGTTCATTCTAACGAGATTCTAACGAAGTCCATACTGGTGTGTCGTTAGAAGCTCGTTCGAACGAGAGATCGTTCGAACGAACTGTCAGGCGGGAACAGTTTTTGGCAGTTTTTGGCAGTTTTTCACCCACTTCCCCACTTGGTTTTTAACCAATTTTTTCAGACATAATAATGTGCGGGAATGACATTTTCCAATTTAACTTTTCCATACCATTTCTATCTCTTAGAGAGAGTTTGAGAGCAAATTTGTTTTAGGAAAATGTTCATGTTTTGAGTGAGATTTTTAGAGAAATATTTTCATCACTCTAGTGTTTACACCCAATTGAGTTTATTCCAAGTTCTATATACTTATCAATTGCTTGGAGTTTTGGCACCGGTTTATCTCTACCGAATTCAAGAAGAGAAGTTTTGGTTTTCTTCTACATCCATCAAAGAAGAAGACTTTTTGTTGAGATTCTACCCACTTGGAGAAAGGCTCCTTGCTAGGGTGACGGTGACCATAGAAAGCCCCATCGGTGGATTCCGAGACCGCGGTGGAGTTCCGAGGTTGCCCGCTAGGAAGAGGTGTCTACAAGAAGAAGCGTCGAGGCTTGAGAGGGATCGAGTCAGTCGTTGTAAGTCTATCTGTCTTGTAATTGTAATTCCGTATCTAGTGGACTTGTGGCTAGGGCCGTCCGAGGTTGTTTCCCATCTTGGGTTTTTCTTCGTACATCTCGGCGTAGTGTGATATAGTTTATTTTATCTTGCATCATAACGTAGAACGCATGCTTAGACTAATTCAAGATAAAATTCGGTTTCAATTATCACACTCAATTAATTTGGAATTAAATTAAATATTGGGTAAATCTAGTTTATTCAAGTCTTTTGCTAAAATTGGTTTTGCCTAACTTTGGAGAATTGATAATTATGACTTAGGCAAATTCTAGGACTTGGATCAATGAATCGGTTTAAGTGAAACATTAATTGGATTAACTTATTTTAATTTTCTTTAAAGAAATTAAAATTTGGATTTGTTTATTTGTGAACCATCATTCAACGCTTCCGCATCGTATTTGTTTTTATACGTAAAAAGGAAATTACATGTTTTCAATTTCGTATCACTCTAAGCTTCAACGTCTTTAATTAATTTTATTCTTTGTCTATTCCGGAAAAAAAAAAGGGGGGGGAGAATGATAGGGGGAGGAATGGTATATAATCCTATTGTAATCGTATCTTAGTTTAGGAGATTTAACTTAAGGGAAGAGCACTATCTTCTTAGGTTGATCATAGTTGATAAAGGGAAAATTATTTTTGGGGGAGTATTTATTTTTATTGCATTAAATACTTTGATATTCCTTATTCGGTTGATCGTTTTCTTAAGTGTGCAGGAATTCTTCTAAAGTGGAAAGTTTCATCGGGCAAAGCGTTTGATCCTTGGGTCCTTAGTCAAGTATTGGGTGGGATGTTTGAGTCTAGTAAAGCTTGACGTCCCTTTAGGATTTTTAAGTTGTTTTTGTCCCGGAATAGCCAAAGGGGGAGATTTGTAAGGACACATTTCTCCAATTGAGTCCTAATATTTTTTTGGCTCAATTCCGGACAAAAACATTTATTCATAGGATAGTATTTCATTGTAATATATTCAAGACTATGAAGAATTTGTTGAAGACGTAGCGGCAAAGAGTATAAAGCTTCATCAAATGCCGAGTTTATGTGCCTCGTTTCTACGTCATCAACTGTAGTTCCATGCTCCCAAGGTTTGAATGCATATATATATATATATATATATATATATGAGATTTGAACATGTTTATTGGGTGTTAAGTTTATTTAAAACTGTGCTTTATTTTTAGAAAGAATTAATTAAAACTTTAAATAAAGTTTATAAAGTTTTATGGGCTTAAATAAGAATTTCCAAACAATCTGGTTTTTCGTTCGTCGAACGAGTTTGTCGTTCGAACGAAAATGTCGTTCGAATGAACCTGCGACCAACGAGTTCCCAGCTATAACTTCGTTCGAAATTTCGTTCGAACGAGATTTCTAACTAGTTCAGTTTTCAATACACTAGAACTCCGTTCAAAGATCATTAGATTGTCATTTGAACAAGACTTCGTTTGAACGAAAATCTCGTTTGAACGAGATTCCAGGCGAGAACCATTTTTGGCAGTTTTGAGCAGTTTTTACCCACTCTCTCCACTTCTTTTCCCACTAACTTTCAACGGCATATCTAAGTGCGGGAATAATTTGGAGAAAGTTATCTTTTTCATAACACACTAACTCCTAGAGAGAGTTTTAAGAGAAAAATAATCATGAGAAAAAGATCAAGTTTTGAGTGTTATTTTTCAAGAGAAAATCTTTTATCACTCTAGTTTACAGCCATATTTGTTTCTTCCAAGTTCATATATACATATCAATAGCTTGGAGAATTTTTGCATCGGTTTTATCTCTATACTGTACTGAAGATAAGTTTGGGTTTGCTTCTACGTCCTTCAAAGAAGAAGAAGTATGTGCGGCGTTCTCACATGGTGAAAGGCACCATGTGTGGTTGACGGTGTGCCTATTGTCTGATCGGTGGATGCCGAGACCGCGGTGGAGCTTTGTTGGTTATCTGCAAGGAAGAGGTTATTTCAAGAAGACGCCTCAGGGTTTGAGAGGGATCGATTCGAGTGTTGTAAGTCTTTTGTCTTGTAAATGTAAAATTGTATCTAGTGGATTTGAGGCTAAGGCCATCCAAGGTTGTTTCTTGTTATGGGTTTTTCCTCGTACATCGTGGCGTAATGATTTCATTCTTTATTTTATTTTTCTATATCACCTAAAACACATGCTTAGGTAAAAAGATAAAATTGGTTTAGATCATTATTTATTTAATTTGGTACTAAATTAAATATTGGGTAAAGTTAATTCAATTAAAGTCATTTGTTTAATTTGGTTTGGCCTAATTTGCTAATTATGATAAATATGACTTAGGTAAATTTCTAAAACTTGGATTAATTATGTTTAAGTGAAAATGTTTAATGGATTAATTTAATTTCACTTGGTTTAATTTTAATTTAAAAAGAAATTAAAATTTGTTTTTAAGTTGAACCATCACAACGCTTCCGCATCAATTTACATAAAAGAAAATATATTTTAAAATTGGGGGCCTCGTGTTCCAACAACGATTGGGTCTTTACCTAATTCTTATCTTCACTTACATCTTGGTGCTGTGATAACCCGTAATCTGAAATAAGGGGTGGCCAGCCCGATACCTCAACATAACGGAATCATGGATGTAAATCATTCTCAGCATCTTAACAATAAAATAAGTATACGAGAAAAAACACCCAATAATTCAGAACACGGGTTGCCAAAATTTTTAGTTTTATTAAAAGTTACGGAAAATAAATTAAACAACCCCATCAGAAGAAAGTGGAATTCCAAAGGAACATATATTAATACTAAAACAACATACAATAAAAGGACCAAATAATTTGTCGGTCAAGAGTTACATCCAAGGTATAATAATAGTCAATAATTTACATAATACATCCATTAAGAAATTACATAATACATCCATTAAGAAACAACACTGCTCCAGTAGTTATTGGAGCAGGGATTCATTAGGCGTAGCACATCGTAACTACTGGATCTGGTCTAATGAATCCCTACTGCAACAACTACTGGATATGTTCTCTTAACTCCCTCATTTCAATGGGAGCCATTCTATATGGAGCCCTCATAATAGGCCTAGTTACCGACACTAAATCGATCACAAACTCTATCTCTCGGCTAGGAGGCAAACCCGGTATTTCCCAGAAAACATCCTCAAAATCTATCACAACCGGAATAGAATCCAAGGGAACAACTACAACCCTAGAAGTATCCTCTGCAATACAATACAGATAAGTACTAGTACTCCCCTCTAAATGAGGCAAAACTACCAAGAACATTTCTTGTCCCGGAACGGCGAAGACTATACTCTTTCCCTAACAATTAACTATAGCATGATACTTCATTAGCCAATCCATGCCCAAAATCACATCATACCCGGCCATGTCCAGGACGAGTAAATCGGCCTCAAAGCATAAATTACCAAGAGTAATTCCCATATTTTTACAAACAAGGAAAATAAGTGAACAATCCCCCATAGAGGATTCAACGCTAGTAAAAGTACTCTCAGCAGTTTTAATCAACTCCGTGGTATGAGCAAAGCTCCTAGATATGAATGAATGTGTCGCACCCGTATCAAATAAAACGCGACCCATATGTACCTGAATAAGGAACTTACCCTCAATGGTTGTCGGGGCCGGTGGGGCCGGAGGAAGCAAATCGTCATGAATATGATAAACTCTCCCATACTGTAACTGACCCTGCTGTGGAGGAACAACTGGGTTAGGCACTTGTGGAGGAAACTGAACATATGGCTGGTGTGGAGCTCTAAGAAACTGTCCCCCAAGCAACTGAGGACACTCCTTCATATAATAGCCCGCCTCACCGCATTGGAAACACCGACCCAACATATTCTCCGCATTTTAACCCCAGTTATTTCTAAACTGATTAGCACCTTAGACCTGCTGGCCTCTACCTCCTTGACCACCCCGGCCTGCTTGTTGTAATGGGGCACCCTCACCGTGTCTATTATTATGACTCCCCGAATTGAACCCACTACAATGTTGCCTCTTTGACAAGTCCCCCTGCTGGGGATCCCTTTCTTTCTGCTTACTACCCGAAGGTTGGGACGAGGGAAAGACTCCTCCTCCAATCCCACTGCCTCCAGTCCTTCCCACTTGCCCCACTATGGAGGCTTTCTTACCACTTTGCAAAAAAAATCTATGCTCTTGGCAATGTAATAACGCCGCATTTATTACCTCTCCAAAAGTTATCAATGATGGATTACCCAGCAAGTTCTGCCAGATCCTCCAATTCAACCCTCTCATAAACTTTGAAACCTTCCTTTCTCCGGGAGTCACTTTATCCGGTACAAAACTTGCCAACGGGGTGAACTCCCCTTCATATTCAGCCACGGATCTCTCTCCTTGCACAATGTCTTGTCGCCTCCTTTTCATCTCCCATTGTATCGCGGGAGGAAAGTACTTTTGATCAAACAAGACCCAAAATTTTTGAAATCGACATAGTTACTCTCTGTTCTGGTGTAGTCATAGACTCCCACCAATGTAATGCGGCCCCAACAAGTTTAAAAGTAGCAAGGACTTGTTTCTTCTCCTCACTACATTCCACCACACGTAGATGGATTTGCATGTCTTTATTCCACTGATTCACCCTTATAACATCCGAGCCTCCATCAAATTCCGAGGGCTGACCTTTTAAAAAAGATTCCCCAGCTCTCTCCCATGGAGAAGGTCCCGCAGGAACTTGGGCATCTTGCACTCGCTGTTGAGACTGTGGCATTTGTTGAGCCACTGTTGTCATAGCCACATTAACAGCTTGGGCCACTATGTTCGCTACATCCACAACATTTATTGCTCCTTGTGGCGGCGGTTGAGGACCAACATCCTCTTCTACAACCCTATTATGTCTCGCTGGGAGACCTCTCTTAGGCGGCATCTGAGATAGTGAAACAATAGAGTTAGAATACTATATAATACAATCTATTTTGTAGAAGATCGTAAACTTAAGCAATAAGGCAGTCCTAACATTAGGCTCTATATCAATTAACACTACGGTAGAACGTGACAAGTCCGCATAGATCCTAAATACTCTAGAACCGGATGCTCTGATACCATCTGTGACAACCCATAATCCGAAATCAGGGGTGGCCAGCTCGGTACCTCAACGTAACGGAATCATGGATGGAAATCATTCTCAGCATCTTAACAATAAAATAAGTATACGGGAAAAAACACCCAATAATTCAGAACACAGGTTGCCAAAAATTTTAGTTTTATTAAAAGTTAAGGAAAATAAATTAAACAACCCCATCAAAAGAAAGTGGAATTCCAAAGGAACATATACTAATACTAAAACAACATACAATAAAAGGACTGAATAATCTATCGGTCAACAGTTACATCCAAGGTATAATAACAGTCAATAATTTACATAATACAACCATTAAGAAATTACAAAAGTTCGGGCTACCCGCCCGAATGAAAGACCCGATCATATCTAGAATTCAAAAATGAAAGTGTCTAACAAGCATCCTATAATATTCGCAAAGTCTTACAGTTCTTCAAAAATAATTGAATAGGATTATCACATCGGGCGCCCTTGCGGAGGAGGACTTGAGAGGATACAATAACATGCACAACATGGAAAATGAATGGGTCAGGTCCCGGTTTATATATGATTCCCAGATGAATAAGAATCATGATAGATATGGACAGTTAATTATGAGTGATGTACATAAAAATATAGCAACCTAATCAACAAGGGTAATGAGGTAACTTCAATAATTCTAACTGTGTTAACTTATACAAGAGAAATTAAATTACACATCATTATTCCTCATATCTTTTCCTTTTTCCATTCCTTAACTGGAATATAATTACGATCATATTTTCTTATGGCAATTCAGATATATCAAGTCCCACTTGATTTTAGAAAGGTTATATTTTTATACATATAACAATTCGAAGATCGCCCCTCTGAGTTTCCCCACTGGGCGCACCCCTAAATGACTATCATCTTCCAGGGCCTATCTATACAAGACAACCTGGGCACCTAACGCACGTCGGGAAGTGGTCGTATGCCTGCGAGTGAGTCATAACTACACTCGGAATTACCTCACTAGCGCAGAAAAACGTATAAAAATCCCGCATATGGCCGAGGACTATAGTCTCCCTGCATTCACTAATCAGGGGTCATCACCTCATGCGCGAGCTTCCCTTATGATAGCATTTAGAGAGGTGTGTTTAAGTAAATTAACATTTACCAATTTCATCTCATTATCATTTTCATTAATCACCTGTATGTTTCATTTTATTTTAAACCATTATCCTTTAATATTCATTAATATTCATCATATTGTAATTCCTGAATTATTCTCCAAACGATCACCAACATCATACAAATCCAAAGGTGTTATATACCTCAATAGGTTTTCTAAAATCTCCACATATGAGTTTATAATCCTTTATTCCTAACAATATGTGTAATGTAAAGTAGTGCCTAAACATCACTTTTTGTACCTTTGGAATGAACCCCAAGTTCTCTCATTAAGCTCTAGGGTAGCGGCCAAACTCAACAAAAACTCTAGGACTCTAAGTTTACTTCATACAAGAAGGTTCCTAGTTCCTATTAGAAATAAGAGACTAAGAAACAAAAATAAAGTTTATAAGTGGAAAACAGGGAACCAGTCGACCGATCCTGAGACCGCGGTCGATCGCGTCTCTAAGTCCAGGAAAAGGGGGCCGATCGACCAGTCACGGACCGCAGTCGACCGCGCTCCAAAATTTAGTCTTCTGTAGTATAGAAGTGTGCCCTCCCCCGAAGACCCGGTCGACCGGTCTTGGTACCGCGGTCGATCGATCGTAATATACCTAGACCCCATTTCTGCCTCCAATAACAAAACCCCTTATCATTTATTACCACCAACTGATTTTCAAATGCACCAACCAACCATAATTTATAACAATCTCAAATCAAATCAGCCTCCAAGGAGTTAGAGCCCATAAATCCCATAAAATCACTAACTTTCTTAAACCATAATTAACCCACAACTATCAACAATAATTATTCAACTTAAATCATATAATAGCAAGTAGAATACTTGCCTCATGCGTGAAAAATTCAGATTTGATGATGTTGTAGGAAAAATCAAACTTCAAACCTCCAATCTCTCCTTTTTTTCCTTAAGTTTTCTTCTTCTCTCTCTTTCTCTAGTTCACTAATTACACATAAGAGAAATAAGTGGATTTCAAGACATAAAATGTGTTTTAGTACATAATTACCAACTTAAATAATAATTACAGCAATAAATTAATACCCAACTACACATTTGAACTAAAACCAATCAAAAGTGTCCAGAACCTAAAATTACAATATGGCACATAATCTGACTATCTTGCACCTTCCGGAACTAACTAAACCCTCTAAATTATCATTTGGAAATTTTATAACTCATTTTAAGTTCTGGTTTCATTTTAAGTAAAAATGTCATTTTAAATCTTATGACACAATAAAACACAACATGGCGATACTTACCTACACTTAAGGTAAATATGCAACCTCATAGTAAATATTAACTTTTCTTCATTAAATAAACACTTACTCCATATTCCAACATTTTATATCTAATTACTATACCTAGCAAATAAATATAAAATAGGTTCTCAAAAGTGAGGGTTGTTACAGGTGCCAAGTACAAATCTATTGCGTTATGGAACCCGATGTTGGAAAGAATGCGTAGGAAACTGACGGGTTGGAAGTATGGGTTTCTCTCAAAAGGGGAAAGGCTGACTCTGATTAAGAGTTATCTATCCATCCTTCCTACTTACTTCATGTCCATTATGCCTTTACCTGCAGTTGTCCGTAGAAAAATGGATAAGTTCACGAGGGACTTTCTGTGGAGAGGCACTGAGGATATTTTTAAACATTATCTTGTTGGTTAGGAGGAGGTCTGCAAGCCCATTAAGGAGGGGGGGGGGGGGGGGGCGTGTGAGAAATCTAGATAATTTTAATAAAGCTGTATTTGGGAAGTGGTTTTGGAGGTTCCCTCGGGAGGAACATAGGTTATGGATAAGAGGTTTAGGAGCTAGAGAAGGTACCACTTAGTGGGGTTGGGGCTGAGGGTGGGGAAATTTGTGCATGGCATTGGTTTGTGGAAACATATAGCGAGTCTGTGGGAGAATTTTTGTAGTCATATAGAATTTATTTTGGGGAGAGGCGAAAGGATCAGATTTGGGATGGATAGATGGGGTGAACATGGGTCCTTACAGGAGATTTTTCCCGGGATGTTCAACCTTGGAAAGGATCAGGACGGGTTGGTGGCTGACCACATGATCGTTATAGGGGATGGGGTGACTTGGAATCCTCACTTCAGAAGAAGGTTATGGGATTGGATCTTTAGGAGGCGGACTTGTTCTATGAGTGGTTGGATACGGCACCTCGACCGACGGATGGGGAGGATACCATGAGGTGGTGGTGGGTTGGTTCGGTTAGAGGCTACTTTTCACATCTGAGCGGTAGAGGGATTCCTACAGCCCGTTTGTCTTGGAAGAACATTTTTAAGGTTAAAGCACCACCGAAGGTCAGATTCTTTGTGTGGACTGCGGCTATACAAGGAATCTTAAAGCTCGAGGGCAACAAAAGAGATGTTTTCGTTTGTCTAGTCGTTGTTGGTTGTGTAAGGAGGATGGGGAGAAGACTGATCATCTTCTTAAGGTGACCAGAGGTTTATGGAACATATTCTTTTCCCTTTCTAGGATTGCTTGGGTTATGCCCGGGTCGGTGAGGTAGCTCTTAGAGGGGTGGAGACCCCCGTGGGGGTGGCGGGGTGACAAGTGTGTGTGGAGAATGGCCCCCCACTGTATTTTTTGGACGATATGGAAGGAAAGGAATGCGAGATGCTTTGATGGCATCGAGACTGTGCCTTAGAGACTTAGTTATTTGTTTTGGAGCACTCTTCTTAGTTGGTATAAGGAGAGTATTGCCGTGATGACTCAGGACTTTCTTGAGTTTGTCGAGGAACTCCACTTTGCTTTATAGTATGGGTTTCTTATTTTAGGGGTCTGTCTGCTTTGTTCCTTTAAGTAACTTTTGTTGCTTTGTATACTTCTTGTATAAAGGGTTCGTCCCCTCAGTGATGGTTTTATTATATCATTTATTTATAAAAAAATAATGGTTGAAATGGCTATGGAGAGGGCAACCCCCCACCTCATAAGATGTCCTATAGGGGGTTACAAAACTATATCTGGTAATTTTCGGAATGACACAAAAAAATAACAAGACCTAACGTAAAATTTACACGAAATTAACATGACATGTCGGGTTTCTATAGTCTAGAATATTTTGCCTAAATATCGGGTTGTATCTTGTACGTTTTTTAATTTTGACACAAAATTTGTATGTGTAGGGACAATTATAACACGACATGCAACCCGAGTTTGGCGCACGATTACCACCCCTATACAATCAATATAATACATGCAATATAAAAAAAATTATATATTAAATATAAGTTGATTATTGTGTTTGGCCGTCTTGAATCGTGTCCCATTGGAAGGTAATTGATTTATCATGTTATTTTTGTCATCTCAAATTTTTAACAGATCGTGTTGGTATTAGACAATTAGAATATAACATCACGCCATTTCGTATTCATGTGGAATAATATTAAGTTTGTGTCCAAAAGGACGAAGCTCAAACAAAAACCATTAGTCCAAATTTTCACCCCTAATAAAAAATATACAATCAAAGCTATATGTTATCATTGTAATCACGACCTGCCTAATTAAGAATTAGTGTGAGACTACCTTCCTTTTAAAACTTAACTAGTTAAATCTGTAACGAGTTCTAAGATCAAATCATGTTGAAACTATAACATTCGATCATTTTTTTTTTACCTTTTTCACACTTTCTGATCAATATTAAATATAACAAGTCAATCAACTTCTGGGATTTATTGTAGCAACCCTCGCTTTTGGGAGCCCATTTTATATTTATTTCCTATGTGGTGTAGTTGCATATATTAAATACTGCATGTGGGTAAGTCTTAATTTGATGAAATAAGTTAATATTTACAAATAAGTTGCATAATTGCCATGTGTGTAAGTAGTTGTTACCATGTGGTGTTCTATTTTGTCATGAAAATTAATATGGCAATTTGAATTAAATGGAAGCGGAACTTATTTTGGCTTATAAATCTCCAAATGATAATTTGGAGGGTGTAGTTAGTTCCGGGAGGTACGAGACAGTGAAAATGTGTGCCTTATTGTATTTTGGAATTTTGGGCACTTTTGACTGGTTTTGGCATATCGCGTATTAGAACTTAACTATTGCAGTATTATCACTTAAAGGCTGGAGACTTTTTAATCTTAAGCCACGTTTAGTTTTCCCTAACTCTTCCATTTCCTCTTATTTGCCCTAAGTGTTCTAGCCCTAGAGTGAGAGAGAGTGAGAGTGGAAGATTGGAGAGAAAGGGAAATCTTGAAGATTTGTGGTTTGATCTTGCTTCCTTCTTCAACCAAGCTTGATATTGAATCCCCAAGGCAATTTTTCTACTTGCTATTATATGGTTTAAGATGAATAATTAGTATGGGTAGATATGTATAGTTTTGATGTATTAATGTTGTTGTTTTTGGTTGGATTTATGGGTATAAACATCTTTGGTAGAGATAGATTGTTGATTGAGGTAGAAAATGTGGTTGGGAGCATTTATGATCTTTCAGTAGTCATTAAATGTAGTTGGTTGATTTTGGGGTTGGTTATTGATTTTTGGTTTTGAAGATAATAGGAGAGAAAGGTCTAGGTCTGCTATGGTCGGTCGACCGCGTCTCTCAGACCGGTCGATCGGGCCTTCGGAGGAAGGCACACTGCTTTCTTTCAAAGGCTTGAATTAAGGTCGCGGTCGACCGCGGTTATACCACAGGTTGACCGGTCCATCCGAAATGGACTTTCTGCTTTCTTTCAAAAGCTAAACTTTGAGACGCGGTCGACCGCTGTCTTGGGATCGGTCGACCGATCCCTTGTTTTTTTCTAAACCAATTTCCTACTTTCATCCTATATTCTTTTACTTACTCTAGGAACATAGGACTCTTCTTGAATGAAGTAAACTTTGGCTTTTAGAGTCCTAGTTGAGTTGATTGTCACCCCAGTGTTGAATAGTTTCACTTGGGGTTAAGTCCGGGGGAAGGGTTGTCCTAGTGATGGATGGATCCAAATAATATGGATGGATATTGTAGGCCCATATTTGGAGACTTTAGGGGCTTAATTTGAGTTATATTAAATCTTATGTTTGGGGAAGTGAATATGATCCCTTGGAGATTTATTCGAGGCATAACCTAGGATGAGTAATGAATTATCCTATGATAACGGTTTCAAACAAACGAACCATGTAAATGTTAATGAAAAGGAAAAGTATGGTTTTTATAGTAAATTATAATTTACTTAAACACACCTCTCTAAATTCTATCATAAGGGAAGCTCGTGCATGAGGTGATGTTCCTTGGCTAGTGAATACAGAGAGACTATAGTCCTCGGCCATATGCGGGTTTATTATGTGTATTTTTCTGCGCTAGTGAAGTAATTCCGGGTGTGGTTATGACTCACTCGCAGGCATGTGGCCACTTCCCGACGTGCGTTAGGTACCCAGGCTTCCTTGTTTGATGGCCCCCTGGAAGATGATAGTCATTTAGGGGCGCGCCCAGTGGGGAAACTCGGAGGAGCGGTCTTAGAATCGTTATATGTATAAGAATATGACCTTTCTAAACTCAAGTGGGACTTGAGGGTTGTATAATTTCCACTAAATGATATTATTGATAATTAACTTCCTGCTAAGAAATGGGAATTGGCATAAATGAGGAAATAATGATTAGTGTATTCCTATTAAGGAATTGAAACTGGGTTAAAGTGGAAATTGGTTAATATAAGCTTTTAATTTAATCATTGCATCATTTTCCTTTCCTACATAGTTTATTTAAGCATGTCATGTTAGTTGTCTTATTAGTATTCATGCTTAGGTTGTTAGAATCTGCTTTCCTTTGTCATGATTAACTGTTCATATCTAGCATGCTTTTTGTTCATCTGGGAACTATATATAAACCGGGTCCTGACCCGTCCATTTTCCTCTATGTGTGTTTGTTGTTGTATCCGCCCAGGTGCTCCTCCGCAAGGACGCCCGTGTTGATATTTCTACTCTTTTGCTTTTAAAGGAGCTGTATGAAATTGCGGATATTACAGGACGTTTTGTTAGACTCCGTCATTCTTTTGATATATAGTTATGATCGGGTCTGTCACTCGGGAAAGTGGCCCAAACTTGTAATTGTATAATGAATGTAAAACATTATATCTAACTGTTGTGACTACTTTTGTGTAGCTGTGAACCGACAGCATATTCAGTTCTCTCCTTGTATAGTTGTTTTAGATGTATCTAAATTATGTTTCTTTGAATTCCACTATTGTTCTAAAATGGATTGTTTAAATTGTTTTTTTCAACTTCACTTTTAATTGCATAAATTGTTTTGACAACCTGTTTTCCCAATCATTGGGTGGTTTTCTCGGTTACTCTTACTTTATTTGTGGTGCTGAGAATAATTTTCGTCCATGATTACCATATATGTCGGAGTATCGGGATGGCCACCCCTTATTTCGGAGTTCGGGTTGTCACAGATGGTATCGGAGCACTGGGTTCTATGGTACTAGGATCTGTGTGGACTTGTCACGATCTACCGTAGCGTTCTTTGATATCGAGCCTAATGATAAGACTACTTTGCTGCTTATACTTGCGATCTTCTCTGAATTAGAATGTTGTGGATTGTATTCTAATACTTTTGTCCCTTCATCTCAGATGCCGCCTAAGAGAGGTCTCCCCGCGAGACGTAATAGAGATGTAGAAGAGGATGGTGGTCATCCACCGCCCCAAGGAACTTTAAATGCTGCGGATGTAGCCAATATCGTGGGTCATGCAGTTAATGCTGCTATGGCCGTAGTAGCTCAACAGATGCCAACAGCTCAACAACGGGCACAGGATGCTCAAGCACCTAGGGGACCATCGCCGTGGGAAAGAGTAAGGAAGTCCTTTTTAAAGGGCCATCCCCCAGAGTTTGACGGAGGTTCTGATGTTGTTCGAGCAAATCAATGGAAAAAGGATATGCAACGCCATTTGCGAATGGTGGATTGTAGTGAGGAAAAGAAGTAGGTCCTTGCTACTTTCAAGTTGGTTGGGGCAGCGTTACATTGGTGGGAGTCGATGACTACGCCAGATCAGAGGGATACTATGTCCATTACTGATTTTTGGGTCTTATACGACCGAAAATATTTTCCTCCCGCAATTCAGAGGGAGATGAGGAGGAAACTTCAAGATCTAGTTCAGGGAGAACGATCGGTTGCCGAATACGAGGAGGAGTTTACCCGACTAGCTAGTTTTGTGCCGGAGGAGGTGACTCTGGAGGAAATAAAAGTCTCAAAATTCATGGGAGGTCTAAACTGGAGAATCCGGCAGCATTTGTTGGGTAATCCGGCTTTACAAACTTTTGGTGAAGTGATGAATGTGGCATTGCTTCATTATCAGGAGCATCGGTTGTTTATACAAAATAGCAACTAAGCTACCGGAATGGGGCAAGTAGGGAAGCCCGGGGTGAGTGGGAATGGAGGAGGAGCCTTTCCTTCGTCCCAACCTGCGGGTAATAAGCAACGTGAAAGGGATCCTCAGCAAGGGGATGGGTCGAAAAGACAACGCTCTGGCGGGTTTAATGTTGGTGGTAATGCTAACAGACAAGGTCAGGGTACCGTACCATAGCAAGCGGGTCGTGGTGGCCAGGGAGGCAGGGGCCAACTGGGCCAAGGTTTTAGGCAGTTCAGAAATAACAGAGGTCGAGGTCAGGAGAATATGGTGGGGAAATGTTTCCAATGTGGAGAAGCTGGTCATTTTAAGAGAGATTGTCCTGAGGTGATTGGGGGACAACCTCCACGAGTTCCTCAGCAGCCATATGTATAGTTCCCTCCAGAAGCACCGAATCCAGTTGCCCCTCTGCAGCAAGGTCAACTACAGTATGGGAGAGTCTACCACATTCAGGATGCTATGCTTCCTCCTATTCAGCCAGCGCCGCCAGCTATAGAGGGTAAGTTCCTTATTTAGGGACACATGGGTCGCGTTCTGTTTGATACGGGTGCGACGCATTCTTTCATTTCCAGAAGTTTTGCTCATCCCACAGAGTTGATAAAATCTGCGGAAAGTACCTTTTCTAGTGTGGAGTCCTCTATGGGTGACGGTTCCCTTATTTTATTTATTTGTAAACGTTTAGGGATCACTCTTGGTAATTTGTGTTTTGAGGCCGACTTACTCGTCCTAGATATGGTCGGGTATGATGTTATTTTGGGCATGGATTGGCTTGCTAAGTATCATGCTATAGTAAATTGTTATGGGAAGAGTATAATCTTCGCCGTTCCGGGACAAGATATGTTCCTAGTAGTTATGCCTCGTTTAGAGGGAGATTTTGGTACTTATTTATATTGTATTGCGGATGAGATTTCACGGGATGTAGTTGTTCCCTTTGATTAGATTCCTGTTGTTCGAAATTTTGGGGACGTTTTCCGGGAGATATCGGGTTTGCCTCCTAGTAGAGAGATTGAGTTTAAAATTGACTTAGCGCCGGGAACTCGACCGATTGTGCGAACTCCTTATCGTATGTCTCCTGTGGAGATGAGGGAGCTAAGAGATCAGATTCAGCAGTTGCTGGAACAGGGGTTTATCAGGCGTAGCACATCGCTGTGGGGTGCTCCTGTGTTATTTGTGAAGAAAAGAGATAGTTCTCTCCGGTTGTGTGTTGACTATAGAGAGTTGAACAAGGTCACTATCCGGAACAAATACCCTTTGCCTCGCATAGATTACTTGTTTGATTAGCTCAACGGAGCGACCTACTTCTCTAAGATAGACTTGAGAACGGGGTATCACCAGCTGAGGTTACGTGAGCAAGATGTATCCAAAACTGCTTTTCTGACGAGGTACGGGTCTTATGAGTTTTTGGTTATGCCTTTTGGGCTAACCAATGCCCCTGCAGTATTCATGGATCTTATGAATAGAGTATTTCGTGACTTCATGGACCAATTTGTCATTGTGTTTATTGATGACATCCTCGTGTATTCTCAAACGGAAGATGACCATGCTACTCATTTGGGGTTGGTCCTGCAATGGTTGAGGGATCATCAATTGTACGCCAAGTTTGAGAAGTGTGGCTTTTGGTTGCGGGAAGTGAAATTTTTGGGTCACGTTGTTTCTTCGCAAGGGATATCGGTGGACCCAAGTAAAGTTGTTGCGGTGGGGGAGTGGGGTCAGCCCACGACGCCTACCGAGATACGCAGTTTTCTGGGTTTGGCGGGCTATTACCGTCGATTTATTAAGGGATTTTTAAGAATTGCTAGTCCTTTGATAAATTTGACCCGGAAGGGGGTTAGATTTGTTTGGGATAACGCCGGTCAAGCTGCATTCGATGAGCTTAAAGATAGATTGACTTCGGCTCCAGTCCTCGCTTAGCCCAAGCTAGGGTTGGAATATTTAGTCTTCACCAACGCATCTCTTCAGGGTTTAGGAGGTGTGCTTCAGCAGGAGCGAGAAGCTATTGCGTATGCTTCTAGGAAACTCAAACCTCATGAAAGAAATTATCTGGTGCATGACTTGGAATTAGCAGCCGTTATCTTTGCCTTAAAGATTTGGAGGCACTATCTTCTCGGGGAGAAGTTTAGTCTTTTCATGGACCATAAGTCGTTGCAATATTTATTTTCTCAGAAAGATCTGAATATGCGACAGCGAAGATGGCTGGAGTTCGTGAAAGATTACCAATTTGATATTCATTATCATCCAGGCAAGGCGAACGTGGTGGAAGATACCCTGAGTAGGAGACCCGCGGGAGAATTAGCTGATGTGTGGAAAGCTAAATGGAAGGAACTCAGTCATGAGGATGCGGTTGCTAGGGCATTTATGTCCGTGATGACCATTACTCCGACGATTGTAGCACGGGTGGTGGAAGCCCAAGGCAGAGATAAAGAATGTCAAGACCACATTCACCAGTTATTGACTGGGGGAGCGGAGTCCTACTCGGTAAGTCCCGAGGGTGGATTGCCCTTTCATGGAAGGCTTATTGTTCCGGAGGATGGAGATTTGCGACGGGCTGTGATGGCGGAATCTCACGGCTCTAAATTTTTGGTGCATCCGGGAAATGATAAAATGTATCAGGATATGCGCCGTCAATATTGGTGGCCAGGTATGAAACGAGATATTTCGGAGTTTGTATCTCGATGCACTACTTGTCAGTTAGTTAAGGTTGATCATCAGCTACCGGTAGGTTTGTTGAAACCATTGGAAATTCCTGTTTGGAAATGGGAGATCATTTCAATGGATTTTATCACCGGCTTGCCAACGTCACCAAAGGGTCACGATTCTATTTGGGTGATCGTGGATCGCTTGACAAAGTCGGCGCACTTCCTTTCCGTCCGTACTGATTATAATACCGCTCATTACGCTCGATTGTTCATTGAAGAGATTGTTAGATTGCATGGGAAGCCCTTGAATATTATTTCCGATAGAGACAAGATCTTTGTTTCCCACTTTTGGCAAAGTTTCCAAGAGGCCATGGTAACCGAATTGAAATTAAGTACTTCTTATCATCCTCAAACAGATGGCCAGACCGAAAGGGTTAACCTAATGTTAGAGGATATGCTCCGAATGTCCATGCTTGATTTTAAGGATAGTTGGTAACAATATCTCCCTTTAGTTGAATTTGCTTATAATAATTCATACCAGTTCATTATTGGGATGGCGCCCTATGAAGCCTTGTATGGTAGGCCATGTAGATCCCCCACGTGTTGGTTAGAAGTGGGAGATAACAAGTTTCTCGCACCTGAAATGATTCGGGATACTTCTTCTAAGATCGAGCTTATTCGAGATCGTATTCAGATAGCCCAAGATAGACAAAAGAGCTATGCCGATGCGGGGAGAAGGCATGTAGAGTTGGAAGTGGGATACCAAGTGTTGGTACGGGTGTCGCCTATGAAAGGCGTTAAGCGTTTCGGAAAGAAAGGGAAGCTTGCACCATGTTTCGTTGGGCCTTTTCCTGTGCTTGCTAAAGTAGGCCCCGTGGCGTATCAAATTGCCCTACCGGAACCGTTGCAATAGATTCATAATGTTTTCCACATCTCCTCCTTGAAGAAGGATAAGAGGTGTGATGGTGCCCTTTGGCACATTCCTTTCGAGGATATAGAGTTACTTCCCGATGTTTCTTATGAAGAGCAACCAGTGGCCATATTGGAGCATGGGGAGCGTAGGCTGAGATCTCGTGTGGTACCCTTGGTTAGAGTACAGTGGAGTCATTACAGTGTCGATGAATCTACTTTGGAGCGTGAGGATGATATGCGGGAAAAGTATCCGCATCTCTTTATCCAAGGTACGCTTGAATTTTGGGGGCAAAATTCCCTCATGAGGGGGGGAGTATGTAACAACCCTCGCTTTTGGGAGCCCATTTTATATTTATTTCCTATGTGATGTAGTTGCATATATTAAATAATGCATGTGGGTAAGTATTAATTTGATGAAATAAGTTAATATTTACAAATAAGTTGCATAATTGCCATGTGTGTAAGTAGTTGTTACCATGTGGTGTTCTATTTTGTCATGAAAATTAATATGGCAGTTTGAATTAAAATGGAACCGGAACTTATTTTGGCTTATAAATCTCCAAATGATAATTTGGAGGGTGTAGTTAGCTCCGGGAGGTACGAGACAGTGAAAATGTGTGCCATATTGTATTTTGGGATTTTGGGTACTTTTGACTGGTTTTGGCATATCGCGTATTAGAAATTAACTATTGCGGTATTATCACTTAATGGCTGGAGACTTTTTAATCTTAAGCCACGTTTAGTTTTCCCCAAGTCTTCCATTTCCTCTTATTTGCCCTAAGTGTTCTAGCCCTAGAGTGAGAGTGGAAGATTGGAGAGAAAGGGAAATCTTGAAGATTTGTGGTTTGATCTTGCTTCCTTCTTCAACCAAGCTTGATATTGAAGCCCCAAGGTAAGTTTTCTACTTGCTATTATATGGTTTAAGATGAATAATTATTATGGGTAGATATGTATAGTTTTGATGTATTAATGTTGTGGTTTTTGGTTGGATTTATGGGTATAAACATCTTTGGTAGAGATAGATTGTTGATTGAGGTAGAAAATGTGGTTGGGAGCATTTATGATCTTTGAGTAGTCATTAAATGTAGTTGGTTGATTTTGGGGTTGGTTATTGATTTTGGGTTTTGAATATAATAGGAGAGAAAGTTCTAGGTCTGCTATGGCTGGTCGACTGCGTCTCTCAGACCGGTCGATCGGGCCTTCGGAGGAAGGCACACTACTTTCTTTCAAAGGCTTGAATTAAGGTCGCGGTCGACCACGGTTATACCGCAGGTCGATCGGTCCATCCGAAATGGACTTTCTGCTTTCTTTCAAAAGCTAAACTTTGAGACGCGGTCGACCGCTGTCTTGGGATCGGTCGATCGGTCCCCTATTTTTTTCTAAACAAATTTCCTACTTTCATCCTTTATTCTTTTTCTTCCTCTAGGAACTTAGGACTCTTCTTGAATGAAGTAAACTTTGGCTTTTAGAGTCCTAGTTGAGTTGGTTGTCACCCAAGTGTTGAATAGTTTCACTTGGGGTTAAGTCCGGGGGAAGGGTTGTCCTAGTGATGTGAAGGCATCACTTTTCCTTGTGCATCCAAATAATATGGATGGATATTGTAGGCCCATATTCGAAGACTTTAGGGGATTAATTTGAGTTATATTAAATCTTATGTTTGGGGAAGTGAATATGATCCCTTGGAGATTTATTCGAGGCATAACCTAGGATGAGTAATGAATTATCCTATGATAACGGTTTCAAACAAACGAAACATGTAAATGTTAATGAAAAGGAAAAGTATGGTTTTTATATTAAATGATAATTTACTTAAACACACCTTTCTAAATGCTATCATATGGGAAGCTCGTGCATGAGGTGATGTTCCTTGGCTAGTGAATGCAGGGAGACTATAGTCCTCGACCATATGTGGGTTTATTATGTGTATTTTTCTGTGCTAGTGAAGTAATTCCGGGTGTGGTTATGTCTCACTCGCCGGCATGTAGCCACTTCCCGACAAGCGTTAGGTACCCAGGCTGCCTTGTTTGATGGGCCCCTAGAAGATGATAGTCATTTAGGGGCGCGCCCAGTGGTGAAACTCGGAGGGGCGGTCTTAGAATCGTTATATGTATAAGAATATGACCTTTCTAAACTCAAGTGGGACTTGAGGGTTGTATAATTTCCACTAAATGATATTATTGATAATTACCTTCCTGCTAAGAAATGGGAATTGGAATAAATGAGGAAATAATGATTAGTGTATTCCTATTAAGGAATTGAAACTGGGTTAAAGTGGAAATTGGTTAATAGAAGCTTTTAATTTAATCATTGCATTATTTTCCTTTCCTGCATAGTTTATTTAAGCATGTCATACTAGTTGTCTTATTAGTATTCATGCTTAGGTTGTTAGATTCTTCTTTCCTTTGTCATGATTAACTGTTCATATCTAGCATGTTTTTTGTTCATCTAGGAACTATATATAAACCGGGTCCTGACCCTTCCATTTTCCTCTATGTGTGTTTGTTATTGTATCCGCCCAGGTGCTCCTCTGCAAGGACGCCTGTGTTGATATTTCTACTCTTTTGCTTTTAAAGGAGCTGTATGAAATTGCGGATATTACATGACGTTTTGTTAGACGCCTTCATTCTTTTGATATCTAGTTATGATCGGGTCTGTCACTCGGGCGAGTGGCCCAAACTTGTAATTGTATAATGAATGTAAAACATTATATCTAACTGTTGTGACTACTTTTGTGTAGCTGTGAACCGACAGCATATTCGGTTTTCTCCTTGTATAGTGGTTTTAGATGTATCTAAATTATGTTTCTTTGAATTCCACTATTGTTCTAAACTGGGTTGTTTAAATTCTTTTTTTTTAACTTCACTTTTAGTTGCATAAATTGTTTTGACAACCCGTTTTCCCAATCATTGGGTGGTTTTCTCGGTTACTCTTACTTTATTTGTGGTGCTGAGAATGATTTCCGTCCATGATTACCGTATATGTCGAAGTATCGGGCTGGCCACCCCTTATTTCAGAGTGCGGGTTGTCACATTTATGTTAGGTTTGACAGGAGAAGCAATTAGATATGTCAAAAAAGCTTTATCCTATCTTAGGTTTCCAGCATCGTGTCCAATAAAAATTATATTTTTATAAAATAATGATATTTTAAGATTGTAAAATAATATTTTTTCTATGGAATAATTTTAGTAATTAACTTTATAACAAAAGTGTTGTGTATCTTAAAGATATAATGAAAATATAAAATGTTTATTTTTTTAAAAAAATTAATAATTTCAATTAAAATAAATTAAAATAGGAATTATTTTTAAAAAAACAAAAATTAACTGTCCTAAAAATAAGGATCATAAAAAATGAATTATATTTTAAATTTGTAGCAGAATATTTTTAATATTGAATAATGAAAATGTTAACAAAGTCATTTTTTTATTTTAACCCTTAAAACGTAAAGACCCTCATGTTTATAGAACCTCTTCCATATTGCCTCATTTTATAATGTCAATTCTAAGTAGCTTCTTACCCAATGTTTATTCCTATAACACTTCGGCCCAACAAGGAAATCAGATAAGTAGAAATTTTTGTTATGCTAGCTTGAGCTTAAGCATAACAAGACTTGTTAGCTGTGAATAAATTTTAAGAAAATTGTAAAAAAATATATTTTTGGTTGAATTTTTTTATATGATATCTAAACATTTCATTAATATCCTATAAAAAAATTATTTTAACTTGATTTTATTAGAAGATATAAATGAAATGTTTAGAAAACATGTAAAAATCAGTTCAAATTTTTTTTTTCAAAATTGATCCGCAACTCTGGACCTTTCTGGATCGGGGCTTATTCTTAACTGTCTAGGATGCTTCTTAGAGATTCTAAGTGAACATTAAGGTCAATGTGATAAGATATCACACAAATAATTTTTTTGCTGAGTTTTGTTTTTCTAAATTTCTTAATTGCAGTAATTTATTTTGAGTTACTTAATCATTCTTCTTGCCACTTGTTTTGATGTTGTTATTTATTAAAGGTATAGTAAAAAAAAGTTAAAAAAGATTGTCTTAGGGAAAATTCAACGAACCTCTCCTCCTCGTGTAATCTTATGTAATCTTATTGTATCAATTTGTTGAAATTACTTCCTAACTGTTGGCCGTGCAACCCGAACATTTTGGAGGCATAGGAAAACAATCAAATGTGGACTCATATATGTATTGAAAAGAATAAAATACATTTAAATTAAAGAAAATATGTTTTGTTCGTATTTTTTATGAAAAAATTACCAATTAAATCATCGAATTTTAACTTTTTAACAAAATTTTATCAATTGACAACATAACAAATCTTTTTAATTTTTCTTTTGACATGGTAGAATAAAGGTAAAATTTTATTATTTTCAATTTTGAAGAATGTTTTTCGACCGAGATAACCATAACGGGAATAGGCAAAATTATTCTATAAACAATCCAAAAATTAGGAAAACAATAATTAATTCTTTTAATATAGTTCAACATCTCAATTGATTTCTAGTTTCTTTTGGCATGGGAATTTTCAAAATTTGCAATTTTGTAGACAATTCATTTCCATGAATGTCACAATTATTGTTACGTGTACAAAAATCTTCTAACATAATACAAATACAATTCAAACTATCATCGTCATAAGATTTTAACTTTTTCAAATCTAACAAAATTCCAAAGTATCCAAATATTTTTAAAATTCTCCAAATCTAGTACTAAGTAACATAAGAGCTTAATCTATTGGATGTAAGAAGTAATCAATTCTAAACGATTTTTTTTTATGATTGTCTAATCTCATCACTAGAATTCTCATCAAAATATTTTTTTCTAAAAAATAATACGTTTTTCATGAAATAGAGGTTCAGTTTTCTTATATTAGTAATATCATTAGGTTCAATCTTGTCAGATTCAAATCCGTTTTCTCTTTAATTTTCGAAATAATAAATAATTATTTTCATATCCGATCATTTTAGAAGTGGCATTATATTCTTTTCCTATTATATTATTAATACTAAATCCATGACCTGTGAATAGAATAAATAAGAAAAACAACTACACCAAGAAATTAAAACATATAATTAATCACACGAGAATATTTTAAAGTTGAAAACAAGAGCAATAAAATCTGATTTTTAAGTTAACACAAAGATGAGAGTTGAATATGGGTCTCTAAACAAAAAGTGTTCTGAATATGTGTATTTAAATAATAAGTGTTCACTCTAAAGGAACCTAGTAGGGTGAATAGGTTTGATTGTAGAACATGGTCAATTTTTCTATTTAATTTGAATTACCTTTCAATTTAATTTTTTTTTGATAATTAAATGATTCCATTAAACCAATCGCTAAGGGAGCGAACCCGTACGCAGGAAGTATACAAATAAAGAAAGCAAAGTAAACGAAGAAAACAACAAAAAAAAGGAAGCACCAAATGGACCATTGCTACCCAAACTCCCGCTTTACACTACATAGCAAAGTGGATCTCTTCCACGAATTCAAGAAACTCGTGGATCGTAACAATGATCATCTCCTAGTACCAACAGATTATAGTGCTTAAGAAAATATAATGCACTCTCGCAGGAGGCGTCTCTACGCCTTCGAAACACCTCATATTTCTCTCCTTCCAAATTGTCCAAAAAATACAGTGAGGCACAATTCTCCACACCCACTTTTCCCCCGACTCGTCCCATGGTGGTTTCTACATCTCTAGCACAAGAAAACACTAGGTGATGTGACGACCACACTATATCAACAACACAAAGAAATTAACTAGGAAAATATAGTAAAAATAACTAGAATTACATAGCCCATTCCAATTTTATCCAATTACACTAGATCTTGATGCGATGAAAGTCTGCAAATATACAATCAATGCAAAAAATTTAATGAAATGATTTCAAAACTATCAAGTTTCTTTCGCGACGTTTACAGGCACCAACGGTAATATTCACCCAATTTTATTTTATTTTTTACTACGTTATATTAACACTAAATATAAGAAGTCAAATCAACTTGTAGATTTCTCTCATATGTTGAACAGGAGAAGCAATAAGAAAAGTTGAAATTTTTTTTTATCCTTGCTTAGGTTTCAAGCATCATGTTATAAAAAAAATTGATTGTTATAAAACAATTTTAGTTTTACATGGTAAAATGATATTTTTTGTGTTGAATAATTCTAGAAAGTAATTTTATAAAAAAAAGTGTTGTGTCCTAAAAATATAATGAAAATGTTAACTAGTCATTTTCTTATTAAAAAAAACAACTTTAACTAAGATCAATTAAAATTAGAATTATTTTTATAAAAAAAGGTTCATTGTCCTAAAAATAAAAAGGCAACTGGATAGTAAAATGGTAGAAGGAGATTTTTTATATTTAATAATATAAAGAGTATTTGTATAATAAAATTATTGTGTATCTTATAATGATAATGAAAAACAAGCTATTTTTATCCATCAGCCCTTAATACGTTGACCAGCAAATTCATTTGAATCTCTTCAACACCGTGTCCTTTTGTAATGTCAATTCTAGTAGTTTCTTACATGTTCGGTGTCCCAACAGTGGTATATTAGACTATTCCTATAAGAACTCGGCCAAATCATTTTCTTCATTTTTTCTTACATTAAACAACAGACAAGCAAATCAGATAAGTAAAATTTCTTTTTATCCTAGCTTGAGTTTTAAGCATCGTGTTACATTGCATTTCTACTACAAGTATGTTTCGAAATATCCATAATCAGTTTTTCCAATAAAAACAACCCATTTGTTTCCACAAAAATAGAAACCTTGCAACAATGTTTTTTTTCCTCTTTCCTACGCTCTTCTTCTAGTTATTTTGATTTACTATCAGGTCCACATGGACAACATTTAGGACAATCTAAAAAATTTGCATGGGCATGGGATAGACAAAATTTGAGTTAAGATTATCAATTCTATTTATCAAGCCTAAACAAAGATGATGACAACAAAAAACAAAGATATATTGTTAGGATAAAGTTGTCGCGCAAGAATGAAAAGAATCAAGAAAGGCTTATAAGAAATAATGTTCCTCTCAAAGAAATGAAAGCGATTGTTGACAAGAAAAAAGAGGTTCCTGAAGGAGCACACAAATCAGAAGTAAGCAAGAGAAAACTAGAAAGAGTAATATGAGCCGGGCTTTATAGCAGTCAAGGGAACCATCGGGGCTAAGCTTGATTTTGACAATCCATTTGGACCCAATTAAGTGCATGTGAGGTTGGTGTGGTACTAAGGTCCAAGTTTTATTTTTGTGAAGTGCACTAATTTCTTCATGCAGGGCTTGTACCCAATGGAGGATGAGCAAGGGATGCTTTGAGGTGGCGTGGTTCAAGCATTGAAGTCGGAGATAAGCAAAAGACTGGGAGTGTTGTGTGTGTGTGTGTATATATATATACAATCCTGCTCTTGTGCGGACTAGTTCACATTTTAAGAATGCGGACCGGACATGTGTCACCTGGCGGTGAGACCAGAAAAGAGAGAGAATGTGCATAAAATTTAGGCGATAATTTCTAGGCATACCGTTAGGTGACACATGTACTGTCGGCATTCTTAAAATGCGGACTAGTCCGCACACGGGCATTATTATTATTATTATTATATTTATTGAATGAAATAAAATAGGGGCTTTTTGGGAAATGTCCTCATAATTCTCAAATTGTATAAAAATAGGACACTCCACATAATTTTATAAATTTAGTCCCTGTACTAAAAACACCATGAAAATGGTGAAAAATGATGCCGCTCGCGCGGACCAAAAAAATGTACTCCTAACCCTAAAGAGACCACACAAATAAAGGTTATTGTACGACGAGGACTAGATTTATAAACTTGGAAAGCATTGTCCTAAAAATTCAAATATATAAAGGAGCATGACTTTTACCTTAATTCTCTAATTAATGATTTGAGTGGCCAAGTGGTATGTTTCTGGGATTTTGTGCTTGCGATCATGGGTTCAATCCCTAGGAGGCACACTAAACATTAATAGTCTTTGATTGCGCCTTGGGCCTTGAGACTTTGGGCTTCTACTGAGTGCCAACATTTTTTACCCCTTTATTATTTTGTTTTTTAACTCTTTTTAAACCCATTGTTTTTAAATTTAACTTAGTCTTTTAACATGACTCAACTACCAATTAGTGGAGATATTAATGGGTTAGTTGTCTAAAACCTACCACTAACTTTCTTTTGCTCTGGTGTCATGTCCAACATCCATAGGCTGGCCAGTTCGTCGTCAGAATTTGTACAAGTGCGTCCAACGATCCCACAAGAAAAAAAATATTCGTTTTAATTTCATACCCCAGATTACAAAGTAGGCGACCAATTTTTATTTTTTCCGGGAGTGGTTTCGTAATGTCGAAGTCAACGCACAACCTAGCGTACCGCGCACATCCCACTGTTTCTGTGTGAATGTCAATTTTTAATGTTGTACCAAGGGCAACTGCTACACAATACAACACTCCTTTATGATTATATTCCAACGGTAACTCTGGTATTTGGATCCACATACTCATTCGATTAATCATAGCAATTGATGGTCGGAAATTTTTCTGCCATCGTTGAGCTGATAGGTAGTGGTCATCCAGAAACCAGGTTCCACATGACAAAATAGTAAGGTAATCCTATGGAGAGGATGCTTTAACTAAATAAAATTTAATTCCCATACTTGTGATGTAAATATGCGCATTTAATTTCCATAGAAGCGATAGTCAGGGCGCTAAGCGCTTAAATTGTAAATATTTTCCAAGGAGCTTAATGAGAAGCGTGCTTTTCCATTTATGTCAGAGCGTTTTCAGTTCCAAGATCGAAATGGAAACAACATGTGTGTTGTCTGGGAGGATTTCATCCATCACTAATTCGTCTTCTGAGTCATCTTCATCATGATTGTCTTACATGGCCCATGCAGTGAAGAGTGTTTGCACAACCCTAGGTTGATGTAAGTCATGCTCGTTGGGTCCAGTCCCTGTCATTGGTGTTGTAGCAGCAATTTAAATAATTAAATGCAGAATAAATATTGGAGCAAATAAATTTGGGGCAGAATAAATATAAGAAATCTCGAACTGGAGAGTCAAGAACACGGCTGAGTCGCGGACAATGTCGCTCTCTTTAAGGTGTTTCGTGGCTCTGCCCAAAGTGTGCTGACAGTGTACATCCCGTCACCCCCAGGATAAAACAGCGTCCAAAATTAAATTACGGATTGATGAAGCACAAGAATCAATCCGGTCTGTATACACCCATTCTGTATTAACTGCTCGATTCTAAATAATATAATTAATCTGTATAACGAACGAGATTAATTATTCTGGGGAAAAAATATTCTGGGAGAAAGGAAGAAGTTATTTTGGGAGAAGATTTTTTTTCAATCAGAACTGTGTTGAAAAAACTTTGTAGAAAACGGAGGTCTCAACCTCTTTTTATGCAAAAAGAAATTACCGTTTGTGGGCTAAAACGTGGAGAGAAATCTGGAAACGTGGGTGGAACAATTCAATCAGTTAAAGGCCCACGTTTTTTTGGAATTAATTACCGTTAAGAAATTAATTTTTAAAGCCCAAAAACGTTAATTTATTTGTCCAAAAAATTAATTCTTAATGAGCCCAAGCCCAAGACCCAGGACCCGGACCCGGACCCGGACGGACGGCGGCGGCGCGCGCACGCGTGTGTGACATGGCCCATTGGGTCTTCCCCACATACCCATAAAAACTTGAATGACCAAAGGTCTGAACCTTTGTTCCCAAAAAATTGTATATTAACACACTCCATTTTAAGTCTCCCACCGATGTGGGACACGGAGAGAACCAAGCCTTTGGTTTTGCAACTAAAAACTAACAGCTGTCTTAGACAGCTGTTTCCAACAATCCCCCACTTGCAAAACTTGAAAACATTTGATCGAGCAATAATTCATAGAATTGTGCATAAGCAAAGGTGTCTTTCGACTTGAACCTTTACGTAGTAAAGATGATTCAGAATATACTCGAGTAACCGTAGTTTTGAACTCTATCTCTGACAACATCCCACACACAACCCTACTTGGGTGTAAGTCTAATAGCTAGCACGTTACGACCATGTGCTTCTATCCCAGTATAGTGAACGCTTTAGGAATTTGCCCAAAATATCCATAGGAAGCGGCCACACTTCCACATTCACATAGGTGAGTCTATCAATAATACTCCTGTAGCTAAGTACCCCACTCAAAATAAAGCTATAGATCTCAGTAAGAGTTATCATAAGTCATCCTTAACTCGCTTCAGGATATTATGCTCCGTAGGGATGGACTCGGAGTAAAACCCCGTTCTATATTAATTAATAATCGCATGATTCAACCCATAACACTTGTGACTTGTTATTACCCTTTGAACATATTTCTTGGGATCTCCAGTCTATATGTTGGGTTACCATCACAAATGACTCATTTATCCAAGGGCTTTAGTCCCATCCCTTTCGTGGTGTTCCACACCTTCTCCCTAGCTAGTCCTTTCGTCAAAGGATCAGCTAAGTTCTGTTCAGACCGTATATGATCCACACTCACAGCACCCGTAGAGATAAATTCTCTAACAGTATTGTGCTTACGACGTATTTGTCATTTCTTACCGTTATAATAATGGTTCTCAACTTTTGCAATAGCCGCGGTACTATCACAATGAATCAAAACGGCTGGAATCGGTCTTTCCCATAATGGGATATCTGACAGGAGGTTTCTTAACCAACTTGCCTCTTCACTAGCAGCAGCTAGCACTATCATCTCAGACTCCATAGTGGATTGAGCCAAAATAGTTTTTTTCTTAGATTTCCAAGAAACTACACCACCAGCGATGCTAAATATATATCCACTAGTAGCCTTAGAATCATCAGATAGGGTGTTCCAATCAGCATCAGTAAATCCTTCAAGGACAGTGGGATGCTTATTATAGTATAATATGAGGTTCATCGTCCTTTTAAGGTACCGCATGACCCTCTCAATAGCATGCCAATGCTCCATACTAGGTCTACTAGTAAATCTACATAGTATCCCACAGCATAAGCTATGTCAGGTCTAGTGCAATCTGTAGCATAACGTAAGCTACCAATAATGCTTGCATAAGCATTTTGGTTTACACTGTCGCCAGTGTTCTTAAATAACTTTACACTAGGGTCAAATGGAGTACTAGCAGGTTTACAGTCAAAGTAATTATATTTCTTTAGAACTTTCTCAATGTAATGAGATTGATCCAAAGAAAGTCCCTTTTCTAACCTAGTAATATTAGTTCCTAATATTACACTAGCTTCACCCAAATCCTTCATATCAAAGTTGGCACATAATAATGATTTAACATTTTCTACGGAATGAATATTAGAGCCAAATATAAGCAAGTCATCAACCTAAAGACATATGATAGTGCAAATGTTCTCAACATATTTATAATAAATGCATTTGTCACTTTTATTAATTTTAAACCCATTAGAGATGACTAAGCTATCAAATTTATCATGCCATTGTTTAGGTGCCTGTTTGAGTCCATAAAGAGATTTATCTAATTTACACACTTTATTTTCTTGACCGTGTACAATAAAACCTTCAGGTTGATCCATATAAATCTCTTCTTCTAATTCTCCATTTAAAAAGGCAGTTTTAACATCCATTTGGTGTACAATTAAATCATTTAAGGCAGCTATAGCAAATAGTACACGTATAGACGTTATTCTAGTCACGGGTGAAAATGTGTCAAAAAAGTCTACATTTTCTCTTTGTCTAAAACCTTTAGCAACAAGACGTGCCTTATATTTTTCAACAGTGCCATCAGGTTTTAATTTCTTTTTAAGAATCCATTTACTTCCAGTAGTTTTACATCCAGGAGGAACGTCCACTAAATGCCAAGTTTTATTTGTTTCCAAAGAATCCATTTCATCATTAATAGCCTCTTGCCATAAACCGGCATCTAAAGAAGATAAGGGTTCTCGAATAGTGTTAGGATCCTCCTCTAAGGTGTAAGCTTAAAATTCGGGACCAAAATCTTTTTCTACACAAGCTCATTTACTTTTTCGAATTTCTAAAATGGATTCATTATTTTCTTTATTTTTATTTCAAGAAATATTAGTGGATGACTCGCCCCCACTATTCCTCAATTTAAAAGGAAATTTATCTTCATAAAAATCGGCGTCATTTGATTCAATAATAACTTGATTTTTCAAGTCATAAAATCAGTATGCTTTGCTATTAATAGCATAGCCTATAAAAACGCACTCATATGCTTTACTTGCCAATTTAGACCTTTTAGGGTCGGGTATACGTACATAGGCTAAGCACCCCCACGTTCTAAAGTATGACACGTTGGGCTTAATATTTTTCCAAATTTCATAAGGAGATATTTTCATTTTTAGTCTTAGGAATTCTATTAAGCACGTGACACACAGTCAAAATAATTTCACACCACCAAAATGAGGCAGCCCCTGAATTTAATAAAATAGCAACAACTAATTCAGTTAATGTCCTATTTTTTCTTTCGGCTTTACCGTTCATTTCGGGCGAATAAGGGGCAGTTTTTTCGTGAATAATACCCTGGGTTTTATAAAATTCAATAAATGGTCCAGAATCATATTCGGTGCCTCTATCACTACGTAACCTTTTTATTTTCCGATTAAATTGATTTTCAATTTCTTTTAGGAAAATTTTAAACATGTCAAACGCTTCACTTTTATTTTTCATTAAATACACAAATGAATAATCGGAACAATCATCAATAAAAGTAATAAAATAACGTTTGCCATTTCTAGTTGTGACACCATCCAATTCACAAATATCCGAATGAAATAAATCAAGTGGTTCAGATTCTCTAAAAACAGATTTATGTGGTGTCTTAGTAATTTTTGCTTGACTACACCATTCACATTTTTCAAAATCATTTAATGATAATTCGGGAATTAATCCTAAAGTGCTCATATTTTTAACAAGTCGTTTATTAACATGACAAATCCTATCATGCCAAACATTAAATGAACAAGCAATATAAGCAGAAGGAGAAATTTTATTCATTGCATCAACATTCAATTTAAACATCCCATCAGTGGCATAACCCTTGCCTACAAAAATTCCATTTTGGGTCAAAGTAAATAAATCAGCACCAATAGTTTGAGTAAAGCCAGCTTTGTTGAGAAGATAACCCGAAACCAAATTTTTCCTTATCTCGGGAGTGAGAAGAACATCTTTGAGGATAACAGTCTTTCTCGAAGTGAATTTTAATTCCACATTTCCAGTACCAACAACCTCAGTGGAGTGAGAATCACCCAACAACACCTTCTTATCTGCAGTCTCAGAATAAGTCTTAAACAGACTACGATCATAACAGATATGGCGGGAAGCTCCAATATCCAACCACCACCCTTCGACACCGCTAACCATGTTGATTTCTGAAATCATAGCACATAGGTCCTCTTCGGTCAAATTCTCTTGTGCTTGTGGCACATTGCGACATTCGCGAGCCATATGGCCAAGCTTGCCACACTTGAAACAGAGAAACTGTCCCGAGTTGCTAGAATGTCCATTTCCAGGGTTCTTATACTTATTATGAGTCTGAGTCTGATTTTTAAAATTCTGGTTGTGGCTCTTTTTCTAATTTTTCATATTTTTCCCGTTTGCCTTTAAAACAACTGGAGTGTGGTTCTTTTTCTGATTTTTGTTGTTAGACACAACAAGAATTTCATCTTTATAGTCCTGTTTTCGGGATTCCTCCTCAATTCTCAATTTAGTAATTAATGATTCTAGTGAAAATTCTTGAGACTTATGCCTCAAAATATTTTTAAACTCTTTGAACAGTGCAGGCAATTTATCAATAATTACAGCCACCTGAAATTGCTCAACTAAAGCCATGCCCTCGGAAATAATTTCATGGGCAATCATTTGCAAATCATGGGTTTGAGCAACAACATATTTGTCATCCGTCATTTGAAATTTCAAATAACGGCTGACGGCATATTTTTTAGCACCCGCCTCCTCCGTGTCATATTTTTTAAAGAGTGCAACCCAAACATCTTTCGCAGTTTTATAATTGGCATAATAGTCATAAAGTTCGTCACTTTGAGCATTCAGAATATAGTTCTTGTACAAAAAATCATTTTCCTCCCAAGTTCTAATTGTTTTTCTTTCCTCAACAGTAGGTGGATTATTTACTACGGGTTTGTCAAATTGAACACATGATGCGACTTTTTTCGTAGTTAAATAAAATAGCAATTTTTTGCTCCAACGTTTAAAATGAGTACCTTCATATTTGAAAGGCTAATTTAGGTTACTAGAGTTAATTTCGTCCATGGCAGAATATAGAACACCTTAAAATTATTGTAGCAGCAATTTAAATAATTAAATGCAGAATCAAAATTAGGAACGAAATTACCCAATTTGAAGCAAATAAATCTGGGGCAGAATAAATATAAGAAATCCCGAACTGGACAGTCAAGAACACGGCTGAGTCGCGGACACTGTCGCTCTCTTTAAGGTGTTTTGCGGCTCTGCCCAAAGTGTGCTGACAGTGTACAGCCCGTCACCCCCAGGATAAAACAGCCTCCAAAATTAAATTACGGATTGATGAAGCACAAGAATCAATCCGGTCTGTATACACTCATTCTGTATTAACTGCTCGATTCTAAATAATATAATTAATCTATATAACGAACGAGATTAATTATTCTGGGGAAAAAATATTCTGGGAGAAAGGAAGAAGTTATTTTGGGAGGAGATTTTTTTTCAATCAGAACTGTGTTGAAAAAACTGTCTAGAAAACGGAGGTCTCAACCTCTTTTTATACAAAAAGAAATTACCGTTGGTGGGCTAAAACGTGGAGAGAAATCTGGAAACGTGGGTGGAACAATTCAATCAGTTAAAGGCCCACGTTTTTTCGGAATTAATTACTGTTAAGAAATTAATTTTAAAAGCCCAAAAACGTTAATTTATTTGTCCAAAAAATTAATTCTTAATGATCCCAAGCCCAAGACCCAGGACCCGGACACGGGCACGGGCCGGGCTGGACGGATGGCGGCGGCGCGCGCGTGTGTGACTTGGCCCATTGGGTCTTCCCCACATACCGAAAAAACTTGAATGCCCAAAGGGCTGAACCTTTGTTCCCAAAAAATTGTATATTAACACACTCCATTTTAAGTCTCCCACCGATGTGGGACACGGAGAGAACCAAGCCTTTGGTTTTGCAACTAAAAACCAACAGCTGTCTTAAACAGCTGTTTCCAACAATAGGTGTCAATGGTATCTCAGTAGGATCCATGAGTTTATCACGGTATGAACTGGTGTGTGCACCGTCAGGATGATGCACCGTGTTCCCCACTGCAGGTGGTGAGACGTTAAAATTGGATCTTTCGCCTTCTAGGTTGGAATCAGGGTGAGTTGTCCAGGTAGGTGGGTTTTGTGGACGCGGAGGAGGCAGGTGGGAGAGTGTAACAACCCGTCCTTTTTGGAGACGATTAAATTCCATAACTAAATATAAATTGGCAATTTGGAGAATTTCTCGAAATAGTGATTTTTGGGATTTTCGAGGATTTAATAATTTTCGAAGGATGCTATAAATTATTTTGGGACTATATAGGTCGAAATAATTTAATTATATGTCGCCGTGGAGTATTGCGACAAAAGAGGTAAGATTTTGAGTAGAAAACCCGCATTTATTTATTTTGGGTAGGAATAGTGATTTGCGGTCAAGTACCTCGGATGGGAATTTCGACTGCGCCATAATTCTCAGAATGTCCGAGATAGTCGGAAAAGAGTGTCCGATTGACGAAAATGAGTTTCGGGTAATTTTAGAGGTAAAAGTAACTCGTAATTGGGTAAACGAGTCGTTTTTGGGTTTTAAGGGTTTAAAACCCTTTTCTCTTATAAAAAGAGGGAGAGAGGGAGAAAAGAGAAAGAAAAGAAAGAAAAGAGAGAGAAGAGAGAGAGGAGGAAGAAAAAGAGGAAAAAGGGGAGGTTCCGGCCAAACTCCGCGGGACTCGGCTCGAGGTCGTCGGATTATATCCACGAGGCAAGTGTTTACTTGCTTTATTTCATTTTGTGCAATCCTCTCATATCACTTTTGGTATAAACATGATTTTAAGGTTAGAACCCTTAAAATAAATTGGGTAAAAGTTGATTATGAGTTTACACATTGATGTAATGTAAACTCTTAATGATTTTTGATATCAAAACTATGTTAATGGAGTATAAAATGGGTTGAAATGCTAAGTTGGGGTTTTTATGGTTTTAGGGTTTAAAACTAAGAGAAATGATTTAATACCCCGAAATAATTGATGTGTTAGTTGTAAAACATAGATTAGATGTTTATTGAGTTGTTGGGTGAGGTTAGAAACAACAAAAATGGACAAAAATGGAGTTTGGGATTTTGGGAGAGATGATGAATAGTAACCCGCAGCCTTTAGGGTCATTTTTGACTAGGAAAAGAATTGATTTAGCTTTCGATCAAAACACGAAAGTTGTAGATCTTTTCGATACGGTCGCGTGGGCGCCGACCGCGTATTTTTCTGATTTTTATACGATTTGATATGATTTTTACAAGATGACAGCTCCGGGTTGAAAGTACCAACTCGGAAATCAAATCGGGAATTGGAAAAATAAAGGCTAGGAATTATTGTGTAGATGTTTGGGATGATTTTTGGTGTAGAGTAGAAACCATGAAAATGAATTTGGATTGATTTTTGGGTATTTTGGAGTTTGAGAAATCGCCCAAACTGTGACCCTCGAACAGGCCGAATCGATTCGGGTACAGGCGAAATCGATTCGCCTAAGGGGAATTGGGTTTCTGCAATGGGCTGAATCGATTCGGGTACAGACCGAATCGATTCGCCATTTACAGACCTGTTTGCAGAATACTTTCCGAATCGATTCGGATTGGGAACCGAATCGATTCGCCCACCCGAATCGATTCGCTAAAGGGGCGAATCGATTCGCTTAGGTCAGAATTTCTAAGTTTTCTCCCTTTAAGAGTATGGGGAGTTGAATTACCATTTGGGATTTTTATGGGGATTCCTAAATAAGAGTTTTGAGGATAAATAAACCTTTAAGAGATGATTGAAGTAATTAGTATTGAACAAAGTAAGAAATACTTTGGATTTAGAATCATGCAACTATCAATGCATGATTATGATTCTCGGAGGGAATCTTTGGGATTATTATCATCGTTAGATGCTATAGGCCACTAAGGCCGTTTATATATATATTCTAGGAAGAATATATAGGATATGTATATACTGTGTGTTTTAGGTATATATATGATGATGGGAATGATTTTGAAAATACATAAATGAATATTTTCAAAATGGAAAAATAAATGTTTTTCATAATTAATAAAATATGGATTACACACCTCTCTAAATCGCTATCATAAGGGAAGTTGCGTTCGTATGGTGAAGCCCCCTGGCTACTGATGCAGGGTGGATATAGTCCTAGGCCATGGGAGCGCTTATGGTTGTATATTTTTCTGCGGGGGTAGGGAGATTCCGGGTGTGGTCTTGGCTACCACGCAGGCTCATGGCCGCTTCCCGACGTGTTTCGATATAGGATCCCAGGTTGTCTTGGAGGCCCTGGAAGATGATAGCCATTTAGGGGCGCGCACAGTGGAGAAATCCGGACGTGCGGTCTTAGAACGCGTTTATTAAAGCAGTTCATAATAATGGATTTGCTTTAATTACATTTCCTGGATATAGGAAGGGAAATGGGTTATATATAAATTGGCTTCGGTAACACTTCCCGGATGGAAGAAGGGATGTGGAAGCATATGTTTTGATCAAAGCATTTTTATGATAATGAAAACGTCTTTGAATACATTTCGTGAGTATAAAAAGGGAAATGGGATATTTTGATAAGGAAAAGCATTTTATGATAATAAAACTGGCTTTTAAAAGGTATATGATTTATTAAAGCAATTCATGATAATGGATTGGCTTTTAAATACATTTCCTGGATATGAGAAGGGAAATGGAAGTTTTTGAAATAAAAAGGATAAGTATTTATAAATACTTTATGTATCAAGTAATCCTCAATCCGGAAGTATATTATAGATGTATGTATATGTATAAATTGGGTGCCGAGGGTCTAATGAATCCCGACGATCGACCGTGCCGCATAGTAGTGTATCGGGGGGATTCCTTGTTTGGATTTCGCTTTGCGAGACACCCCACGCACGAATATGGCACTGTGTTGAGACTGGGGAGAAGTTTAATCCTTAGTGCTCTTATATTATTATATGTTATGATATATATATTATATATCTTTCTGTACTGAGGGACTGGCGGATCTCAAAGATCGACCTTGCTGCATAGTAGTGTATCGGGGGGGTTCCTTGTTTGGATTTCGCTTCGCGAGACACCCCACGCACGAACATGGCATAGCGTCGAGATTAAAGTGAAGTTTGGCCCTTAGTACATTTGTTTGGCTATATATTTTAGATAGTGGTTGGTTATTAGATTAGTTTAGCAGGGTAGCTTGACTAGAAAGTTTAAGGGATGCGCTAGGTGTGCACTGTTAGAGGAGAGGTGAGGGGTATCTCACGAGAGTGCGATACCAATTTAAATATGAGATAAAACTATTTTTCTAAAAATAAAGCATTTATGCACTTGCAAAATATTTTCTAAACATTCGGGCTCTGACTCGTTTGTCTACTCTCCTTTCTTTCTCTATATTGTATATATATAGGTGTCCAGACACAGGGACGCCTGGATGGAAACTCTTTCGAGTCAGACGTCTGCTGCAGCAGCTGTGGATGCTTGCAGGTTATCGGTAGACGTTTCTTTCCTTGTACTCTAGATAGGGGATATTGTATAAACACTCGAGCCAAAGGCTCAATTGCATTTATTTATTCTTTCAGTACAGCATTCGATATGGTTGTATTATTTGGACCGAGTGTTCGGTTATTTTAGTTCCTTTCTTTTCCATTTCAGTTCATTACGCATTTAATTGTGAATGTTTTAATTTGTGCGCTAAAAAGAGTAGTTAGATAAAAGTTTTTAACGGCCACCTAATAGGATATTAGTAATTAATTGGATTTTCGACAGTGATGCTAAGAATGATCCATATGAAACTCCTGTTTTAATTTAATATTGGAGTGATCGCCCGGTATCTTATTAGGCGGGTTGTTACAGATGGTATCAGAGCATCAGGTTCTAGTGTCTTTAGGAATCTGTGCGGACGTACTACGCTTTCAGCGTTGCTCTCGATTTGTATAGAGCCTCAGGAATAGGATTGTTGATTTCTATTGCGAGATTTCGTTCTCCTGCCATATTATGAGATTATAGAAATCTTTTGCGCGCTCGTTTGAGAATCGTGTGCGGAGCTTGGATGGCAGCAGGAGGTGAGGCTTAGCTGGTGCAGCTGGCAGAAGGTTGGGATGAGTACCTTAGTAGAGGTTACACTCTCTATAGTAATTGTTAAGGATTATGTCAATGACTACTAAAGCATAGTAGTTACGAGTACCATAGTGCCGCCGTAATAGAGTGTGGTACTAAAGCTGGATTTCCCCGTGGAGATAAGGATTAGAAAGGGATCTTACGGATAGTTCTAACCGTGAGTCCCCTTAAATCAGCAGGATGAGAAGAATGCAGCTTTGGGAATTATTCGCCTAAAGTTCAGCGGAGGTATATTTGGCGTGACTAGATAAAGTCGCAGTATTAGTTAGCCCTAGACTCGTGGGTGTATTTTGAGTTGTGGCGGTCTCGATAACATTATAAGGTATGATTATGTGTTTTCCGCAATAGCGGAATTCTATTTTTCTTCGTTCGCCATAGAGGCGGGTGATTATATTTTATATATATACGTATACGGTATATGGTGTAACGGAGCGATAGCAGGCTAATGATGGCAAGTCTATCGTGTCCGCAATTCCTGGAGGGAACATATTGTTATTGTGGTGTCTCACCTTTATACAGCTTGAGTACACCTTTGTTATATTGGACTTATGGAACCTCGATGAGCAGAGGCTTCCTTATTTTGGATGGTATATGTGGCAACCTTATAGATATAATTTAAGGCCCACAGAATCGTTGTTGAGCGATAAGATTTAGCTCAGTATTAGTTCGCGCAAGGACTTAGGAATGAGTGCGAGCGCAGGGAGGTATAACTCTTAGTTAGAGATAGGAGTTCAGATCACCTTTTGTTGGATTAGGGGATAGGGTTATCTCGGTTGCATGTTGAAATGACTGAACTCCACAACCAACGAAGTCAAGGGTTAATGTGTGGAGGGGTTCCTTGTTTGGATTTCGCTTTGCGAGACACTCCACACATGACTCTTAACGGCGTCGGGAGTGGGGAGCTGTTATGGGATGCAAGGATGTTGATCTTGTGGAAAGGTCTTATAGTGTGGATGAACCACTATAGGCTATCAGCCACATAATGTTAATATGCTTATGGAAGTATTGTGCTATGGAAAAGCACTAAAGTGGTCCCTTCGCCACAAATGGGTGGGTGAGGTTGGACTTAGAGAAATTTATTTGAGGACAATAGTCAGGCCTTAATGAAAAGGAAAGTTTTGAGGAGCTACATTTTGGGTATTATGTTCGTGACACTTTCTACAGAAAGTGGGCACTTGATTAGTTAGGTTTCCTTCTGTATGGGCGGAAGGATAAGATAGTAGGAATGCGTTCATAGGCTAGCCTAGTAGGATTTAGGACGTCCCGCTTCTGTGCCTTGGGTCGTTATATCTCGATGACCGACTACGTGAGGGAGTAGTGTAACGGGAGGGTTCCTTGTCTGGATTTCGCCTTGGCGAGACGTCCCACGCATGAAACCAAGCACTTGTCGGGCGTTGGGAGAGGCCTTGGGCACTAGGGACATACTTAGGATTATATTAGTTCGTGTAGGTAGAGTAACGCTTAGATCGTAGCATTTCTAGGATATAGGTTCGCTAATATTAGCAGCGCCGAGGTTAGGAGTATTGAGATGCGCGGGTTCGGAGGACCCATAGGTGAGTATTACACCGAGGAAAGGAGACCCTTACTGAGAGAGAGTGATGCGTGTCAGACGTTCGTAATGTTTGTGCTGATATGCACAAGTTAGAAAGGTGGATGGGCACCTTGGTAAGGTAGTTTGATGTACCGCCAAGCTAAGATAGGAGTAGTACACAAGATTGAAATCCATGCCAAGAGGCATTTTAGAGGATGGGTATTGAGTGACGTATTGGAGTTACCTTATGATTGCGGTAGCCGCACAGTGTATGGTTCGGAACCATTAGGTTAGTATTTTTCCTTGAGGTTTTAGGATTTGTAGTAATCCTCGTTAGAGGGTGTAGGTTACATCTGAATTTCGAGGACGAAATTCCGTTAGAAGGGGGGGAGTGTAACAACCCGTCCTTTTTGGAGACGATTAAATTCCATAATTAAATATAAATTGGGAATTTGGAGAATTTCTCGAAATAGTGATTTTTGGGATTTTCGAGGATTTAATAATTTTCGAAGGATGTTATAAATTATTTTGGGACTATATAGGTCGAAATAATTTAATTATATGTCGCCGTGGAGTATTGCGACAAAAGAGGTAAGATTTTGAGTAGAAAACCCGCATTTATTTATTTTGGGTTGGAATAGTGATTTGCGGTCAAGTACCTCGGATGGAAATTTCGACTGCGCCATAATTCTCAGAATGTCCGAGATAGTCGGAAAAGAGTGTCCGATTGACGAAAATGAGTTTCGGGTAATTTTAGAGGTAAAAGTAACTCGTAATTGGGTAAACGAGTCGTTTTTTGGTTTTAAGGGTTTAAACCCTTTTCTCTTATAAAAAGAGGGAGAGAGGGAGAAAAGAGAAAGAAAAGAAAGAAAAGAGAGAGAAGAGAGAGAGAGGAGGAAGAAAAAGAGGAAAAAGGGGAGGTTCCGGCCAAACTCCGCGGGACTCGGCTCGAGGTCGTCGGATTATATCCACGAGGCAAGTGTTTACTTGCTTTATTTCATTTTGTGCAATCCTCTCATATCACTTTTGGTATAAACATGATTTTAAGGTTAGAACCCTTAAAATAAATTGGGTAAAAGTTGATTATGAGTTTACACATTGATGTAGTGTAAACTCTTAATGATTTTTGGTATCAAAACTATGTTAATGGAGTATAAAATGGGTTGAAATGCTAAGTTGGGGTTTTTATGGTTTTAGGGTTTAAAACTAAGAGAAATGATTTAATACCCCGAAATAATTGATGGGTTAGTTGTAAAACATAGATTAGATGTTTATTGAGTTGTTGGGTGAGGTTAGAAGCAACAAAAATGGACAAAAATGGAGTTTGGGATTTTGGGAGAGATGATGAATAGTAACCCGCAGCCTTTAGGGTTTTTTTGACTAGGAAAAGAATTGATTTAGCTTTCGATCAAAACACGAAAGTTGTAGATCTTTTCGATACGGTCGCGGGGGCACCGACCGCGTATTTTTCTGATTTTTCTACGATTTGATATGATTTTTACAAGATGACAGCTCCGGGTTGAAAGTACCAACTCGGAAATCAAATCGAGAATTGGAAAAATAAACGCTAGAAATTATTGTGTAGATGTTTGGGATGATTTTTGGTGTAGAGTAGAAACCATGAAAATGAATTTGGATTTATTTTTGGGTATTTTGGAGTTTGAGAAATCGCCCAAACTGTGACCCTCGAACAGGCCGAATCGATTCGCCTAAGGGGAATTGGGTTTCTGCAATGGGCCGAATCGATTCGGGTACAGACCGAATCGATTCGCGATTTACAGACCTGTTTGCAGAATACTTTCCGAATCGATTCAGATTGGGAACCGAATCGATTCGCCCACCCGAATCAATTCGCTAAAGGGGCGAATCGATTCGCTTAGGTCATAATTTCTAAGTTTTCTCCCTTTAAGAGTATGGGGAGTTGAATTACCATTTGGGATTTTTATGGGGATTCCTAAATAAGAGTTTTGAGGATAAATAAACCTTTAAGAGATGATTGAGGTAATTAGTATTGAACAAAGTAAGAAATACTTTGGATTTAGAATCATGCAACTATCAATGCATGATTATGATTCTCGGAGGGAATCTTTGGGATTATTATCATCGTTAGATGCTATAGGCCACTAAGGCCGTTTATATATATATTCTAGGAAGAATATATAGGATATGTATATACTGTGTGTTTTAGGTATATATACGATGATGGGAATGATTTTGAAAATACATAAATGAATATTTTCAAAATGGAAAAATAAATGTTTTTCATAATTAATAAAATATGGATTACACACCTCTCTAAATCGCTATCATAAGGGAAGTTGCGTTCGTATGGTGAAGCCCCCTGGCTAATGATGCAGGGTGGATATAGTCCTAGGCCATGGGAGCGCTTATGGTTGTATATTTTTTTGCGGGGGTAGGGAGATTCCGGGTGTGGTCTTGGCTACCACGCAGGCTCATGGCCGCTTCCCGACGTGTTTCGATATAGGATCCCAGGTTGTCTTGGAGGCCCTGGAAGATGATAGCCATTTAGGGGCGCGCACAGTGGAGAAATCCGGACGTGCGGTCTTAGAACGCGTTTATTAAAGCAGTTCATAATAATGGATTTGCTTTAATTACATTTCCTGGATATAGGAAGGGAAATGGGTTATATATAAATTGGCTTCGGTAACACTTCCCGGATGGAAGAAGGGATGTGGAAGCATATGTTTTGATCAAAGCATTTTTATGATAATGAAAATGTCTTTGAATACATTTCCTGAGTATAAAAAGGGAAATGGGATATTTTGATAAGGAAAAGCATTTTATGATAATAAAACTGGCTTTTAAAAGGTATATTATTTATTAAAGCAATTCATGATAATGGATTGGCTTTTAAATACATTTCCTGGATATGAGAAGGGAAATGGAAGTTTTTGAAATAAAAAGGATAAGTATTTATAAATACTTTATGTATCAAGTAATCCTCAATCCGGATGTATATTATAGATGTATGTATATGTATAAATTGGGTGCCGAGGGTCTAATGAATCCCGACGATCGACCGTGCCGCATAGTAGTGTATCGGGGGGGTTCCTTGTTTGGATTTCGCTTTGCGAGACACCCCACGCACGAATATGGCACTGTGTTGAGACTGGGGAGAAGTTTAATCCTTAGTGCTCTTATATTATTATATGTTATGATATATATATTATATATCTTTCTGTACTGAGGGACTGGCGGATCTCAAAGATCGACCTTGCTGCATAGTAGTGTATCGGGGGGGTTCCTTATTTGGATTTCGCTTCGCGAGACACCCCACGCACGAACATGGCATAGCGTCGAGATTAAAGTGAAGTTTGGCCCTTAGTACATTTGTTTGACTATCTAGGTTAGATAGTGGTTGGTTATTAGATTAGTTTAGCAGGGTAGCTTGACTAGAAAGTTTAATGGATGCGCTAGGTGTGCACTGTTAGAGGAGAGGTGAGGGGTATCTCACGAGAGTGCGATACCAATTTAAATATGAGATAAAACTATTTTTCTAAAAATAAAGCATTTATGCACTTGCAAAATATTTTCTAAACATTCGGGCTCTGACCCGTTTGTCAACTCTCCTTTCTTTCTCTATATTGTATATATATAGGTGTCCAGACACAGGGACGCCTGGATGGAAACTCTTTCGAGTCAGACGTCTGCTGCAGCAGCTGTGGATGCTTGCAGGTTATCGGTAGACGTTTCTTTCCTTGTACTCTAGATAGGAGATATTGTATAAACACTCGAGCCAAAGGCTCAATTGCATTTATTTATTCTTTCAGTACAGCATTCGATATGGTTGTATTATTTGGACCGAGTGTTCTGTTATTTTAGTTCCTTTCTTTTCCATTTCAGTTCATTACGCATTTAATTGTGAATGTTTTAATTTGTGCGCTAAAAAGAGTAGTTAGATAAAAGTTTTTAACGGCCACCTAATAGGATATTAGTAATTAATTGGATTTTCGACAGTGATGCTAAGAATGATCCATATGAAACTCCTGTTTTAATTTAATATTGGAGTGATCGCCCGGTATCTTATTAGGCGGGTTGTTACAGAGAGAAGGGAGTTGTCTTAGCCCATGCGAGAGAGTTAAACTTGTACAATTGTTCAGTTGACACAAATGCTCAGGACTAATCAATTCTTTCGAGGTAAATTCCTAATTGTTTGCCGCATACGCCCGACATTTTGAATATTTGGGTCAATTATTTAATAGTCCCTACTATAAATATATTTTTTTTAAAAAGGACATATATTTTTAGTTTAACCCATTTAGTCCCTAAGCACTCAATATTCTCTTATTTTTTGAGATCCGCACCAGCGGCACTCCCTTTTCAAAATATGTGGCAAAGGACTTTTTGAGGCAAAATAAAAAGGCTTGGACTAAATGAGTTTTAAAAAGTGTTTGAGGGACTATTTGGTAAATGTCCCTTGGTATTTTAGGCAAACCATTAAATAGGGCAGGAAAAAATCAACCAAATTAAAAAAAATTATTCAAATTAAAGAAAATGATTCAAATTATCATCATCAAAATATTTCAAGTTGTTCAAATCAAACAAAAATTCAAAAGTATCCCCATATTTTTTAACGTGACATAAGAGCATAATCTATTATACTAGGTGTAAACCCGCGCGATGCGCGAGTTAGAAAATGAAACAGAAAAAAAAGGAAAAAAGAGAATTATAATAAAAATTATAATTTTAGACATAAAATTCACGTTAAAATTCACATAAAAATTATAATTTTAGACATAAAAATTATAATTTTAGACACTGGATTATAATTTTAGACATAAAATTCACGTTAAATTTTTTTGTCTAAATTGACTACTATTGTCAAATCAAAGAACAATGAACTAAAATGTAACATTTGGAAGAAAAATACATATATGAAACTAAAAGGGGGGGAGGGAGAGAGAGAGACTTTTCCTTGGACTAGAAATGACATCGAATTTGAACTTCTAGAAGCCCCAGATGTGGAAATTAAATAAACATAATTTAAGAAGACCCATATATGTTTTTTTTTTGCTTCAAAAATCTCAATAACGATTACCCATTCTAAACAAAATCACTGTTGGAAAACACAAAAATAAAAAATAGAGCCTCCATTTGCATCTTTTAAAAAAAAAGGCTAAGCCCACCATCGTAGTTTAAACTCACAACCCAACTCATACCAACGGAATTTAAACTCACAACCCAATTCATACCATCAGAGTTTAAACTCATTTCTTGAAATGTGATACTATGAGGGAACAACAACTGTGCCATGAACATTTCATAAGTGGAAAATTAAATAGTTGCAGTTGGGTTGTTTTAGAAACTATCTAATTACCGCACAACTTCAGAGAAATTTGGTTGCTATAACAACTACTGATGTTTTAGAAATTATCAAATAAATATATAAAAAACATGTTTTCAAACAACTCTTTCTTTAGTTCTGCTTTGTGTAACTGCAGTTGGGTTATTTTAGCACTTTTTTTTACAAACATTAAAAAATATTGTTTTTAACTGTTTTTATAAACGTTGAAAAAACTTTATATAAAAACAATCTTATAAAAAAACAGTTTATGAATGTCAAAAGTTTTTTGGTAAATTGTTTTCAACTTTTTTCATAAAACCAATTCTTTATATGAATAAATTAAAAACATAAAAAACACTTAATATAAAAACATTAAAAACACTGTTTTTTTAATAGTTTTTGGTATAAACGTTAAAAAAAATTATGTAAAAACAATGTTCTTAAAAAAAAAGAACTCTTTTAAAAAAATATTAAAAAATGGTTTATATACAAACAACATTTTTTTAAAGAGAATTATAAAACTGTTTTTGAATGTTTATAAAAAACAGTTAAAAATTCAGTGTTTTGTAATGTTTTTTAAAAACAGTGTTTTTTCCTTAAAAAATAGTGGTTTATATAAACAATTTTTTAACATTTATAAAAAATAGTGTTTTTAACATTTTCATATTAACTTTTTTTGAATGTTTTACGTAAAAAAATAATTTTATAAAAAAAATTAAAAAAATTGTTTATAAAAAACCGTTTAACGATTATAAACTGATTTTTTTTAAAAACATTGATTTTATATAATTATTTTTTGATGTTTATAAAAAACACTGTTTTCTTAAAGTTTAAAAAAAGTGTTAAAAAAATAATCCAAAAAAGAGAGAAAGTAAGAATAAGAGAGATAAGAGAGATAAAAGCTCTTATAGTTTATATAAAAACACTTTTTGTAAAAAACACTGTTTTTTAAAAAGGTTAAAGAAACACTATTTATTTATTGTTTTTTATATACGTTAAAAAACTACTTATACAAAAACTTTTTTTTAAACAGTTATAAACATCAAAAGGTTTTCTAATAAACTCTTTTTAACTGTTTATTATAAAATCATTTTTTTTTATAAAAAGACGTCAAACATGTTAAAAAATAGTTTTTATAAACTATTAAAAACAACTTTTTATATGAACAATTTTCATATAAAATGCTAAAAACGTTAAAAAAACAGTATTTTTCAACGTTATTATATAAACTGTTTTTTAACATGTTCATAAAAAAAATTGATTTATAAAAAAAAATGTTAAAAAAGTTTTATAAAAAACCATTTCACGTTTATAAAAAATAAAAAATAAAAACATTATTTTTATATTAACTGTTTTTTTTTTAAAGTCGTTTTATATAAAATGTTTTTTTAAGTTTATTAAAAGGAGTGTTTTTAATTTTTTTAGTAAACAGTGTTTTTTTTTTAAAAAAAGAAGCGTTTTTATATAAAATGTTTTTGACCATTTGTAAAAAGCAATTAAAAAATCAGTGTTTTGTAACGTTTTTAAAAGCAGTGTGTTAAAAAAAATAGTAGTTTATATAAACTATTTTTTAATGTTTATAAAAAAAGCAGCTAAATATAGTGTTTTGAATGTTTTTATATCAACTTTTTTTTAATGTTTTTAACGTTTTATGTAAAAAAATAAAATTTATAGAAAAGTTAAAAAAACAGTTTATAAAAGAACCTTTTAACAATTATAAACTGTTTTTTTTAAGAAAAACATTGCTTTTAGATAATTTAATGGTTATAAAAAACAGTGTTAAAGAAATAACCAAAAAAAGAGAGAAAGCAAATGGTTTATCAATAGCGGGGAACCTCTAAACCCTACTAATCTTAACTAACAAATTAATCAACGAAAGAAAAGAAGAAAATTACCTGCCGAGAACTTTAGCGGCGATTTAACATATGTGCAACCCTTTGTTCAGGAGAAGGTTTGGGGTCTTTGGGGAAGTCTATGGTGATGACCATCGTGATTGGCAGTAGTTAAAAATAATGTTTATATATTGGGACGAAAGAAATGTATCATTCTTTCTTAATTGCTTTTGACTTGGTTTCGTAGATGGATTAAATTGAAGGAGAGAGAGAGAAAACTCAATACTTCAATGCATCTATTAAATTGCTTGTATAGTATTTTATAGAAGTATAAAATATAGAGTGCCACGTGGACACTCTCAATGAGGAGGCATCTTAAATGCTCATAAATGCCTTGTTTTGCATTTTATAGTAAACTAGTTTTAAACCCCGCGCGATGCGCGAGCGTGGTATAGTTTTATTCGTAAAATATATGCCACATAAATAATATTATCATTACATTTAAACTAATGTTAATATGAGATGAAAAAATGAATAAAAAATTTGGGGCATACGAACATGCCTCTATTTTAAAATTACAAATCCACTACATATTTATATTTTTTAGTAGAGATGGTAGTTCTATGATTAGTATACACTAAACACCGAGATACTTTTTTTATTTAAGACATAATTATATTTTTATGTCTATTTGACACATTATATAAATATTAATTAATAATAGATGGAGAGAAAATGGACACTCATATATAATCACGATAATTACTTTCATATATATATATTTCAAAATATTTTACTTAGGCAATTAATCAACTTTACATAAATTATACTTTAAACCCTAATTTTTGAAACATATAATGAATAGGATCATGGACATGATAGACATAAATGACAAACATTTAAAACTTGTGTGTTAAGAAAATAAAGTATAAAGGGTATAATTTGTATAAAAAATGTGAAAATGAGTCAAAATAAAAATATCAAACCTTATAACAAAGCACAAAAATAATTGTGCAATCACAATATAAAAAGAGAAAAATCCAAAAAGGAATATTATATATTTTATTTAAAAAATAATGTTATTAAACATGGAAGCATACCTCACTTCATTTAAAATTGAGCAACATACACCATATGCTTCTAACCAACTAAATTCACATCATATGCTTCTAACTAATTAAACTCACATTTCTATATAAAGTATTATTTCAATATTCACATAACAAATTCTACTCAAACAAAATCACAGTCTATTCTATGGGTCCTTGTCAATTTTGTAAGGATCTTTTACTATTTGGGGTCCTATAGTTATTTAGAGTTTTATTCCATTTATTTACATTTTACTCGTTTGGGATTCAAAATCGACAAAAAACGTTAGTTAGCTAGTTTGATGGTCATTTGACTCATTTTCCAATCAAAAAACTATTTTATCCATTAGTAAAGTATTTATTAGTGTATTAAAACAAATTTTACATTATATCTTATTGTTTTAAATAGTAAAACTTTTTTTACTAACTCTTTTTTATAAAATGAAAAAGTTTTATACACTTTTCTTATTAAGTATTTTTTTTAAATCAAAAAGTTTTACAAAATCAAAAGGTTTTTTTATAAACTTTTTTTAGCACTTTTTTTTACAAACATTTAAAAATATTGTTTTTAACTGTTTTTATAAACATTGAAAAAACTTTATATAAAAACAATCTTATAAAAAAACAGTTTATGAATGTCAAAAGTTTTTTTGTAAATTGTTTTCAACTTTTTTCATAAAACCAATTCTTTATATGAATAAATTAAAAACGTAAAAAACACTTAATATTAAAACATTAAAAACACTTTTTTTTAACAGTTTTTTGTATAAACGTTAAAAAAAATTATGTAAAAACACTGTTCTTAAAAAAAAGAACTCTTTTAAAAAAATATTAAAAAATGGTTTATATACCGGAATCTCCAACGGCTGTAGCAATCCTGCCGGTCTCTGATGATCCACTTTTACAAGCTGACAAGTGGCGCATTTCGAAACAAACTCAGCGATATCTCTCTTCATACCGCTCCACCAATACTGCCTTCTCATGTCTTGGTACATTTTGTCCCCTCCCGGATGTACCGCGAACCGTGAGCCGTGCGACTCTGCCATCACATCGTGTCGCAATTCCTCCCTTTTCGGAACCACCAATCACCCATTGAAGCGCAATCCCCCGTCTGAGCTAACGGTATAGGACTCGGCTCCCTCTGCTAGTAATCGAACTATTTGTTCCTGACAGAACGAGTCATTAGCCTGTGCCCGTACTACCTTCGTGACAATCTGCGGTGTAACGGTCATCACAGACATGAAAGATTGGGCCACTGCATCCTGGTGTCCCAATTCCTTCCACTTAGCCTTCCACACCTCTGCCACCTCATCTGCTGGCCTTCGTCTCAACGCGTCTGCCACCACGTTAGCCTTACCCGGGTGGTACTGGATGTCGATCTAGTAGTCTTTCACAAATTCAAGCCACCTACGCTGCCGCATATTCAACTCTTTCTGCGTGAACAGGTATTGTAGTGACTTGTGGTCCGTAAACAGTTGGAACTTCTCCCCCAAAAGATAGTGCCTCCAAATCCGTAGGGCAAATACCATTGCCGCCAACTCCAAATCATGCGTGGGGTAATTCTTCTCATGAGGCTTAATCTTACGGGAAGCATAAGCTATGGCCTGTCTCTCTTGCTGCAATACACCTCCCAGTCCTTGCAAAGACGCATCGGTGTAAACCAAATACTCAACTCCCGGTCTCGGCAATGCTAACACAGGTGCTGAGGTCAATTTGTCCTTCAATTCATCGAATGCCAACTGACCGGCATCACTCCAGATGTAGGGCACACCCTTACGAGTCAGATGTGTCAAAGGACCTGCTATCTCCGAGAAACCCCGAATAAACCTCCTGTAGTATCCTGCTAGACCCAAGAAATTACGAATCTCCGTTGGTGTCGTGGGCTGTCCCCACTCCCTCACCGCGGATACTTTCCCCGGATCAACAGATATTCCCCGGTCGGAAATAATATGCCCCAAAAATTGGACATCCTTCAGCCAAAACCCGCACTTCTCATATTTTGCATTCAACTCGTTCTGACGAAGTGTCTGCAAAACCTGCCTCAAATGCTCGGCGTGCTCCTCCTCTGTCTGTGAGTAAACCAAAATATCATCAATGAAGACAATGACAAACTGGTCTAGGAAATCCCTGAACACTCTGTTCATCAAGTCCATAAACACTGCTGGAGCGTTGGTCAAACCGAAAGGCATAACCCGAAACTCGTAAGAACCATATCTCGATAAAAATGCAGTCTTCGAGACATCCTCCTCCCTGATACGCAACTGATGGTATCCCGATCTCAAATCAATCTTTGAGAAGAAATAAGCTCCTCTCAACTAGTCGAATAAGTCATCGATTCGAGGCAACGGATACTTATTCCGTACCGTGACCTTATTCAACTCTCGGTAGTCCACACACAATCTCAGTGAACCGTCTCTCTTCTTCACAAACAAAACCGGAGCACCCCAAGGTGAGGTACTCCTGCGAATAAAGCCCTTACCTAACAGCTGCTCTATCTGATCCCGTAATTCCCTCATCTCAGCTGGAGCCATACGGTACGGTGCGCATGCTATAGGTCTCGTACCCGGTAGCAAATCTATAACAAAGTCTATCTCTCGACTGGGTGGTAAGCCTGGTATCTCCTGAAACACATCCGAATACTCCCTGACTACTGGGATAGAATCTAAAGGAATCACTACCTCCTTAGAGGTATCCTCCTCAATGTAATACAGATGAGTGGTCGATCCTCCCTCTGGGCGAGGCATCGCCACTACAAACATCTCTTACCCCGGAATGGCAAAAACAATGCTCCCGCTGAAGCAATCAATCATGGCCCTATAAGCTACGAGCCAATCCTTATCGATAATCACATCGTGAACATGCATGTCTAACACTAACATGTCTGCAGGTAATACCAAACCACCAATCTCTACCCCCACTCCCCGGCATATAAATAAGATAAGTGACCCACTCCCCAATGGTGAGTCGACACACGTCACTGTGCTCTCTGCCGTAGCTAACAATCCTAAAGCTTTCGTGAAGTGTGTAGCTATAAAACAGTGTGTAGCACCCGTATCAAATAATACCCGACCCATAGTGCCATGGATAGGAAACGTACCCTCAATCGCGGGCGGTGCCTGTGAAACTGCAGCCTGGTGGACGTTGTAGATACGTCCATACTGTAGCTGCCCCTGCTGAACTGGGACTGCAGGAATGGGTGGCAATGCTGCCATCTGTGGCGGTGCGGGAAGAGCGGCGGGAAACATAGGCCTTTGTGGCTCCTGGCGAGCACCCTGCTGCTGCTGCTGTGGGGTCCTGCCCCTATCAGGACAATCCTGTCGCTTATGGCCAGTCTTGCCACAAACGAAACACTTCCCTGGGAAGTTCCCTCCTCTCTTCCCCTTCTGTCCCTGGCCCTGGTGGCCGTTACCATTCCTCCCTTGGCCCTGCTGGCCCTGGTGAAACTGCTGCCCATTCTGCCCCTGTTGGCCCTGATGGACGTTTGGAACCTGATGGCCCTGACGGAAACCTCCCTGTCCCTGTCTGTAGTTCCTTGACCGGAACCTCTTATTATCCCCCTGCTGGGAGCCCTGCTCATTCTGTCTCTTCCCCTGACCAGATTGTGCCCCGCTAGCACCATGTCCTCCAGTCCTGCCTTGATGGCTAAACTCCCCCGATCGCTTGCCCTCGGCCATATGAAAACGGTGGTCCTAATAGTGCAACAATGCAGCGTTAACCACATCGGAATAAGTTGCCAACGATAGGTTCCCTAGCAGATGCTGACGGATCCTCCAAGTCAACCCGTCAGTGAACTTCTCAATTTTCTTCTTCTCTGTTGGTATCTCGTCTGGAACGATGTTCAACAGATTTGTGAACTTGGCCTCATACTCGGCCACAGTCTTGCCCTCCTGCTTCAGACTCATCAATCTCCTCCTCATTTCCGTATGAACAGCTGACGGAAATTACTTGCGGTCGAACCGCACCCAGAACTCCTGAATCGTGAGAGTATCCCTCTCCTCCATGGTGGTAATAGACTCCCACCACTGTATCGCAGATCCAATTAGCTTGAAAGTAGCTAGCACCTACTTCTGAACATCCGTGCACTCATACATCCTTAAGTGCCTCTGTATATCCTTACTCCACTGGCTCAAGACTACCACATCTGAGCTACCTGCAAACTCTAGCGGATGCGCTTTCTGAAAAGCATCACGTACACGTTCCCAAGCAGACGGGAATGCATTAGCCTGTACTGGCGCGGCAACTGGCGCCTGAGGTGGTTCCTGCTGAACAATGGCAATGGCGGCATTTACCGCTTGGGCTACTATAGTTGCAACCTCAGCGGCGTTCATCATGCCCTGAACTGGAGCGGGCTGGGGTTCGGGCGTTGCATCCTTGGGAACTTGTCGTGCACGTCGTGGAGGCATCTGAAATAAGAACAAAGTTTACAAGTTCGCTGTTTATAAACATAAAATAGCTGAAGAACGAAGCATACACAAAAAGAGTACAACAGTCCTAAAATATAGGGCTCTATATCAAAGAAACGTGGCGGAAACATAATAAGCCGTCAGATCCTAAAGGACACTAGAACCTGATGCTCTGATACCACCTATGACACCCCGACTAATTAAATACCGAGTAGCTACTCCTTTATTAAATTAATGCAAAATGCCAAGTTGGCTCAGTTAATAGCATCACTGTCGAAAACATTTTATTATTACTAACCACCTAGTATTTAAAAGTAAGTTGCCAAATTTTAATTAAAGTCTGATTAACATGCAACAAGTGTAATGAAGAAATAAGTAACACCATTCACCATACTGAAGTAAAACGAATAACCATCACATAATGTAAATGAATCTGGAGGAAAACTCCTCACTACAAACCCACAACAGAAACAACTAAACTTAATACTGAAATAATACATGCCAAAGTCTGAAACAAAACTGAAATGTAAAAGATGTCTCTAAATAGAAATGGGCAACATGCCCTACAACTGATAGATAGTGACTCTGGAATCCAAAAGATAGAAGCGTCTACAAGCAATTTCCTGTAGCTTCCACAAACAGCTATAGCTCGTCTCCTGAATGAGTATCCTATGCTTGGTGTCCCTGTGGCTGGGCACCTAAAATGGTTTTACAAAGAAAAAGATTTGAAAAGAAAATGGGTCAGAGCCCGAATGTGGAGTTATATTTTAAAAACCTGCAAGTGCTTTAAAAACATTTAAAACATTAAATGCAAAGTACATGTTAGGACATGCACTCACATGATATTCTCACCTCTCATCTAACTGTGCACTCCTAACGTAAGTACCTATCTAGAGTGATACAGACTACTAGCTACGTGACAACATATCTAGCTAGACTATCATAGGTCCTACCCTTATTACTCGATTCTCTTAACATAATAACGCTCGTAATTAAATAGGGGTTTAACGTAACTCAGATGTTCAATATGCAATACATATAACTATCAGTTAACTCGTTATATTTCTCAAAACAATACCGTAATTATATTTACATCATTAACATGAAGGTTCTCATTAATTAAGTGTATATTATTCACATCATAAATATACAATACAAGCACCCCGAGAACTAAGCTATGGTGAACACATACTCTGCTATCCATCCCGGTACATCACGTACATAAGGATTACATATTCCGAATCTCTCAGGAATAGTTCACAGATAACAACATCACAAATAATGGAGGCAAACACCGTCACATCACATGGGTCACGCACATACCTACGCTCCCACGATCAGCGGACTTATTAATATCCCAATAAGTCTTTCTATGACCTATGTTCATCGAGGTACCAGTCTAAATCCCCCCCGTAGGCACACAAGGATTAGAGGGTCCTAAGCGAAAGCAAACCTCCCGTGATAGCAAGTATGGTAGGTATGTCATACACACAAATACAATATCAATACTAAGTATACACGCATCTTAGTAATCACCGTAGTTTAATCGTAGTACATATCGCATTCTCGTACCAACTTATGATAATCACCATTTATACTATTCCGGTTTGTAATCATACTCGCCATAATTAATTCTCACGTCGTAGTAGACACTCACGGCTCAACCCAAATGGTTCATTGAATTAAATCTCTCGTATATAAATCTACTCCTCGTAATAACCCAAAGGTCCCAAATCTATCCTTACATCATCAAAGGAAGGTTATCTATCTCCTCGAACAATTTTTACGGGACTCCAAAAATCAAAACAGTCCAAAAAGGACCAAACTGTCAACTCGTTAGAAGTCTCGTTCGAACGAGACTGTTTGAACGAGATTCCTCTGTCAACTCGTTAGAAGTCTCGTTCGAACGAGGCTGTTCGAACGAGATTCCAGTTCGTTCAAACGAACTGTACCTTCTAATGATATCTCGTTCGAACGAGATATCGAACGAAATCCCTTCTCGTTAGCAGCAACTGGTCAACTCGTTAGAAGCTCGTTCGAACGACCTGGGTATTGCTTCTAACGACTGACCAGTTTCGGGCCAGATTTTTCCCCAATTCGTTTTCATCCATTTCGATCACTTCTAATCTCTTCCAAAGTTCATCCCAACAACGTTTTAGGGTCTCTAATTCATCCTAAACATATTCAAGTCATCTCCTAACATGTTTTCAAGGATTAAATCTCTCTAACATCAATCAAAATATAAATCTCTATACTTTTTCACCCAATATTTCAAGAACATGAACCCTAACTTTTTGAATCATGAATTAACCCAATAAAATCCGTTTTAAATTTCACCCAATCATAAATATCATCAGTAGGAACATCTACCTATCATTCTACATGCAAATCCTCCTCAAGATTTTAAGTTCTAAGTTCAATTAACATGGGTTTTCATTATCTTTCAAGAACAATTGATATTCTTCAATTTCTAACATGGAAAAGACATTCTCTGAAATTAAATGGAATAAAGTCACTTGCCTTGGTTCGATTTCTGATTTTGGTGTAGGTTTGATGGAGTTTTTCTGCAGAATTTCCTCTCTTCCAAGCTCCTTCTTCAATGGTGGCTTAAGGTGGCTAGGGTTTGTTTTGGGGAACTTGGAAACCTAATTGATAACCTCCGTAGCTTAAAGGGTTAAAGTGGGTTTAGTGGGTCAATAATCAATCAGATTAAGACTCCTAATTTTCGTCACTTTTAATTCCTCAAAATGTAAAATTACCAAAATACCCTTTAAGTTGCCGGTATGGCCTAAAAATACCCCGAAATCCAAACTACACCCCCGGCTAGTGTTTTCTGACTATCTCGACCCTTCCGGACGTGTTGGCGCACTCAAAACGACCATACGATTTATAGATTTTAAATTCATTTTTTATAATCAAAATATTACACCGTGACGCGGCGGTCCCACGCGTCTCAACAAAATTTCTAAAATGCCGTATATAAATCTCACGACAAATTTTATAATACCAAATACATATTTCAAAACATGTATGCACATAATCTAATACCAACTCGCATCTTGTTAGTATTTATAACCCGGATTAATTTCCAATTAATACACATTTAATTAATAAATCCCAAAAATAAATATAGCCAAAAGTACGGGGTATTACATTATATAAACAGTTTTTTAACATTTATAAAAAATAGTCCTTTTAACATTTTTATATCAAATGTTTTTGAATGTTTTACGTAAAAAAATAATTTTATAAAAAAAGTTAAAAAAAGTGTTTTTAAAAAAACCGCTTAACGATTATAAACTGATTCTTTTTAAAAACATTGATTTTATATAAATTGTTTTTAAATGTTTTACGTAAAAAAATAATTTTATAAAAAAGTTAAAAAAATTGTTTATTAAAAAACCGCTTAACGATTATAAACTGATTTTTTTAAAAAACATTGATTTTATATAAATTGTTTTTTGATGTTTATAAAAAACAGTGTTTTTTAAACGTTTAAAAAAAGTGTTAAAAAAATAACCCAAAAAAGAGAGAAAGTAAGAATAAGAGAGAGAAAAGCTCTTATAGTTTATATAAAAACACTTTTTGTTAAAAACACTTTTTTTTAAAAAGGTTAAAAAAACCCTATTTTTTTTCTTTTTTTTATACACGTTAAAAAACTGCTTATACAAAACCCATTTTTTTAACATTTATAAACATCAAAAGGTTTTCTAATAAACTCTTTTTAACAGTTTTTTATAAAATCAATTTTTTTTTTATAAAAAGACATAAAAAATGTTAAAACAAAGTTTTTATAAACTATTAAAAACAACTTTTTATATGAACAGTTTTCGTATAAAATGTTAAAAACGTTAAAAAAACAGTATTTTTCAAAGTTATTATATAAACTGTTTTTTAACATGTTTATAAAAAAATTGATTTATAAAAAAAACGTTAAAAAAGTTTTATAAAAAACCATTTAACGTTTATAAAAAAAAAAAAAATTATTTTTGTATAAACTGTTTTAAAAAAAAAGTGTTTTTATATAAAATATTTTTTTAAGTTTATTCAAAAGAGTGTCTTTAATGTTTTTTAGTAAACAGTGTTTTTTTTTTAAAAAAAAAAACGTTATTATATAAAATGTTTTTGACCGTTTGTAAAAAGCAATTAAAAAATCAATGTTTTGTAACGCTTTTAAAAGCAGTGTTTAAAAAAAAAATAGTGGTTTATATAAACTATTTTTTAATGTTTATAAAAAAAGCAGCTAAATATAGTGTTTTCAACGTTTTTATATCAACTTTTTTTTAATGGTTTTAACGTTTTATGTAAAAAATTAATTTTATAGAAAAATTAAAAAAACTGTTTATAAAAGAACATTTTAACAATTATAAACTGTTTTTTTATAGATAAACATTGCTTTTTATATAATTTAATGGTTATAAAAAACATTGTTAAAGAAATAACCCAAAAAAGTGAGAAAGCAAATGGTTTATCAATAGTGGGGAACCTCCAAACCCTACCATTCTTAACTAACAAATTAATCAACAAAAGAAAATAAGGAAATTACCTGCCGAGAACTTTGGCGGCGATTTAACATATGTGCAACCCTTTGTTCAGGAGAATGTTTGGGGTATTTGGGGAAGTCTATGGTGATGACCATAATGTTTATATATTGGGACGAAAGAAATGTATAATTCTTAATTGCTTTTGACTTGGTTTCGTAGATGGATTTAATTGAAGGAGAGAGAGAAAACTCAATAGTTCAATGCATCTATTAAATTGCTTGTATAGTATTTTATAGAAGTATAAAATATAGAGTACCACGTGGACACTCTCAATGAGGAGGAGTCTTAAATGCTCCTAAATGCCTTGTTTTATAGAAGTATAAAATATACAGTGCCACGTGGACACTCTCAATGAGGAGGAGTCTTAAATGCTCATAAATGAAGTATAAAATATAGAGTGCCACGTGGACACTATCAATGAGAAGGAGTCTTAAATGCTCATAAATGCCTTGTTTTGCATTTTATAGTATATAGAGATGTAAAAAGAAATCAACAATAAACGATTCTTTAGGTGACTATCTAATCTCATCACCTGAATTCTTATTAAAATATTTTTCCAATAAATATTTAATTTTTCATGAAATGTGTATAATTTTCATATATATAGCAATATCCTTAGCTTCAATCTTGTTCGATTCAACTCCATTTTCTCTATTATTTTCAAAATAAAAAATAAATCATTTTGCATCCATTGATTTTAGGAGCAGTATCATATCCATGTCCTCTTATGTCATCAATATAAAGTTCATGACTTACGAATAGAATAAACAGGTAAAACAACCAAACCAAGAGATTAAAAACAAACAAATAAATCACACAAGAATATTTGAAGTGCTAAATAAGAAGAATAAAATTTAATTTGCCAGTTGATGCAAAGTTAAGAATTGAATATGTATGTTTAAAAAAGAGGTGTTAACTCTAGACAAACCTAGAGGGGGTGAAAAGGTTTGATTGCACAATATGATCAATTTATTATTCAATTTTAATTCGAATTTGGTTTCATTTTTTATTTCCAAGAAGCAACTCCTCTCTTGGTATCCACCAATCGGCCTCATGATTACATAATCATTTCTTCTTCAACCGTAGAATCTCAACACCACAATTTAGTAGTAGAATATAATCTACAAGGGTTTGATGTAATGTATGAAAATTGAAGTTCGACAAAATTCAACAAATATGATTAAGGGATGTATGATTTGGAAAACAAAAGAGTTTCTTTTAAAAAAAAAAAGAGAAAATATTTTAGTGCACGTATTGCAATTGATTTTCGCCAAAATATGTATTCGGAATAGTCCAAAATAATCATTTTATAGAACAATATAGTTTTTGAGGAGCCTATCTTGTTTGAAAGAAAATAGGGCTTCATTCGAACAAAAATAAGGTTTCGTTCTAGAAAGGTCTGATCTCTTTTGAAGGACACGCCTAGGTAATTAAAACGACCTTCCAACGAGTTTGGTTTTTTTTAATACGTAGGTGTCGTTAGAATCCCGCTAGATATTTGTTCTAACGACTTACGAATTGTCTTCTAATAAAATTGACCCTCATTCGAACGAGATCCGTGTCTCATTTTAATGAAATAAACAAAGAATCAATTATATAAAAATGTGTTGATTTTAAAATAAACACATCCCATAATGAAATTGCATAAGATTGAGTCAAAAACTTAAAACATATACCTCCAAGAGAATGTTCATGATGATTCCAATGGCTTGAATTTCAGAAATGATGTAGTGTCACACACATACCTTCAAATGATGCAGGGAGCAAATGCGGATGTATTGTTGAGTTTCTGACGGGATATGGTAAAATAACTACGATATGAGCAATTATAAAATGTTTCTATTACAAATCACTCACTTTTGTTATTTCGGTACAAAACAAAATTCAAAAGTCAAATTACAATAAAACCCCTAAGACAATGTTTTACTAATGTCCTCCGAAAATCAAAACCGAATGACGTTCGACATTTTTGTCTTCAACTCAAAATCTTCATCTTGTGTAATCCATGATATCATCATCAAAGTGGAAGGGACCTACACATATGAAACAAAAAAATATCGTGACGCGTACAATTTAAAAAAATAAAACTCTCCCCCAATTTGTTCTCCCCCTTTTTATCCGTAATCGACAAAGAGTAAGAAACTAAGCATGAATAATAGTCATCACTCGACGTAGTCTAAGTGTGTGAAATTTCCAACACTTCAAGTTCTTGTATAACGAGTCTCCCTAACAAAATTTTTATATCTTCTTTGAATTTAAAGTTATATTATTGGTCAAACATTGTCTCAAAATTACTAAAAAGACAATTTCATCTTAAATACGATATTGATATATTAGTAGTGAGACCAAAATGACAACAATTGACTTTTGTTATAGTTTTACGCATAAAATGATAGTTTGGGTGTCCTACAACCCTTAAATATAACCCAAAATTTTATCAACATGATGTAACATAAAATTTATGAAATAATATCATTCGAGTGTAATTTCTTTACAAAAGAACACACATTTGGTTCCAATTTTTATTTCAACTTGGAAACCCACTTGATATTCCCTGTTTTTAACATATTTTTCTCTATGTTAAAAATTTCATCATACTTATTACTTTTTAGGTACACACCTTATATTTACCAACATGAAATTTCACTTTGTAAAGTCATTAGTTTCACTCATTACTTTAACTTCTGCTCATTTTTATGCATGGATCCCAACATTCATCATGCCAACTTTAGGCATCAAATCAAGTTTCTTAATCAATATTAACACAAAGTAGCATCGTTTTTTGTGTAGTGTATTTTATAAAATTATTAGTGCCATAAATTTATGTATAAAACTCATTTGGCACACATTCTTGTAACTTTCATATTCAACCCATAAAGAGTTCAAGTCTATACCCATGAGATACATTTACCACATATTTTACCCATATCTTCATATGAAACATGTTTTGTTTTGCTAAAATATCCTCAAATCTAATCCTACATATTTCTTACTTGTTTAACATCATATAACTTATTAAACTGCTAAATGGATATCTTGAAATTTGGACATCCTTCAAACCCATTTTTAATCCATACTAACGTATGAAATCCTAGTTTTTTCCCCTAAAATGGTAGAATTATTTAATCCTACACATATATACCAACATATTTTATAATCATGATTTAAAGACATATATATAACAAGAAATGTAACAAGTAATAGTTTCCTTATTTGTTTTGAGGCAGTGTCGGGTCTTCGGATCCATGCGGGGAAGTGTGAGTTAATTCCGATTGCTGGAGAGGTCTTTGTGGAGGATTTTATTGGTATTTTGGGTTTGTAAGGACACATTTCTCCGATTGAGTCCCAATATATTTTTGGCTCAATTCCGGACAAAAAGGTTTATTCATAGGATAGTATTTCATTGTAATATATTCAAGCCTGTGAAGAATTTGTTGAAGACGTAGAGACAAAGAGTATAAAGATTCATCAAATGTTGAGTTTATGTGTCTCGTTTCTACGTCATCAACTGTAGTTCCATGCTCCCAAGGTATGAATGCATTTATATATGTATAGGAGCTTGGAACATGTTTATTGGGTGTTCAGTTTATTTAAAATTGTTCTTTCTTTTCAGAAAGAATTAACTAAAACTTTTAATGAACTTTTCTGGGCTTAAATAAGAATTTCCAAACTTTCTGGTTTTTCGTTTGATAGAGTCGTTCGAACGGAAATGTCGTTCGAACGAACCTGCCACCAACGAGTTCCCAACTGTAACTTCGTTTGAAATTTCGTTCCAATGAGATTTCTAACGAGTTTAGTTTTCAATACACTGGAAATTCGTTCGAAGATCGTTAAATTTTCGTTCGAATGAGACTTCGTATGAAAGAAAATCTCGTTCGAACGAGATTCCAGGCGGGAACAATTTTTGGCAGTTTTGAGCAGTTTTTACCCACTCTCTCCACTTCTTTTCCCACTAACTTTCAACAACAAATCTAAGTACAGGAATCATTTTTGGAAAGTTATCCTTTTCATATCACACTAACTCCTAGAGAGAGTTTTGAGAGCAAAATCATTAAGAGAAAAAGATCAAGTTTTGAGTGTTATTTTTCAAGAGAAATTCTTTTACCACTCTAGTTTACACCCATATTTATTTCTTCCAAGTTCATATATACATATCAATTGCTTGGAGAATTTTGACACCGATTTTATGTCTACACCGTATTGAAGAGAAGTTTGGATTTGCTTCTACATCCCTTAAAGAAGAAGAAGTTTTCTTTGGCGTTCTCACATGGTTAAAGGCACCATGTGTGGTTGTCGGTGTGCCTATTGTCCGATCGGTGGGTTCCGAGATTAGGGGGGAGATCCGTTGGTTATCTGCTAGGAATAGGTGGAACAAGAAGACGCGTCGGGGCTTGAGAGGGATCGAGTCGAGTGTTGTAAGTCTTCTATCATGTAAATATAAAATTGTATCTATTGGATTTGAAGCTTGGGCCGTCCGAGGTTGTTTCCCATTGTGGGTTTTTCCTTTTACATCGCGGCATAGTGATTTCATTATTTATTTTATCTTGCTATATCACCTAGAATGCATGCTTAGGTAAAAAGATAAAATTGGTTTGAATTACTGTTTATTTAATTTGGTGCTAAATTAAATATTGGGTAAAGTTAATTCAATTCAAGTCATTTATTTAATTTGGTTTGGCCTAATTTGCTAATTATGATAAATATGACTTAGGCAAATTTCTAGGACTTGGATTAATTATGTTTAAGTGAAAAGTTTTAATGGATTAATTTAATTTCACTTGGTTTAATTTTAATTTAAAAACAATTTTTTTTTTAAGTTGAACCATCACAACGCTTTCGCATCTATTTACATAAAAGAAAATATATTTTAAAATTAGGGGCCTCATGTTCCAATAAGTGGTATCAGAGACGGAGCGCTAAGTTATCGCGTTAGAGATTCTTTTTTTGATTTTTTGTGTTTCGTTATATTTTTAGGTGGTTCATTTTATCTCACTCTCAATTTTTGTTTTATATCTCTCGATGGGACATCTTAATGAAAATTTGTCCAATTTTAATGATAATGAAATTTTTGATTTTCGAGAGGAATTAAATGGGCTTAATAAATGTAACGAAAATTTAAATGAATTAAATTTGAGATTTGTAAAAAGAATTAAATTTCTTGAGAAAGAAAATTCTTGTTTTAAATCTCACATTGAGCATTTGCAAATTTCTTTATCTCTAAAACATATTTTTCATGAAAGGCTCATGGACTCATATCACAATTTTGAAATTTTAGAAAAGTCCAAGAAAGAGAGTGGTAATCGTAAAAAGACTCTTAGGGACAAGTTTGCTCACATTGAGGGGGATCATGATGACCTTCTAGGTGTAATTGGAAATTTAAAGAAGGAGTTCCGTAAATTTGAGGAGTCTAGTTTATTACTTGAGTCCAAAATTTTGAAAATAAAAAATGATTTTCAAGATTCTAGTAGTTGTTGTAATTGTACTAACTCTTCTTGCTCAAATGTTTCCATTGATAAATCTAAGACTATTATTTGTTTTAGAGGGTCAACCTTATCCAAAGACTTTAGAAAAGGTCACACCTTAGGTAACATTCCTCGTGTTTACACATGCTTGCATTGCGGTAGGAAAGGTCACCTTACGTCATTTTCTTTTGATCTTAAAGGAAGTCCTAGGAAGTCTATGTCTAGCATTTCATTATTTTCCAATCCCCATCATTTTATATATAAATCTATATTGGTTAGGAAATCATTTTTAAATGCGCTTGATACAAGATTCGTTGATTCTCATTTACTTTCACATGAAACCTCCCTTGCTAAATTTAAAGGTGGAATGTGATAGTGTTTTATGCATACTCTAGCATTTTGTGCTTCATATTATATGTCATTGCTAGGTGTATGCAAGTATAGTCATTTTCTAGTCATTGCCTTATTTCATATCTCATGCTAGAAATTATGACTTGTTTATATTTTTGTTTTACATTTCTTTTGTTTGGATTAATTGAATAATATAAAAAGATTTTTGTTTATCATTTTTGTTTTATCTGTTTCATTTAAGCTTAATGAAAAATACAAATGATTTTTGTTTATCCTTTTGAGTATATATTTTTATTTTTGGTTAATATGACAAAAACTCAAAAAGAATTTTTTTTTTGTGTGTATTTTTGTATAACACACTTTATGTGGCATATACTTGTGTTTGAATCCCTCCTTTAACGCTTGCATGTGGCTAGAACTTTTGGTTTAGATTGTCAATCCTTAAAATGTTCTTTACCATGTTTATATGGTGTAGTTGGATTTTGTATTGATTAAATGGATTCTATTTTTATATGCCTCTATTCGCACATGCACGAGCTCTTTTGAAATTTTATGTTACATGTTATATTTGAGCTTTGTTAGGTGTTCTCCTACCAATCTAGTTATCTATATATCTATGACCTAGGATGACTAGTGCATGTCAAAATCCGTTGCACGTGAGCTTTGTGAGATATAAAAATTTATATTAATCTGCATGGGTAAGTGCTCCGAAAGGATTAATTATATCCTTTATGATAGTAAGCCACCGTTTAAATGGACCTAAAAGAAATACGTGGTCCAAAGGCCTAAAAATAGAATATATGGCATTAAAAAGAAAAATAATTGCCAAGGCCTATGTTTGTTTGATAAATTCAATCAAAATAAAATGAATATATATGCTTCTTGAGGGAGATTGGATGGTATATCAACGGTTTGCACAATGTCCGTTAATCTTTGTTGTCTTTATTGTCATGACTCTATTTGGTTTGTAGAATCATCAAAAATCTAGGCTTGTATGCATTGTCAATGTTTGTTCATTGAGTTCAATCTTTATTGTCATATGAGGTTATATTCAAATGTGATAAAATTTGCAATCAAATGAGAACTCCGTGAACGTGTTTAAGTGTTTGGATCTAAATTTAATTGTTACTATTTCACACCCCTACACTTCCGTTTCAATATGAAACATTTTTACCATATGAGTGTGAATAGCTTAATGTATTTTGTGTCATTGGTGTGTTTATATCTCTCTATATATATATTTGCGTGTGTGTTATTGATATATTTAGCGTATGTATATATATGATATTATTTGTCTTTGCCTTGCTTTCTAGTCCATCTATTCTTATACTTCATTACTGATATATATCTTGGATTAGTTATGCTTTTGTTGCTCGTATGCTTTAATGTCGTATCACTCTAAGATTCAACGTCTTTAATTAATTTTATTCTTTGTCTATTCCTGAACAAAAATGTAACACCTCATGATTTTTGAGACTGAGAAATTAAATTTTTGGGGAAAATAAAATTTAATTAAATTGGAGAATTCTAAAATTGGGAATTTAAGTTCAAAAATAGAGGACGTTTTGAAGTATTCCGGATGATGATTTTGAGGGTACCATTGATCCCGAAAGGGTCGAGATAGTCAAAATGACTGTCATTGGGTTTTATTTCGGCTCCGGAATATTTTTAAGTCAGTTTGACACGAATAGGTGTAAACGAGTCATTTAAATTGTGTATTAACACTTAAATTGGGTTTATTGTTTTAAAAGGATTAGTGGCTTTCGGATGAAGCCATTTCTCATTTGAGAGAAAGAGAGAAAAATCCCTTGATAGAGAAAGAGAAAGAAGAAAAAGAAAGGAAGAGAGAAAGGAAGAAAAACTTGGGTTTTTCTGGCCCAAACACGACATCGAGGACGATCCAACCTCTACAAATCTGAGGCAAGTGTTTAATCTTGCTAAATAAGTTATTTGTGTATTTTATTTCATAATTTTTGGGTTAAATAAATGGTTTTTGGTTATAAACATCAAAACATAGATTTTTGGGTTTAATCTTGAAATCAATTCTTAAAATGGGTTTAATGGAGTAGAAATGGTTGGGATCAACTTTAGGTTGATTTATTAGCTTAGAATCATGTTGTGATAGAGATTTGGAGGTTAGAATGGAAATTTTGGGGTTTAAATTCGTGGGTTTTGCTGAAAATGGGAAAATCGGCCAAGATAACTGGTATGGCCGATTGACCGCGCCCAGGGGACCGGTCGACCGCGCCTTAAGGGAAAGCCTACTGTATTTCTTCGTAGGCAAAATTTGGACCCGCGGTGGATTGGGGGTCTGAGACCGGTCGACCGGTCCTCTGTTTTTAGCCCAAGACTTGGACTTCTTTCATTCCCTTTTCTTAATGGGCTTATTTAGGAAAGTTATGATATTAGATTAAGGGAATAGGGCACTAGGTCGAATGGGGACTTGCGGGCCTATGTTAAATTGATTTAGGAGGATGGGATGCCTCTTTTAGTAATGAAATGAATATGGAATTTAAGTGAATATAGATATGATGGGAGGTTAAGAACTCATAGAGAGAGTTGCGAGGGTATGTTGTGAAATCCTAGGCCAACATCTATGTCGAATCCTTATGAAGATAGGATATTGTTGAGATTACAATTTGGGTCCCAATGAAAGAGAATGATCGCATATCCTTAATGCTAACAAATTTAAGGAATAAATCCGAGAGGTCGTAGACTATCGGATTCATAAAAGTGATTGAACCGTTGTCAAATTCGAGAGCAATGAGATCATATTACCAACTAGAGTAGAGTGTGTAAATATAGTTAGGGTAGATGTTGTTTATTAATGTGTGATTCACATAGAGGATTTTCCCTGACATATTTGATTATTTGAGGAAGTTAAGATTGAGGTCGAGGCTCATAGACTAGTAGTTAGGTGTATACCGATAGTTGAAATTATAACTAGGTTCTTCAATGTGCTCTCGGATATAGATGGTATGTGTAGTGATGGGTTCCTACACAAAATTTTGGGTGATAACCCTAAGGTTGAATATATATATGTATATATAAATACATATGATTTTGGGAGACTATTCATCATAGGAAAAATCATTGAATATGTTTCAAGTGAGGGATTGTATTCACATATCGAGGTAAATTAAAGGAAACTATGGTGATGGCTTGTATATTGAGGATTATATGTATACTTAAAGCCGAGATGATATTTACTATACATATGAACGAGATATAGTTTGTATATATAGATATGTGGATATGTGAATATATGTATATCTATATATCTATATAGATATGACTATATGGATATATTTATGTTATGGACATATGTGGTATGGATACTTAAACCTTATATGATGGTTAAATATTTGATCATATGATTAGATCATATGATTGTATATATATTATGCATGTGAATGATATGTATACTTATTTGGTTAAGCATACCCCGCTCATGCTATCATTGGGAAGTTGCGCGCGTAGAGGGTGAGCATCCTGGCTAGAATAGCAGGGTGTGGATATTCCCCAGGTCATAGTCGTCCCGTGTGTTATTATATGATATATATATATGTATTTTTGGGATGAGACGTGGTGGGTATGTTTCGTCTCATTGCCGGTTAGGAGCTATGACCGCTTCCCGGGAGGTCGTGTGCGTGTGTTTACCACGAGATGGGTGTCGTTTAGTCCCACCACATGGTGGCCCTAGTATTGCTACGTGAGCCGGGCACTGGGAAGATGATAGCATTGATGTAGTTTATCGGCGATATATATAGCCGGGTATATTATGTGCATGGCCTTGTACATCATATGTAGTATGTACACTTGGCTATTGGATTGATGATGGTATATTTATATATATATATATATATATATATATATATATATATATATATATATATATATATATATATATATATATATATATATATATATATACGGTTAGAAATAAATACCTATATATATATATTTATATATATATCCTATAGATGAAAGTATATGGACTTTTATGGAGTACATCTTGGATGATTATGATGTACTAGATGATTGGGGGATTGATGTATCGCGTTTAAGGAATATTTCGGTTACATCATCCCAAGGATATTATTGGAGATTGTAGATGTTTTCATATTGTAGTCTAAAATTTAATAGTAGTAGTAGTAGTATATGGTATGTATGGCATTATGTATCTCCAGGATCAACGTTGAACAAGAGTAGTGTAACGGGGTGGTTCCTTGTTTGGATTTCGCTCTGCAAGATACCCCACGCACGAAACGTAGCTCAACGTTGAAATTGGAGAGAATTTTTGTCAATAATAATCTTGTATGCATGTTAATTCAAAATTAAATCATATGTTTCTACCCAAATACATATGGGTAACTTATTCAGATTTATAGTTACTTATATTATAAACTGGAATCCATTAAGCCTAATATTGCATATATGTTAGCAAAAATCATTAAGTGTACTTAGAAAGAGTGGGTTCTTGGGTTAAGTTAGGAGGGAAATTCTCATGGGTATAGCCGAGGCCTATGTTAAGTTAGGTTGTCCTTAAAAGAAAAATTGGGGTAATTTAACTAATAAAAATTGAGGACGCGAATAGGTGCACGCCTTTAGATGAGAGGTAAGTTGGGGTTCCACGAGGGTACGATTCCACTTTAATTATGAAATAAGTGCATCGATATTTATTATGCACGGTTAACACACTTGCTAAATATTTTCCACAACTCGGGCTCTGACCCGTTTATTTTTTCTCTCCTGCCTGTATATATATATTACTACAGGTGTCCTACCGCATGGATGCCGGATGACTTTCTATCCAGAGTCTTGGGAGCCGGGACAGGTGAGGATTGTTGCGGGATGTATCTGGTAGTCACCTCCTACTTTTAAAATTCTAGGTAGGATTCATGTTGTATATCGGGTTTGTACCCAAGCGATATTTATATAAATGTTTATACTTATTGCATCCCAGTTATTGTATTCACTGTGACCTGACAGCTTATTCGGGTCTACTATTTGTATCACATTCTGTTCTAGTTGATTATGTCATTTTATTATAGCATTTTGTTTATCATAGTTATTTCTTGCATCTTTCTCTTATTTATTAGTAGCTTTATAGTGTTGGGTTGTGTTATGTTGCATGTTTTAATTTATTTTAACATCTCGTCTATATGATATCGGGTAGTTAATCCTATATTATATAGTACCGACAGTTCATGTTGAGACTGAACCATCTGAAACTCCTGATTTAATGTAGTACAGGGCTGGCCACCCGTTATTATTTTGAGAGGGGTGTTACAGATGGTATTAGAGCATCAGGTTCTAGAGTCCTTTGGATCTGTGCGAGTTTTCTGCATTCTTCAGTTAACGTTCTTGACTTAAAGCCCTACAAATAGGACTGTCGTGTTCACTCCATTGTTTTCTTCTGTGAAATGTATTCACTTGATTGGCATTCTGATAACAGTTGCTCCTGTTTCGTTTAAGACGTCGCCTAGATTTTGTCGTATAAGAAAGGATGGGATTAGAAGTACAATACCCATAACATATTTTGAGTACGCTCTAATTGGGGGTATTTGTTTTCCCCAATTTCGAAAGAGATATTGAGGAGATTTCCCGTAGTGGTCGGAGGTGATTTATCGATAATTGAGTAAGAAAGGAAAATTACTCGAATAGTGAACCTTGGAATTAGTAAGGAAAGTCTGAGGAGAGGATTGTGTAGTCCTTGGGAGGTTTAGGTTGAGAAACCCGTTAACCTTCTTTAGGAAACCTGGTGTTGGTAATTATTACTGATGTGAGGAAGGTGTATTTATCCCAATATCAGGAGTATTTCCTTCTGGGATGAGGGAGAAAATTTGGAGACTCGGTTTCGTTGTGTAGGACTGAGGGAGTTTTCGGTTGTCGCCATTGTGTTTTATCCTTCAAAATGGATTAGGAAGGAATTTGTGGAAGATGTTTCTCTTGCGGAGAAATAGGTTTAGGAGTAATGATCGTCCTGGAAGAAGTAGAGGGTCTTCAACTGAGATCCTTAGATGAGGTGAAACCATTAGATTATGGAAGTACAAGGTAGAATACCTTCCTTTGGGTTTAAGTCATGCTTTGTGCCATATCAGGAACGTTGAGAGTTATTATATTAAATTCCGGAGGTGCGGAATGTTAAGGTTTGTTGAGTAGTGGTTATTCGTCTTATGGATGGGTTAGGGCGTGGAATTGTGGTGTTCCAATGAGGGAGAACTTATTTTATGGCAAGGTGTTGAGTTGAAGTAGAAAAAATTTTATACTTGAGAAGTTGATGTTTGGTAGCTTTATTTCAAGCGAAGAATTTAACCCATAGTGGTGCAAGACTTAAGACTAGGTAGTGGTTAGAAGTATTGTAATTGTTGTGGCCTTGTGTCCTAAACACAAGGTGTTTGTTTGGCGTGTCGAAAGACGCGGAATTTATTTATATTATATTGTTATATAGGCCTTCAGGCAATATCTAATATACGAAAATCTTTTATAAAACCTTAACCCTGGTTCAACTAACCTCAATCCCCGACCTAGCTACCCAGTAGTGTATTGGGAGGGTTCCTTGTTTGGATTTTACTTTCCGAGACCTCCCCCGCACGAAGGCAACTAGCATCAGGAATTAAGAAGAGTTTAACCATTGGGAATTTTTAAACTTACATATATACTTAGTATGTTATTACAGAATATATTAATGATAGTTATATTCGAGTTGAGGCTAATGGAGCCTGATTATAATTCTACGAGTCAAAACTCGAATACGGGGTGTATGGGTGCCCTGGGTAGCTAGTTGATATTAAGGATCGGTTCAACATGAGAACTAGAAAGGATAGGCATAGTGATCCTGAGGGTTGATGTAAGGACTAGATGATATTGAGGCCCTAAGCACATCTTAAATTTCACGGACGAAATTTTTGTAAGGGTGGAAGATTGTAACACCCCATGATTTTAGAGACTGAGAAATTAAATTTTTGGGAAAAATAAAATTTAAATAAATTGGAGAATTCTAAAATTGGGAATTTAAGTCCAAAAATAGAGGACATTTTAAAGTATTCCGGATGATGATTTTGATGGTACCATTGATCCCGGAAGGGTCGAGATAGTCCAAATGACTGTCATTGGATTTTATTTCGGCTCCGAAATATTTTTAGGTCAGTTTTACTCTAATCGGTGTAAACGAGTCATTTAAATTGTGTATTAACACTTAAATTGGGTTTATTGTTTTAAAAGGATTAGTGGCATTCGGATGAAGCCATTTCTCATTTGAGAGAAAGAGAGAAAAATCCCTTGATAGAGAAAGAGAAAGAAGAAAAATAAAGGAAGAGAGACAGAAAGAAAAGCTTGGGTTTTTCCGGCCAAACGTGACATCGGGGATGATACAACCTTTACAAATCTGAGGCAAGTGTTTAATCTTGCTAAATAAGTTATTTGTGTATTTTATTTCATAATTTGTGGGTTAAAGAAATGGTTTTTGGTTATAAACATCAAAACCTAGATTTTTGGGTTTAATCTTGAAATCAATGCTTAAAATGGGTTTAATGTAGTAGAAATGGTTGGGATCAACTTTAGTTTGATTTATTGGCTTAGAATCATGTTGTGATAGATATTTGGAGGTTAGAATGGAAATTTTAGGGTTTAAATTCGTGGGTTTTGCTGAAAATGGGAAAATCGGCCAAGATAACTAGTATGGCCGGTCGACGGTGCCTAGGGGACCGGTCGATCGCAACTTAAGGGAAAGCCTACTGCATTTCTCCGTAGGCAAAATTTGGACCCGCGGTCAACCGGGGGTCTGAGACCAGTCGACCGGTCCCCTATTTTTAGCCCAATACTTGGACTTCTTTCATTCCCTTTTCTTTTGGAATTTTAATTCTAGGGACTTTCTTAATGGGCTTATTTAGGAAAGTTATGCTATTAGATTAGGGGAATAGGGCACTAGGTCGAATGGGGACTTGTGGGCATATGTTAAATTGATTTAGGAGGATGGGATGCCTCTTTTAGTAATGAAATGAATATGGAATTTAAGTGAATATAGATATGATGGGAGGTTAAGAACTCATAGAGAGAGTTGCGAGGGTATGTTGTGAAATGCTAGGACAACATTTATGTCGAATCCTTATGAAGATAGGATATTGTTGAGATTACAATTTGGGGCCCAATGAAGGAGAATGATCTCATATCCTTAATGATAACAAAGTTAAGGAATAAATCCAAGAGGTCGTAGACTAGGGGATTCATAAAAGTGATTGAACCGTAGTCAAATTCGAGAGCGATGAGATCAAATTACAAACTAGAGTAGAGTGTGTAAATCTAGTTGGGGTAGATGTTGTTTATTAATGTGTGATTCACATAGAGGATTTTCCCTAACATATTGGATTATTTGAGGAAGTTAAGATTGAGCTCGAGGCTTATAGACTAGTAATTAGGTGTATACCGATAGTCGAAATTATAACTAGGTTCTTTAATGTGCTCTCGGATATAGATGGTATGTGTAGTGATGGGTTCCTGCACAAAATTTTGGGTGACAACCCTAAGCTTGAATATATATGTATATATAAATACATATGATTTTGGGAGACAATTCATCATAGGAAAAATGATTGAATATGTTTCAAGTGAGTTATTATATTCACATATCGATGTAAATTAAAGTAAACAGTGGTGATGGCTTGTATATTGAGGATTATATGTGTACTTAAAGTCGAGATGATATTTACTATACATATGAACGAGATATAGTTTGTATATATAGATATGTGGATATGTGAATATATGTATATCTATATATCTATATAGATATGACTATATAGATATATTTATGTTATGGACATATGTGGTATGGATACTTAAACCTTATACGATGGTTAAATATTTGATCATATGATTAGATCATATGGATGTCTATATATTATGCATGTGAATGATATGTATACTTATTTGGTTAAGCATACCCCGCTCATGCTATCATTGGGAAGTTGCGCGCATAGAGGTTGAGCATCCTTGCTAGAATCGCAGGGTGTGGATATTCCCCAGGGCATAGTCGTCCCGTGTGTTATTATATGATATATATATGTATTTTGGGGATGAGACGTGGTGGCTATGTTTCGTCTCATTTTCGATTAGGAGCTATGTCCGCTTCCTGGGACGTCATGTGCGTGTGTTTACCACGAGATGGGTGTCGTTTAGTCCCACCATGGTGGCCCCAATATTGCTACGTGAGCCGGGAACTGGGAAGATGATAGCATTGATGCAGTTTATCGGCGATATATATAGCCGGGTATATTATGTGCATGGCCTTGTACATCATATGTAGTATGTACACTTGGCTATTGGATTGATGATGGTATATATATATATATACGGTTAGAAATAAATACCTATATATATTTTATATATATATCCTATAGATGAAGGGATATGGACTTTTATGGAGTACATCTTGGATGATTATGATGTACTAGATGATTGGGGGATTGATGTATCGCGTTTAAGGAATATTTCGGTTACACCATCCCAATTATTGGAGATTGTAGATGTTTTCATATTGTAGTCTAAAATTTAATAGTAGTAGTAGTAGTAGTAGTAGTAGTAGTAGTAGTAGTATATGGTATGTATGGCATTATGGATCTCCAGGATCGACGTTGACAAGGAGTAGTGTGACGGGGTGGTTCCTTGTTTGGATTTCACTCTGCGAGACACCCCACGCATGAAACGAAGCGCAACGTTGAAATTGGAGAGAAGTTTTGTCAATAATAATCTTGTATGCAGGTTAATTCGAAATTAAATCATATGTTTCTACCCAAATACATATGGGTAACTTATTCAGATTTATAATTAGTTATATTATAAACCGGAATCCATTAAGCCTAATATGGAATATATGTTAGCAAAAATCATTAAGTATACTTAGAAAGAGTTGGTTCTTGGGTTAAGTTAGGAGGGAAATTCTCGTGGGTATAGGCGAGGCCTATGTTAAGTTAGGTTGTCCTTAAAAGAAAAATTGGGGTAATTTAACTAATAAAAATTGAGGACGCGAATAGGTGCGCGCCTTTAGATGAGAGGTAAGTTGGGGTTCCATGAGAGTACGATTCCACTTTAATTATGAAATAAGTGCACCGATATTTATTATGCACGGTTAACACACTTGCTAAATATTTTCCACAACTCGGGCTCTGACCCGTTTACTTTTCTCTCTTGCTTGTATATATATATATTTATATTACTATAGGTGTCCTACTGCATGGATGCCGGATGACTTTCTATCCAGAGTCTTGGGAGCTGTGACAGGTGCGGACTGTTGCGGGATGTATCTTCTAGTCGCCTCCTGCTTTTAAAATTCTAGGTAGGATTCATGTTGTATATCGGGTTTGTTCCCAAGGGATATTTATATAAATGTTTATACTTATTCCATTCCAGTTATTGTATTCGCTGTAACCTGACAGCTTATTCGGGTCTACTTGTTGTATCACATTCTGTTGTAGTTGATTATATCATTTTATTATAGCATTTCGTTTATCATAGTTCTTTCTTGCATCTTTCTTTTATTTATTAGTAGCTTTATAGTGTTGGGTTGTGTTATGTTGCATGTTTTAATTTATTTTAACATCTCGCAATATGATATCGGGTAGTTAATCCTATATTATATAGTACCGACAGTTGATGTTGAGACTGGACCATCTGAAACTCCTGATTTAATGTACTATAGGGTTGGGCACCCGTTATTATTTTGAGCGGGGTGTTACAAAAAAAGGGGGAGAATGATAGGAGGAGGAATGGTATCTAATCCTATAGTAATCGTATCTTAGTTTAGGAACAAACACCTTGATAGCAGTTAAGCTCTGATACTATGAAATAAATCATACTCTTGATTTAAAGAGTAATTCATAAACAAAATGGTGGAAATAGAGAAGGAACAATAGGCTTTATTACTCAATGATAACTCAAAAAATGAAACTGATTTAAATTGCATAAAAATAATGTTAGAGACTCTATATTTATAATAGAGTTATGGATGCAACCACTCCTAAAATTACTCACCAACTAAGACTTAATTTCCACTAACTAAAGACCGAATCAAAATCCTCATGTATCTTAACTAACTAAATAAGCTCACTAATTCAACTAAGTGACTAATTTAAACTGACTGAGTAATTTAATCATCGGCATATGTCGTGAACTAACTTGCAACAACGTAGACAAAGGCATAAAGAATATGTGTGACTTTTCTTGCCTATAGTTGTGGTATTGGGGTACAGTTATGGGTAAGCGGCCTAAGGCTAGTGTAAATATGAGAGGTCGGGTGAGATGTTAATCACGGTCAATGACCATGACAAAAACACACACGTTTTTTATCACGTTCATTGATCGTGATAAGTCCGTAACAAAGGCTTGTCACGGTCAAAGACAGTGACAGGTCTGTGATAACTTTTTTAGTAAAAAATCCCTTCCCTCTTCTTTTTTCCCACTATTTTCATTTCCCTCTTCTTTCTTTCTTTAAGCGACTACTCTCTCTCTCTCTCTCTCTAAGTGATTTTGAAGTTAGTTTTTGTCCTCTCTTTCTCTTTCCTTTGTATATATGTGTGTGTGTATAAGTGCGTATGTGTGTGTGTTTTTGTGTGTGTGGGTAGTGTGTGTGTGTGCATGTACATGGTGTGTGTGTATGTGTGTGTATGTGCATGTGTGCGGTGGGGGGGGGGGGGGGCAGGCTGTTTGGGGTTGGTTGGTGTGTGTATGTGTGAAGGTGGGTATGTGTGTGTGTGTGTGTGCATGCGTGTGTGTGGTCGGGGAAGGGGATAGTGGGGGGGAGGGGTGTAGGTGTGTGTGTTGAAATTAATTATAAATGTTTAGGACTTGAAATTAATTGTTAATTTAGGATTTGAAATTAATGTTTAGTTTAGAACTTGAAATTAATTGTTAATGTTGATTTAGGACATGAAATTAATATTTATTTTAGGACATGAAATTAATTGTTAATGTTGATTGGGGACCTGAAATTAATGTTTAGTTTCAGACTTGAAATTAATTGGTAATGTTGATTGGGTGATGTTAGTTGGGATTAAAATTAATAGGTATTTTTAATATTGATTGAATCTTATTGTTTAGAGAATAAAATTAATTTGACATTATAAATATTGTTTCTATATTTTTATTTAGGTTTGAAACTGTTAATGTTGAATTAATTAATTAGATGAATTAGAAGGAGTAGAGAATACACATTTGTTGGTTTGTTGTTGCTGTTGGATTATATTGGACGGTTGTGGTTGGATATGGAAGTTGGTTCCTAATTTTTTTTTAAATAGTTAATTTAATTCACACTAATAAATCCTTAAATAATCATATTGTCTTGCTTTGTTGGGGTGGTTAATTTTGGAAGTTTCATGACCACTGGATTACTGTCAAAATGGGGGGTGGGGAAGTTTTCAACTTTTTTCTAAAATTACTTTATGTCATGACCCGTTTGAGAGTGGCACGACCACTGACTTATCAAAATTAAATGAAACATACTTGAAATTGCACATAGTGCCATAGATAATAGCCTTATAGTTCTTATACATACGCATTCAATAGCCCTTAGACCTGTTCGAGAGCATTACCCCTGTAATAAGATCTCTTGAATTGTTCTATTTGGATAGTTTGGTAATGCATAGTTTCTGTATAATAATATTCTTAGTAGCTTAAACTTGTTACTTTTGGAGGAAGTTCTGCAGCCATATCTTTATGTTCTCTCGGTACATACTAGATGATGCGATGTTGAGTGTTATTTCAATTATTAATTGAAATAACACTCACACTTGAAAATCTACGTCGTGCACTTGGATAACTATGGGGACATGCTGCCAAATTTTCCTCAAATTGGAACAACGTGCATGAGATGTTAAGTATATTCTAGAAATATGTGGTCTTGAATGGGATAGGACCCCTCATCGTTTAGGGGAGATGGAGGAAATAGAAATTACGTTATAATTGTTTTACTTACTTAATTAACTAATCGTGTGCTTTTTTTCCTTTTTATGCAAAGATTAAGGAAGTGCATGAGTCGCAGTCTAATGCTAACAAGGCATCTTTATCCATGGACACACTCAGCCAAGTGCTTAGTGATGATCGCAAGGGGAGGACTAGGGGGTGATCTCACGGGTGGACAAATCTAGGATCATCGAAATTGAGACGAGCTAGACCGGGTTGGCTCCTTAGGTGGGCATTCATAACGCGAAGCTATCCAGGTTGGAGGCGACTGCCCCAGATATGTACGCATTCATGAAGCGTCACTTGTGCGGAAAGGGTAAGGGCAAGGGGAAGGAGAATATGGTGGAGGAGGAGGTGGATGAGGACGAGGATGTGGATGTCGATCTTTCATCGCCGATACGTGCAGACTCTCCCCTTAATGACCGAGTCCCCTACTTGTTTTTATGCGACATATATGATGGCCATCGGATAGCGAGGGGGTTGAGGGACCTTACTATCGCCCTGAATATGCCGATTCATGGACATATCCTTGAAAACATCGAGGCCAAGGTGTTCGGCACGCATGCGATAATCGAGAAGGATAACTCTGCATTGTGGTTGCATGAACAATGCAACGTGATGCATATTGAAAGGTGTCTCAATCAGTATATTGTGTGGCCCTCCTTCCTCTTCGAACCTACCCTAGACTCTATGGTGTGACATTATTTGTATCTATTTTTATTTAGACACTTGGATTATATTTGAATTGTTTTGATTTGTTAAATTTTGATTTGGATATGGATTGTATTTTTATTGTATTTGGATATGGAATTATATATTTGGTGCATTATTTCTATTTTATTTCGATATATGATATTTGAACAGGTATAATTTTTCTATAATAGGTACACATATAGTGTTGGGCATTAGTAGTGGCCAAACTACCCAACAATTTTTTTTTTTAATTCTGCTAAGATTTGTCACGGTCAATGAGCGTTACAATTTTTTTAGAGTTTGTCAACTGTTTGCCACAGACTTTAACTGTGACAAAACTTGTCATGGTCAAAGACCGTGACAGGACCGTGATAAGTCCAATGAACTTGTATCGGTCTTTGATCGTGATAAGTCCATGCCAAAAATAATTATCACCACCAGACTTGTCACGGTCTATGACAGTGACAATCCAACTGTTTTGGTGTAGTGATTATTTGTCATCTTTTAGAATTTATCGATAATCAAATACATTTTTGTTAATGTTATGAAATTTCTAATTGTAAAGAGTGGTATTATTTCTATTTCATATGATATGTCTTTAAGCTTCATTAGTTAATTAATCCATTTAGTGGAAGTAGTTTAATAAAATCACCAAAACTTGTTGATGTTCTTCTGTTTGATATTTGGATTGAAATTTAATATTCATAATTTGCATACTAATTTAGTCATAGCTATATACAAGAATTGTTAGCTGGGGATAAATTTTGAAAACATTGTAGGAAAAAATATTTTTCGCTTATTTTTTTATAAGATATCTGTACATTCTATTGATATTATAAAAAAAACTATTTGAACCTGAATTTTTTTAGGGTTTAAATGGAACGTTTAGATACCCTATAAAAATATCAGTCCAATTTTTTTTTTTCAAAATTGATTCCAACTTCGGACCTCACTAGATCGTGATTGAATGTTAATAGTTTAGGATGCTTCTGATGAATTCGATGTAAACATTGAGGTCAATGTGATAAACTTAAGATAATAATTTTTTTTGCTGAGTTTTCTTTCTTAAGATTTCTTGTTTGCATTAATTTATTTTTTGTTCCTTAATCTTTCTTCTTGATATTTCACAATCTTAAAAGAAATCTGTTAGTGTTTAGTTGTAAGTGGAATGCTAATTTTAAGTTACAACGACATTGAGATAAAAAAGTTTGGTATTTGTATCACCTCGTAGAAAATTCAATGAACCCCTCCTCTTCATGTAATCTTACGGTCTCATATTTTCTGAGGTTAATTCCTAATTGTTGGGAGCATCCCGGACACGTGGACTCATATATTTATCGAAAATAAGGGAAAAAATCATGTACATTAATGAAAAAAAGGAGTCATATATAAATTAAAGGAAATGAATTATTTTCGGATTTTTTTAATCAAAACTATTAATGAAATAATGGAATTTTCTCATTTTAATGAATCTTTATCAATTAATAACATAGCTAATCCATTTAATTTTTCTTGTGACATAGTAGGTAATATTTTATTATTTTCTACTTTGAAAAACTTCTTTCCACCAAGAAAAGCGTAGTCAAATTTATTCTACAAAAAATCCAAGCATTTGAAAAACAACAGTCAATTCGTTTAATATAGTCGGACACCTCAATTGATTTTTTTGCTTATTTTGGTAAAGTCATTTTCAAAATTTGCAATTTTAAAGACATTTCATTTCCATGAATGTCATAATTATTGTCACATGTTGAAAAATATTCTACCTTAATAAAATAACAAATTATTACCATCTCAAAATTTTAACTTGTTCAAATCAAACTAAAATCCAAAAGTATCCTCGTTTTTTTTTAATTCTTCAAATCTAGTTTTAAGTGACACAATAGTTTAATTTATTATATGTAAGAAGTAAACAACTCTACATGCTTATTCCGGAGACTTTCTAATTTCATCATTAAAATTCTCATCAAAATGTTATTTTCCAATAAATATTACGTTTCACAAAATATGGGTTCAATTTCCATATATTCATCAATATCATCAGCTTCAATCTTGTCACGTTAAAATACATTTTCTTTCTCGTTTTCCAAATAAAATATAATTTATTTCATATCGTTTCATTTTTGAAGCAGTATCATATCCTTATCCTATTATATCATCAATATTAAGTTAATGACGTGTAAATAGAATAAACAAGTAAACTAACTAAACTAAAAAAACAAAAATAAATAAATTAGTTAGCCAAGAATATTTTAATGTGAGAAAAAAGAATAAATTCTGCAAGTTGAAACAAAATTGAGAGTTGAAGATGTGTGTTTAAACAATAAGTGTTCACTCTAAACAAACATAGAGGGGGTGAATAGGTTTGATTGGACAACATTGTCAATTTTTTATTTAGTTTGAATTTTCTTTCAATTTTAATTGTTCTAGCACCAGGAAACACAATGTGATATGATGAAAACTTTAGACCAACAATGCCAAGAGATTAATTAGGAAAATCAAGTGAAAATACGTGTAGTGTGCAGTCAAAATGTGCAAGTATACAATCGATACATATAATAAATCAACAAACATATTTTATGAATAAAAATCCCCTCCTAGGGGTAAAAAAAACTCGGTGCACTTTAATTTATATTTATGATTGAAAAGAGTTTTAACACAAAGAAAAAAGGTACCTCTCACTCATGCCCTCATGAGTTGTAACCTATGGACTCAATGTTTTCCCCATAGAATATAAAAATCCACCTCGATCTCGATAAAATGAATGAGAAATTTTGTTATTCTCCTTGGAATCATGACATGCTCCAAGTCCTCCAATTAAAAAAACCTCCAATTTTAGATTTAGGAGTGATATATCATGTAATTCAAAGTGTAGTAGTTTAAATTGAATAGTCTAGTATAAATCTAAACCAAAAGCATTCTCAATTATCACAAAAAATAAAGATCAAGTAATAGATCTAAGTTTTAAGAATTTTGGAGGGAACAAGTGAAATTTGCTAATAGAGAAGAAATGAATAGCTCTGAGCGTTGAAAATGCACATTGACTAGTTTTTAAAATATGATATTTTCTGGTATTATCAAATGGCATAGAAAATGATATATTTATATGATTTTTTTAAAACTGCTCCTTTATGCGCATGATTGACGTTTATCCTGTGCACGATTTCAACCAGTGTTTAAACCTTGACACAATCGTGTGCACGGGTCACTTCATGACTGTCAGAAAGTCCAAATTGGACCATGTGAATGGTTTAAGGATCGAAACCATAAAAGGCCTCAAACTTATGTAATACCCCGCATTTTTTATAAGTATTAAGTTGAAGTTATACTCATTTAATTGAAATTGTCGGAATTATTATTCGGATGCAATAATTAAATTAATTAGTATTTTGATTTAATAATTAAATGAATATGTTAATTAAATTAGAATATTAAATTAAATATGTTATTTCATAAATGTGGAATATGTGTTATGATTTTTATTGTATGAACACATATCTTAGTAATGAAGATAGTCGCGAATAAATTGATGACTCATTAAATTAATTAAGTCGTATTAAGGATATACGTATACGATAATGATAGAACATACAAATAAATGTATAAGGTGTTTATATAATATTAAATATGATTAAATGACTTAAACATGCATTTTAAGTGTTTAAATATGGACTTATGGGTTAGGTAGGACCTTGGCTAGAGTTTCGAGCCAAACTGGGTATTGTTGGGAACTTTTTAGGGGCTTAAAGGCTAGCACTATAAAGACCTACGAATTTATATTAATTTAAAATGCTATTTAAAGGATTAAAATCATCCTTAGGGTTTCATCTCCACCCATATCCACCCCACACATTTGGAACCTACACATCTTGGGAGAGAGGAAAAACTACCCTAGGAGGAAGAAAATAAAGGCTCCTTTACTATTTCAAGGCAAGGATTGTTTTACCATTCTTATTCGAAATGATCTTTCTTGTATAAATGTTCAATCCATGTAGATAATAAGATTTGAATCGTGATCCAAGGCTGCATATGTACATGTTCTTTAAATTGTGCAAGAATTGATAAAAATTGTATGATCGATATGTAGAACTATAAATCCCATGATTGATGTGAATTGATGTTGTGTAATCTATTGATTTGATTATAGAAATCATTTTGTAATACTTATATCATATTCTGGAAAAACAATTTGTTGATATTTAAGATGAAACTTTAGAACTTGCATGCTTAGAAATTCTTGAGAATTCTTGAACACTTAATGTTGGTTTAAGAATGTTTTATATGTTGAATCATATGAAGAATGATCCGATGTCATTTTGAAGATCATATATATCCTATATATTTAGTTTTTGAAGCCTTTTAAAGATTGGAGACATATTTTAATTTTGGTGGGAAAATCCCGTTAAGGGAAAATAACATATTTGTGCGCATAGGGTTGTCCGAATCGATTCGACCCCTATTTCGAACTGGTTTGATTTATCTACTTGGTTAGGTCATGGAATTGTAGATCTTCTCATTACGATCGTGTGGGCACCAACCTCATAGTTTTCTGATTTTTAGGAATGAGTTATGATAATTCTACGAAAGGGTATGCCAAATAGTTTTCATTCAAGTGAGGGATAAAAACATATTACAATATATTAATGATATTTCTATGAAGTTACATAGTCTAACCGGGATGGGTACGTAACTAGCTTTCTATGCGTAATATCTTGGATTATAAGTTAACTACTTAATTAAAGTAATTCATTCGGGGTTCTTGAATTAATGTAAAGAATATGATGCATTATAAGACTGAGTGCCGACCTAAATGAGTAGATAGCTTAATGTAGGGGCAACGATTGTAATGATTCAATAAAAAATATATATTAACAGGCTAGAATGTTATGCTTAAGACGAGAATATTATATTTATGTGGATAGGGATTCCAGGGTTAGAAATAGTTATAGAGTAATTTCTTATACGTATTGGATAACAATATATATTATTTTTGTTGGTGTGGACATAACTGAGTTCATGGACCGTCCTATCGATTCTGGTGCGCACGTTTGGGACTAGACCACGAGTGGTTTAGGTGTAGTGTTAGGCTATATTATATGTAGTAGTGCCACTTATGAGAGGTAGGTGTAGATACTACGATCCTTTGTCACGACTAGTTATGGTCCGTAAACTAGTGTACTGCGTAGGAACCGTCCCACTTGCTTGTATTTTTTTGTTACTCGTTTGGGATAAGGAACTCCTTTGGGTATTACCGATAGAGAACAAACAGGATGTAGAAGATAGGTCTCTTTGTATGTCATACATATATATGTAGAAAATACTTAATTATAACAAAGTCGGATTCACATAGCGATGTTGATAATTTGTAACGAAAATTAAATCTAATGGTCTAACGCGGTAGACAATTATTGAAAAGAATAATAAATGGGCAGTCTAAAAGTTTATATAGTAATTAAATAGAATAAAACTTATAATCTAAGGGTGTAGACAATAATTGGTGTTAATTAAAAATCATATTGTCTGATGAGGCAGTCAAAGGTTAAGTGTGACACTCCATCTAATTAAATACCGGGTGATCAGTCCAGTATTAAATTAAAACTGAATATCTAGTTAGTCCATTCTTAGAATCACTATCAAAAACTTTTTAATATTTACTAACCACCATGTATTCGAAAAGATAGGGTCAAATTTTATTATTATCATTAACATGCAATTATTTAAAAGAACAAAACAGTTTAAATACCACATTCACCATACCAAATTATTCAACATTACAAATAGTGCAGTACTGAATTAAATAAGATATGACGGGTGTAAACACCCCAGTATGAAAATCCAATATAATAATCCATATAAAAACTAAAACCATGGTTAAATAATAAAAGAAGTACAATGTCTCTGGAAGTAACTATTATTCGAACATGGGAGACATGCCCGACTGAGATAAAATAAAGGAAGCATTGGGTCTGAAAGGAATGAAGGCGTATACCAAATAAGTCCTGCAATCGTCCAAAGTAACTACATCAAGCTCAAATGAGATTGAACTCGATCCTCCCTATGGTTGAGCACGTAAAATGGTTTTTATAAAACAGATTTGGAAAACGGGTTAGAGCCCAAGTAAAAACATTTAAAATTTTTGAAAGTATTTAAAATGCACAATCAGCAGATATTATATACATGTTAGGTTCACGACTCTCACTTAACGTCCTCAGCCCTCAACTAGTGTGCACGCCTAACTTATACCCCCAACCCTTCCTAGTTATGATACACCACGTAACTAGTTCTGATTTAATATTTTACTACACCTACTAACTTTTTGTGTTCACCTATATTACCCATACAACAACTATTTATGTTACATGTCAATTTGATATTTATAAATTTCTCATATAATATTAAATTCTCGCACAATTATATACATTTACCTATCACCATCTTTCTCATCTACTAAGCACAAACAGTTGACTTAAATCACAAGTGTATATATATATATATATATATATATATATATACACACATGTCACTCTAATTATATATATACTAATATAGCACACCTAGGCTGAGTTGCGGTGCATGCATACTTTGCTATCAAGTCTCTCTACATCACGTACATACTAAAGGCCTAATGGTCTAGGATCACTCTGAAACTAGATATACAAATCACACATATTGGAAGTTGTTTATCAATGACTGAAGAATATGAACTTTTTACGTATGATCTTCAAGAATTGAATTATAATCAAATTGCTTTGGGTCGGTTACCAATGTCAGTAATTGAAAATTACACAATCCGAACAATTTTGAATTTGCCTGAAATAAAAAATGCTTGATTCAAGAACAATTTCCAATTAATAATACTCCGTTTTGATCTAAAACAATTAGGTTTTTTTGCTTGGTGAATAACTATAAATAAAAGAAAAATCAAAACTATTGATTAGTTGGTGAGAATCATGGTTTAATTTGGATGGAAAATATCTTTCTATAATATTTTCTATATTAATTTAATGTTAATGATTTCCAAATAGATAGTTTCAAACTACTCTTTCGGATAAAGGAACAAGCGAATATAGTCTTAGGCCTTTGGGCTACGCACATACCTACCTACCCACCCAAATGATCGGGCACGCCCTCATCCACACAAGTGGTGCTCATCCCTAAGTTCTATATTTTGTGGCACAAGTCTAAATCCCCCAAGATGGCTCCTCAAGATAAGATTTCCCCCGTTTTGAACCTCCCGCGATAGCAAGAAAGGTAGGTATGTCATACACATAATAAGTTACACATTACCTATTCACATAACCTATGTATATACATTAAATTTAGGTAATCCCTTACTCCTTAATATATTTTGTAGGTAGTCTGCATAATTATCTTATACCCTATGTATTATTGGCATGATGCTAAACTTCTTATTCATATAAGCCCGAGTGTTTCCCATCACTTAGGAGGTTATCAATCATCCCATCACTTGGAAGGTTGGAATGATGGTCTAGGTCATCGTTACCACCGAATTCTCGTGACCCGATATCATTTCCCAAATTACATTTTTATTCCTCATTTACACCTAAGTACTCTTTAGACTTTATGTTTTTCACAGGTGACTAGGTCTTAAACCCAATATTTACCTACTGATATTCTTAAAATAACTCTCTTTATATTTAAAAATTATCTCAAGAGTTATTTCGATCATTCCCCGTGAGTTCTAAACAAAAAGGGAGAAAATTTCTCAAAATGCTACTTGTCTATTTCTTCTTCCTCAAACGGTTACGAGTTTCACAATTTAAAATCAACCAAAACCTTCATTAAATGATCCCATACTCCCAACCAAACATACCAAACATCATTCTAACTTAAATACATGATTTCTAATGTTTTATATTCACCAAATCATCAAGAAACGCCATTTAATTGGGATTCAATCAAGAATTACTTATAAAAATCCTAGTTCATCAATAGTCATCAAGAACCTCTATAATACCCAAATTTCTTCATGTTTAATATTAGAAATTCATCATATATATATATATATAAGGGACTCAGTTCCAATATTAATTCAACCCAAAACCTGATTTAATTTCCCAATTTAGTCATCAAAACATATGAAATTTAGATATTAAGCATCATAACCTAACATGGATGATATGTCCTTTAAGACTTTAGTGAGATAAATACTTGCCTTTTTGTGTAGGCTTGATTTCCACGAAATTTATTATATGATTGTGTTCCTCTCCTTCCGATCTGTGCAATGGTGGTGTTTTTGGTTCAAAAGGTGCAACAATGGTGGTTCTAGCCTTGGGGAGTATCCATCATTGCTCCCCTAATGGACTCTATGAGTTTTGTAGGTTCTAAACCTAATGGAATTAACCTAACATTGATATACACTTAGCAAATTTCGTAGGTTTAATTTCCTAAAATTTTTAAAAGACTAAAATACCCTTTTGGGGTGCCGGTCTGGCCTAAAAATGCCTCGGGACCCAAAATAAACTCCCAGGTACAATTTTCTAGCTATCCTGACCATTTTGAATGCATTAGCACACTGGAAATGACCATATGGAATACGAAAGGTAAACTTATATTTTATTTCCCAAATTAAGTCCCGACACTACTAACACGCGCGTCCCGACTACATTTATCGTAATTGTCATATATTTCACTCATGACAATTATAATCTTTTCATATCATTATTATTACTCATTCACTAAGTAATATTCCATATAAATAAATATTAACCCTTATCTTGCGAATTAATATTTATTATCCTTGATTAATTATTTTAATTTAATTTAGTTAATCCAAAATTAATTCATAATTAATCCAATTATAAAAATCATTAAAATTACAGGGTGTTACATACTTCCCCCTTTATAATGGAATTTCTTCCCAAAATTTGTAAAAAGTAAATACCTGGTATGAACAACATTGGGTATCTCTCGCACATCTCATCCTCGCACTCCCAAGTAGTCTCATCGTCATTATGATGCCCCCGCTGAACAAGTACAAGCGGCACTACCTTTGACCTCAATCTCCTCTGATTGTTTTCTAAGATAGCGACTGGTCTCTCCTTTTACAAAATATCATGCTGTAAGTCTATCTCCTCTAGTGCAATGTGGGTGTAAGCCGACTCATCCTGTAGGTATATCCATAACGCAGAAATATGTAATACATCATGAATACGGTGCAAGTACTCTAGAAATCCAAGTCAATACACCACTAGCCCAATCCGCTCAATGATAGGAAATGGACCAACGTACCTTGGCTCCAATTTCCCCTTCTTCCCTAATCTCATTATTTTGACAACCCACCTACTAAAATAATAGGTGGGCAGCCCAATACTCTAATAACCACATGAATCGTAGATGGTCCATTCTCAGCATCACTGTCGATTAAAATAATAGTACGAGATAACCACCAATCATTTTAGAAAAACGGACTGTCAATTTAAAATTTAGCAAGTAAAAGAAAAACACTTAGAAAATCCGTTTGCAAAGATGATGGATATAAAAAATCGATGAATGAAGAATGACAGTATAATAAATAATCACCGAATAAGCTGTCGGTGAACAGACCAATACAAATAATTACACCGAGTATTTCATTTCAATATTTACATCATAATAAATGAATTCAATACCTTGGAAAAAACACGCCCGAATAAATATACAGAATATAACTAGAGTACAATAGAAAGAAGCGTCTAATACAAGTAACCTACAACATCCGCAATATGCTGTAGCTCCATGACAACTGGTATGGAAATGTAAATATGGGTGTCCATGCAGTAGAGAACCTGTAACGGCAATAATATGTGCAGAAACAAGAAATAGATACGGGTAAAGGCCCAGTTTAATATGATTACCATGTGACTAAAAATGCAGGACAGTTAAGTGCGTAATTCTCTCGCAGATAATAGTAATATTTCTCAGCTCTCCATCTACTAGCAACCTAGCGCAATATCGTGAGATGTTTTAGTTAACCCTAAGTACTAAGGGCTAACTTCTCCCCATTCTCTACACTATGCCCTATTCGTGCGTGGGGTGTCTCACAAAGCGAAATCCAAACAAGGAACCCCCCGATACACTATTACTTAGGCAAGGTTGATCGTCAAGATCCATTAGATACTTAGCACGAAATAATCAATAAATGTATATGTGTGTGCATACGTGTGTGAGGTCACATCTACAGCTACACAAAGGAAATTTAAAATAAAACCCATCCATCATCTAATGGTACAATTCCTAATTTCTTTCTTTAGGAATATACAGAAATGGTACAACATTTTATCAAATGTTTACCAAGTCAATCTTATCTACCAATTTTATTTCCTTTCTTCCATCCAGGAAGAATACATAATTTAAAGTAAGTTTTATTATCATAAAAAGTGCTTTGTCCTTTTTCATAAAACCCCACTTCCCTTCTTCCATCCAGGAAGTGTAATCAAAAGTCATTTTTACTATCATAAAAATACTTTTGTATGCCATATGCTTCCATTTCCCTCCTTTCTTTCGGGAAATGTTATCCAAAGCCAAACCATATATCCCATTTCCCTTCTTCCATCTGGGAAATGTAATTAAAGCCAATCCATTATCATGAATTGCTTTAATGAATCTAATACCGTCCCTCCAAGTTTCCCCACTGGATGCGCCCCTAAATGGCTATCATCGTCCAGGGCCTACCTGTACAAGACAACCTGGGAACCTATCGAAACGTCGGGAAGTTGCCATATTGCCTGCGGGAAACTTAGGACCACACCCGGAATCCCCTAACCAGCGCAGTAATATACATGCCGATATGGCCTAGCGACTATATCCACCCTGCTCAACAGCCAGGGGCCTTCACCACAACGCGCGCAACTTCCCCTATTATAGCGATTTAGGAAGGTGTGTAATCCATAAATTATCATTTATGAAAAACTTTATTTTTTCCTTTTGAAAACATTATCTTTTACATTTCCAAAAATCATCCATTTGTACTTATTCATTTAGTACCTTGTTTTATAATATTCAGTCTTCGTTCATTAAGTCATGTTTATTAATGACATAAGACCTAAAGTGCCACTAACCTCAAACTAGCCTCCAAGAGTTCATATAATTTCATAAACCCTCAAGTAAGCCTCCTTCAAGGAGTATCTCCCAAGAGTCTCAACTTTCGCATTTTATCTCCAATTTTATCTTTCGGTAGCTTCCTATATCATTAGGGTATTAACTTATATAAACTAGGCCTCGGGTAAGCCCAAATCATCCTATTTTAGCCTAGGACATTAGTCTACCCATAACAACCTTCTAGGACTCTTAATTACTTCCCAAAGCAAGGTTCCTAAACCTCGAACCTAAAGGAAAAGGGATAAAAACTAAACTAGAAAAACATCCCAAAAATGCAGGAATTCCGAATCGATTCGCCCTGGCCGAATCGATTCGGGCCCATAGATAATCGATTCGGTAGGTCCGAATCGATTCGGTCAAGAAGACCCTGGCAGTCTGCATAACCCCGAATCGATTCAAATGGTCTGAATCGATTCGTTCAACCCAGACCTGACACTTTCCCTCTTACCGAATCTATTCGCTAGGGCCGAATTGATTCGGTTCTCCAGAATTTCCAAATTTGGGCTACGGGTTGTTTGAACCCTAATGCCCCAAAACCTCTAAACCCTTGTTTTCCCCAACATTAACAACAACAATTTAACCTAAAACATTCCTACACCATTAACAAGTAATAATTTATCCTCAAATCAAATTAAAACCAAGAATTAAGGGTTTAATCATCAAAATCAACAAAACCAAATTTATGGTTCAAGTCTCCCAAAACTTAACTAAACATGCAATTTATCACATTAAATCAATATCTAGCAAGTAAGAAACTTGCCTCGAGGTTCATAGTCTCTGATCCACCTCCGGTAGCGACGAAATCCGGCCCAAATCTTCCATTTCCTCTCTTTCTCTCCATTTCTCCCAACTCTCTCTTCTCTCTCCCACTCTCCTTGTTTCTCACACAATGAAGGAAGAAAGAAAAGGGGTGGGGGACTTAAACGGGTCTTAAAAAAAATTCCCTCTTTGAATTGCTAATACACCATTAAAATGACTCGTATACACTTAATTGAGTCATAATGCGTTAAAAGTGTCCGAAACTCCAAAATACAACTTGACACTTATTTCGACTATCTCGACCATTCTAAAAACAACCGCACCCCCTATTTTGGCATTCGGGAAAAATGTGAACAAATTTTATGTTCTAATTTTATTTTATTTTATTATTTATACCACAATTTAAATATAAACCTTAACCATTGTTTTACATATAACGACGCAACATATCACAATATAATGCCATTTACCTTCTCATACGGTAAATAGACAAAACATAATAAATATTATCCCTAAGTCTCACGGAAAATAATATTGACTCCAACATCCCCTATTTTATAAAATTATCCCATCGGGCAAAATAATATAAAATAGTCGCTAAAAAACCTGGGTTGTTACAATCATCCCCTTCATAGGGGATACGCACAATAGCACCTGATCCCCCATATCAAACTCCAGAAAGGACCTATTTGCATCATCATAACTCTTATGTCTATCCTGGACTATCCGTATACGACTCTGAATCATCTCTATCATGTCTCAAGTATGCTGAATCAACTCTTGCCTGAGCAGCTTATTGTCTCCTATCTCCAACCAACAAGCTGGGGAATGATATGGTCTACCATAGAGCTCCTCGAATGGGTCCATGCCAAATCGTAAAATGGTAGGATTTATTATAGGTGAACTCCACTAGTGGATGATACTGCTCCCAACCTCCCCCAAAATTGAGGATACACATCCGTAGTATATCTTCCAACATCTGATTAGTTCTTTTCATCTCCCCATCCGTCTACAGGTGATAATTTTTACTCAATCTCAACTCGATACCCATAACCTCCTGAAAACTCTCCCAAAATTGAGATACGAAAATCCTATCCATATCGGACATAATGGCTAATGGCACTGCATGCAATCTCACTATCTTAGAAATATAAATCAGAGCTTACTGAGCTATAGTATAATCTGTTTGGACTGGCAGTAAGTGATCCACCTTAGTCAAACGATCCACTATCACCCATATGTAATCACGGCCCCTCTTAAAAGTAGGTTAACCTTAAATAAAGTCCATGAAAATGCTCTCCTATTTCCACATAGGAATCTCCAACGGATTTAAGAATCATGATGGTCTCTAGTGGTACAACTTTACTAGTTGATACGTGGTACGCCTCGAGACGAGCTCAGCAATATCTTTGTTCATCCCACTCCACCAGTACTATTGTCTCATGTTTGGGTTAATCTTATTCCCTCCGAGATGTACCACAAATGGGGACATGTGTGCCTCTGCCATCACACCATATCGTAAGTCCTCCCCCCAAGAACTATCAACATTTCACTGAATCCCAAACCTCCCTTGAAACTTATGGAGTACGATTAGGATCCCCTAACTAATAGCTGTCTAATTCTCTCCCGACAAAATGGATCCATCGCCTATGCCTCTACCACCCTCGTGACAATCTGGGGTGTAAAGGTCATAACTGACATGAAAGATCTAGATCCTACATCCTGATGACTCAGCTCCTTCCATTTTTCCTTCCACACCTTAGCCACCTCCCCCACTAGTCTACAGATAAAAGCATCGACCACCACATTATCTTTCCCATGGAGATACTGAATTTTGAACTGATAGTCCTTCATAAATTCAAGCCATCGGTGCTGACGCATATTTAGGTCTCACTGAGTGAACAAATACTGTAGCGACTTATGATTTATGAGTAAGCAAAATTTCACACCTAACATGTAATGTCTACAAATCCGAAGGGAAAACACGATTGTTGCTAGCTCCGAGTCATGGGTGGGGTAATTCCTTTTGTGAGGCTTAAGCTTGCGTGAAGCAAAACCTATAGCCTGGTCCCCCTATTAGAGTACTCCCCCAACTTCCTGAAGGGATGCATTAGTGTACACTAGATATTGCACTGCTGGTTTGGGTAGAAGTGAGAACTGGTGCTAACGTTCACTTGTCCTTCAACTCAGCAAAAGCCGAATGATAAGCGCCATCCTAAATGCACGACACTACCTTGTAAGTCAAGTTAGTCAAAGGGCCTGTAATCTTTAAAAACCCTCGAATAAACAACCTGTAATATCCCACCAAAGCACAAAAACTTCGTACCTCCATCGGTGTCATGGGATGTCCCCACTCCCTCACCACAGACACCTTACTTAGGTCCACTGATATCCCCAACTCCCAAACGATATGCCCCAAAAACTACCACTACACCAAAAATAGGAAACTGGCACGGTTTAAAATCGTGCCAGACGCAATCTGGCACGGTTCAAAACCGTGCCTGATTTTCTGGCATGGTTTAAAACCGTGCCATATTTTACAATCTGGCACGCTTTTAAACTCTGCCAATTTTTTTAATCTGGCACGCTTTTGGCACGCTTTTAAACAGTGGCAGATGTTAAATCTGACACGCTTTTGGCACACGCCAAAACCGTGACAATTTATCTATTTTCTGGAACACTTTTGGCACCGTTATAAAGCGTGCCAGATTGTTTTGTAAGCGTTCTCATTTTTATGCACTGGCACGATTTTGGCACGGTTTAAAACCGTGCCAGATTTTTCAGTTGATTAAAAAAATAATAATAGGAACCAAATCTGGAAAATCTGCTAATTCCAAATTCGGTAGGAAAAATATTTATTATTTGCAAAAACAAAATCAAGAAAATTCACAAATTATGAATATCGTAGGTTGTTGATAAACTATTGTGCATACAAACTTCAAAAAATTACAAGAGATAATACCAATATAAACCAACACATGACCATAAAAGTCGACAATAACTTCAAAAAATTACAAGAGTTAATAGTTCTCATATCAAAAAGAAATTGGGCAGAGTTTCCTCTATTTTTTGAGCATTCCGAAACCTGCTAACATAAAATCTGCCCATATAAAGCCCGCACGGCCATAAATGTCAAGAATAAAACTACTATAGCCAGCACGACCATAAAAATAAACCATAAAACTACGGAAGCCTGCTCGGCCATAACACAAAAAATAGATTCCTGAATATTAACGACACTAAATACACAATCCCCCTGTCGTAAAGCATTGACATCTTCCTACGTTCCAAGTGGATAAAAGCTAACGATTGAATGTCATCCTACAAAAAAAATAAGACACAAAAAAGATACAATATTAGTAACCAAGTCATTTTAAAAAAAATATTCAAGCAGAAAAATTGCATATACAGGAAGAAAAATTGCATATACGACTACGCGGTCAGTTCCTACAAGTTACAATGATCCCGTGCGAGGTGTTTGTGCCTCCAACGGGGTCGTTTGAGGGTTGGTTCGGGTTTTCACCCCTTAACGGCCTGTTTTCAAGTCTAAGTGTGATTTTTGCAAATTATCATCATATTCTCAAACCGGGAGTCCCGGGACTACGCGGTCAGTTCCTACAAGTTACATTGGTCCCTTGCGAGGTGTTCGTGCCTCCTACGGGGTCGTTTGGGGGCTGATTCGAGTTTTCACCCCTTCACGGCCTGTTTTCAAGTCTAAGTGTGATTTTTGCAAATTATCGTCATACTCTCATACCGGGAGTCCCGAGACTACGCGATCAGTTCCTACAAGTTACATTGGTCCCGTGCGAGGTGTTCGTGCCTCCTACGGGGTCGTTTGGGGGATGGTTCGAGTTTTCACACCTTCACGGCCTGTTTTCAAGTCTAAGTGTGATTTTTGCAAATTATCGTCATACTCTCATACCGGGAGTCCCAGGACTACGCGGTCAGTTCCTACAAGTTACATTGGTCCCCTACAAGGTGTTCGTGCCTCCTACGGGATCGTTTGGGGGTTGTTTCGGGTTTTCACCCCTTAACGGTTTGTTTTCAACTCTAAGTGTGATTTTTTGCAAATTCGGGTCATACTCTCAAATCGAGAGTCCCGGGACTACACGGTCAGTTGCTACAAGTTACATTGGTCCCGTGCGAGGTGTTCGTGCCTCCTACGGGATCGTTTTGGGGGATGGCTCAGGTTTTCACCCCTTAACGGCCTGTTTTCAAGTTTAAGTGTGATTTTTACTGACCGGGTGGAAAAAGTGTGCGCGTGTAAAGTGCACAATCGTCGTGTGTTTCGCCGCCGCGATACAAAAGAAACGTAAGCTATTACTACACTTGACAAGCAAGTACAGCGGTAAGTCGGGTATCGTAAATCCACAGGGAGTGATTGAATTTTAGATGTTAATTGCTTTAATTACTTCAGGAATAAAAGTGTAAAATAAATAAAATAAAAGGTGAATGGGAGCTAATGGTGACAAAAGAAAAGAATAAGTTACGCTACACAAAATTAAAGCGAGGATCGGGATCGCATTCCACCACACGGGCTAAACAACTACTAATTAGAATTTCGGTTCCAAAACATTTAATCGATCATTTTCAATTAATCATAAACATCACACAATAAGGAATTTAACCCAAAGTTACGAGATTAAACATTTAACGAAAAATGGTCACACGCGGATTAAATTCGGATTGTCGCTATAAACACTAAAGTTGCGTGACAAATAAAGTTAAACGCATAACAATCCAACTTTAATACACGCGGTTTCAATTAAATGCGATTTTGCACGAAACCTAGTTTTCGGAGCTTGGGGCCCGAAAATGGCAGAAATGAAATCCCGACCCTATTTATCTAAGGGCAATACATGAATTAAACTAATTAACAAAGCAATAAACTAATTAAGAAAGAAATAAAGAAATACAACTATATTAAAGGAAATGGAAATGAAAAGTTCAATCTTACAAAACCAATTGGTTGTCAACCCAAGAAGAAGAGAAAATGAGCTCTCCAAACCAAAACCCTAACCTAAAATCGTTCCTAAACTGATATATTGCTCTCAAATGAGAGAGAATTGGTTTTATACAAAATATCCCATGGCAAACTTGTAATAAAAGGGAAGAAAACCCAAAATATAGAGGGCCGAATCGATTCAGAAATGGTCCGAATCGATTCGGAAACAGGGGAAGTTCGAATCTGCAATTCTGCAGAATTCCGAATCGATTCGGTTTTGGGACGAATCGATTCGCAACCTACAGGTCTGAATTCTGCAGCTTTGTCCTGTTTTACGGAAAATGACGCCATTTCTTCGTTATAGATCGGAATGAGGCACGGTCAGAGGCTACGCGAAGATAACTCAGAGGACTACAACATCCAATAAGACATTGGGCCAAAAAACCAAATTATGAAATGACTAAAATTCCCTTGAATGTGACCTTGAGTGTGAATTTGAAGTAAAAACCATCCTAAAAATGCCATAACTCTTTCGATACAACTCAGAATCATGCACTGTCAGTGGCCACGCGAAGAGAAATCAGAGGGCTTCAACTTCCGTGAAGATCTTGGGATTCAAACCCGAATGCTGAAATTACTAAAATGCCCCCGAAGCTGCAAAAATCGACGAAACATTTCCGGAAAGCGTCCGAACTTCATACTAAGCATCCAAATACCTACAAAAGCTCAATTAACCCCTGCAAAACATGTTAACATAGAAATCCGAGGTTGTATGGTTAACGAGCATAAGTATAGGGATTAAGATACCCAAGGGGGCTAATAAGGCGTAGGTTAACGGGTGAAATATGCAATATTTGCGTCGTATCACACCCCCTAACTTACACATTGCTAGTCCCTAGCAATGAAATAGGAAACAACAAGAACTACAAGAAAACAAAAGCAGGAGAAGTACAAAAATATGGTATAAATGCATAAGGCCACTTTCGCGGGCGATTCGATTGCATTTAGCGTATGCAATAAGCCGTTAAACCCCTAGGTTACCCTAGTGGACGAGTGTCATCTCGTGAGGGTTTTCAGGGATGATACCCACAGACATCACATGGTTTCCTCAAAATATGCCCAACCCAACATGCGATAAACTCAACAATGGCGAAAAGGATTTCAAACATGTTATTAGCATATTGAACGAATTCAAGCTAAAGTCCGTTGTTATTAACAAGTTGAATGCACCTCATAGAATTGAAACTTTAAAAGTGGTAGGGGGGAGAGCACATGCATAGTGTGATTTGGTGAAAAACTTATATAACCCGGATACAAATCAAAGCAAGCATACATTCAATCCTCACGGGCATTATGCTCAACAAATGAAATCACTCGGAATGGGAGGTAATACACGGGACATGCGGGCATAAAGAGTAAATGTAAATGGAAACTATGCCGCACACATGTGACAAATGAAGAACGCTACATATAAACTGAAAAACTGTAATCTCAATGAAAGGATACCGCACACTAAAAGAGGCGAAATGCATTTTCACAGATTATCACAACTATTATGACTTTTGAATTACATCAACCTAAGAGCACATAGGACTTTAATATGGTTATGATGTAGGTATGGCTAGGGTGCGAAACGAAGGACTGTATGTACGGATTCAAAGTGTTCAGGATGAAAACTCGGGATAATGGGAAGAATGCGGGCAATATCAAAAATTGGAAAACAAGTTCCAAAACGGCATTAGATATATCATCGGGGAGAGTAATCAAAGATTATTGAACACTATACACAACATATACAAATTTCTCTTTATTTTATTTTCTTCTTTTTCTCACTTTTCTCTTTTGTTTTCTATTGCTTTTTTCTTTCTCTTTTTCTTCACTTTTTTCACTACTTTCCTTTCTTCTTTCTTTCCTTTTGCTTATCAAACTCTCATATGCCTAAAATTGCAACCGCAATACAATAACAACATTCAATCCCAAGTAACATTACAAACAAAGGTATGTAAGGTGTATGTATGGCTTAAAACTCCAATTTGGAGTTGGTTATGGGAATTTGGGTTATGAAAGGAAAGGCTATATTTAGGCTCAAAGGGGTTAACTAGGGAAACATATATGGTGAGGTCAAGGCTAATATGGGTGATATAACAAAGAATGCCTATGATCATTTCCCAAAGTTTACGCAATTCTCGAGTCAAAACAATATATGAAAAGCATGCTCAAGTAACACATTTCAAGTATGAACTCAATTAATGAACGGTCAAATGAAAGAATAGTGAGACTACCAACGAATTCAGCGTTTTCAATGAGAAAAGAATAGTGTATAACACTCACAAACGACGAAAGGTACAAAGCTTACTCGGTGTAAGTATATACAATGCAACAAAAGATTACCGAGTTATAAAAATCTTAAACCAAATCAATATAACAAGGCAAGTGCATATGCTCATGGGATAAAGTTTAATTCATGAAGTTATTCACAAAATCAATGATTTGAGGACTAAAGTCCAATAACTTCTAAAATCAAGAACATGCATCATTGAGTTGTCTATTGGATCGGGCAATTATTGAAATTTGTCATCGGAAACAACGCAAAATACCCAACAAAGGAGAAAAAAGAAAGAAAATATTTTTGAAAATTTTCAAATTTTTCACAAAAAGGCATACTTAGTAACTAAATGTGAGAAAATCCATGGACAAAACAAAGAAATGGATATAATATCCTACACCCCCTAACTTAAATGTTGCATTGTCCTCAATGCGCATTAAGAACACAACACAAAGAAAGGAAAAAAAATGATATTACCCAAAATTGGAGCGATCTCCATAAGCGCGAGTCCAAAGGAATCTACAAAACAAGTTAGTACCGAGCATAGCAAAAACAAATAACAAAATGTTAACTAATTACACTAGACTAAATTAAAAAGGAAAGAAAAAAAAGGAAAGAAAGAAAATTAAAAAGCTAACTATTTACAACCTACTATTTAGGCTTCACACTAACTATACACTAGAAGTCTAAATAGTTGAGGGTCCACCCAAAAAGGGATTTGACTTTGAAAGATCAACGGTGGACCCTCCAAAGCGAACATGCCTCCCGAAAGATATGAATTTCGTTTGAACAACGGAAGGCATGTGGGCGGTGAAAAAAGTGAACCATCGCCAATTTGAAATTTTGGGCGGACGATGGGGGATTTGGATAATAAGGGGGAAAGGTACACTTGAGGTCCAAAAAAATTCGACTCATCTCCGAAAGGTTTTTCAAGTGGAATGGGAGATGGTGCACACACGGGGATAACATCCATCGAAAACAAGTCCGGTAAGGAGTCCTCATCGGCAAAAAGTGTAGAAGTTTTAATTTCTACCGACTCATAGGAATCAACCGGTAATTCTAATGGTTCGATCATGGAAAACGAATATGGTGATGAAACAAATTCAATCTCAATCGACTCATCGTCGGAAGGAGATTGAATTTCGGGGGAGAAAGATTCACATTCGATGAGAAATTCTCTGAAAAATTGAGGTGAAACACAAGTTTCCACCTCCTCGTTGTTTTGTGCATAAGAATTCATCTCATCGCAAAGTGCACCAAGTCTCATTCCAGCATCATTTAGGCTTTCCAAACCTTGGGAGTAAAGAAGCAAAGTCTCTTCCAAAGTAGGCTTCCTCGGCTCAAGAGCCTCGGACTCCTCATTTGGTTGAAACTCGTCTTCAAAAGTAATGAAATAAGAATCGTCATTGGATTCGAATAATAAATCCAACTCAAGCTCCCAATAACGATTTTCATTCCGATAAATCTTTTCAAGTCTTTCATTTTCAAGAAAATCTTGAAAATGGAAAACTTGAAAACTATCCCCAAAGTATGAATCATTAGAATAACCGTAATAACTATAATAGTAGGACATGATTACCTCGTTGTTTGCAGATGGAGAATTCGAGAAATAAAGTGAGCAACCGCGAATCAAAGTTTCTTAGCGCTCAAAGTATGCAAATCCTGCAAAAAAGGTTAAAACAAAGAATACAAATACAAAAGGAAAAATACTACGAAATAATAAAACAATTACTATCTAAAACACACTCCCCGGCAACGGCGCCATTTTGTGACCGGGCGGAAAAAGTGTGCGCGTGTAAAGTGCACAATCGTCGTGTGTTTCGCCGCCGCGATACAAAAGAAACCTAAGCTACTACTACACTTGACAAGCAAGTACAGCGGTAAGTCGGGTATCGTAAATCCACAGGGAGTGATTGAATTTTAGATGTTAATTGCTTTAATTACTTAAGGAATAAAAGTGTAAAATAAATAAAAGAAAAGGTGAATGGGAGCTAATGGTGACAAAAGAAAAGAATAAGTTACGCTACACAAAAGTAAAGCGAGGATCGGGATCGCATTCCACCACACGAGCTAAACAACTACTAATTAGAATTTCGGTTCCAAAACATTTAATCGATCATTTTCAATTAATCATAAACATCACACAATAAGGAATTTAACCCAAAGTTGCGAGATTAAACATTTAACGGAAAATGGTCACACGCGGATTAAATTCAGATTGTCGCTATAAACACTAAAGTTGCGTGACAAATAAAGTTAAACGCATAACAATCCAACTTTAATACACGCGGTTTCAATTAAATGCGATTTTGCACGAAACCTAGTTTTCGGAGCTTGGGGCCCGAAAATGGCAGAAATGAAATCCCGACCCTATTTATCTAAGGGCAATACATGAATTAAACTAATTAATAAAGCAATAAACTAATTAAGAAAGAAATAAAGAAATACAACTATATTAAAGGAAATGGAAATGAAAAGTTCAATCTTACAAAACCAATTGGTTGTCAACCCAAGAAGAAGAGAAAATGAGCTCTCCAAACCAAAACCCTAACCTAAAATCGTTCCTAAACTGATATATTGCTCTCAAATGAGAGAGAATTGGTTTTATACAAAATATCCCATGGCAAAGTTGTAATAAAAGGGAAGAAACCCCAAAATCCGGAGGGCCGAATCGATTCGGAAATGGTCCGAATCGATTCGGAAACAGGGGAAGTTCGAATCTGCAATTCTGCAGAATTCCGAATCGATTCGGTTTTGGGCCGAATCGATTCGCAACCTACAGGTCTGAATTCTGCAGCTTTGTCCTGTTTTACGGAAAATGCCGCCATTTCTTCGTTATAGATCGGAATGAGGAACGGTCAGAGGCTACGCGAAGATAACTCATAGGACTACAACATCCAAGAAGACATTGGGCCAAAAAACCAAATTATGAAATGACTAAAATGCCCTTGAATGTGACCTTGAGTGTGAATTTGAAGTAAAAACCATCCTAAAAATGCCATAACTCTTTCGATACAACTCAGAATCATGCACCGTCAGCGGCCACGCGAAGAGAAATCAGAGGGCTTCAACTTCCGTGAAGAGCTCGGGATTCAAACCCGAATGCTGAAATTACTAAAATGCCCCCGAAGCTGCAAAAATCGACGAAACATTTCCGGAAAGCGTCCGAACTTCATACTAAGCATCCAAATACCTACAAAAGCTCAATTAACCCCTGCAAAACATGTTAACATAGAAATACGAGGTTGTCTGGTTAACGAGCATAAGTATAGGGATTAAGATACCCAAGGGGGCTAATAAGGCGTAGGTTAACGGGTGAAATACGCAATATTTGCGTCGTATCATTTACAAATTATCGTCATACTCTCAAATCGGAAGACCCGGGAAAACGCGATCAGTTCCGACGAGTTACATTGGTCCCGTGCGAGGTGTTCGTGCCTCCTACGGGGTTGTTTGGGGGCTGGTTCGGGTTTTCACCCCTAACCGCCTGTTTTCAAGTCTATGTGTGATTTTTGCAAATTCGAGTCATACTCTCAAACCCGGAGTCCCGGGATTACGCGGTCAGTTCTTACGAGTTACATTGGTAACGTGCGAGGTGTTCGTGCCTCCTACGGGGTCGTTTGGGGGCTGGTTCGGGTTTTCACCCCTTAACGACCTGTTTTCAAGTCTAAGTGTGATTTTTGCAAATTATCGTCATACTCTCAAATCGGGAGACCCGAGATTACGCGGTCAGTTCCTACGAGTTACATTGGTCCCGTGCGAGGTGTTCGTGCTTCTTACGAGGTCGTTTGGGCATTGGTTCGGGTTTTCACCCCTTAACGGCCTGTTTTCAAGTCTAAGTGTGATTTTTAAAAATTATCGTCATACTCTTAAACCGGGACTCCCGTGACTACGCGGTCAGTTCCTACGAGTTACATTGGTCCCGTGCGAGGTGTTCGTGCCTCTTACGGGGTCGTTTGGGGGGTGGTTCGGGTTTTCACCCCTTAACGGCCTGTTTTCAAGTCTAAGTGTGATTTTTGTAAATTATCGTCATACTCTCATACCGGGAGTCCTGAGACTACGCGGTCAATTCCTACAAGTTACATTGATCCCCTACGAGGTGTTCGTGCCTCCTACGGGGTCGTTTGGGGCTGGTTCGGGTTTTCACCCCTTAACGGCCTATTTTCCACTCTAAGTGTGATTTTTGGAAATTCGGGCCATACTCTCAAATCGAGAGTCCCGGGACTACGCGGTCAGTTGCTACAAGTTACATTGGTCCCGTGCGAGGTGTTCGTGCCTCCTACGGGGTTGTTTGGGGGATGGTTTTGGCTTTCACGCCTTAACGACCTGTTTTCAAGTCTAAGTGTGATTTTTGAAAATTATCGTCTTACTCTTAAACCGGGAGACCTGAGACTACACGGTCAGTTCCTACGAGTTACATTGGTCCCGTGCGAGGTGTTCATGCCTCTTACGGGGTCGTTTGGGGGATGGTTCAGGTTTTCACCCCTTAACGGCCTGTTTTCAAGTCTAAGTGTGATTTTTGCAAATTATCGTCATACTATCATACCGGGAGTCCCGAGACTACGCGGTCAATTCCTACAAGTTACATTGGTCCCGTGCGAGGTGTTCGTGCCTCCTACGGGGTCGTTTGGGGTTTGGTTTGGGTTTTCACCCCTTAAAGGCCTGTTTTCAAGTCTAAGTGTGATTTTTGCAAATTCGGGTCATACTCTCAAACCGGGAGTCCCGGGACTACGCGGTCAGTTCCTACGAGTTACATTGGTCCCGTGCGAGGTGTTCGTGCCTCCTACGGGGTCGTTTGGGGGCTGGTTCGGGTTTTGTTTTCAAGTCAAAGTGTGATTTTTGCAAATTATCGTCATACTCTCAAACCGGGAGACCCGAGACTACGCGGTCAGTTCCTACGAGTTACATTGGTCCCGTTCGAGGTGTTCGTGCCTCTTACGGGGTCGTTTGGGGGATTGTTCGGGTTTTCACCCCTTAACGGCCTGTTTTCAAGTCTAAGTAAATTATCATCATACTATCATAACGGGAGTCCCGAGACTACGCAGTCAGTTCCTATAAGTTACATTGGTCCCCTACGAGGTGTTCGTGCCTCCTACGGGGTCGTTTGGGGCTGGTTAAGGTTTTCACCCCTTAACGGCCCATTTTCAACTCTAAGTGTGATTTTTGCAAATTCGGGTCATACTCTCAAATCGAGAGTCCCAGGACTACGCGGTCAGTTGATACAAGTTACATTGGTCCCGTGTGAGGTGTTCGTGCCTCCTACGGGGTCGTTTGGAGGCTGGTTCAGGTTTTCACCCCGTAACGGCCTATTTTCATATCTAAGTGTGATTTTTGCAAATTCGGGTCATACTCTCATACCAGGAGTCCCGGGACTACGCGGTCAGTTGCTACAAGTTACATTGGTCTCGTGCGAGGTGTTCGTGCCTCCTACGGGGTCATTTGGGGGCCGGTTTTGGCTTTCACCCCTTAACGGCCTCCTTTCAAGTCTAAGTGTTATTTTTGCAAATTATCGTCATACTCTCAAACCGGGAGACCCGAGACTACGCGGTCAGTTCCAACGAGTTACATTGGTCCCGTTCGAGGTGTTCGTGCCTCTTACGGGGTCGTTTGGGGGATGGTTCGGGTTTTCACCCCTTAACGGCCTGTTTTCAAGTCTAAGTGTGATTTTTGTAAATTATCGTCATACTATCATACCGAGAGTCCCGAGACTACGCGGTCAGTTCCTATAAGTTACATTGGTCCCGTGCGAGGTGTTCGTGCCTCCTACGGGGTTGTTTGGCGGCTGGTTTGGGTTTTCACCCCTTAACGGCCTATTTTCAAGTCTAAGTGTGATTTTTGCAAATTCGGGTCATACTCTCAAACCGGGAGTCCCGGGACTACGCGGTCAGTTCCTACCAGTTTCATTGGTCCCGTGCGAGGTGTTCGTGCCTCCTACGGGGTCGTTTGGGGGTTGATTTGGGTTTTCACTCCTTAACGGCCTGTTTTCAAGTCTAAGTGTGATTTTTGCAAATTATCGTCATACTCTCAAACCGGGAGATCGAAGACTACGCGGTCAGTTCCTAGGAGTTACATTGGTCCCGTCCGAGGTGTTCGTGCCTCCTACAGGGTAGTTTGGCAGCTGGTTCGGGTTTTCACCCCTTAACGGCCTATTTTCAAGTCTAAGTGTGATTTTTGCAAATTCGGGTCATACTCTCAAACCGGGAGTCCCGGGACTACGCGGTCAGTTCCTACCAGTTTCATTGGTCCCGTGCGAGGTGTTCGTGCCTCCTACGGGGTCGTTTGGGGGTTGATTTGGGTTTTCACTCCTTAACGGCCTGTTTTCAAGTCTAAGTGTGATTTTTGCAAATTATCGTCATACTCTCAAACCGGGAGACCCGAGACTACGCGGTCAGTTCCTACGAGTTACATTGGTCCCGTGCGAGGTGTTCGTGCTTCTTACGGGGTCGTTTGGGGGATGGTTCGGGTTTTCACTGCTTAACGGCCTGTTTTCAAGTCTAAGTGTGATTTTTGCAAATTATCGTCATACTATCATACCGGGAGTCCCGAGACTACGCAGTCAGTTCCTATAAGTTACATTGGTCCCTTACGAGGTGTTCGTGCCTCCTACGGGGTCGTTTGGGGCTAGTTCAGGTTTTCACCCCTTAACGGCCCATTTTCAACTCTAAGTGTGATTTTTGCAAATTCGGGTCATACTCTCAAATCGAGAGTCCCGGGACTACGCGGTCAGTTGCTACAAGTTACATTGGTCCCGTGTGAGGTGTTCGTGCCTCCTACGGGGTCGTTTGGAGGCTGGTTCAGGTTTTCACCCCGTAACGGCCTATTTTCATATCTAAGTGTGATTTTTGCAAATTCGGGTCATACTCTCATACCAGGAGTCCCGGGACGACGCGGTCAGCTGCTACAAGTTACATTGGTCCCGTGCGAGGTGTTCGTGCCTCCTATGGGGTCATTTGGGGGCTGGTTTTGGCTTTCACCCCTTAACGACCTCCTTTCAAGTCTAAGTGTTATTTTTGCAAATTATCGTCATACTCTCAAACTGGAAGACCCGAGACTACGCGGTCAGTTCCTACGAGTTACATTGGTCCCGTGCGAGGTGTTCGTGCCTCCTACGGGGTTGTTTGGGGGCTGGTTCGGGTTTTCACTCCTTAACGGCCTGTTTTTAAGTCTAAGTGTGATTTTTGCAAATTCGGGTCATACTCTCAAACCGAGAGTCCCGAGACTACGCGGTCAGTTCCTACGAGTTACATTGGTCCCGTGTGAGGTGTTCGTGCCTCCTACGGGGTCATTTGGGGGCTGGTTCGGGTTTTCACCCCTTAACGGCCTGTTTTCAAGTCTAAGTGTGATTTTTGCAAATTATCGTCATACTCTCAAACCGGGAGATCGAAGACTACGCGGTCAGTTCCTAGGAGTTACATTGGTCCCGTCCGAGGTGTTCGTGCCTCCTACAGGGTAGTTTGGCAGCTGGTTCGGGTTTTCACCCCTTAACGGCCTATTTTCAAGTCTAAGTGTGATTTTTGCAAATTCGGGTCATACTCTCAAACCGGGAGTCCCGGGACTACGCGGTCAGTTCCTACCAGTTTCATTGGTCCCGTGCGAGGTGTTCGTGCCTCCTACGGGGTCGTTTGGGGGTTGATTTGGGTTTTCACTCCTTAACGGCCTGTTTTCAAGTCTAAGTGTGATTTTTGCAAATTATCGTCATACTCTCAAACCGGGAGACCCGAGACTACGCGGTCAGTTCCTACGAGTTACATTGGTCCCGTGCGAGGTGTTCGTGCTTCTTACGGGGTCGTTTGGGGTTTGGTTCGGGTTTTACCCCTTAACGGCCTGTTTTCAAGTCTAAGTGTGATTTTTGCAAATTATCGTCATACTCTTAAACCGGGAGACCCGAGACTACACGGTCAATTCTTCAAAGTTACATTGGTTCCGTGTTAGGTGTTCGTGCCTCGTACGCGGTCGTTTGGGGGCTGGTTCAGGTTTTCACCCCTTAATGGCCGTTTTTCATGTCTAAGTGAGATTTTTGTAAATTCGGGTCATACTCTCATACCAGGAGTCCCGGGACTACGCGGTCAGTTGCTACAAGTTACATTGGTCCCGTGCGAGGTGTTCGTGCCTCCTACGGGGTCATTTGGGGGCTGGTTTTGGCTTTCACCCCTTAACGGCCTCCTTTCAAGTCTAAGTGTTATTTTTGCAAATTATCGTCATACTCTCAAACCGGGAGACCCGAGACTACGCGGTCAGTTCCAACGAGTTACATTGGTCCCGTTCGAGGTGTTCGTGCCTCTTACGGGGTCGTTTGGGGGATGGTTCGGGTTTTCACCCCTTAACGGCCTGTTTTCAAGTCTAAGTGTGATTTTTGTAAATTATCGTCATACTATCATACCGAGAGTCCCGAGACTACGCGGTCAGTTCCTACAAGTTACATTGGTCCCGTGCGAGGTGTTCGTGCCTCCTACGGGGTTGTTTGGCGGATGGTTTGGGTTTTCACCCCTTAACGGCCTATTTTCAAGTCTAAGTGTGATTTTTGCAAATTATCGTCATACTCTCAAACCGGGAGATCGAAGACTACGCGGGCAGTTCCTAGGAGTTACATTGGTCCCGTCCGAGGTGTTCGTGCCTCCTACAGGGTAGTTTGGCAGCTGGTTCGGGTTTTCACCCCTTAACGGCCTATTTTCAAGTCTAAGTGTGATTTTTGCAAATTCGAGTCATACTCTCAAACCGGGAGTCCCGGGACTACGCGGTCAGTTCCTACCAGTTTCACTGGTCCCGTGCGAGGTGTTCGTGCCTCCTACGGGGTCGTTTGGGGGTTGATTTGGGTTTTCACTCCTTAACGGCCTGTTTTCAAGTCTAAGTGTGATTTTTGCAAATTATCGTCATACTCTCATACCAGGAGTCCCGGGACTACGCGGTCAGTTGCTACAAGTTACATTGGTCCCGTGCGAGGTGTTCGTGCCTCCTACGGGGTCATTTGGGGGCTGGTTTTGGCTTTCACCCCTTAACGGCCTCCTTTCAAGTCTAAGTGTTATTTTTGCAAATTATCGTCATACTCTCAAACCGGGAGACCCGAGACTACGCGGTCAGTTCCAACGAGTTACATTGGTCCCGTTCGAGGTGTTCGTGCCTCTTACGGGGTCGTTTGGGGGATGGTTCGGGTTTTCACCCCTTAACGGCCTGTTTTCAAGTCTAAGTGTGATTTTTGTAAATTATCGTCATACTATCATACCGAGAGTCCCGAGACTACGCGGTCAGTTCCTACAAGTTACATTGGTCCCGTGCGAGGTGTTCGTGCCTCCTACGGGGTTGTTTGGCGGCTGGTTTGGGTTTTCACCCCTTAACGGCCTATTTTCAAGTCTAAGTGTGATTTTTGCAAATTCGGGTCATACTCTCAAACCGGGAGTCCCGGGACTACGCGGTCAGTTCCTACCAGTTTCATTGGTCCCGTGCGAGGTGTTCGTGCCTCCTACGGGGTCGTTTGGGGCTGGTTCAGGTTTTCACCCCTTAACGGCCCATTTTCAACTCTAAGTGTGATTTTTGCAAATTCGGGTCATACTCTCAAATCGAGAGTCCCAGGACTACGCGGTCAGTTGATACAAGTTACATTGGTCCCGTGTGAGGTGTTCGTGCCTCCTACGGGGTCGTTTGGAGGCTGGTTCAGGTTTTCACCCCGTAACGGCCTATTTTCATATCTAAGTGTGATTTTTGCAAATTCGGGTCATACTCTCATACCAGGAGTCCCGGGACTACGCGGTCAGCTGCTACAAGTTACATTGGTCCCGTGCGAGGTGTTCGTGCCTCCTACGGGGTCATTTGGGGGCTGGTTTTGGCTTTCACCCCTTAACGGCCTCCTTTCAAGTCTAAGTGTTATTTTTGCAAATTATCGTCATACTCTCAAACCGGGAGACCTGAGACTACGCGGTCAGTTCCTACGAGTTACATTGGTCCCGTTTGAGGTGTTCGTGCCTCTTACGGGGTCGTTTGGGGGATGGTTCGGGTTTTCACCGCTTAACGGCCTGTTTTCAAGTCTAAGTGTGATTTTTGCAAATTATCGTCATACTATCATACCGGGAGTCCCGAGACTACGCAGTCAGTTCCTATAAGTTACATTGGTCCCTTACGAGGTGTTCGTGCCTCCTACGGGGTCGTTTGGGGCTGGTTCAGGTTTTCACCCCTTAACGGCCCATTTTCAACTCTAAGTGTGATTTTTGCAAATTCGGGTCATACTCTCAAATCGAGAGTCCCGGGACTACGCGGTCAGTTGCTACAAGTTACATTGGTCCCGTGTGAGGTGTTCGTGCCTCCTACGGGGTCGTTTGGAGGCTGGTTCAGGTTTTCACCCCGTAACGGCCTATTTTCATATCTAAGTGTGATTTTTGCAAATTCGGGTCATACTCTCATACCAGGAGTCCCGGGACTACGCGGTCAGCTGCTACAAGTTACATTGGTCCCGTGCGAGGTGTTCGTGCCTCCTACGGGGTCATTTGGGGGCTGGTTTTGGCTTTCACCCCTTAACGGCCTCCTTTCAAGTCTAAGTGTTATTTTTGCAAATTATCATCATACTCTCAAACTGGAAGACCCGAGACTACGCGGTCAGTTCCTACGAGTTACATTGGTCCCGTGCGAGGTGTTCGTGCCTCCTACGGGGTTGTTTGGGGGCTGGTTCGGGTTTTCACTCCTTAACGGCCTGTTTTCAAGTCTAAGTGTGATTTTTGCAAATTCGGGTCATACTCTCAAACCGAGAGTCCCGAGACTACGCGGTCAGTTCCTACGAGTTACATTGGTCCCGTGTGAGGTGTTCGTGCCTCCTACGGGGTCATTTGGGGGCTGGTTCGGGTTTTCACCCCTTAACGGCCTGTTTTCAAGTCTAAGTGTGATTTTTGCAAATTATCGTCATACTCTCAAACCGGGAGATCGAAGACTACGCGGTCAGTTCCTAGGAGTTACATTGGTCCCGTCCGAGGTGTTCGTGCCTCCTACAGGGTAGTTTGGCAGCTGGTTCGGGTTTTCACCCCTTAACGGCCTATTTTCAAGTCTAAGTGTGATTTTTGCAAATTCGGGTCATACTCTCAAACCGGGAGTCCCGGGACTACGCGGTCAGTTCCTACCAGTTTCATTGGTCCCGTGCGAGGTGTTCGTGCCTCCTACGGGGTCGTTTGGGGGTTGATTTGGGTTTTCACTCCTTAACGGCCTGTTTTCAAGTCTAAGTGTGATTTTTGCAAATTATCGTCATACTCTCAAACCGGGAGACCCGAGACTATGCGGTCAGTTCCTACGAGTTACATTGGTCCCGTGCGAGGTGTTCGTGCTTCTTACGGGGTCGTTTGGGGTTTGGTTCGGGTTTTACCCCTTAACGGCCTGTTTTCAAGTCTAAGTGTGATTTTTGCAAATTATCATCATACTCTTAAACCGGGAGACCCGAGACTACACGGTCAATTCTTCAAAGTTACATTGGTTCCGTGTGAGGTGTTCGTGCCTCGTACGGGGTCGTTTGGGGGCTGGTTCAGGTTTTCACCCCTTAATGGCCGTTTTTCATGTCTAAGTGAGATTTTTGTAAATTCGGGTCATACTCTCATACCAGGAGTCCCGGGACTACGCGGTCAGTTGCTACAAGTTACATTGGTCCCGTGCGAGGTGTTCGTGCCTCCTACGGGGTCATTTGGGGGCTGGTTTTGGCTTTCACCCCTTAACGGCCTCCTTTCAAGTCTAAGTGTTATTTTTGCAAATTATCGTCATACTCTCAAACCGGGAGACCCGAGACTACGCGGTCAGTTCCAACGAGTTACATTGGTCCCGTTCGAGGTGTTCGTGCCTCTTACGGGGTCGTTTGGGGGATGGTTCGGGTTTTCACCCCTTAACGGCCTGTTTTCAAGTCTAAGTGTGATTTTTGTAAATTATCGTCATACTATCATACCGAGAGTCCCGAGACTACGCGGTCAGTTCCTACGAGTTACATTGGTCCCGTGTGAGGTGTTCGTGCCTCCTACGGGGTCATTTGGGGGCTGGTTCGGGTTTTCACCCCTTAACGGCCTGTTTTCAAGTCTAAGTGTGATTTTTGCAAATTATCGTCATACTCTCAAACCGGGAGATCGAAGACTACGCGGGCAGTTCCTAGGAGTTACATTGGTCCCGTCCGAGGTGTTCGTGCCTCCTACAGGGTAGTTTGGCAGCTGGTTCGGGTTTTCACCCCTTAACGGCCTATTTTCAAGTCTAAGTGTGATTTTTGCAAATTCGAGTCATACTCTCAAACCGGGAGTCCCGGGACTACGCGGTCAGTTCCTACCAGTTTCACTGGTCCCGTGCGAGGTGTTCGTGCCTCCTACGGGGTCGTTTGGGGGTTGATTTGGGTTTTCACTCCTTAACGGCCTGTTTTCAAGTCTAAGTGTGATTTTTGCAAATTATCGTCATACTCTCATACCAGGAGTCCCGGGACTACGCGGTCAGTTGCTACAAGTTACATTGGTCCCGTGCGAGGTGTTCGTGCCTCCTACGGGGTCATTTGGGGGCTGGTTTTGGCTTTCACCCCTTAACGGCCTCCTTTCAAGTCTAAGTGTTATTTTTGCAAATTATCGTCATACTCTCAAACCGGGAGACCCGAGACTACGCGGTCAGTTCCAACGAGTTACATTGGTCCCGTTCGAGGTGTTCGTGCCTCTTACGGGGTCGTTTGGGGGATGGTTCGGGTTTTCACCCCTTAACGGCCTGTTTTCAAGTCTAAGTGTGATTTTTGTAAATTATCGTCATACTATCATACCGAGAGTCCCGAGACTACGCGGTCAGTTCCTACAAGTTACATTGGTCCCGTGCGAGGTGTTCGTGCCTCCTACGGGGTTGTTTGGCGGCTGGTTTGGGTTTTCACCCCTTAACGGCCTATTTTCAAGTCTAAGTGTGATTTTTGCAAATTCGGGTCATACTCTCAAACCGGGAGTCCCGGGACTACGCGGTCAGTTCCTACCAGTTTCATTGGTCCCGTGCGAGGTGTTCGTGCCTCCTACGGGGTCGTTTGGGGCTGGTTCAGGTTTTCACCCCTTAACGGCCCATTTTCAACTCTAAGTGTGATTTTTGCAAATTCGGGTCATACTCTCAAATCGAGAGTCCCAGGACTACGCGGTCAGTTGATACAAGTTACATTGGTCCCGTGTGAGGTGTTCGTGCCTCCTACGGGGTCGTTTGGAGGCTGGTTCAGGTTTTCACCCCGTAACGGCCTATTTTCATATCTAAGTGTGATTTTTGCAAATTCGGGTCATACTCTCATACCAGGAGTCCCGGGACTACGCGGTCAGCTGCTACAAGTTACATTGGTCCCGTGCGAGGTGTTCGTGCCTCCTACGGGGTCATTTGGGGGCTGGTTTTGGCTTTCACCCCTTAACGGCCTCCTTTCAAGTCTAAGTGTTATTTTTGCAAATTATCGTCATACTCTCAAACCGGGAGACCTGAGACTACGCGGTCAGTTCCTACGAGTTACATTGGTCCCGTTTGAGGTGTTCGTGCCTCTTACGGGGTCGTTTGGGGGATGGTTCGGGTTTTCACCGCTTAACGGCCTGTTTTCAAGTCTAAGTGTGATTTTTGCAAATTATCGTCATACTATCATACCGGGAGTCCCGAGACTACGCAGTCAGTTCCTATAAGTTACATTGGTCCCTTACGAGGTGTTCGTGCCTCCTACGGGGTCGTTTGGGGCTGGTTCAGGTTTTCACCCCTTAACGGCCCATTTTCAACTCTAAGTGTGATTTTTGCAAATTCGGGTCATACTCTCAAATCGAGAGTCCCGGGACTACGCGGTCAGTTGCTACAAGTTACATTGGTCCCGTGTGAGGTGTTCGTGCCTCCTACGGGGTCGTTTGGAGGCTGGTTCAGGTTTTCACCCCGTAACGGCCTATTTTCATATCTAAGTGTGATTTTTGCAAATTCGGGTCATACTCTCATACCAGGAGTCCCGGGACTACGCGGTCAGCTGCTACAAGTTACATTGGTCCCGTGCGAGGTGTTCGTGCCTCCTACGGGGTCATTTGGGGGCTGGTTTTGGCTTTCACCCCTTAACGGCCTCCTTTCAAGTCTAAGTGTTATTTTTGCAAATTATCGTCATACTCTCAAACTGGAAGACCCGAGACTAAGCGGTCAGTTCCTACGAGTTACATTGGTCCCGTGCGAGGTGTTCGTGCCTCCTACGGTGTTGTTTGGGGGCTGGTTCGGGTTTTCACTCCTTAACGGCCTGTTTTCAAGTCTAAGTGTGATTTTTGCAAATTCGGGTCATACTCTCAAACCGAGAGTCCCGAGACTACGCGGTCAGTTCCTACGAGTTACATTGGTCCCGTGTGAGGTGTTCGTGCCTCCTACGGGGTCATTTGGGGGCTGGTTCGGGTTTTCACCCCTTAACGGCCTGTTTTCAAGTCTAAGTGTGATTTTTGCAAATTATCGTCATACTCTCAAACCGGGAGATCGAAGACTACGCGGTCAGTTCCTAGGAGTTACATTGGTCCCGTCCGAGGTGTTCGTGCCTCCTACAGGGTAGTTTGGCAGCTGGTTCGGGTTTTCACCCCTTAACGGCCTATTTTCAAGTCTAAGTGTGATTTTTGCAAATTCGGGTCATACTCTCAAACCGGGAGTCCCGGGACTACGCGGTCAGTTCCTACCAGTTTCATTGGTCCCGTGCGAGGTGTTCGTGCCTCCTACGGGGTCGTTTGGGGGTTGATTTGGGTTTTCACTCCTTAACGGCCTGTTTTCAAGTCTAAGTGTGATTTTTGCAAATTATCGTCATACTCTCAAACCGGGAGACCCGAGACTACGCGGTCAGTTCCTACGAGTTACATTGGTCCCGTGCGAGGTGTTCGTGCTTCTTACGGGGTCGTTTGGGGTTTGGTTCGGGTTTTACCCCTTAACGGCCTGTTTTCAAGTCTAAGTGTGATTTTTGCAAATTATCATCATACTCTTAAACCGGGAGACCCGAGACTACACGGTCAATTCTTCGAAGTTACATTGGTTCCGTGTGAGGTGTTCGTGCCTCGTACGGGGTCGTTTGGGGGCTGGTTCAGGTTTTCACCCCTTAATGGCCGTTTTTCATGTCTAAGTGAGATTTTTGTAAATTCGGGTCATACTCTCATACCAGGAGTCCCGGGACTACGCGGTCAGTTGCTACAAGTTACATTGGTCCCGTGCGAGGTGTTCGTGCCTCCTACGGGGTCCTTTGGGGGATGGTTTTGGCTTTCACGCCTTAACGACCTGTTTTCAAGTCTAAGTGTGATTTTTGCAAATTATCGTCATACTCTCAAATCGGAAGACCCGGGACTACGCCATCAGTTCCTACGAGTTACATTGGTCCTGTGCGAGGTGTTTGTGTCTCCTACGGGGTTGTTTGGGGGTTGGTTCGGGTTTTCACCCCTTAACGGCTTATTTTCAACTCTAAGTGTGATTTTTGCACATTCGGGTCATACTCTCAAACCGAGAGTCCCGAGACTACACGGTCAGTTCCAACGAGTTACATTGGTCCCGTGCGAGGTGTTCGTGCCTCCTACGGGGTCGTTTGGGGGCTGGTTCGGGTTTTAACCCCTTAACGGCCTGTTTTCAAGTCAAAGTGTGATTTTTACAAATTATCGTCATACTCTCAAACCGGGAGATCGGAGACAACGCGGTCAGTTCCTACGAGTTACATTGGTCCCGTGCGAGGTGTTCGTGCCTTCTACAGGGTAGTTTGGCGGCTGGTTCGGATTTTCACCCCTTAACGGCCTATTTTCAAGTTTAAGTGTGATTTTTGCAAATTCGGGTCATACTCTCAAACCGGGAGTCCGGGGACTACGCGGTCAGTTCCTACCAGTTTCATTGGTCCCGTGCGAGGTGTTCATGCCTCCTACGGGGTCGTTTGGGGGTTGATTTGGGTTTTCACTCCTTAACGGCCTGTTTTCAAGTCTAAGTGTGATTTTTGCAAATTATCGTCATACTCTCAAACCGGAAGACCCGAGACTACGCGGTCAGTTCCTACGAGTTACATTGGTCCCGTGCGAGGTGTTCGTGCTTCTTACGGGGTCGTTTGGGGTTTGGTTCGGGTTTTACCCCTTAACGGCCTGTTTTCAAGTCTAAGTGTGATTTTTTCAAATTATCGTCATACTCTTAAATCGGGACTCTCGTGACTACGCAGTCAGTTCCTACGAGTTACATTGGTCCCGTGCGAGGTGTTCGTGCCTCCTACAGGGTCGTTTGGGGACTCGTTCGGGTTTTCACCCCTTAACGGCCTATTTTCAAGTCTAAGTGTGATTTTTACAGATTATCATCATACTCTCAAACCGGGAGTCCCGGGACTACGTGGTCAGTTCCTACGAGTTACATTGGTCCCGTACGAGGTGTTCGTGCCTCTTACTGGGTCGTTTGGGGGCTGGTTCGGGTTTTCACCCCTTAACGGCATGTTTTCATGTCTAAGTGTGATTTTTGCAAATTCGGGTCATACTCTCATACCAGGGGTCCCGGGACTAAGCGGTCAGTTGCTACAAGTTACATTGGTCCCGTGCGAGGTGTTCGTGCCTCCTACGTGGTCGTTTGGGGGCTAGTTTTTGTTTTCACCCCTCAACTGCCTGTTTTCAAGTCTAAGTGTGATTGTTGCAAATTATCGTCATACTCTTAAACCGGAAGACCCGGGACTACGCGGCCAGTTCCTAAGAGTTATATTGGTCCCGTGCGAGGTGTTCGTGCCTCCTACGGGGTTGTTTGGGGGCTGGTTGGGGCCCCTTAATTTTCTGTTTTCAAGTCTAAGTGTGATTTTTGCAAATTCGGGTCGTACTCTCAAACCGGGAGACCCGAGACTACGCGGTCAGTTCCTATGAGTTACATTGGTTCCGTGTGAGGTGTTCGTGCCTCCTACGGGGTCGTTTGGGGGCTGGTTCGGGTCTTCAACCCTTAACGGCCTATTTTCATATCTAAGTGTGATTTTTGCAAATTATCGTCATACTCTCAAATCGGGAGACCCGGGACTACGCGGTCAGTTCCTACGAGTTACATTGGTCCCGTGCGAGGTGTTCGTGCTTCCTACGGGGTCGTTTGGGGGCTGGTTCGGGTTTTCACCCCTTAACGGCCTGTTTTCAAGTCTAAGTGTGATTTTTGCAAATTATCATCATACTCTTAAACCGGGACTCTCGGGACTACGAGGTCAGTTCCTACGAGTTACATTGGTCCCGTGCGAGGTGTTCGTGCTTCCTACGGGGTCGTTTGGGGGCTGGTTCGGGTTTTCACCCCTTAACGGCCTGTTTTCAAGTATAAGTGTAATTTTTGCGAATTATCGCCATACTCTCAAACCGGGAGACCTGGGACTACGCGATCAGTTGCTACAAGTTAAATTGGTCCCGTACGAGGTGTTCGTGCCTCCTACGGGGTCGTTTGGGGGGTGGTTTGGGTTTTCACCCTTTAACTGCTTGTTTTTATGTTTAAGTGCTGATTTTTGAAATTATCGTCATACTCACAAACTGAGAGACCCGGGACTATGCGGTCAGTTCCTAAAAGTTACATTGGTCCCGTGCGTGGTGTTCGTGACTACGCGTGTCTCATTCTGGTATGTTTATTAGTTGTTTTACGTTTTCATTCACGAATGTTCAATTTTCAAATGTTGTTTGCTAGCCTTAATCAATTTAGAACACTTACTTATTTCATAAAATTTCGACAGAGTTTCCTTTGTTTATTCATGAAATCCAACTTATTTTAATATTAACATAAGCCCAACAACAACAACAAGCATAAAATCCGCAGCTAAACCACCAATAAATCCCTTCCACCGATTTAACATCTAAAAATAGTATATAAATCCATATAGCCTCTTCCTCCATGTCAACCACTTATTAAGGCCTTAACACACACATCTTACACAACACAGACACGCGCACACAATTAAATGAAAGACTTACCAAATTTATTTGTAACATGAGATCCTTCGAATAAGCTCCCTCATTCTTGATCCTTGCGTATTTGTGCAAACAACTTGAGATCTTCCCTTTTCCAATCACTTCTTCGAGTTCCGCTTTGGCTTTCACCAGTGTGCTGATGTTGTATCAGTCCCGACACAAAGAGGCCCTGCAATACCAAAATTATATTTTAAAAAGATATATTAACCATTATGTAGGGAAAAGTAGTCATTTTACAACATGTGACTTAATTTTCTGACTTGTGAAATGTTCTTGGTTTTCTGTTTTATTTACCAGTTTTTCAATTTTGGCATACATGAAGAATTAGTGAAAATGAGTAAGTAATTGAGAAAGGCCACAAACCAAGCACATGTGTTCGATGTGGGTCCTATCGATTTGTCAGTTTATTCCGAATCCTATTGTGAAATATTGAGTATTGTCCTCACCATGGGTCCTATTCATTATACTAAATAATTGCAAGTGTACAAAATAAATAAGACGGTCATAAAGTCTATAAGCATGAACTATAATGTTACCATAGAAGTAGGATCTTACTTAAATTGGTATAGCATCTAAATAAAGTAACTATGATTTAAACATGCTTAAAACATCAAAAACACAATATTAATTCAAGATTTAATGATAAAACCCAATTCTGTATCAAGAACCCTAAAAATTCAATCTTAATCAATTTGAGCCCATTCTCTAAATGTTTACGCATATATTCAAGGGGTTTATGAACGATTCATAGTAGAAGTCAATTCATATACATAATCTATCAATTTCAACTCATATTGAAATACAAATAAACCAAACCAAAGACGAGGTAAGTTTGGTAATGGCCAGGTTATAGGGGACAATATAAACTTGATGTAACAACAGAGATGCGGTAAGTTTGGTAATGGCCAGGCTAGTGTTAAAACCAAGCACTAAAAGCTTAGGATTCACTCCATTAAAGATGAAGAGGGTAATACTTGGTAGAATAATAAAGACGTTATTAATCATAATGTGGGATTATTTAAGAAACAACTTACAAAAGACCAAACTACCATCTTTAGTAGTGTAACTACAAACCTTATTCCTGCTCTCATTTCCACTCCAGAGCTAAGAATCTGAAAAATGTATGGGCGCATTATGATATACAATTGTAGTTACGATGATTTCAAGCCATGAGATGAAAAATAGATTAAAAAACTAACACAAACTTGAACTTTTAAAAAATGTACTAAATTGAAAACATAACATTTTGAATAACATCCTTAAACTTACCGAAGGCGTTCAACAAAAGGTTTTAGGGACATTATCTTTTTCTCCTTGATCCGAGGAAACACATTGCAATGTAGAACTGTGATGGAGCATACTTGGGAATGTTTTTTACTGTCCGTCTAGTATGCATAACACAATATTGTCCCAACAAAATACACGTTAAATTACAGAACATCTTGTAGGTTAATAACAAGTGAAAGAATAAAATACATGTCAAATTAGTTAGAAATTACTTATCATGGGACAAAAACTAAAAGATAAAATGGAATATATGTAGCTCTAGAACCCCGAGCACCATTGTTAGGCTTTTGAAGTGCAAAAAAGGGTGCATAAGATTGGTAACTGCAAATAAAGCAAATAAATGTCAAAATAACCTATATAGGTACACTAACTTAGATCCGTGAATATCGATCTTTCAACACAAATAATAAATCAGATATTAGTGTTTCGTAATACCTGATTAAGGTTCGTGGGTTGTGTGAGGGTTGCTACGGAGGTCCGTTGCTCATGGCCTTAGCATTCGTTCAAAGAGATCCATCTCCGTCAAACCTAGACTCTTCTCTTGCGAATCTGTATGTCTAAATCATCTTCTGATCTTATGTCATTTCATTTAAGAACTTGTTATTGATTAAACATTTGATTATTTGAATAAAATGTAAGACATTATTGGAGGGTCATCATAAACTATAGTAGATCATACGTACGATTCAGTGGTGGTAGGTGCAGGTGGTGCCGGCCTCAGAGCGGCAATAGGGCTGCCTGAGCATGGATTTAGCATAACTTGTATTATTAAGGTCTTCTCAACTCATTCACACACAACTGCCGCTCAGGTACACTTTTGTTTTTCCTTACCTCATGCCTAAAAAATAAATACTACAAACTAATAACAACATTTATACTAATATTAAAGGAGGTAAAACAACATTTATACTAATGTTAGACGCGTTGTATATTCCCTGTATATAGGTTCGCACCCTTTGCGAGGTTTCTTAATGGCATTTAAATATCTAAAAAAAAAAAAGTAAAACAACACTATGATACTAAAAGGGGTAAAATATCTATGCCATTTATACTAATAATTACTATAAATCAATATTCACATTTATACAAATATTAGAAGGGGTAAAACGACACTAATCACAGCAATATTTTTAGAACCTTAGCAATCTCATAATATCAGCAGCGTGTACATATATATATTAATAAAAAATGGGAGGATTTACCTGGGCTGGCTAGGTTTTCGTTGTTCCGTCTATCTGTATTTTTCCGCTCAGGTGGGTGGATGGTGGAGGATGGAGATGGAGATGTGTGGATGGTGGAGGATGGAGAGGATGTCGACGGATCGGGACTGGGCGAGGATGGCGATGGTCGAGGATGGTGGATGGCGAGGACGGCGGCGGTAGAGGACGGTGGATGGCAAGAATGGCGACGGTCGACGATGGAGGAGGATGGCGAAGGTCGGCGACGATGGTGGATGGAGAATTTGTTGAGCGTGTGAGAGGGAGAGAGAGATAGAGAGAGCGGGGGGTGAGCGATCGAGAGAGGGAGAGAGAGAGAGAGGCTAAAAATTTAAAGGTGATAAAATTTTTTTTGGTTATTTATATTTTAGTGAAGTGTACTCAATTTTGGCACACTTTAAAGAAGTGCCAAATTTTGGCACTATTTTAAAGTGTGCCAGATTGTCATTAAACCAAGCCAGAATCTCCTTGCCACAGCGTGCCAGATTAGCATTTTTAGTGTAGTGAATTGTAACAATGACCCCCCAAGTTGAAGTCCGCATCAAAGTTGAACTTCTTACTGTTCTCTTTGATTTCCTTGGTAACTTATGACTTGTTGTTTCCCGTTCTAAGTTTAGGCGTTGTTTCTTATCGCATTCAAAGAGGGATTTCCTTATAATTCTCCTATTAAAAAGAAAACATAAGGCTCCTATTCTATTCATTTTACAATATTTCTAGAGTTCTCTCTCAAATTTAGTTTGCTTGTCTTTATTTTCAGTTTCCATCAAGATTATGCTACTCATTGTCAAATTATAATCACATTAAAACTGAAATCTTGCAAACTGAGTCGGGTTAAGGACCGCTGAGATAGGACACAAAATAGCTATCTGACAAGCATAGACAGTATTTTAGGAGTCGTTATCTAGCAGTGTATGCATTTTGACAACCTATATAGGACTCTCACGGACACGTATACTCAACTTGTCAACACGATACTGTTAAATAGTGTAGGGCATGGGCACATTGACGTATTAAGAAGCAAAAAAACTGAACATAAATTCCTAAACAACTATACTGAACCAAATATCAACAAATTTATCTAAATAAACATTACCTGATATCAAATATATTATGCACAACTGAACTTAAAATCAAATTAGCCAAACAACAGGTTCTAATATTCATAATTCATAGCAGAGCAAATATGGAGCAAAAAGCATTTTTTTGTTTATCCCTCCTAGTACAATATCCATTCAGTTGCCTATAACTCAACATAAGCTCTCACTCTCAGGTTTATTTTTTAAGTTTACAAATATCCTAATAACAAATTTTCTTCTTGACAAAATAGAAAACAACGGATTCGGGTTTCACAAAATAAAAATAAAAAACATGAACTGCCACGAAACTCCACACAACTTAAAATGATTAATGAAGTCACAAAATATTCTTCTAACTTGTACCCACAAATAATAAATATAAACAACATAAACCTTAAGCAAAGAGAGAGAAACAACCTTGATTTCAGATCAAATCGTTTCCTTTGCTTCCTTGATTTGAAGTTGTTTTGAATCAAAGTTGGAGATAAAATCTTTTTTTCGAAGTTGGAGATTTCAGAGCTAATCGGAGATTTCAATCGAAGTTGTTTTTGGCGAGATTTCAGAGCCAAGCGGGCTGCTATCTTGAGATGGTCGACGGGGGATGGTCGAGTGAGGAAGATGATTGGGCTTGGTCGGCGGGGGGATGGTCGATTCCTTGATAAGGCAACGTTTGGTCTCTGTAGAAGAGAGAGAGCGAGAGAGACTTAGAGAGAGGAGAGAACAAATCAGATTGTCCCGCCTTGAAAGTTTTGGTCCCCGATTGAAATTTTAGGATATTATTTTTTTAATGAACTGTACCCATATTTGGCACGGTTTTACACCGTGCCAGAATTTGATACTTATTTAAACCGTGCCAGTTTCTGCTAAAACCGTGCCAAATTTTGGCACGTCTTAAAATCGTGCCAGAATATCCTTGCCACAGTGTGCCAGATTAGCATTTTTGGTGTAGTGTACACCTAACGTAACGAGAACCCACATTTTCCAAACTTTGCATACAGTTAATGCTCAAGAAGTGTCTATAAAATCCGATGTAAATGCTCGGCATGATCCTCCTCGGTTCAGGATAAATCAGAATGGCATCAATGAAGACGATAACAATCTGATCTAAAAAAATTCTGAACACCCTGTTCATTAAGTCCATAAATACCCTCGGTGCATTGGTTAGCCTAAATGGCATAACCCTAAACTTTTAGGACCCATATCTCGTCAAGAAGGCAGTCTTAGTTACATCATGCTCCCTAATATGCAATTGATGATACCTGGATCTCAACAATATCTTTGAGAAGTAATCAACTTCTCTCAAATGATCAAATAAGTCATCGATTTGGTAAAAAGGATACTTATTCTGTATCGTGACTTTATATAATTCTCAATAGTCAACACACAGTCATAACAATCCATCTCTTTTCTTCACAAATAATATAGGTCCACCCCACAGGGGCGTACTATGACATATAAAATGCTATTGCAAAGGCTACTCGGTGCAATCCCGTAGCTCCCTCATCTTCTTAGTATCCATACGGTAGGGTGCACATGCTACTGGCCAAGTGACGAGCGCTAAGTCAATGACGAACTCAATATCTCTACTATGGGGAAGTCTCAGTATCTCTTGAAACACATCAGTGAAATCACGAACAAGGGGAATCGAATCGAGTGAAATCACCACCTCCTGAGAGGTCTCCTCCTCTATATAGTTTATGTGGGTGGATGAGCCTCCCTCATAATAAGTCATCATTACAAAAAAATCTCCTGGACCGATATAGCGAACACTCTGTCAATCCAGGCCCATAAGTGACTAGCCAATTCATGCCTATAATAGCATCATACTCTGTCATATCTAAAATGAGCATGTTAATGGAAAAAACCAGTCTCCAAATATCTATACTCACTCCCCGCAAGATAAAGAAAATCAACGTGCCATTACCCAATGACGAATCTACACATGTAACTGTACTATAGACCATGTATAACAATCCTATGGCCCATGTATACCTAGATGCTATGAATGAGTGTGAAGCCCCTGTGTCAAATAAAATGAATCCAAAAATGCCATGGGTGAAAAACCTACCCTCAACAACGGGTGGGGCTTGTGGCGTTGTCGCCTAGGGACGTGATACACGCACCCATACTGTAACTGCCCTTTCGGAGGTGGGGCTGTTGGAACTACTGGTACTATAGGTAAGGTTGGTATGGGTGTTGGTGCTAGGTGTGTGGTGGGTATGATAGGTCTCTGAGGCTCCTGGCGACATCCCTGCTGCAGATGAACCCGACCCTTATCATGGAAATCTTATCCCTTGTGGCATGTCCTTCCACAAATGAAACATCGGCCTATAAAGTTACCTCCCCTTTGGCCCTTCTATCCTTGACTCTATTAACCATTACCGCCCCTACCCTGGCCCTGGTGGCCCTGATGAACTTGTTGCTGACCCGGCTGGCCCTACCTATATCCACCGTGTCCCTATCAATAATCCCCGTAATGGAACCTCATAACAGCATCCCCCTGGTGGAGACCCTGATTACCCTGCCTCCACTGACTTTATGCCGGATGTGTCCTACCGGTGATACTTCCCCCATTCCTGCCCTGCTGGCTGGACCCTCCTACTAGCCTTCTCCCCTTAACATGGAAGCGGTGATCCTGACAATGTAATATAACAACATTCAATACCTCAGTGTAGGTCTTCAGAGCTAGATTACCCAATAGGTGTTGTCAGATCCTCAAAGTGAGGCCATCTGTAAACAACTGTATTTTATTATCCTCAGTAGGCACCTATCCTAGTACAAAGTTCACTATACTCGTAAATTCCTCATCATACTCAGCAACGGTTCTCCCCTCCTATGTGAGATCAAGTAACTTCTTACTCATCTCTATCTGGATGGAGGATGGGAAATATTTGCCGTCAAATCTCTCCCAAAACTTTTATATCATCATGTTCTCCCTCTCCTCATCGGTGGTAACTGACTCCAACCACTGCAGTGCCGCTTCGACTATCTTAAAGTGAACTAGAATATGCCTCGGAACATCGGTACACTTGACATCCTCAGGTGTCTATGGATGTCTTTCTTCTTCTAGATCACAACCTTTACGTCTGAACTCCCCTCAAACTCGAGAGGATGTGCCTTCTGGAAGGCATCTCCAACTCTCTCCCAAGCAAAACGGAACACCTACATCTAAGTTGGTGCCACCATTTGTTCCTGGGGTGGGTCCTGTTGCATAACAGTGGATAAAGTCGCATTAACTGCCTCAACGACTATGGGAGTGACCTCTGTGGAGTGCATGGAACCCTGAGCTGGGGCTGGCTAAGGCTCTAGTTGTGCCTCTATGGTGGATCATGTGGCAAGTCGAGGAGGAATCTCAAAAGAGAAATAATATGTCTTAAAATAGATTAAGACGTAAATGCATAATAGAGAATACAACAGTCATAATAACCGGGATCTACATCGAAGAAGGTTGCGCTAAAACGCAATAAGCCGCACGGATCCTCAAGACACTTGAATCTGATGCTCTGATACCATCTGTGACACACAGTCTAATTAAATATCGGGTGATCGGTCCTTTATTAAATTAAAATAGATTATCCAATTGGTCCATTCTTAGGATCACTGTCTAAAGCTTTATAATATGTACTAACCACCTAGTATTTGAAAAGATGGTGCAAAATTTTATCTTTATCATTATCATGTAATGATTTAAAATAAGAAAACGATTTAAGTACCACATTCACCAAAGTAAATTAATCAAACATTAAAAATAGTGAAGTATGGAATCAAATAAGATATGACGAGAGTAAACACCCCAATCTGAAACTTAAATACAATAATATATATATATAAACTAAATCCACAACAAAATAATAAAAGAAGTACAATGTCTCTAGAAGTAACTATTAATAGAAGACAGGAGACATGCCCGACTGAGATAAATCAAATGAAGCATCGAATTTGAAAGAAATGGAGGCGTCTACCAAATAAGTCATCCAATCGTCCACAACAACTGCAGCTATGTCAAATGAGATTGAACTCCTAAGATGGACCTCCCTCTGACTAGGTACTTAAAATGGTTTTCACAAAATAGATTTGGAAAACGGGTCAGAGCCCGAGTAAAAACATTTAAAAATTCAATAAGTATTTAAAATGCAAAATCAACGAATATTATATACATGTTAGGTTCACGACTCTCACTTGAGGTTCTCAGCCCTCAACTACTGTGCACGCCAAACATATACTCCTAACCTGCCCTAGTTATGCTACCCCACCTAATTAGTTCTCATTTAATATTTTACTACACTTACTAACTTTTGGTGCTCACCTGTATTACCCATACAAAAACTATTTATGTTCTATATCAATTAGACATTGATAACTTTCTCATATAATTTTAAATTCATGCACACTTATATACATTTAGCTATCACCATCTTTCTCATCTACAAAGCACAAAGCACAAATAGTAGAATTAAATCACAAGTATATACATGCATGTAACTCTAATTATATATATACTAATATAGCACCCCGAGGCTGAGCTGCGATGCATGCATACCATGCTATCAAGTCTCGATACATCACGTACAAACTAAAGGACTAATGGTCCAGGATCACTCTCGAACTAGAAATACAAATCACATATATTGGAGGGGAACGTAGTCCTAGGTCATTGGTCTACGCACATACCTATGCACCCAAATGACCGGGCAAACCATCATTCACACAAGTGGTGTCCATCCCTATGTTCTCCATTGTAAGGCACAAGTCTAAATACCCCAAGATGGCTCCTCAAGATATGATTATCCCCTTTTTAAACCTCCCATGATAGAAAGAAGCATAGGTATGTCATACACATAATAAATCAAACACTAGGTATTCATATAACCTATGTATATACATTCGATTTAGCTAATCTATTACTCCTTAATATATTCCGTACGAAGTCTACATAATTCTCTTATAGCCTACATATTATTGGCATAATGCTAAACTTCTTATTCGTATAAGCTCAAGTGTTTCCCATCACTTGGAAGGTTACCAATCATCCCTTCACTCTATTCATTACCCATTACCTCATTTCCCACTGGTCTAGGTCATTGTTCCCACCGAATTCCCTTGACCTGATATAATTTCCTAAATTAGGCTGTTATTCCTCATTTACACATAATTACACTTAGCCTTTAAGTCACCCAAATGACTAAGTATTAAAACCAATATTTACCTACTGATATTCTTAGAATAACTCTCTTTATATTTAAAAATTATCTCAAGAGTTATTTTGATCATTTCTCGTGAGTTCTGAACAAAAGGGGAGAAAATTTGTCAAAATCGGGGCAACCGAATTTATTTGGCCCTGAACCGAATCAATTCGTTTAGGGAGCCAAATCGATTCACATACTACATGTCTATTTATTCTTCCTCAAACAGTTACGTATTTCACCATTTTCAATCAACCAAACCTTTATTACACGATCTTGTACTCCCAACCAAACTTACCAAACATCATCATAACCTATATACATGATTTCTAATGTTTTATAATGACCAAATCATCAAGAATCATCATTTAATTGGGATTCAATCAACAATTATCTCTAAAAGCCCTAGTTCAAAAATAGTCATCTAGAACATCTATAAAACCCAAATTTCTTCATGTTTAATTATCATAAATTGTTGATATATATAGAGGATTCTATTCCAATATTAATTCAACCTAAAACATGATTTAATTTCCCAATTGAGTCCTCAAAACACATGAAATTAAGATATTAATTTAACATGAATGATATATCCTTCATGAATTTTGCAAGATAAATATTTTCGTTTTCGTGTATCTCTGATTTCCACGAACTTGATGATATGGTTGTGTTCATCTCTTTCCGATCTACGCAACAGTGGTGATTTTGGTTCAAAAGGTGTGACAATGGTGGTTCTAGACTTGAGGACTATCTCTCCTTCCTCCTCTTATGGCCCCTATGAGTTTTACAGGTTCTAAACCTAATGGACTTAACCTAATGTTTATATACACTTACAAAATTTCGTAGCTTTAACTTGCTGAAAATTTCAAAACACTAATATACCCCTCTGGGGTGCTAGTGTTGCCTAAACATGCTTTGGGACCCAACTAAACCCCCGAATATACTTTTTTGACTATCTCGACCCTTCCAGACATATTGGTGCACTTGAAATGATCATATGGAATATGAAAAATAAACTTATATTTTATTTCCCAAATTAAGTTTTGACACGACTAAAATGCGCGTGCCGACTACATTTATCGTAATTGTCATATGTTTCACTCACGACAATTATTATCTTTTCATATCATTATTACCACTTATTCACTAAGTAATATTCCATATAAATAAATATTAACCTTTATCTGGCTAATTAATGTTTAGTATCTCGGATTAATTATTCCAACTTAATTTAATTAATCCCAAATTAATTCACAATGAATCCAATTATAAAAATCATTAAAATTACGGGGTGTTACATTAAGTAACATCATATGACATAAAGATATACAATGATTTTTATACGGAATTTAGTAGGTAGCATTATGAAGTTAATCCGGGGGTCAGGATGTTAAGTGTAAAAACTCACTTTTAGTTAATGCATAGCTTGATAGCTTTATCGTTACATGTCATATTAAATAATGGAAATTATAATTTGTTATTGTTTAAGAATACGAGTAGGATTGCTTCTAGATGAAAGGTGAGATAATCGATATATGCGAGCGTCGATGGAGAGAATTGTAGTATGGGTTAGTTAAATTATGCGTATTTATAGGTGAAGAATCCTTGCAAATTTAGGGATCTGACCCAAAATTATAAATATTTTTCCCCTATGTTTTCTCATAAACAGTGATAGCATGACCACTAATGGAAAATACTTGAAGTTGCTTTGGATGTAGCAGATTTCATTCCATTGATTCTAGTATAGGTTGTACTTTTTCATTTGGTTATTTTATTTCTTGTCGAGATTGTATGGGTATAAGACCAAGAGTTTATTTATATCAGTTTCCACTTATCTTTACATTACGGGTATTTTACAAGGATTTAGTTTTGTACTCGTGTATTAAATCAGTTCCATTCAGACATTTGATAATTTGTGGATTTTTGTATACATTGGAAGAAACTTTTATTTTCGTCAGTGCTGAGAATGGTATAATTCATTGATAAGCCCCATCTTCGTAGTATCGTATCTGATCAACCTTTATGTGAGACAATGGGGGTTGTTATAGTTTGTGTCAGAGCATGGTTACAGTGTCCTTTAGGATCTGTGTTTGATCTCATTATGTTCCGCATCGCATCCTTTGATATTGTGCCCTATGATTAGGAATTATTGTATTCTTTGTGATTAGTTACTACATGTTTGGGAAAGTGGTTAGTTTGGTAGAGAGAGTCGTAGAAACTTTCATGTGGGTCACTTGCTAGAAGTATGAGAAATTCAAGAAATTTGGTGCTTTGTAATTGAAAGGAAGACATTTAGAGGAATTAAGGACGTGATAATCTAAGATTATGTACATATAGAGGTTGGTTCTCTTAATCTGGTAGGATCGGCGTTATGGTAGTAGAGGTTCATCACCACGCTGGAAGAATCTGACCAATTAATTAATGATTAGTTTCGAGGGATGTTCGAGGGGAATTTATCCGATACATTTTTGAATTTAGGAATTAAAAATAATCTAGATAAGATATTTGATTTTTTCAATGTTGTGCCAGCATGGCAAGATAGGTGATACCTTTTGTTAAGGGAACCAACTGTTTGAGGGGTTCTAATGGGTAGTTTTTGTAAAAGATAAAAGATTTTTGATGGTCGGAACAAGTAGGGCTAGTAAGGCCAAGACCCACAGTGTGACCGGAATCGGGTTACGGAGGAATTTATTTGTGGACAAAGGGATTGGTGATAGTAGCGATGGTAAAAGATGTGTTTTTCCTTACTCTGGAGTATGGAGGATATGTTTCGTTTGATATTGGAACTTAGTGTTTACTTGGGTTTTGTTAGTACATTGGAGTATATGGATATTATATTTGGGAAACTTCTTTATAGTGGTTGACTGTGGGTGACAAGGGGCACTATTACATTGGTGTTTAGGTGTTTAAAAATGTATACTAAGAGGCTTATGTTTATTATAGGCCTATTTTTTTTTTTTTTTGTTAGAGTGTGATATTTTTCCTCGGAATGGATGAATAATTACTTTAACGGATAAGTTGATTTTATGGGGACTATTATAAGTTGTGGTCATGTCTAGAAGACAATATTGGTTAGAAATTGGTGTTCACCGTACTCATGAGGGTTATTATGGGTAAATATTATGGTTGAGTCTAGATTTGATTCAAGAGATTTCGATTGGAACTTAGGCAATGAAATGACCTTTCCAATTTTAAGTATGCTTAGGGAAGCAACTTGTGGATGTAATTCAGAAATTTGAATAACTTGAGGAGATAGATGCGTATGGATTAACTCAAAATTAATGTACTAAATTGGATTACGCTCAGGTTGGAGCAAGGGTCTTTTATATGGGGAAAGAATTTGAGAGATAACGTAATGGTATGATTTAGAAATGTATTTCCTTATCAAGTATAGCCAACGAAGTTAAAGTAAGGCTAGTGATAGCTTCGGTTATTGGGATTTTATATGATCATGTCAAATGTTTGGAGTAATGATGTTGTGATTGAAGTGGTGATTGTAGACCTGCTTAGAATGGGTATGCCTTTGGAGACTTAGAAGTGACTAAGTGATTTATATATTAAATACGAACAATAAATGCCATACCTAGGTTGTGATGATTCAGATGTTGGATTCTAGGAAATTTTGGTTATTGTTCTTGGTATTATCACCCTAGTAATTTATCAGGATTAAGTGTATCCCTTAGGTGTGACGAGACTTCGGTTGGCAACAGGCATAAATTAGAATTTACGTGATTACCATAAACGTTTATTTTGATTTTTCCATTTTTGTCTTGGGTCGATGGACCTTAATAACTAACTAAGCCATGCAGTAGTGTATCGAGAGGGTTCTTTATTTGGATTTCTCTTGTAAGACCTCCGAAATTGGCAAAAGTCAGCAGTTGAGGGAAGTTCGATACTAAGATGGTTATTTTATTTTTACATGTGGTACATATTGGGTGTATTTGTGTCATTCATATTTTTTAATGGAATGTGTGTGTGTGTAAATGTAATGTGCAGTATATGGGTGCCCCAGTAGTGTTATGAGAGGCAGGGATGAGCCTTTTATTTATCTCATAAGATATGAGCATGGACTAATTGGATATAAATTTACAATAATGGTACAGATTAAAACGTGACTTCTTGCCATAGTGAATTCTAACGACGGAATTCCGTTAGTAGAAGCGGAGAATGTAATACCCTGCATTTTTAATGAGTATTAAATTGAAGTTATATTAATTTAATTAAAATTGTGGGAATTATTATTTTGATGCAATAATTAAATTAATTTGTATTTGACGTAATAATTAAATGATCATGTTAATTATATTACAATATTAAATTAAATATGTTATTTCATAAATGCGCCATGCGTGTTATGATTTTTTAGTATGACAGTGTATTGCACATAATGAATATACTTCGCAAGTAAATTGATGACTCATTGATTTAATTAAGTCGTATGTAATAACCCGCCCTTTCGGAGACGATTAAATTCCATAATTTAGTATATATTGGAATTTGGAGAATTTCTTGAAATAGTGATTTCTGGGATTTTCGAGGATTTAATGATTTTCGAAGGGTGTTATTAATTATTTTTGGACCATATAGGTCGAAATATTTTATTTATATGTCGCCGTGGAGTATTGCGACAAAAGAGGTGAGATTTCGAGTAGAACACCGCATTAAATTATTTTGGATTAGAACAGTGATTTTCAGTCAAATACCTCAGATGGAAATTTCGACTGCACCACGAGTCTCGGAATGTCCGAGGTAGTCGGAAAAGAGTGACCGATTGTCGAAATTGAGTTCCGGGTAATTTTGGAGTTAAATAGGCTCGTAATTGGGTAAACGAGTCGTTTTTGGGTTTTTAGGGTTAAAACCCTTTTTCTCTCTATATATAGAGGAAGAGAGGAAAGAAAGAAGAAAGAAGAGAGGGAAGAGAGAGAGAGGGAAGAAAAGAAGAGCAAGGGGGAGATTCCGGTCGGCCTCCACGGGATTCGGCTCAAGGACGTCGGATTTTATCCACGAGGCAAGTGTTTACTTGCTTTATTTATTTTTTAGCATAAATATCTCATATCATCGTTGGTATAACAAACCCTAATGATTTTGGGTTGGGTATTCGTGAATAAAATGGGTTTTCGGGAGATAAAACGAATAAACCCCTAAAATTGGTAAATTGGAGATTTTAGTAATTAACCAAAAATATTGGGTGATTCCGGGTCCTGGGATGTTTAGGACCCGTATTATAAGTGTATTTGTTGTTGGTAGAAGTTGTAGGCCATTGGGTGGAGAGATGGAAGCTTGGGGGAAGATTCCATGGCCGAAACAGCTTCTCGGAGAAGAAGCTGCCCGACTTGATCGATCGATCGAGCCTCGGGGATCGATCGATCGAAGCCTTCGATCGATCGAAGGCCATGGATCGATCGATCAACCTCTGCTTAAAAGGGACAATTTTCTTAAGGTGATTGGGATGGGATAGATTCCATTTCATCTTGCGTTGAGGTTAATTAGGTGATAACCTAAGGGACCTTTTAGGACTTCATGGTCCATAAATTAAGGTAATTTAGGAGGGGTAAAGTAAGGGTTTTAAGTATATAACCCTCAATCTATAATTTCGAGGAAAATAGAATAATTGTAGAAATTGATGGATTAGGGTTCCTAAATTTAATTGGGGACTTCTAAACGATTTATTGGACTAGGTGTAGTCTTGGGGTTCAAGGAAATGAAATCCTTGACCCATTAAGTTTAAGGTTATTCGGGTGAGTTAAATCCCGAGGTTAATTATCATAGGCATATAAGCCTATATAATTATGCTTATAGAAGGCATAATTATATCGATTATTGTTAAGTATATCCTAGGAGATAATTGGGATAGTTTGGGGGTATATTTATAATATATACTTCACTTAGAGAAGAATAGTATCATTGGAGATATCCAATAAATCCTTAGAATAGGATTGAAGTATATAGTGATTATTAAAGTAAGAAATATTTTGGATTTAGAATCATGCAACTATGAATGCATGATTACGATTCTGGGAGGGAATCTTTGGGATATTTAGTCATCACTAGATGCTATAGGCCACTAAGGCCATTTATATATATTCTAGGAAGAATATATAGGATATGTATATACTGTGTGTTTTAGGTATATATATATATGATGATGGAAATGATTTTGAAAATATATAAATGAATATTTTCAAAATGGAAAGAGAATTGTTTTTCATAATTAATAAAATATGGATTACACACCTCTCTAAATCGCTATCATTTGGGAAGTTGCGTTCGTATGATGAATCCCCCTGGCTAATGATGCAGGGTGGATATAGTCCTATAGGCCATGTGAGCGTTTGTTGTTATATTTTTCTGCGCTGGTTAGGAGATTTCGGGTGTGGTCTTGACTATCCCGCAGGCACATGGTCGCTTCCCGACATCTTTCGATATAGGATCCCAGGTTGTCTTGGAGGCCCTGGAAGATTATATCCATTTAGTGGCGCGCACAGTGGAGAAATCCGGATGGGTGGTCTTAGAACGCGTTTATATTAAAGCAATTCATAGTAATGGATTTTCTTTAATTACATTTCCTGGATATAGGAAGGGAAATGGGTTATAAATAAACTGGCTTCGATAACACTTCCCGGATGGAAGAAGGGATGTGGAAGCATATGTTATGATCAAAGCATTTTTATGATAATGAAAATGTCTTTGAATACATTTCCTGAGTATAAAAAGGGAAATGGGATAATTGATAAAGGAAAAGCTTTTCATGTTAATAAAATTGGGTTTCAAAAAGTATATGGTTTGTTAGAGCAATTCATGATAATGAATTGGCTTTTATAAATACATTTCCTGGATATGAGAAGGGAAATGGAAGTATTTGAAATGAAAAGGTTATGTATTTATAAATACTTTATGTATCGAGTAATCCTCAGTTCTGGAGATATTTATATTATCCGGAAGTGTATTGTAGATGTATGTATATGTATAATTGGGTGCCGAGGGTCTAATGAATCCCGACGATCGATTGTGCCGCATAGTAGTGTATCGGGGGGGTTCCTTGTTTGGATTTCGCTTCGCGAGACACCCCACGCACGAATATGGCACTGTGTTGAGACTGGGGAGAAGTTTAATCCTTAGTGCTCTTATATCATTAAATGTTTATGGTATATATATTATATATATCTTTTTGTACTGAGGGACTGGCGGATCTCAAAGATCGACCTTGCTGCATAGTAGTGTATCGGGGGGGTTCCTTGTTTGGATTTCGCTTCGCGAGACACCCCACGCACGAACATGGCATAGCGTCGAGATTAAAGTGAAGTTAGCCCTTAGTACATCTGTTTGACTATCTAGGTTAGATAATGGTTGGGTATTAGATTAGTTTAGCAGGGTAGCTTGACTAGGTGGTTGAAAGGGATGCGCTAGGTGTGCACTGTTAGAGGAGAGGTGAGGGGTATCTCATGAGAGTGCGATACCAATTTAAATATGAGATAAAACTATTTTTCTAAAAATAAAGCATTTAAGCACTTGCAAAATATTTTCAAACACTCGGGCTCTGACCCGTTTGTCTACTCTCCTTTCTTTCTCTATACTATATATATAGGTGTTCAGACACAGGGACGCCTGGGTGGAAACTTCCTTCGAGTCTGACGTCTGCTGCAGTAGCTGTGGATGCTTGCAGGTTATCGGTAGACGTTTCTTTCCTTGTACTCAAGATAGGAGATATTGTATAAACACTCGAGCCAATGGCTCAATTGCATTTATTTATTCTTTCAGTACAGCATTCGATATGGTTGTATATTTGGACCGAGTGTTCAGTTATTTTTAGTTCCTTTCATTTCCATTTCAGTTCATTACGCATTTAATTGTGGATGTTTTATTTTGTGCACTAAAAAGAGTAGTTAGATAAAAAGTTTTTAACAGCCACCTAATAGGATATTAGTAATTAAATGGATTTTCGACAGTGATGCTAAGAATGATCCATATGAAACTCCTGTTTTAATTTAATATTGGAGTGATCGCCAGGTATCTTATTAGGCGGGGTGTTACAGATGGTATCAGAGCATCAGGTTCTAGTGTCTTTAGGAATCTGTGCAGACGTACTACGCTTTCAGCGTTGCTCTCGATTTGTATAGAGCCCCAGGATTAGGATTTTTGATATCTCTTGTGAGATTTCGATCTCCTGCCATATTAGAAAATTATAGAAATCTTTTGTGCGCTCGTTTGAGAATCATGTGCGGAGCTTGGATGGTAGCAGGAGGTGAGGCTTAGCTGATACAGCTGGTAGAAGGTTGGGATGAGGACCTTAGTAGAGGTCACTCTCCCTATGGAAATTTTTAAGGATTATCTCAATGACTACTAAAGCATAGTGGTTACGAGTACCATAGTGCCGCCGTAGTAGAGTGTGGTACTAAAGTTGGACCTCCCAGTGATGTAAGGATTCGAAGGGATCTTACGGATAGTTCTAACCGTGAGTCCCCATAAATCAGCAGGATGAGAAGAATGCAGCTTTGGGAATTATTCGCCTAAGGTTCAGCAGAGGTATATGGTGTGAGTATTTGGCGTGACCAGATAAAGTCGCGGTATTAGTTAGCCCTAGACTCGTGTGTGTATTTTGAGTTGTGGCGGTCTCGATAACATTATAATGTATGACTATGTGTTTTCCTCAATAGCGGAATTTTATTTCCCTTCATTCGCCATAGAGGCGGGTGATTATATTTTGTAGATATACGTATACAGTATATGGTGTAACAGAGCGATAGAAGGATAATGATGGCAAGTCTATCGTGTCCACGGTTCCTGGAAGGAACAGGTTGCTATTGTGGTGTCTCACCTTGATACAGGTTGAGTACACCTTTGTTATTATGGATTTATGGAACCTCGATGAGTAGAGGCTTCCTTATTTTGGATGGTATATGTGGAAACCTTATAGATATAATTCAAGGCCCACAAAATCGTTGTTGATCGGTAAGATTTAGCTCAGTATTAGTTTGCGCAAGGACTTAGGAATGAGTGCGAGCGCAGGGTAATATGACTCTTAGTTAGAGATAGGAGTTCAGATCACCTTTTGTTGGATTAGGGGATAGGGTTATCCCGGTTGCATGATGAAATGACTGAACTCCACAACCAACGAAGTCAAGGGTAAATGTGTGGAGGGGTTCCTTGTTTGGATTTCGCTTTGCGAGACACTCCACACATGACTCTTAACGGCGTCGGGGGTGGGGAGCTGATATGGGATGCAAGGATGTTGATCTTGTGGAAAGGTCTTATAGTGTGGATGAACCACTATAGGCTATGAGCCACATAATGTTAATATACTTATGGAAATATTGTGCTATGGAGAAGCACTAAAGTGGTCCCCTCGCCACAAGTGGTGGGTGAGGTTAGACTTAGGAATTGATTTGAGCTTAATAACCAGCCTTGATGAAAAGGCAAATTTTGAGGAGGTACATTTTGGGTATTATGTTCGTGACACTTTCTACAGAAAGTGGGCACTTTGATTAGTTAGGTTTCCTTCTGTATGGGCGGAAGGATAAGATAGTAGTAATGAGTTCATAGGCTAGCCTAGTAGGATTTAGGACGTCTCGCTCCTGTACCTTGGGTCGTTATATCTCGATGACCGACTACGCGAGGGAGTAGTGTAACGGGAGGGTTCCTTGTTTGGATTTCGCCTTGGCGAGACGTCCCACGCATGAAACCAAGAAATCGTCGGGAGTTGAGAGAGACCTTTGGCACAAGGTACATACTTAGGATTATATTAGTTTCGTGTAGATAGGGTAACGCATAGATCGTAGCATTTTTAGGATATAGGTTCGCTGGTATTAGATTAGCAGCGCCGAGGTTAGGAGTATTGAAATGCGCAGGTTCGGAGGACCCATAGGTGAGTATTACACCGAGGAAAGGAGACTCTTATTGGGAGAGAGTGATGCGTGTCAGACGTTCGTAATGTTTGTGCTGATGTGCACAAGTTAGAAAGGTGTATGGGCACCTTGGTAAGGTAGTTTGATGTACCGCCTAGCTAAGATAGGAGTAGTACACAAGATTGAAATCCATGCCAAGAGGAATTTTAGAGGATGGGTATTGAGTGACGTATTAGAGTTACTTTATGATGGCGGTAGGCGCATAGTGTATGGTTCAGAACCATTAGGTTAGTATCTTTTTCCTTGAGGTTTTAGGATTTGTAGTAATCCTAGTTAGAGGGTGTAGGCTACATCTAAAATTCGAGGACGAAATTCTGTTGTAAGGGGGGGAGTATGTAATAACCCGCCCTTTCGGAGATGATTAAATTCCATAATTTAGTATATATTGGAATTTGGAGAATTTCTCGAAATAATGATTTCTGGGATTTTCGAGGATTTAATGATTTTCGAAGGGTGTTATTAATTATTTTGGGACCATATAGGTCGAAATATTTTATTTATATGTCGCCGTGGAGTATTGCGACAAAAGAGGTGAGATTTCGAGTAGAACACCGCATTAAATTATTTTGGATTAGAACAGTGATTTTCAGTCAAATACCTCAGATGGAAATTTCGACTGCACCACGAGTCTCGGAATGTCCGAGGTAGTCGGAAAAGAGTGACCGATTGTCGAAATTGAGTTCCGGGTAATTTTGGAGTTAAATAGGCTCGTAATTGGGTAAACGAGTCGTTTTTGGGTTTTTAGGGTTAAAACCCTTTTTCTCTCTATATATAGAGGAAGAGAGGAAAGAAAGAAGAAAGAAGAGAGGGAAGAGAGAGAGAGGGAAGAAAAGAAGAGCAAGGGGGAGATTCCGGTCGGCCTCCACGGGATTCGGCTCAAGGACGTCGGATTTTATCCACGAGGCAAGTGTTTACTTGCTTTATTTATTTTTTAGCATAAATATCTCATATCATCGTTGGTATAACAAACCCTAATGATTTTGGGTTGGGTATTCGTGAATAAAATGGGTTTTCGGGAGATAAAACGAATAAACCCCTAAAATTGGTAAATTGGAGATTTTAGTAATTAACCAAAAATATTGGGTGATTCCGGGTCCTGGGATGTTTAGGACCCGTATTATAAGTGTATTTGTTGTTGGTAGAAGTTGTAGGCCATTGGGTGGAGAGATGGAAGCTTGGGGGAAGATTCCATGGCCGAAACAGCTTCTCGGAGAAGAAGCTGCCCGACTTGATCGATCGATCGAGCCTCGGGGATCGATCGATCGAAGCCTTCGATCGATCGAAGGCCATGGATCGATCGATCAACCTCTGCTTAAAAGGGACAATTTTCTTAAGGTGATTGGGATGGGATAGATTCCATTTCATCTTGCGTTGAGGTTAATTAGGTGATAACCTAAGGGACCTTTTAGGACTTCATGGTCCATAAATTAAGGTAATTTAGGAGGGGTAAAGTAAGGGTTTTAAGTATATAACCCTCAATCTATAATTTCGAGGAAAATAGAATAATTGTAGAAATTGATGGATTAGGGTTCCTAAATTTAATTGGGGACTTCTAAACGATTTATTGGACTAGGTGTAGTCTTGGGGTTCAAGGAAATGAAATCCTTGACCCATTAAGTTTAAGGTTATTCGGGTGAGTTAAATCCCGAGGTTAATTATCATAGGCATATAAGCCTATATAATTATGCTTATAGAAGGCATAATTATATCGATTATTGTTAAGTATATCCTAGGAGATAATTGGGATAGTTTGGGGGTATATTTATAATATATACTTCACTTAGAGAAGAATAGTATCATTGGAGATATCCAATAAATCCTTAGAATAGGATTGAAGTATATAGTGATTATTAAAGTAAGAAATACTTTGGATTTAGAATCATGCAACTATGAATGCATGATTACGATTCTGGGAGGGAATCTTTGGGATATTTAGTCATCACTAGATGCTATAGGCCACTAAGGCCATTTATATATATTCTAGGAAGAATATATAGGATATGTATATACTGTGTGTTTTAGGTATATATATATATGATGATGGAAATGATTTTGAAAATATATAAATGAATATTTTCAAAATGGAAAGAGAATTGTTTTTCATAATTAATAAAATATGGATTACACACCTCTCTAAATCGCTATCATTTGGGAAGTTGCGTTCGTATGATGAATCCCCCTGGCTAATGATGCAGGGTGGATATAGTCCTATAGGCCATGTGAGCGTTTGTTGTTATATTTTTCTGCGCTGGTTAGGAGATTTCGGGTGTGGTCTTGACTATCCCGCAGGCACATGGTCGCTTCCCGACATCTTTCGATATAGGATCCCAGGTTGTCTTGGAGGCCCTGGAAGATTATAGCCATTTAGTGGCGCGCACAGTGGAGAAATCCGGATGGGTGGTCTTAGAACGCGTTTATATTAAAGCAATTCATAGTAATGGATTTTCTTTAATTACATTTCCTGGATATAGGAAGGGAAATGGGTTATAAATAAACTGGCTTCGATAACACTTCCCGGATGGAAGAAGGGATGTGGAAGCATATGTTATGATCAAAGCATTTTTATGATAATGAAAATGTCTTTGAATACATTTCCTGAGTATAAAAAGGGAAATGGGATAATTGATAAAGGAAAAGCTTTTCATGTTAATAAAATTGGGTTTCAAAAAGTATATGGTTTGTTAGAGCAATTCATGATAATGAATTGGCTTTTATAAATACATTTCCTGGATATGAGAAGGGAAATGGAAGTATTTGAAATGAAAAGGTTATGTATTTATAAATACTTTATGTATCGAGTAATCCTCAGTTCTGGAGATATTTATATTATCCGGAAGTGTATTGTAGATGTATGTATATGTATAATTGGGTGCCGAGGGTCTAATGAATCCCGACGATCGATCGTGCCGCATAGTAGTGTATCGGGGGGGTTCCTTGTTTGGATTTCGCTTCGCGAGACACCCCACGCACGAATATGGCACTGTGTTGAGACTGGGGAGAAGTTTAATCCTTAGTGCTCTTATATCATTAAATGTTTATGGTATATATATTATATATATCTTTTTGTACTGAGGGACTGGCGGATCTCAAAGATCGACCTTGCTGCATAGTAGTGTATCGGGGGGGTTCCTTGTTTGGATTTCGCTTCGCGAGACACCCCACGCACGAACATGGCATAGCGTCGAGATTAAAGTGAAGTTAGCCCTTAGTACATCTGTTTGACTATCTAGGTTAGATAATGGTTGGGTATTAGATTAGTTTAGCAGGGTAGCTTGACTAGGTGGTTGAAAGGGATGCGCTAGGTGTGCACTGTTAGAGGAGAGGTGAGGGGTATCTCATGAGAGTGCGATACCAATTTAAATATGAGATAAAACTATTTTTCTAAAAATAAAGCATTTAAGCACTTGCAAAATATTTTCAAACACTCGGGCTCTGACCCGTTTGTCTACTCTCCTTTCTTTCTCTATACTATATATATAGGTGTTCAGACACAGGGACGCCTGGGTGGAAACTTCCTTCGAGTCTGACGTCTGCTGCAGTAGCTGTGGATGCTTGCAGGTTATCGGTAGACGTTTCTTTCCTTGTACTCAAGATAGGAGATATTGTATAAACACTCGAGCCAATGGCTCAATTGCATTTATTTATTCTTTCAGTACAGCATTCGATATGGTTGTATATTTGGACCGAGTGTTCAGTTATTTTTAGTTCCTTTCATTTCCATTTCAGTTCATTACGCATTTAATTGTGGATGTTTTATTTTGTGCACTAAAAAGAGTAGTTAGATAAAAAGTTTTTAACAGCCACCTAATAGGATATTAGTAATTAAATGGATTTTTGACAGTGATGCTAAGAATGATCCATATGAAACTCCTGTTTTAATTTAATATTGGAGTGATCGCCAGGTATCTTATTAGGCGGGGTGTTACAGATGGTATCAGAGCATCAGGTTCTAGTGTCTTTAGGAATCTGTGCAGACGTACTACGCTTTCAGCGTTGCTCTCGATTTGTATAGAGCCCCAGGATTAGGATTTTTGATATCTCTTGTGAGATTTCGATCTCCTGCCATATTAGAAAATTATAGAAATCTTTTGTGCGCTCGTTTGAGAATCATGTGCGGAGCTTGGATGGTAGCAGGAGGTGAGGCTTAGCTGATACAGCTGGTAGAAGGTTGGGATGAGGACCTTAGTAGAGGTCACTCTCCCTATGGAAATTTTTAAGGATTATCTCAATGACTACTAAAGCATAGTGGTTACGAGTACCATAGTGCCGCCGTAGTAGAGTGTGGTACTAAAGTTGGACCTCCCAGTGATGTAAGGATTCGAAGGGATCTTACGGATAGTTCTAACCGTGAGTCCCCATAAATCAGCAGGATGAGAAGAATGCAGCTTTGGGAATTATTCGCCTAAGGTTCAGCAGAGGTATATGGTGTGAGTATTTGGCGTGACCAGATAAAGTCGCGGTATTAGTTAGCCCTAGACTCGTGTGTGTATTTTGAGTTGTGGCGGTCTCGATAACATTATAATGTATGACTATGTGTTTTCCTCAATAGCGGAATTTTATTTCCCTTCATTCGCCATAGAGGCGGGTGATTATATTTTGTAGATATACGTATACAGTATATGGTGTAACAGAGCGATAGAAGGATAATGATGGCAAGTCTATCGTGTCCACGGTTCCTGGAAGGAACAGGTTGCTATTGTGGTGTCTCACCTTGATACAGGTTGAGTACACCTTTGTTATTATGGATTTATGGAACCTCGATGAGTAGAGGCTTCCTTATTTTGGATGGTATATGTGGAAACCTTATAGATATAATTCAAGGCCCACAAAATCGTTGTTGATCGGTAAGATTTAGCTCAGTATTAGTTTGCGCAAGGACTTAGGAATGAGTGCGAGCGCAGGGTAATATGACTCTTAGTTAGAGATAGGAGTTCAGATCACCTTTTGTTGGATTAGGGGATAGGGTTATCCCGGTTGCATGATGAAATGACTGAACTCCACAACCAACGAAGTCAAGGGTTAATGTGTGGAGGGGTTCCTTGTTTGGATTTCGCTTTGCGAGACACTCCACACATGACTCTTAACGGCGTCGGGGGTGGGGAGCTGATATGGGATGCAAGGATGTTGATCTTGTGGAAAGGTCTTATAGTGTGGATGAACCACTATAGGCTATGAGCCACATAATGTTAATATACTTATGGAAATATTGTGCTATGGAGAAGCACTAAAGTGGTCCCCTCGCCACAAGTGGTGGGTGAGGTTAGACTTAGGAATTGATTTGAGCTTAATAACCAGCCTTGATGAAAAGGCAAATTTTGAGGAGGTACATTTTGGGTATTATGTTCGTGACACTTTCTACAGAAAGTGGGCACTTTGATTAGTTAGGTTTCCTTCTGTATGGGCGGAAGGATAAGATAGTAGTAATGAGTTCATAGGCTAGCCTAGTAGGATTTAGGACGTCTCGCTCCTGTACCTTGGGTCGTTATATCTCGATGACCGACTACGCGAGGGAGTAGTGTAACGGGAGGGTTCCTTGTTTGGATTTCGCCTTGGCGAGACGTCCCACGCATGAAACCAAGAAATCGTCGGGAGTTGAGAGAGACCTTTGGCACTAGGTACATACTTAGGATTATATTAGTTTCGTGTAGATAGGGTAACGCATAGATCGTAGCATTTTTAGGATATAGGTTCGCTGGTATTAGATTAGCAGCGCCGAGGTTAGGAGTATTGAAATGCGCAGGTTCGGAGGACCCATAGGTGAGTATTACACCGAGGAAAGGAGACTCTTATTGGGAGAGAGTGATGCGTGTCAGACGTTCGTAATGTTTGTGCTGATGTGCACAAGTTAGAAAGGTGTATGGGCACCTTGGTAAGGTAGTTTGATGTACCGCCTAGCTAAGATAGGAGTAGTACACAAGATTGAAATCCATGCCAAGAGGAATTTTAGAGGATGGGTATTGAGTGACGTATTAGAGTTACTTTATGATGGCGGTAGGCGCATAGTGTATGGTTCAGAACCATTAGGTTAGTATCTTTTTCCTTGAGGTTTTAGGATTTGTAGTAATCCTAGTTAGAGGGTGTAGGCTACATCTGAAATTCGAGGACGAAATTCTGTTGTAAGGGGGGGAGTATGTAATAACCCGCCCTTTCGGAGACGATTAAATTCCATAATTTAGTATATATTGGAATTTGGAGAATTTCTCGAAATAATGATTTCTGGGATTTTCGAGGATTTAATGATTTTCGAAGGGTGTTATTAATTATTTTGGGACCATATAGGTCGAAATATTTTATTTATATGTCTCCGTGGAGTATTGCGACAAAAGAGGTGAGATTTTGAGTAGAACACCGCATTTAATTATTTTGGATTAGAACAGTGATTTGTGGTCAAGTACCTCAGATGGAAATTTCGACTGCGCCACGAGTCTCCGAATGTCCGAGATAGTCAGAAAAGAGTGTCCTATTGTCGAAATTGAGTTCCGGGTAATTTTGGAGTTAAATAGGCTTGTAATTGGGTAAACGAGTCGTTTTTGGGTTTTTAGGGTTAAAACCCCTTTTCTCTCTATATATAGAGGAAGAGAGGAAAGAAAGAAGATAGGGAAGAGAGAGAGAGGGAAGAAAAGAAGACAAAGGGGGAGATTCCGGTCGGCCTCCGCGGGATTCGGCTCGAGGACGTCGGATTTTATCCACGAGGCAAGTGTTTACTTGCTTTATTTATTTTTGAGCATAAATATCTCATATCATCATTGGTATAACAAACCCTAATGATTTTGGGTTGGGTATTCATGAATAAAATGGGTTTTTGGGAGATAAAACGAATCAACCCCTAAAATTGGTAAATTAGAGATTTTAGTAATTAACCAAAAATATTGGGTGATTCCGGGTCCTGGGATGTTTTGGACCCGTATTATAAGTGTATTTTTTGTTGGTAGAAGTTGTAGGCCGTTGGGTGGAGAGATGGAAGCTTGGGGGAAGATTCCATGGCCGAAACAGCTTCTCGGAGAAGAAGCTGCCCGACTTGATCGATCGATCGAGCCTCGGGGACCGATCGATCGAAGCCTTCGATCGATCGGAGGCCATGGGTCGATCGATCGACCTCTACTGAAAAGAGACAATTTTCTTAAGGTGACTGGGATGGGATAGATTCCATTTCATCTTGCGTTGAGCTTAATTAGGTGATAACCTAAGGGACCTTTTAGGACTTCATGGTCCATAAATTAAGGTAATTTAGAAGGGGTAAAGTAAGGGTTTTAAGTATATAACCCTTAATCTATATTTTCGAGGAAAATAGAATAATTGTAGAAATTGATGGATTAGGGTTCCTAAATTTAATTGGGGACTTCTAAACGATTTATTGGACTAGGTGTAGTCTTGGGGTTCAAGGAAATGAAATCCTTGACCCATTAAGTTTAAGGTTGTTCGGGTGAGATAAATCCCGAGGTTAATTATCGTAGGCATATAAGCCTATATAATTATGCTTATAGAAGGCATAATTATATCGATTATCGTTAAGTATATCCTAGGAGATAATTTGGATAGTTTGGGGGTATATATATAATATATACTTCACTTAGAGAAGAATAGTATCATTGGAGATATCCAATAAATCCTTAGAATAGGATTGAAGAAATACTTTGGATTTAGAATCATGCAACTATGAATGCATGATTACGATTCCTGGAGGGAATCTTTGGGATATTTAGTCATCGCTAGATGTTATAGGCCACTAAGGCCATTTATATATATTCTAGGAAGAATATATAGGATATGTATATACTGTGTGTTTTAGGTATATATATATATGATGATGGAAATGATTTTGAAAATATACTAATGAATATTTTCAGAATGGAAAGATAAATGTTTTTCATAATTAATAAAATATGGATTACACACCTCTCTAAATGGCTATCGTATGGGAAGTTGCGTTCGTATGGTGAAGCCCCCTGGCTAATGATACAGGGTGGATATAGTCCTATAGGCCATGTGAGCGTTTGTTGTTATATTTTTCTGCACTGGTTATGAGATTTCGGGTGTGGTCTTGACTATCCCGCAGGCACATGGTCGCTTCCCGACGTCTTTCGATATAGGATCCCAGGTTGTCTTGGAGGCCCTGGAAGATGATAGCCATTTAGGGGGGCGCACAGTGGAGAAATCCGGACGGGCGGTCTTAGAACGCGTTTATATTAAAGCAGTTCGTAATAATGGATTTGCTTTAATTACATTTCCAGGATATAGGAAGAGAAATGGGTTATAAATAAATTGGCTTCGATAACACTTCCCGGATGGAAGAAGGGATGTGGAAGCATATGTTATGATCAAAGCATTTTTATGATAATGAAAATGTCTTTGAATACATTTCCTGAGTATAAAAAGGGAAATGGGATAATTGATAAAGGAAAAGCTTTTCATGTTAATAAAATTGGCTTTCAAAAAGAATATGGTTTGTTAGAGCAATTCATGATAATGAATTGGCTTTTATAATACATTTCCTGGATATGAGAAGGGAAATGGAAGTTTTTGAAATGAAAATGTTATGTATTTATAAATACTTTATGTATCGAGTAATCCTCAGTCCGGGAGATATTTATATTATCCGGAAGTATATTGTAGATGTATGTATATGTATAATTGGGTGTCGAGGGTGTTATGAATCCCGACGATCGACCGTGCCGCATAGTAGTGTATCGGGGGGGGGTTCCTTGTTTGGATTTCGCTTCGCGAGACACCCCACGCACGAATATGGCACTGTGTTGAGACTGGGGAGAAGTTTAATCCTTAGTTCTCTTATATCATTAAATGTTTATGGTATATATATTATATATATCTTTCTGTACTGAGGGACTGGCGGATCTCAAAGATCGACCTTGCTGCATAGTTGTGTATCGGGGGGTTCCTTGTTTGGATTTCGCTTCGCGAGACACCCCACGCACGAACATGGCAGAGCGTCGAGATTAAAGTGAAGTTATCCCTTAGTACATCAGTTTAACTATCTAGGTTAGATAGTGGTTGGGTATTAGATTAGTTTAGCAGGGTAGCTTGACTAGGAGGTTTAAAGGGATGCGCTAGGTGTGCACTGTTAGAGGAGAGGTGAGGGGTATCTCATGAGAGTGCGATACCAATTTAAATATGAGATAAAACTATTTTTCTAAAAATAAAGCATTTAAGCACTTGCAAAATATTTTCAAACACTCGGGTTCAGACCCGTTTGTCTACTCTCCTTTCTTTCTCTATACTATATATATAGCTGTCCAGACACAGGGACGCCTGGGTGGAAACTTCCTTCGAGTCTGACGTGTGATGCAGCAGCTGTGGATGCTTGCAGGTTATCGGTAGACGTTTCTTTCCTTGTACTCTAGATAGGAGATATTGTATAAACACTCGAGCCAATGGCTCAATTGCATTTATTTATTCTTTCAGTACAACATTTGATATGGTTGTATATTTGGACCGAGTGTTCGGTTATTTTTAGTTCCTTTCATTTCCATTTCAGTTCATTACGCATTTAATTGTGGATGTTTTATTTTGTGCGCTAAAAAGAGTAGTTAGATAAAAGTTTTTAACAGCCACCTAATAGGATATTAGTAATATAATGGATTTTCGACAGTGATGCTAAGAATGATCCATATGAAACTCCTGTTTTAATTTAATATTGGAGTGATCGCCCGGTAACTTATTAGGCGGGGTGTTACATCGTATCAAGGATATATGTAATAATGGAACATACAAATAAATGTATAAAGTGTTTATATACTTTTAAATATGATTATATGACTTAGATACGTATTTTAAGTGTTTAAAAATGGACCGATGCATGAAACTTTTCCATTTTTAAATGAGATTGTCATCTGAATCTTCTGACTAAAACTATGAAACAGTGTATTCATAATACAAAAATAGTTTTAAAGTTTAATGTGTAACAATTGTATGTTGATGTAACCATAAATATAAATGCATAATCTTAAGGAAACAAAAATATGTGATATGGAAAGGATGATTAAACATTTTTAAGTCTGATTTTAAATTTCATTGTGCTTAAATTAGTATTAATATTTGTTCCGAATTTACTAGTTTTTCTTTTTTCTTTTTCTGTCTTTGGAAACCAATTAAAGTTAAATAAATATACATAAATGTAAAGAAATAAAGAAACAATATTATATGAAGGTAGAATGGTGTAATTAAACTCAGCGTATGCTTTCAGTATAAATAAAATATATGTGGAATAAAATCATTTCGTTAAGTAAATTCTTGGAAAAATAAATACTCAATTATCTTGGTTCATGACAGAGAAGATATATAATAATAATAATAATAATAATAATAATAATAATAATAATAATAATAATAATAATAATAATAATAATAATAATAATAATAATAATAATAACAATAAAAATACAACAATAAGGCATACGTAATAAGAATGTTGCAATAAGGCATACGTAAGAAACAAATACTATATAATTATCAAATATCGTCCCAAAACAAGGAATGCGTAATTCAATAACTATGTTATTGAGTCATATATGCTTTGCTTGATACTATAAATAGTAATATACTATGTAAACGAACTCCATAAAGCCAAAGAATTAGTATAAGAAAATTTGTAATAACCTTCACCAATCACAACTGATTTTACATTTAGTAAGTGAATTTTAATTAGAATAACTAAAAGCAGTTGGTATATCTTACAAACCACTATTTTCTATAAAAGTAAAAATTAGTTTTGAAAATATTACATGTTGAATAAAAATTGGTTCTTGATTAGGATGTATTACTTTGTACTTTTGATTGGTGTTCTTATAGTTCATGACCAAAATACACAGGTAATTCCATTTTTTTATTAGTACTGACAATTGTACCAGCTTTTACAAATGCATGAGCTTTCTTGTAATTAATATTGGTAATGCTGACTCTTATTCGATAGGGTTAAATTGATCTAAGTTGAGAATGACAATGTTCAATTATCATGCTTTTAGCAACTGTTGAAAATTACAAATATGATCAACATTTAGAAATCATACGGTTCTTCAAAATTGGATGCACATGTGGATAGCTAGTAAATGCACATACAAAGGATATTTTATCGAATAATTGTGTGCGTACATGCATTTGTCAATATATAAGTATATATGTATATGAAGGCCTCCAAGAGATTAACATATACCATAAATCTAAGAATAACCTAACATGAATCATTAAGTATGAAAGAAAAAACATGAAATCAAATAAAAAAGCTATCAAAATATGATAAATTCAAACTAGTTGTTCAATGAAAATAGTTGATAGAATTAACTTTTTTGAAGGATTTAATGACTGAAAATCGTACCAAAATAATTGTTCAATCATTCATACCAGTAGAGCTACCCATAGATAGAATTTGCATCAAAATGGTATCAAGAGACGAAGCACGTTCGTCAGTTATTTTGATTGTTGAAGAAAATGAATGCTTGATATCCAGAGGCGGAGAGCTACCAGAGTGTATTGAAAGAGGTTTTGACAATTATTTATTCATATCCTTGTGATTAACTACTATTGGGGCTCTTTCTTTGGGTTTTAGATGAATGAGTTTTTGTACATATTTTTGTTAGCATGATTTTTCTCTATTTTCTGATGGACCTCAGCTATGCATTCAGTTACTTCACATCTTGTCCTTTATTGAAACTTTTATTAAAGATTTAATATGATAATAGAAATGAAGTTTCAAGTTTAGAATCAAGGAATTATATGAACATATTAGTTGTGGATTTTGTATGTTTTCTCCATACTAGAACATGTTTTGGAAATAAGAAGAAAAAATGGATTTTTGCGAACATCTTTTCAGTACAGTATTCATTTCTAAGAGTGATAGTCCAGAAGGGAGGGGGTTATGAATTATAGGGGTCTCCATAGGGCATTATTTTTATCTCCTTTAATATTCATTATTGTGATACAAGTCATTAAGAAGGTTATTTTATAGAGCTGTAGAGCTTGATACATTTAACTTCCAAAAACATGAGTTATACAATTCATTAGTGTAATACCCCACCTAATAAAATACTAGGCGATCACTCCTATATCAAATTAAAACAGGAGTCTCATATGGTTCATTCTCAGCATCACTGTCGAAATCCAATTTAATTACAAATATCCTATTACGCTGAAAGAGTTGGCGCTTGCGTTCAATTAAGAAATAATACAATAAATACCATTTTTAACCCATATTAACCCTAAGCATTGAACTAGGTGTGATTGAAACAATATGAAATCATGCAATAAATATTCAACACACAAAGTTTAAGGAAAAATCCCCCACAGGGGCAAAACCATTTGTATATCACTATAATTTGTAAAAGACGGTTTATAATCGGATTACAATGAAATACAGGTTGACTAAGAATTACCCTCGGGTATCGGATTCTGTAGTCACGGCTGGAATAAACCCTTTCCAGTAGGGCTGGCGGCAGGAACTATCCCTGTCTAGTAGGGCTGCAATGAAGAGGAAGAAGCGGTCCACTTCACAAGGGTTGAACAACAGCAATGGTGTTCTTGGGTTACAAAACTTGATTCACATAGATATGGAAGATGTGTGAATCTAAAAACCTAGAATCATAGGACTCAATAGGTGAAGACTTTAGGGTTGATATGCTTTGAACAACGTGGGAAAGTCTTAAGAAAACAAACTTCTGATCGTGGATTAAATAAGGAACTCTTTACCCTAGAAAATCTGGCGACAATCTGGCAGAGTTTATCCTCGTCGGATCGGTCCGGTCCATTAGGCGGATCGGTCCGTTGAATTCGGATCGGTTCTTTTTCTGAAACTGGATCCATCCAGTTGGCATCTGATCGGTTCGGCCTTTTTGCCTTTATCGGTTCGTTATAGATCCGGGGTGTACTGGTCACAACTCAGCAAGCGGATCAGTCCGATACCTTTAGCCGGATCGGTCCGGTGAACCGGATCGGTTCTTTTATCTGATCCGGATCGGTCCGGTCAGGTCTGATTCCCAAATGCCTTCTTCTTCTTCTGATCTTCGGATTTCGAATTTCGTTGAAGATGATGTGATCTTTTCAACCATCAATCTTGTAACGGCGTATGACATAACATATACATAAAGATGGACAAATTGTCCTTACAAATCTCCCCTTATGTCTATGCCGGAACAAACATAAAAAAAATCCGAATTATCAAGTATGAACAATGCCTATACAAATCTACCCTTCCATGAACCCAAAACTGAAAGAGGTACAAATGACTAAGGCTGCATCGTTTGTTCTTCAATTCTTCAGGAATCTTCACTCTTTTCTCATCAGGGTGTGTATCATGGAATTATCAAGGATGTACCTACACACATGAGATAAAGCAAATACCAAGTGACGTATCGAGTTTGAAATGAGATAATAAACATATGCATATATACCAGATTTATGATGAACCTCAAATTTCAAAACTCCCCCATAATCAGATAATTCATTCTCCCCCTTTTTATGATGTCCCCAAATAGACAAATGAGAGAAATAAGTCAAGCAATCAAGTACCGGGGTGACACAAGGCATAAAATCACACCATGAATGAACATAAAACAACCAAGTCGGTGATAGCGTTAATGAATGGGTGTGATCAAAATTCGATAGGAAAATCAATGCATACAAACATGACATATGTGCACGATGAATATTGGATATTCCTAACGAATGAGCTCAATTGCTTCCTTTGGTGTAAAAGATTGGAAATATAAGACATTGACTATATCAATTCTTCAAATCAAAGCTCAAAATGATTTCTACACCAATAACGTCCAAAATGATTTTCATGCTTTTTCAGGACTTTCAAGGAAGTGCAAACCCGTTTTTCAATCTCCAACCAAACTCCCTCAGATTTATATTTTGAATAGAGGAATACTAAATTCTCAAACTTTGGAGAATTGGGTGAAACCTAAATGGCCCATATTTGGCATGAATTGCTTTTTATTTCCTTATCAATTTTTTTCGGGCTCTTTTAACCTCTTAGGACCTCGGATATTAAAATTCCTCCATTTTTTAGGTCCTTTTAACGGTGGCTTTTGCGCAAAGGATAAGAATGAACTTTCACAGCCCCTCCCCGTTAAGAAAATATACACACAGTCTCACCAAAACGGTTTTTACATGAAATCCAATCTTGTCAAGTTTTATCGCATTTTATACATTGTATAGACAGGATTGAGATGGAAACACTCAACCCAATATGAGATTGAGAAGTGCAATAGAAAAATATAGCCGTGCATGTGTGCGATAAAGGATATAGGAGTCAAGCATGTAGGAAATATCACTAATTACATCTCAAGGACTCCAATCAATGTTAAGCACATGGATGAAATGATGTAGCCTCTCAAATCTCTATCAAACAGTCACATGGATATATGGAACGAAGTTGTGACTTGGCTATCTGAAATGCTCATCCATAAAAGGCAAATCTCTTTTTGAATTTTTTTTCAAAAATTTTATCAAAATAAAATCTTTTTGAGTTTTTTTTAAAAAAATTCTAAAAAGAGAATCTTTTTGTATTTTTCAAAGAATAATAAAAAATACATAAAAGCTGTACAACAAATCTATGGTACATATAAAAGAGATGATCAATAGGAAGCATATGATATGAACATGAAGAATCATCCTATTCTAGACATAGACCAAACCCTCAGTCAACTGTGCAAATCCCCAAAGACTTCCTAAGATTCTCAAATCTAAGGGCATCTAAAGGTTTTGTGAAAATATCGGCTAACTGACGGTCGATACGAACAAAACTCAGGGTTACGACCTTCTCCTCAACTAACTAACGTATAAAGTGTTCGCGTAACCAGATGTGTTTTGTGCGCGAATGTTGGACAAGATTCCAGGATATGTGTATCGCGCTCGTGTTATCACATGAAACGAACATGGTGTCCTGTGAAATCCCATAATCCTCCAACATTTGCTTCATCCACATGAGTTGCGTGCAACAACTCCCGGCGGCGATGTACTCAGCCTCTGCAGTGGACAAAGAGATTGAGTTTTTCTTCTTGCTCAACCAAGAGACAAGAGCAGAACCAAAGTAGAAACACCCACCAGAAGTGCTCCTACAACCATCTACATCCCCGGCCCAATCGGCATCCGAATAGGCGAACAAACGGTCATCGGTATCAAAGGAATACCAAATACCGTATGAGAGAGTCCCACTCACGTATTTGATAATACGTTTTAGAGAGAGTAAGTGTGACTCTTTAGGAGATGCCTGATAACGCGCACAGACCCCAACACTAAAGGCAATGTCGGGATGACTAGCAGTCAAGTAGAGAAGACTGCCTATCATACTCTGATACAAGGTTTTCTCTACGTCCTTGCCTGAAGTGTCCTTACTAAGCTTGGTAGAAGTACTCATAAGGTGTGCGTGCATGCTTATCGGAGTCTAAACCAAATTTCTTCACTAGGTCTCTAGCATACTTGTGTTGGGAGATGAACATCCCATCCTCTAGCTGACGAACCTGGAGACCAAGGAAGAATGTAAGCTCACCAACCATGCTCATCTCAAACTCACTTTTCATCTCCTCCTCAAAGTGGTGAGAATGATGGGAGCATGTGGATCCAAAGACTATGTCGTCCACATATACTTGGGCAACCAAGATAGCACCGTCATCTCTTCTGACGAACAACGTCATATCAACTCCCCCTCTCTTGAAGCCACGGGCTAAGAGATAGGAAGTAAGCCTCTCGTACCAAGTAAGGGGTGCTTGCTTCAAACCATACAAGTCTTTCCTCAGGTAGTAGACGTGATCAGGGTGCTTAGGGTCTTCAAACCCTTTTGGTTGTTCCACATAAACTTCTTCATGTAGAATGCCATTCAGAAAGGCACTCTTGACATCCATCTGATATACCTTGAAGTGCAGATGACATGGGATGGCGAGCAGAAGACGGACGGACTCAAGCCTCGCAACAGGAGCAAATGTCTCCCCAAAGTCTACACCCTCTATCTGTGTGTAGCCTTGAGCGACCAACATAGCCTTATTTCTGATTATGGTACCATTTTCAACCATTTTATTCTTGAAAATCCACCGGGTACCAATAACGTTAGTATTACTAGGTCGGGGGACAAGTTCCCAGACATTGTTCTTCTTAAACTGAAGCAACTCATCCTGCATAGCAGATATCCAGTGTTCATCTTTGAGTGCTTCTTTGTGGTTCTTGGGCTCGACTTTGGACGTGTAGCAATGATGACTAACAACGTTCTCTAGTTGAGCACGAGTCTTGACCCCTAGAGTGGGATCGCCAACAATGGCTGAAGGATCATGACTCTTGCGAACCCAAGCAGGTGTGTCCCCTAACACAGGAATAGGGTTCACAGAGTGTGGGAGAGGAACATGAAAATCACTGTCAGAACAATCCTCATCCACACACTGAAGGTTGGGATCAATAACCGTCGGAGGTTCATCATCTTGCACAGTGACGTTTATTGATTCCATAACCTTAGAGCTCTTCAGGTTAAAAACCCGGTACGCTCTACTGTTCGATGAATATCCTAGCAATATTCCCTCGTCGCTCCGGGAGTCAAACTTTCCTAATTGCTCTCTATCCCGTAGTATGTAGCATTTACTCCCAAAAACACGGACATATGCCAAGTTGGGTTTCTTGCCAGTCCATAATTCATAAGGCGTATTAAGTGTGTGTGGACGAAGATAAACCCTATTCACCGTGTGGCATGCAGTAGACACTGCCTCTGCCCAAAGTCTCCTAGAAACTTTATGACCTAGAAGCATAGATCTATCCATCTATTGGATCGTTTTATTCTTCCTCTCAACAATCCCATTTTGCTGAGGAGTTCTCACAGCAGAAAACTCATGTTTGATCCCAAGGATATCACAGTACAAATCCACCTTTGCTTCCTTAAATTCAGTGCCATTGTCACTACGTATTCTGTTAATAGTGACCCCGTGTTGATTTTGCAGGACACGACACTTGGTCGTTAAAAATTCTATAGCATCAGATTTCTCTCTTAGAAAACTTACAATAGAGTATCTAGAGAAATCGTCTACCATCACGAGAATGTATCTCTTACCACCTAGACTCTCCGTGCGAGTAGGACCCATAAGATCTATGTGAATCAACTCAAGAGCACGGGAGGTGGTAATGGAATTCAACTTCCTATAAGGGCTACGGATTTGTTTTCCCAACTGACAGGGTCCACAAATCATGGAAGTTGGCTTTCCAAGAGATGGTAAGCCACGTACTAGGTCCTTTTTGACTAAACGAGATAAGTCTCTAACGTTCATATAACCTAGACGTTGGTGCCACATATCCATAGGAGTGATCGTGGCGCTGTTGCAAACTAGTGAGGATGTGGGCTCAGTCCCATAGCAGTTATCCTCTGTCCTCACCCCTTGCACTAATAGTTTACCGACTTGATTATAGACCTTACAATCTTTCCGGTCAAACTTTACTGCAAAGTCATCGTCGCACAGCTGGATGATGCTGAGAAGATTTACTTTTAAACATTTGACGTACAAGACATTTTCTAGCTTAGTAAGTCCTGGTAACTCTACAGTACCTCGTCCTACAATGCTAGATTTACTCCCATCTCCAAAAGTAACTCTCCCATCATCATAATCCTTAATCTGAGTAAAAAGGGAGACATCACCTGTCATGTGTCTGGAGCATCCACTATCAAAATACCATTGTGAGGTATTATGGGCTTTGAGAGCGACATGGACAACAAGGGCCTTTTTCTCTTTCTTAGGAACCCAAGAGTATGTACCTTTTTGTATTCCCTTGATGTAGTTGGTTTTAGCCGGAATGCGGGGCGCATTCATTGATGGTATGGTCATCCGTCAGAATTCCTCCATCAAACTCTGAGATGTGGCGGCTAGAACCTCAACACGCTCTCTCAGACTGGCAAACTCATCAGTCTGATGTGGTGGAGCAAACGTACGTCGTGTCGGACCCAACATATAGCAATCATCCCTAAGGTGTCCATTTCTTTTGCAATGGGAGCAAAAGGGCATAGTATTAGGAGGACCTTGGTTTGCTTTTCTTGGTCGAACTCTCCTTCTTGGTTTTTTATGATGGCCATAAGGAGTTGTAGTAAACTCAGGAATTGGTCCGGGTGTAATTTGGGACGTGGAGGCACCATCAAAACCTATTCCATGCCTATCACCAAAACCTAAAGCGAGACCGAGGAGCATCTTTCCCATCTTCCCAGATCTGTCCTCTATTTGTACCTTGACTTTCGTAGCTCTCTCAAGGTCATGAGTAAGCTGAGCAACAAGGGCTTCAAGTTTCTTTCGAGTCTTCAGGGAGGAATGGAGCTCAGTTGTAAGGCTAGCCACTTTTTTAGTCAAGTCCGCTTTTTCTTTCTCAAAACTGCTCTCTCTCTCTCTAAGCAAATTCTCTTTACTAACCCAGGTAGACTCTCTCTCTCTCATGGCGGTGCAGGTGGAGGACTCTCTCTCTCTTGTCTCTTCTAACTTTTCTTCTAACGCGGTGATTCTAAGAACTAATGCCTTGTTACGTTTTTTAGTTTTGAAAGACTCATTATATAACTCGGCGTAGGCGCATTGAAGGTTACTCTCGTCCTCACTACCTTCCTCCTACCCCTCACTCTCTTCGCTCTCGCTGTCGAGGTGTCCCTGTGAAGTAGCATCCTCATCGTCGTGAGATGCACTATGAGTACTCACATGACTGTCCATGAACGCGGTGTAGTTACGCTCATGCGGTGACTCATCTCCCGAGTCCACCGACTCGACCTCACTGTCGTCACTAAGGGTAGCATTTAGGACAGCTTTACCCTTTTCCCTATTCAGATGAGTGGCACACTCAAACGCTCTGTGTCCCTTACCGTTGCACTCAAAACACCTCTCACTGTCTTTAGGGGGTTCTTTGACATCTTTCTTTTCAAACTTATTTTTCTGCAAATTCTTTTTATCTTTGAAGTTCCCATTTTTCTTAAATTTTAGAATTTTCTTGAAGTTTTTAGCAAATAAGGCCAAATCATCTATGTCAAACTCACATTCAGAATCAGAAGTTTCTATCTTTCTAGATGACTCGACTCCCTTTCTTACCGACCCCTCACTTTTTCTCTCTAGGGCCTTAAGGGCAATTCCCTTATCTTTTGGCTTGGCAGATTTAGGAAACATGTCTATTTCATAAGTTTGTAAATCTCCTACCAGTTTTTCCAATTTTAGTGTATTTAAATTACCCATAGAATTTAGCACAGTGACTTTAGGGATAAAACGCTTAGGTAAAGAACGAAGAATCTTTTTAACAACTCTAGCATTCGGAATTTGTTCACCAAGATTAAAACTAGTATTTACAATGTCAGAAAGTCTAGCCTAAAATTCATCAAAGCATTCAGAATCATGCACGGTGATTGTTTCAAATTGAGTTGTCAAGTTTTGCAACTTAAACTCTTTCACAGCATTAGTTCCTTCATGGGTAAGTTGTAAAACATCACATGCCTCTTTTGACGTGGTACACGTTATTATGCGTTTGAACTCATCAGGTGTGACAGACACAGAAATAGCACTTAGACCCTTAGAATTAAAATATGACCATTTAATTTCTTCATCAGACCAAGAAATGTCAGGTTTCAAGTTGGTCACATTATCAACAGTCATGGTGGGAGGAGTCCACCCTCGTTCAACCAAAATCCAGACACGTTCATCAATGGCTTTTAAAGCCGACCTCATACGGGCTTTCCAATAAGCATAATTTGTCCCGTCAAAAATAGGCATTTTATAATATGACTTCTCCATTTGAACACGATCTTTTCAAAAATCATTTTATTTCAGAAATTGATATCTTTAGAAAAATTTTGCGTAAGTAAGGAATACGCGATAGAATGGCGTAACCTGCTCTGATACCAATTTGAAAGAGTTGGCACTTGCGTTCAATTAAGAAATAATATAATAAATACCATTTTTAACCCATATTAACCCTAAGCATTGAACTAGGTGTGATTGAAACAATATGAAATCATGCAATAAATATTCAACACATAAAGTTTAAGGAAAAATCCCCCACAGGGGCAATACCATTTGTATATCACTATAATTTGTAAAAGACGGTTTACAATCAGATTGCAATGAAATACAGGTTGACTAAGAATTACCCTCGGGTATCGGATTCTGTAGTCACGGCTGGAAGAAACCCTTTCCAGTATGGCTGGCGGCTGGAACTATCCCTGTCTAGTAGGGCTGCAATGAAGAGGAAGAAGCGGTCCACTTCACAAGGGTTGAAGCACAACAATGGTGTTCTTGGGTTACAAAACTTGATTCACATAGATATGGAAGATGTGTGAATCTAAAAACCTAGAATCATAGGACTCAATAGGTGAAGACTTTAGGGTTGATATGCTCTGAACAACGTGGGAAAGTCTTAAGAAAATCAACTTCTGATCGTGGATTAAATAAGGAACTCTTTGCCCTAGAAAATCTGGCCACGATCTGGCAGAGTTTATCCTCGTCGGATCGGTCCGGTCCATTAGGCGGATCGGTCCGTTGAATTGGGATCGGTTCTTTTTCTGAAACTGGATCCATCCGATTGGCATCGGATCGGTTCGGCCTTTTTACCTTTATCGGTTCGTTATGGATCCGGGGTGTACTGGTCACAACTCAGCAAGCGAATCGGTCCGGTCCCTTTAGCCAGATCGGTCCGGTGAACTGGATCGGTTCTTTTATCTGATCCGGATCGGTCCGGTCAGGTCTGATTCCCAAATTCCTTCTTCTTCTTTTGATCTTCGGATTTCGGATTTTGTTGAAGACGATGTGATCTTTTTAACCATCAATCTTGTAACGGCGTATGACATAACATATACATAAAGATGGACAAATTGTCCTTACATATGCTGGAGTCAAATTTTTCATTAACTAATCTTTTTAACCAACCCATTCAAATCAAACAATTACAAAAGTTTATAGGCAATAACTTAAATGAAATAAAGTAACCGAACACTCGGTACAAAATAGTACAACCAAATCGAATGACACCCTAAAAGGCGGTAAGAGAATAAATGTGTACAGTTGGTCCATCAACCCGAATATTTCTACAATACCTCCTATCTAGATCTCAATGATAGAAGTGTCTACTATAAACCTGCTTGAATCCACAACTACTGTAGCAAACGTCTGACTCGAAGGAATCATCATCCAGGCGTCCCTGTGTCAGGACACCTATTTATATATATATATATATCCATATAATAAGATGGAATGGTTTTTGAATTGACAAAAATGTAAAAGAACAATAGCGTTCCAGATTTTGCCACGTCTTTCCCTTTTCAAACCAACGGCCCTGATTGACTCCCAAAAAAAAATTTTCCGCATAAATGTTTCACTATCACACTCAACTTCTATTATCCCACCGAAAAGACCTCGGTAAACTCACCATCCTCTCTTCTTTATTCATGTATCACCCCCTCTCTCTCTTAAACAATGTTTCCTTCTCTCCTCTTTTTGCAAAGCACACACACTCTCTCTAATCCATCAATGTCTTATTTGGAGGTTAAAGGTGGGTATTTATGATTTATATTTTGCGGTGTTTGTATTTTTTTTTTGCAAATATTTGGATATATAAGTGTTTGTATTTTTTTTCAAGTATTTGGATTTAGAAATTCAGGTAGACTCTTCTCTCTTCTGCAAATATTTGGCTTGCAAACTCAGATATTTTGTGGTGTTTGTATTTTTTTGATATTTTGTTTGAATTTCTCTTTCACTACCGACTATGTATTTGGTTTTTTATTATATTTTGGTTTTGGATGTATTTTATATGTTAAATAATTCTATTTTTTTGCAAATATTTGGATTTACAAGATTTTAATTTGGGTTTCTAAGAGTTTGAGTTTTGAATTTTTTTTTCTTCTAATCTCTGTGTGTGCACTTTTTTTTGGTTTTAAAACATGGATATTTGTGTTCCTCTTTCTGTAGAATGGAACAAATGATCAATTTCTTTTAAGGTGCTTGATAAATTGTCTTATAGGTAACCCAACAAATTTCTGTATTGGAATATTTGCAATAAGCCTTCGTTCATTCATGTAGTTAGATTATTGTGAAGTTCGAAATCAAATATTGCGATTTGTTTGGCTTTACATGTAGTTAGATTAATGTAGATAGGCAATTATGATTTAGTTTACTATTTTACTCAAAAAGTAATGTTATATTTTAATTTTTTTCATCAGTTTCTCCCTATGTACATTATTTTGCTATTGATTTTTAAGCAAAAAATCATGATTTTGGTCAATTGCGTTTTTATTTGGCCCATACCGATCTCAAACTTCTTCACTTTCTATCATGGTTCTTCATAAACCATAATTGATTGGTACTTGGATCTTCACGTGTGTCTTCAAAGGTTCCAATTATTCCTTGGCCTAAATATGGAACTTTGGTTTCTTGGTTTGATGAATATATTGGGGTTGTAAATAATGATTTGTATGTATATGTATGCCTCTACTTTGAGATTCATTAATCTAATTCTAGAGAATAATATTGTTTTTGTTCAGCCCTATATTGGCAACTTAAGTTTTTTCAGTTCAAAGTACTAAATCTAGATCAAATATATTATTATTTCAGCCCCTATCAGTCAGCATTAGTATCACATTTGTATTTAGTTTAACATTTCCACATGAAATTGGAATGGTTTTAAATATATAAGTTCGGGAGATAGTGGGAATGTATGGGACGTCCATGGGAGGTGGTTATAGTGATTGACATATGCTTAGTTTAAATTGAGAAATAGTGGGAATCTACTGGCGTAATCTTTGTTGGTTTTAATCGATCACGATAGAAAATATTCTATGTCGTCATTCATATATCTCAACATCGTATACAATCATTAGCTATTTATATGGGGTAAAATGGAAAATAGAAATTGAGTTTATGCAGAATGTTGATCAATATTTTATCCCTCCCACTTTGATTAGTGGTGTGTATTCAGGTTCATAACAAATTTTAGTCATTTAGGCTTTTGAGGCATTCACCAATTTAATTTTTTACGGTCATCTTCAACTTCTTTTGTACTAACTTTCAGTAACAGATTCTTTAATTTATTTTGGTCATTTGCTCTGAGGTATACAATGAGTTCATCTATGCAATCATTTTTGCCTTCTAGGTACGTGTGTATTTAGGTTCTCTTACCTTAATCACCACATTTTTTTTGTGTTTTAAGTTAGAATTAGTTTAACAAATATATAAACTCCCAAATTTGGTTACTTTTCATTTGACCTTTTTTTATTTTATTAAATCAGTTCTTGAACTCTAATCTTTGTTTATGAAATATTTTGTGTAGTTTTAAATATACAAACATTCATTAGTTTTAATAACATTACACTGTAACCAATTATAATTTTATACTAATACGACATGTTTAATTGAGCAAGATATGTTTTGGTGAACATTTACTGTTCCAATACATTACACTTTTCTTATTTTGTTGACGAATCTTTGGATGCCCTTTATAAAAATCTCTATTTCTTCCCAACTAATATTCCACTTGGAGTGACTCATAAGGCATTACTATGTAACTTCAATTTTTTAAAATCATATTATGTATTAATTTTCAACTCTGTTTTGTAGTTGTGTCACTAATTTCGCTACTATGTTTCCCCAATGTTTAACATTGTTATATCTGGTCTAGGGCCACAGTTGAGACAGACTGAACCTTGGCGATGCAATTGATTTCCAAGAAAAATGAGGAAAATCATCCATTGTCTGCATTTAGTTATGTATTGTATTATTCAAATATTACACACTCATTTGTCCACGACATATGCACACCACCATATATATTATTCACTTATTATTTACAAATGGTTTGAGTATGCTGAAATTGATGACAATGTTATGTTCTAGAATTTTTGATTTGCGGTGTGATCAATCATTTCCTCTTTGCCAGGTGTTTTGGTTCTTCTTTCAAAGATGACAAAAATTAGTATTTTTTGAATATTTATGTATCTGTGTAGTGGGTTTTGGTTTCCTATCTTTGTGTTCTGGGTGATTTGATCATGCATATATATTACTCACTTATTATATACAAATTGGTTATAAGATTTTTAGTTGGTGTTGAAGCTTGACTTGGTGCTAATTCATTTGTTTTTTTTGGTTTCAAGGTTGTTTTAAGAATGAAATCTATTTCAAGGATATTTTGTGGTTTAACTAACTTGATATACGAGCATTCTGGGATTACTATCTTACCCCTGCTATCAAAGACAAAACCCTCTATTAGCTTCACTGATGAAGAAGTGCAGGAGGTGACAGTGGGGATCCAGAATGTCGGGACAGAGGTTATGGGGATCCAGAATGACGGGACAGTAGGGATCGAGAATGTCGGGACATAGCTAATAGTGGGGATCCGCTGACAGTGGGGATCCATCTATCTGATTGTGGGGATCCGCTGACAATATTAACATGTTTGTTACTTAAATGCTCATTATTTTTTCAAGAAGTTTTGCAAATTAGGTAACTTCAATTAAGATAGGTAAGCTACTACCTAAAAATACAACTCCTTTTCCCCCATCTATCATTTTATTAACTTCATTTAGAACCGGATTCAAAAAACTAAATTTTCATGTGAAACCTTTTCTTCCAAAACAATTCTTTTTTTTTCATAATATGCAAGGTTTTTCTTATTGTTAATTTACATGCTTGGACTTTATTGTACCTTTGTGCATCCATTTATCTCAATTTTTTCAACTTTCAGCTTCGAGTGGTCAGAAATTTGAAAAATTTGTGCGCCAAGTAAGACTTTATCGGCTTTGATGAAATTATATAAGTTGTATGAATGTGACATATCTGATAGGTTTTTAACTTTATAGGTTTTTCAAGATGTCATATCTATTGATCTTTCAAAAAACACTAAAAGTGGAGAAACCCCTACTGGTAAAGAGGAAAAAAATTGTGGTTTTGCCTTCGTGAAGTTCTCATCGCTTGTTGTAAGTTTTCATTTAATATAACTGTCTTCTCAGTTTGAACTGTACTTGAAATTACATTTTGGGGTAACATTAATTTGATTAACCTTTCATCTCTATTCCTACAAGGTAGAATCTCAGGTTCATTATTTTGATTCTTGGTTTCAGCATCGATTTCTCAACCTAATGCAATTAGAAAATTAAAATTTATCTCAAAATACAAGTTAAAAAATGTAAAAAATTGATATAAAAATATGAGAATAATAAATACAAATGAATCTAGAACAACTCAATATTAACTGAGTAAGTTTTATGGTCTATTAACTGTCCAAAAAGATTATTTTTTATTATTTGTCGTTTATCACAATTCATGATCTCTCTTTGTATTTACAATTTATATTACATCAATTTTTAGTATCTTGACATGGAGTAGATTTCTTAGGTGTCCATATACAGGGATGGATAGTGAGGGTTGTTATCCACATCACAGGGTTTATAAGCTCCAAATAGTTTGCGTGGGTTATCTTGATGAATGATTTTCATTGAGTGAATAACCAATTCTAATTGGGTTAGCCTATGCTACTTCCATTTTCATAAAATGCCTTAGGTGAATTTATATTATTCTTTCAATACAGGGTTCCATCTCTTCATTCCAGTGATAGAAAATTGTCAAATGGTGCGGGCCCCAAACACCAAGGGTAAGAAATCTTATACATTTTAAGTTATTTCGACGATTAATACCATTTGAATCTCTGTTTCACTATGGGTATTATGCTAATTTATATTTAAGTTCCCTATAGGATACTTAGATGACAGTGCTTGGAGGACCTTGGGTTTTGGATTACCTACTGCTGTGGGAGATGCCGTTGCTAGGCCGAATGACTTTGTTGTGGACATTGACAGAGATGGAAGTTTCAAGATGAATGTTCAATTATTAACAACTATCTGAGCAGAGAATCTTCCCATTAAGATATTGTTGCTGAATAATCAGCATTTAGGTATAGTGGTTAAGTGGAAAGATCGGTTCTATAAGGCTAATAGGGTGTACACATACTTGGGAAACCCAACAAATGAGGCTGAAATATTCCCAAACATGTTGAAGTTTTCAGAAGCCTGTGATGTACCAGCTGCCCGTGTGACTAAGAAGGGTGAGTTGAGAGTTACAATTCAGAAGATGTTAGATACACCAGGGCCTTACTTGTTGGGAGTAATTGTGCCACACCGGGAGCATGTGATGAGATATTTAAGTTCCACACCGGGAGCTTTATCTATTGTGTATTTGATTTTTTCCCCAATTTTGTATGTATGACAAATTTTACACCCAAATAAGCTTATTATTAGTGATGAGATGGTGGACTCAAATAAGTACATTATTAGTTGAATGTAAAAGTGTCGTAATTTTTTTATGACATAGAACTGAGATTGAAGAACTCATTAGCTTCCAATTGTGTTTAGAGGTTAATTTTGTAATGCTTTTGTGTCTTTTGAGAAAAAGGCACACTGTTTTATTGGCATCACATTCCCATTTTTTACTAAAATTGATTTGGGCTTCTGTTTTTATACAAATGAATTATTGTGTGTGGCTCTATTCCTGTTATATATATGTTGTATTTTGAAATATGTTTGAAATATGAGTTTAATTTGATGCAATCCATTTTTTTAGTGCAGGTAATCCCCTTTTGAATTCATGTAATCCCCTTTTCTTTTTTGACCTTCCAATAGGAACAAAACAAGAGATGAAACAAGAAAACCCTGAGAATTGAACCAATGCCCGTAGGCTTCAAATATCCATCCAGATGCTGTTTTTGTATCCCAACAGGTTGTTCTAACCAATTTGAAGGAAAACAATCTTCTTTACCTTCGTTTACAACAAATTATGCACACAAATTGTTGCTTTTACGAACAAATGGAACTTTTGTCGTTTTGCGATTAGTACTTTCAAAATTTTCACCGTTTTGCGATTACAAACTTTGAAAATGTTCGCCATGCCTTCAGGCACGGGTATCCGCTAGTATATATATATATAGCAAGAGAGGGGAATAGAGAGACGTGTTAGAGCCCGAGTTAAAAATAGTTTAAAATATCAAGTGCTTAAATTGATTCAATTAGCACAATTATTATTCAATGTTAACCTATCCTACTCACTTGAGATACTCACCCCTCGATATAGTGTGCACCTCTAAGGAGTCTAACTACCAATACTAGTCATGATACCCTGACTGGCAAATAAGCGCATAACTCAAAGCCGACATATTTAAGATTCCGATTTAGGTTTAGAATTACTTTAGTTTATTCTCATATTCTTCTAACTTCCCAAGTTATAATACTGTTAGTGAACATTTACTATAAAGTCATCAGCATAATACATCAAACATCATTTCGGTTTACACACATTATTCTCTTACATATACGTATCAATTTATATATAAATGTAGCAATATTGCACCCCTGGTTGAGAAACCCTTAGTGCTATGCATGCTCGGCTATCTAGTCCCATTGTAACGCTCACGCATAGAGGACAACTGGTTCAATCTCTTGGGAACCAATAAAATACAAACACCTATTGGAGGCGAACATAGCCCCAAGACGATGGGCTACGCACGGATAGCCCGTACCTAGGTTCCATGCTCTAGTGGTACGACTCAAAATCCCCCGAAGGCACACATGATTCGGTCGTCCAAATCACGTTAACCTTCATTCGATAGCTAGTAGATAGGTATGTCATACACATCATATTTCGAGCAATTACCATACACACAACTTATATAATTTCATTTGCTTTCCTGTAGCCTAGTTGTCACACATAATATTTTGATAAATAATCATGCACACAACTTATATAAGTTCATTTTCATTCCCGCAGCCTAGTATTCACAATACGTAATGGATCCATTATTATCCCCGTACCTTATTCGTATGTATTCTCCTTTGTATTTTCTCATCTCTCCAGTTTTAGAAATTTTCTTACCTTCCGAGGGTTGAAATATTCTTCACTCATTTATAAATTTTACGTTACTTGACATTCGTACAGGCCTAACACTCATTTAAATAAGCCTACGAGAAGTTCGAAACAAAAATTGGGCGTTAAGAGCCATTCTGGAATCTCATTAGAAGACCCAGGTATTCTCGTTCGAACGAGTGTCGTTCAAATGAAGTAACCCCCCACTTCGAACGAACTACTAAACTCGTTAAAAGGGCCACTGGAACCTCGATAGAAGTCTCGTTCGAATGAGGTCGTTCGAACGACCTTGGCTGGACTTCTAACAAAAATTCCATAGGTGCACAATTCATCTTTAAGGTTCGTTTTTCCAAATTTTAACTTCTTTAAATTAAATGTAAACCCATTCCAACCCAAGTAAAATGTTTACAAACTACTCTAAGTCACCCTAGAACACTTCTTACCATAGTTTAGGGATCAAATCCTTCCAATCTTCAAGTAAATCCCAAAAATCCATAAATTTTCCCATGAGTTATATTAACATAAACCGAAAATTATTTATCTATAAACACTCCATTTTTATTTCGTTGTTAACATCTAATTCACCAAATTTTCCATTCCTATTAAGGGGAAAAATCCTCTACATGCAGACCCCCATCAGGTTTCTAAGATTTCTTCAGACTCTCATCATAGTTAAACCAAATTTTGTATTAATTTCTAAAAACTCAATATAAGTTAACAAGAGTAATAAATCCTAAGATGAAGAGCAAGATATTCACTTGCCTAAAATTCAACTTCTGATCTGCGGGTTGAAACAAAAGCTTGAGTTCTTTAGCTTGGAGCTCTAATGGAGTCTTCTCTTTCTTCTCTTTCTTCCTTGGTTCTCTCTCTTTTCCCCTCTCTCACATAGGTTGAAGACTAACTCGCCATTAACCCTAAATGATTTTAATTACCCAATTTTCGTCCATCTAATTACCCAGGAATTCCAAAAGACCAAACTACCCCTCTCTGATGTCATTATGGGCTAAAATGACCCGAACTTCAAATAAAATACCCGAATAGTGTTTTTTGACTATTTTGACCCTTTCGGACACTCTGGGGCACTCAAAATAGTGATCCGAATTATATAAAAATAATTTACCTTTCAAACTCGTAAATACATACTAGTGACCTGACTCATACGCATCCCAAATATTTCTAACATAACTGCCCTGTGTCTCATCACTGCTCATAATATTATTTCAACAACTACTAACTCTCATCCCGCTACTAATTATTATCATAAAAAAGGATTAATTACAATTTAAAATTTCTCCCTTTTAATTTAATTAATACCCATTTTCCATAATTTCATAAAAATAACTATGCGTAAACATACGGGGTATTAAATACTGCCCCCTAATAACAAAATTTCGACCCAAAATTCGTAAAAGAATATATACCAGGCAAGAATAAATCTTGATAACGTTCATGCATTTCATCCTCATGTTCCCATTAGTAATAGTATATAAGTATTTATACACTTAAAATACTAAATCCACAAGTATTTTCTTGCTTAAAATATAACTCGTACCTTACTCACTTTTATGGATTTTAATATAAACCCGAATATACCAATTCGTAATAATAATCCATAGTTACCGCATCACCTATAATAATAATTATCAATAAAGACATACCGGATAGTAGCTTGAACCTCCTTAGCCCATATATTAAATTCCATCCTACTTGCATTCCAGAATTCACTCAAATGTAGTTGGCCCATAGTTATTCTCTACACAAAACTATATAAACACACTTGGTGAAGACATTTCTCGAATGTTATCCATCCTAAACAATCATTTAAAAATATAGCCCAGATTTATTTCTACGAACCAAAGGTTTTTATTTTCCCTGAAGTAATTTAGAAGTAAAAAAACATTTTTAGGAACCCCTAATATTTATCTCCAAACAATTCTAGCATTAATTTTTCCAATTTCCGATTTGATTTTTGGAGCTAGCGATTTCAACAACGGAACTGCTTCCTTCAAAAAATCATAACTAATTAAAAACAAATCAGAACAATGCATGGTTGGTGTCCACACGACCATATCAAAAATATCTAGAACATTCATGTTTTGATCAAGAGCTGAATCAATTCGTTTCCTCGCGGAATCGACCCCGCAAGCTTAAGTATTACTATTCACTCTCTTCTCCAAATTACAAATCTCCATTAATGCACCTTCAAGCTTTTTATCTTCTCTACCATCATCATCCAACCTCAACCCATAATATATCCACACATAAAATGGTTCTAATCATCCTAGATCCAATAATCAACAACTAATTTCAATAAATTACTAATTTCTCAAATTGGGTATTAAGCGAGTTTTATCCGTTTTAATCTTCTAAAAACCCGTTTGATCCACGAAAATCCAACCCAAAAATCTTTATAGTTTTACACCAACTATGATATGAGAAATAAACACACTCAATTCTAAAGTATGTTAAACAGTTGCCTCGTGGATAAAATTCATAGAACCCGAGTCGAATACTACGGAGTTTTGGCCGAAAATCCCATTCTTTTGTTCTATTTTCTCTTCTTCTTCTTTCTTCCCTTCCTTCTATCTTCTATCTCTCTCTCTCTCTCTCTTAAGTCTGATTTGGGGAAAAAATGGCTGCCACTTGGGACTTCAATCCTAAAATTGGGTGTATACCCAATCGTAAAATGACTCGTGAACTCAATTACGAGTCCCTAATAGTCCAATAATCCTCGGGACCTAAACACTACCCTCAGATACTCTATTTTGACTATCTAGGCTATTTCAAACCCAATGATGCACTCGAAATCTCCATCCGAGTTACTTAACTACAATTCACTAATTAAATCCAACACGTTCAATACGCGTGTTTTTCCAATTAAAATATTATCCATTGTCGCTATACCCAACGAAGACATATAATAAAATACTGACTCATTTACTCAATCCCAAGAGTAAATATAATAAACATACAAAATTATTTCATCTTTGAAAACTTCCAAAAACTACTATTCATGATAATTTCTTAAATTCCCAAATTGCACTTAATTATTAAATTTAATTTCCCATAAAAGTGTGGGGTATTATGAATCACTTCACATCCTAATACCTCAAAGTGGAATGGTACTAACCTAATGGCTCTTAACCATACACTCGTTCAACTGACACCTCTATCAATGTTTATATTATATTATTCTGCTACCTCTTATTTCCCTATACAATAATTAGATTATCGCGTACCTCTGATGACATTCCATTCAACACACTACAAATCCATTATGACTTCCTCACAACATAATATTCAACTTTATATACTTCGCCTTTTCAATTTTAGGTGGTATATAAAACCAACTTACCAGGGTTCCCACATACCTTATGACCCATGCTTCTCTGCACAACTATTCTAAACGTCTAACACGTAGCACTCACTCTAAAAAACGGTCCTCATTTTGTGGGCCTCGTACTAACACCTGGGTACCCTTAACCCGAATAATTCAAAATTTAATTCTTCTTAAGGTTATCCTATCGATCTTCTTATGGTTAACCCCAACAGTCTTCCTGTATCAGCGTCTCTAGTCTTAATGACCTTACCTCATGGTAGTCCTAAGATCAAGGTGTTTCTAACACATGTAGTAAGGGTAATATCCTAACTGTATCCCTAGTGCCCAAGACCTCGCTCGACTTCTGACATTTGCTTGATTTCATGCGTGGGACATCTCGCAAAGTGAAATCTAAACAAGGAACCCTCCCATTACACTAATCCCTCGCTTTGTCAGTCATTGAGATATAACGGTCTAAGGGACACCAAGGGAACATTATAAATCCTACTTCGTTAACCTATTACCATACTTCTACCACTATATCCTTCCATCTTGTCCAAATGGAAAGAACAACTACTCAGGGCGCATACCCTCTGCAAAATCATTATGAACATCATAACTAAAATGTATTTCCTTTGAATTGGCCTTCTATTCAAAGCCTGGCTATAAGTCTTAAATCAATTTCCTTCACCTTACCTCACCCACATACTTGTCGTGAGAGAATTATTTCCAGTGCTTTTTTTTCCACATCACATCTTCTTTATTTGCCCGTAGTCATCACATGGATCTTGTCTAATTTCATCAAAAACAACATCCTAGCATACAGTAACATCTCTCCACTCCCAATGTCGTTAAGTTCATACATGGAGTGTATGTTAACTTCAAATATGCAACTCAGAAAATCCCATCCCATATACCAACATGATATGGTCATAACTCCTAACTCTGTCAAAGAGCCATACCATAAGCGCTTGCATTAACACTAAGTCCTTACCGAAAACAACATTGAGCTCAAACTCACAGCTTAACAATAAATTCTGCATACCTTAAACTATATCTATAAGGTCCCCATTCACTAAAATCATGGTAAGGAAACATCTACTTATTGGAGTTCCACCTAATCATATAATAAAGGCAAGCTCATCCAGAATTTATCTCGCATTCCCTTCTTTATTATATCCGTATATATATGTTTCACACCTCATATAAATAAATATATATATATATATATATATATATATATATATATAATAAACTAAACACATCACGTATATCCATACTTATATATTATACACTATATAAGTATAATAACCATCCCTCAGAGCTATAACACAGTGGATGCAGTCTCTCGATGATATCATCTTCAAGCGAATTAATTACACATCATCTTGGGTACCAGTGGTCGGACTATCACACCGACTTGGTAAAAAAAAACAAATCATATAAGTATACCAAAAACACACATATATATTTATAAACATATCACATATATACATCTTAATATGCCCCCCCCCCCCCCCCCACACACACACACATATATATATATATATATATATATATATATATATATATATATATATATTATAATCTGGCTAATCGTGCATATCTCTCGTGACATTAGCCCGTATTTCCCAAATATAAAATTCGATTTAATTCCCATACTATAAATAAATATTAAGCTTATTACAACTAGCTCGTATCCCACTTACATAAGAGATTCTTATTCGAGTCCCAAGGGTCCTTTTTCTCATAAGAACTCTTAAAAATCACCAATTCTCACAACTTTAATTTATGGCAGATTACACACCTTGCGCTAGAACAATTATAACTCACTCTATCGAAGTTAAAATAACTAGTGAGTCTATCATTCCAATGAAGAACCCCCTGTCTCCATTGCACCTCCCTTACTTCGGTACTAAGTTCACTTAACCATGCCACTCTTTATTCACTATCAGTCTCTAATTGATCTTTATTTGAATAACCCAGAATCTTCATTCTCTTCCTTTCTAATAAAACAAAGGAACTCGTAGTTAACACCATCTGTAAGATTCATTTATGAGCAAAACATCATGCTCCCCCAAATATGGTGACCATCATTCCCACCATTTCAACATTGCTCTTACGAGTGAAAAAAAAAATTCCTCAAATTTTCACATATGGGTATTTCCATACCCAATTCTAAGCCATAGCTTCTGAACCTTCTACTTCCTTTGGATAATGTAATACCCGTACTTTTTATTACGTACTTGTATTTCGACCTATTTATATGTCAACGTGCCATTAACAAAAAAATCTACATTTTCATGCTCACGCGGAAATTTATTTGTGTTTATATGATTTATTTAAGAACCTTGGTAATGTTTTACGCAATTTGGACAATATATATATATATATATATATATATATATATATATATATATATATATATAATTCTTTTTTCTTCAACTTTGCAGATAAAGGTAAAATTTAATTTTGAACAACTTTACCTTCTTCATCATCCTCAGAAAATATGTTTTTGACCACGTTTTAGACGGATTTATGTCCACCCCAAAAATAAAAACAAAAAGAAAATAAAAATAAATATATTTATTTTAGGTGGTGTGGTTGGCTCATTTACTGGGGGTTGGTTCATTTACTGCGTGGTTGGCTCATTTACTGGGTGGTTTGATCATTTAGTGGGAGGTTGGCTTATTTCGTCGGCGGTTGGCTTTTGTATTTTGCAACTTTGTAGGCAAACGTAAAATCTAATTTTGAACAACTTTCCCTTCTTCGTCATCCTCAGAAAATATGTTTTTGACCCCGTTTTAGATGGATTTATGTCCAAAAAAAAAACAAAAAAAAAATGTATTTAAGGTGATGTGGTTGGCTCATTTATAGGGTGGTTGGCTCATTTATTGGTTGGTTGGATAATTTAGTGGGTGGTTGGCTCATTTTGTGGGAGGTGGGCTTTTGTATTTTGCAACTTGGGAAAAAACATGTTTCACTCATATTTTGAAGCCTAGGTGGCTTAAATGAGTCAAAATATTGAATAAGGAAGCTTAAAACTGATATAAATAAGGGTGGGGGATTTATGAACCTAGAAAACCCAAAAAAAAAAATATAAACTCGTCCATCTGTTCCTCTCTCTTATATCCTCAAGAGCAAAAATACTTCTAAATTTCGTAGCTCACCCTTATACCCATATTATCTCTCCTCAAACTCCATTAAAAAAGCTCAAAACTCCATTAAAACATTACACAAGGGGTGGAGAAACTTGGTGTGGCTTTAAAGCTTGATTTTCTAAGCATAAAAGTGGAGTTTAGGAGCATTCTAGGAGGACTTGAAGTTTTCTTCTCCAAAGTTATCTCCTCTTCATAAATCAAGTAGGGTTTTCCTTTTTTTAAATTTATATTTTCAAAATCTTAAAACACCCATCTTGATGAAAGATTATTTCTTGTAGAAAAATTGCTAGTTCTTGTATTTTCTATTATGCAAACCCATACTTTTATGTGTTAAATTGAACTAGCTTTGTTGTTTAAATTTCATAATATAATGATTGCATAAATAAATAATTAGAACATGAAAATTGTTGAAGAAAATTTTTATAATCATATATTACTTGAATATAAATGTGTAGGATGCATATGCATGGATTGCTTAGGTAGAAATCCTCATTTCATGTGAATATACTTGAATAATTTTTAGCCATGATAAATTATATGCTTTGAAATTAAATAGATAGATTTCATCATATTTTGAAAGAATGCTAAATTTCAGCCCCTATTTTGATAAAGTAAAAAAGTAATGATAATGACTTAAAATGGTGTAGAAAACTCATTTAAAACCTTATATTTGAACCCTACATTAAAATGGAAATTTTAATAATTAACTTTATGATTAAATGAGTAAAATATTATAAAAAAATAGTAAGGTCTTATAATGATATTATTTTTCCTTTAAAACCCATTTAAAGCATTCATTTTTGGTGAAACAAATGGCATAATGGCAATTTTGGTAATTATGTGAAAAACTAGTGGAAGATAATGTTTCCTTCCTTTAAATTCTAGTAAAATCATTTTGAAGGTACTAAAAATGTATTAATGCATTAATGAATAAATAGGGTAAATGATGATTGGATGTTTGTGTTCAAAGTACGATGTTATTGTTAATTGGCCTCCTCGGCTATTTTAAAAGTAAGGCAAATAATGATGTAAGGAAGTAACACCCAAAGATTAATGCGCGTACTTGGGATAATGAGAATAATTGTAAGAATGTGAATATTTGGAAGAATGTGAATATATGAAAACATAATGATATATGGATGTTACCGCAAAGAATAATTAAGGAGGGTATGGAGTCCCTAGTGGTGAATGACCCCAAAAAACCTGGCTAGTGTAACATATGTGTGCTCAATACCAACGGTGAAACGCCGTGAAATCGTGGATTTTGGCAAACCCCAAACTAATAAAAGTAATACTAATGAATGATTGGGAAAATAAATGGATTAATGAAATTGAATAAATGGATCTTATTAAATGCAACATAGTTGGATTAATAAGTTAAGTCCCTGGCACGAGACATCAAAAATACTTAAGTGTGAGTTGGGTGTATAGCTCGAGATCATTGCATGTAGTTGTATTAACATTTAATGAATTGGAAATTATTTTTGAAAATTCCAAAAAACATTGTATATGTATAGTATTTTGGTTATCAAATTATTGCTTAGTATGTCACACCCTGCTGGGCATTCGCTCACCCCATTACTTTTCCCCTCCCCAGGTACTTTAGTTGGTGACACTGGAAAGGATCTTGGTAAGAATGCGGAGGGTGTGACTCGACGTTAGACGCTCTGTTCACAATTTCATAATATGTTTAAGATTTATATTTGTAGCACTTTAATTAATATTTTGGAACTTTATTAAGGGATTTAGACTATTGTGTTGTCTTACTCAGTGAACTTTATTTCGATAGATTAAGTGTGGTATTACATGTTTTTTTCATGGACAAATTCATAAGTTGAATTTATTAGTCATGTCAAACGTTTATTCATTTTTTTTTTAAAAATTAAAATTTGACAAATGAATACCGTGTCCTTAAATCAATTAAATAAATATTTTTCTTAAATAATAAAGTAAACTTTTCCCCCCCTTCCCCATTTAACACCCCAAATCGTATTTGGGTTATTCCAACGGTAATCTAAATACGGGTGGGGCTGTTACAACTTTGTATCAGAGAATTATGATTCACGTGTGCGACGGAGTGATAACACGTCTTCCTAGTATATTAAATTACATGTTCTTATAGGTTGGCATCTAGGCGTAACAATGCCGCTTTTGGGAATAGTGAGCTTCAATTCATGGAAAGGGTCGTGCGTTAGTTAGCTGACACTCTCTCGCAGCGAGAGAGGTGTAATTGTAGCGGGACTGTGGAAAGTACTACAGTAGCCTCTATGCCGAAGGATTTTCAACGATTGAACCCTTCAACTTTTAGTGGTACCAAAGGAGCTGATGCTGCTGAATAGTGGCTTGATGAGGTCGAGCGTATTATGGATGTTCTTGACGTGCTGGCTGGGAACAAAGTCAAGCTTGCTACTTTCCAATTGACTGAGTAAACCTAGCGGTGGTGGGACACATACATGGCAAGTTTGACTTAACCCTTGGATTGGGATGGGTTCAGAGATGCTTTTCTTGATCGATACTTTCCTAAGGCCTACCAGAATGCAAAGAAAGATGATTTTTCCCAACTAATCCAGGGTAAATTATCTGTCAACGACCATTTAGTATGATTTGAGAGTTTGTCAAAGCATGTGAAGGCTGTGAAGACTGATGAGGACGAAACGACTTGACAGTTCATTAAGGGATTGAACCCCCACATTCGTAAATTAGTGGTGGGGCTTGATCAATCAAGCTTTGGTGATGCGATGAACAAATCTATCAGGATTGAAATTAAGGCAGAATATTCCCGCACTATTCGGGACAAAAGGAAGGTGTCCAGAGGTGCTCCATGGAGGGATACTAGTGCGTCCCAAGATGGTGGAAAAAAGAGGTTCAAGGGTGGACCGAGGTGTATTATTGCCCAGCTGAAGGCAGCATTCAGTGCCCATTCCCCAGGGCAGTGTAGCAGTGATCAGGGTTCCACACATCTCCTGAAGACTTTTATCTTTGCGGATCCCCCAATCATTTCAAGTGGAATTGTCCCCAAAATGGTGGTCAACATGTTATCCTGCAGGGCAACAATTTTTTATCTGGATGGAACTCGAGCTTTTTGGGTCCCGATCAGCAGCGCCAGCAGTTCTCCTCTGGAAACTATCAATAGAACAAACAAGGATATAAAAATCCTCTTTAGGGATACAGGAATCATGGGCAGACTCCAGTGCCGAGTGGTCAGACTAACATGTTTAGCCTGGGTCATGCATATGCCATTTCTCAGCTGCCAGTCCCCACTCAGAACTCAACGATTATGGAAGGTATGATTTTACAATTCAGTAATTGGGTTAAAGCCTTATTTGACTCAGGATCATCTCATTCCTTTATATCTAGTTTGTTAGATTTCTGTTTGGGATTAGATGTAGGTGAGTTTAGCCCACCCATATTTGTGGGGTTGCCCATAGGTGGCGGTGTCGTCCTTATCAAAGTTTGTCGTAATTGTGTAATCATAGTTGGAGACTTTATTCTGGAGTATGATCTTATATTAATGGATATGTATGGCTTTGAAGTTATCCTCGGTATGGATTGTTTGTCCAGTTTCGATGCCACTATCGAGTGCCATCGACACAGTGTGTCAGTATCTCTCCCAGATGGGTCTCACTATCGCTTTGACAGTGAGCAGAGCATAAATTATCCTTGGAAATTATCTTTATCCCGAGATCAGAGATATTTCTTTAGATGTTTAAGAAGTATTATGGTGCAAGAAGAGCATGTACGTGTGATTGCAGATTATCATATCGTGCGAGATTTTACCGATGTATTTCCTGAGGAACTTCCTGGATTAGCCCCGAGTCGAGAGATTGATTTTGCTATTGATATTCATTAGGGTGTTTCACGTATTTCCATCCCTCCTCATCGGATGGCCCCTACAAAGTTGCAAGAATTAAAACTTCAGTTGGATGATCTCACTAGCAAGGGTTTTATACGCCCTAGTGTGTCCCTTTACGGAGCACTGGTCCTTTTTGCAAAAAAAAGGACAACACTCTCAGACTCTGCATTGATTATCGAAAACTAAATAGGGTGACAGTGAAAAACATATATCCTATGCCCAAGATCAATGATTTATTTGATCAGTTACGGGGAGCGGGATGGTTCTCCAACATTGATCTCTGATCTGGGTATCACAAATTGCGAGTTAGGGAGGAAGATATCCCTAAGACAACTTTTTTAATGAGGTACGGACATTATAATTTTTTGGTTATGCCTTTCAACTTGACAAATGCCCCTGCTGCATTCATGGACCTCATGAATCGTATTTACCGACCATACTTGGACCGATTTATGTTGGTCTTCGTTGATGATATTCTTATATATTCGGCTTCTAATGTTGATCACGAGGAGCATTTGTGTGCTACACTTCAGGTACTTAGGGAGAATCGATTATATGCAAAGTTTAGCAAATGTCAATTCTGGGTGGATGAGGTCAAATTTCTTATCCATGTAGTGTCCGGTGCAGGCATTTCTCTTGATTCATCTAAGGTTGAAGTTCACCTATGATGGGCAAGACCAAAGACAGTCTCAAAGATTCAGAGTTTTCTTATCTTGTCTAGATACAATAAGAGATTTGTTCTGGATTTCTCTCGAGTTGCATCGCTCCTTACTCGATTAACGCAAAAAGATGTTCATTTTTTTTTGTCAGGTGAGTCTGAAGCTGCCTTCCAAGAGTTAAAGTTCAGGCTTATCTCAGCACTTATTTTTATTATTCCCGAGCATGGAAAAGGGTATACAGTGTACTGGGAGGCCTTTAGATCTTGTCTTCGTGCAGTTCTTATGCAGGCGACTCGGGTGGTCACTTATGCATCTTGACAACTTAAGACGCATGAGAGGAACTACACCACTCACAATCTTCAGTTAGCCACAATAGTTTTTTCTTTGAAGAGTTGACAGTATTACCTATATGGCGAGTTATTTGAGGTATTCACGGATCATAAGAGTCTTTGGTACATCTTCACTCAGTGAGATCTTAACCTTCGACAACGAAGGTGGATCGATCTTCTTAAAGACTATGACTTTTTGTTGGAGTACCATTCGAGAAAGGCCAATGATGTGGTCGATGCCCTTACCTTAACAGGAAATCTGGTCCTGCCTTAGCAGCAATGAAATGCTATCATGGAAAGATGTATGTCAAACTTCAGCGTTATGACTTGCATGTTCAGCAGAATAACGATAGGGTCTATTTATGGGGTCTGATGGTTAGGCCATTTGTTTATCATAAGGTCTTCGATGCTCAATTATTTGATGATGAGATAATGATTTTTCGAAACTGCATTAAGCCTGATGAGGAATTTAATACTCTCACAGTTGATCAGGATGGTGGTGTTCGACATAAGGGTAGGTTGATTGTCCCAGGAATTAAGGAACTTCAAGGTGCTATTCTGACAGAATTTCACCATTCTCGATTCAGTATACATTCGGGACCTACAAATATGTATAGGGATATTTGTAGAGACTTTTGGTGGGAAGTTATGAAACGAGGTGTGGCTTTGTTTGTGGCAAGGTGTTACACATGCCAGCAGGTGAAGGCCAAACACAAAAAGTCAACTGGATTATTGTAACCACTTCCAATTTTGGAGTGGAAGTGGGAGCATATCACTATGGATATAGTTATGGATTTTCCTCGGTTTGAGTGAGGGCAAGATGCAGTTTGGGTTGTAGTAGATCGTTTCACTAAGTGAGCACATTTTCTACCGATTAGAGTCACATATAGCATAGCAAAATTTTCTTGACTTTATATTCGAGGGACTATTTCGAGTACACGGTGTTCGACTGACTATTGTTTCAGATAGGGATCCTCGGTTTGTCTCTCGATTCTAGAGGAAGGTTCAGGAGGAATTGGGTACGAAAATGAATTTGAGTACGACTTATCACCTCGAGACTGATGGGCAGTCTGAGCATACTATTCAGATTTTGGAGGATTTACTATGAGCATGTGCTTTAAACTTTCGGGGTAGCTGGGATGACAACTTGCCTCTAGTAGAATTCTGTTACAATAACAGTTATTAGTCAAGCATCAAGATGACCCCCTTTGAGGCACTATATGGGAGATCGTGTTGTTCCCCGGTATATTGGGCAGAGGTTGGCAAGCAGCTTCTCACGAGTTTCGATATGATCACGGAGATGACTGAGAAGGTTGAGTTGATTAGACATAGACTTGTTACAGCCCAGATTAGGCAGAAAAATTATTGTGATAATCGTCGTATACCTCTAGAGTTCCGAGTAGGTGACCATGTGTTACTGAAAGTTAGGGCCCGAACCGGTAGCAGGAGGTTTGGCCAGAAGGGCAATCTCGTCCCTTAATATATTGGCCCCTTTGAGATCTTTGAGCGGGCTGGGGAAGTCTCTTACCGTTTAGCATTGCCTCTTCAATTGACTCATGTTCTCAATGTGTTTCACGTTTCTATGTTGAAAAATTATCTGAATGATCCTAGTCATGTGTTCAAATGGCAAGATATCGAGTTGCAGGAAGATACTATGTTTCTGACGCGACCATTATCTATTTTGGATCATAAAGATAGTGTACTGCGCAACAAGGTTATCCCTTTGGTGAAAGTCCTTTGGGAATCACAGGGTGTTGAAGGCGCTACTTGGTAGCGAGAAGCCGAGATGCGGGAGAAATATCCACAGTTGTTTGAGTGACTTAGGAGTTATTTCAGGGGACGAAATTTTCTAAGGAGGGGAGAAAGTAATACCCACACTTTTTTATTACGAACTTGTATTTCGATCAATTTATATGTCAACGTGCCATTAACAAAAAAATCTACATTTGCATGCTCACATGGGAATTTATTTGTGTTTATATGGTTTATTTAATCACCTTGGTAAAGTTTTACGCAATTTGGACAATATATATATATAAATAAATCCTTTTTTCGTCAAAACAATGAAAGTGCTCAGAAAAGTCTAAAACATTGTAGACAAATGTAAAATTGAATTTTAAACAACTTTCCCTTCTTCGTCATCCTCAGAAAATATGTTTTTGACCCGGTTGTAGACAAATTTATGTCCAAAAAAATTATAAAAAATATAAAAATTAATTATTTTAGGTGGTGTGCTTGGCTCATTTATTGGGTGGTTGACTCATTTGTTGGGTGGTTGACTCATTCAGTGGGTGGTTGAGTGATTTAGTGGGTATTTGGATAATTTAGTGGGTGGTTGGCATTTGTATTTTGCAACTTGGGAAAAAACGTGTTTCACTTTTATTTTCAAGCCTAGGAGACTTAAATGATTCAAAATATTGAATATGGAATCTTAAAATTGATATAAATAAGGGTGGGGGGATTCATGAACCTAGAAAACCCAAAAAAAATATATAAACTCGTACATCTGCTTCCCCTCTCTTATATCCTCAAGGGAAAACATACTTCTAAATTTCGTAGCTCACCCTTATACCCATATTATCTCTCGTCAAGCTCCAATAAAACATTACACAAGGGGTGGGGAAACTTGGTGTGGCTTGGAAGCTTGATTTTGGGAGCATAAGAGTGGAGTTTCGGACCATGCTAGGAGGACTTGAAGTTTTCTTCTCCAAAGATATCTCCTCTTCATAAATCAAGTGGGGTTTTCCTCTTCCTAAATTTATATTTTCAAAAGCTTAAAATACACATGTTGATGAAAGATAATTTCTTGTACAAACATTACTAGTTCTTGTATTTTCTATTATGCAAACCCATGCTTATTATGTGTTAAAATGAACTAGCTTTGTTGATTAAATTTCATAATATCATGCTTGTATAAATGAATGATAAGAACGTGAAAATTGTTAAAGAAAAATGTTATAATCATATAGTACTTGAATACAAATGTTTAGGATGCATATGCATGGATTTCTTTGGTAGAAATCCTCTTTTCATGTGAATATACTTGAATACTTTTTAGCCATGATAAATGATATGTTTTGAAGTTAAATAGATAAATTTCATCATGTTTTGAAAGAATGCTAAATTTCAGCCCCTATTTTGGTAATGTTAAAAAGTGATGATAATGACTTAAAATGGTGTAGAAAACTCATTTAAAACCTTATATTTGAACCCAACATTAAATTGGAAATTTTAATAATTAAGTTTATGATTAATTGACTAAGATATTATAGAAAAGCAGTACGGTCTTATAAAGACATATTTTTTCCTTGAAAACCCATTTAAAAGATGCGTTTTTGGTGAAACAAATGGCATAATGGCAATTTTGGTAATTATGTGAAAAACTAGTGGAAGATAATGTTTTCTTACATTAAATGCTAGTAAAATCATTTTAGATGTACTAAAAATGTGTTAATGCATTAATGAATAAATAGGGTAAATGATGATTGGATGTTAGTGTTCAAAGTACGATGTTATTGTTATTTGGCCTCCTCGGCTATTTTAAAAGTAAGGCAAATAATGAAGTAAAGAAGTAACACCGAAAGATTAATGCGAACACTTGGGATAATGAGAAGAATTGTAATAATGTGAATATTTGGAAGAATGTGAATATATGAAAAGATAATTATATACGAATGTTTCCGGAAAGAATAATTAAGGAGGGCATGGCGTCCCTAGTGGTGAAAGACCCCAAATAACCTGGCCAGTGTAACATATGTGTGCTCAATACCGATGGTTAAAGGCCGTGAAATCGTGGATTTTGGCAAACCCCAAAGTAATAAAAGTAATATTAATGAATGATTGGGAAAATAAATGGATTAATGAAATTGAATAAATGGATCTTATTAAATTACAAGATAGTTGGATTAATAAGTTAAGTCCCTGGCACGAGACATAAAAAATACTTAAGTGTGAGTTGGGCGTATATCCCGAGTTCATTGCATGTAGTTGTATTAACATTAAATGAATTGGAAATTATTTTACAAAATTCCAAAAGACATTGTATATGTACAGTATTTTTGTTACCAAATTATTTCTTAGTATGTCCCAGCCTACTGGGCATTCCCTACCAAATTAAAAGCTCTGTTGACCATTTCATAATACGCTTAAGATTTATATTTGTAGCACTTTAACTAATATTTTGGAACTTTATTAAGGGATATGGACTATTGTGTTGCCTTACTCAGTGAACATTATTTCGATAGACTAAGTGTGGTATTACATGTTATTTTTATCATGGACAAATTCATAAGTTGAATTTATTACTCATGTCAAACGTTTATTCTTTTTTTTTTAAAATTAAAATTTGACAAATGAATATCATGTCATTAAATCAATTAAAAAAACATTTTTCTTAAATAATAAAGTAAACTTTTACCCCTCCCCCCTTTAACACCCCAAATCGGATTTGGGTTATTCCATCGGTAATCTAAATTTGGGTCGGGGCTCTACCGATAAAGCTACACTGCTTTCACCAAGCTCAACTTCAATGTACGGTCCTTATCAAAGATCTTTCAAACTATTCCCAATTGAAATTTACTGGGTAATTCAAGTTTAGCACCACTCTCTGCTATAGCAGTACTTGATAATTACAACTATTATACTTGAGTAGTCGTTGCAGCAATTCAAGACAATGCCACTAGGAAATTGACATTTACCGCGGTCCTCAATTCCAACATCAACTTACATCTCTAACTAAGCCCCGCCTCCTGCTTCCCTCACAATGTCCATCCATGGTTGCCCTTCGTTGATCTGTACACGATACCCGAATGAGCGCGCAAAAGATTTACTATAATCTTACAGAATGGCAAGTGAACCAAATCTCACAAGAGGATATCAACAATCCTAATCATAAGGCTCTATATCAAATCAAAAGCAACGCTGAAAGCGTAGTACATCCACAAAGATTCCTAAGGACACTAGAACCTGATGCTCTGATACCACCTATAATGCTCCATCTAATAAAATATCGGGTGATCACTCCTATATCAAATTAATATAAGAGTCTCATATGGTTCATTCTCACATCACTGTCGAAACCAATTTAATTACTGATATCCTATTACGCTGGCGTCAACTTTTTAATTAACTAATATTTTTAACCATTCAAATAAAACAATTATAACAGTTTATAGGAAATAACTGTAAAGAAATAAAGTAATCGAACACTCGGTACAAAACAGTACAACCAAATCGAATGCTGCCCTAAAAGGTGGTTAAAGAATAAATGAGTACGGTTGGGCCATCAGCCTGAATATTTCTATAATACATCCTATCTAGATCTCAATGATAAAAGCGTCTAATATAAACCTTCTTGAATCCACCACAACTGCTACAACAAACGGTTGACTCGAAATAATCATTATCCAGGCGTCCCTGTGTTTGGACACCTATATATATATAGCAAGAGAGGGGAATAGAGAGACAGGTAAGATCCCGAGTTGAAAACATTTTAAAATAGCAAGTGCTTAAATTGATTCAATTAGCATAATTATTATTCAATGTTATCTTATCGCACTCACTTGAGATACTCAACCCTCGATATAGTGTGCACGTCTAACGAGTCTAACTACCCATACTAGTCATGATCCCCTGACTGGCAACTAAGCACATGACTCAAAGTCGACGTACTTAAGATTCCGATTTAGTTTAGAATTACTTTAATTTATTCTCATATTCTTGTAACTTCCCAACTTATAATACTGTGAGTGAACATTAACAATAAAGTCATCATCATAATACACAAAACATGATTTCGTTATACACACGTTATTCTCTTACATATACATATAAATTTATATATAAATTTAGCAATATTGCACCCCTGGTTGAGAAACCCTTAGTGCTACGCATACTCAACTAACTAGTCCCATTGAAATGTTCATGCATAGAGGATAACTGGTTCAATCTATAGGGAACCAATAAAATACAAACACCTTTTGGAGGCAAACGTAGTCACAAGACGATAGGCTACGCACATACCTACGCACCCATACAACGGTCATCACTATCATTCTCACGAATAGCCCATACCTAGGTTCCATGCTCTAGTGGTACGACTCTAAATCCCCCGAAGGCACACAAGATCCGTTCGTCTACAATGCGTTAACCTCCGTTCGATATCCAGTAGATAGGTATGTCATACACATAATATTTCGAGCAATAATCATACACACAAATTATATAATTTCATTTTCTTTCCCGCAGCCAAGTATTCATACACACAATATTTTGAGAAATAAGAATAGACACAACCTATATAAGTTCATTTGCTTTCCCGCAGCCAAGTATTCACAGTACATAATATATCCGCTACTATCCCTGTACCTTATTCGTATGTATTCTCCTTTTTATTTTTGCATCTCTCCAGTTTTATAAATTTTCATACCTTCCGAGGGTTGACATATTCTTCACTCATTTATAAATTTTAAGTTACTCGACATTCCTACCGAACTAACACTCATTTGAATAAGCCTATAAGAAGTTCGCAACAAAAATCTGGTTTTAAGAGTCATTTTGGAATCTCGTTAGAAGACCAAGGTATTCTCGTTCGAACGATTGTCTTTCAAACGAAGTACCCCCTACTTCGAGCGAACTACCAAACTCGTTAGAAGCCCCACTGGAACCTCGTTAGAAGTCTCGTTCGATGACCTGGGCTGGACTAATAATGAAGATTCTGCAGGTGCACAATTCATCTTCAAGGTTCGTTTTTCCTAATTTTCCCTTCCTCAAATTCAACCTAAACTCATTCCAACCAAAGTACAAGGTTTCCAAACTACTCTAAGTTACCCTATAACACTTCTTAGCATAGTTTAGGGATGAAATCCTTCCAATCTTCAAGTAAATCCCACAAATCCATAAATTTTCCCATGAGTTATATTTGCATAAACCCAAAATTATTTATCGATAAAAACTTCATTTTTATTTCATGATTAACATCTAATTCACCAAATTTCACATTCCTATTAAGGGGAAAAATCATCTACATGCAAACCCCCATCAGATTTCTAAGATTTCTTCACAATCTCATCATAGTTAAAGAAAATTTGGTATTAATTTGTAAAACCTCAATATAAGTTAACAAGTGTAATAAATGCTATTAGGAAGAGCAAGATAATCACTTGCCTTAAATTGAACTTTTAATCCGCGGGTTGAAAAGAAAGCTTGAGTTCTTTGGCTTGGAGCTCTAATGGAGTCTTCTCCTTCTTCCTTGGTTCTCTCTCTCTTTGCCTCTCTCTCTCACATAGGTTTAAGACTAACATGCCACTAACCCTAAATGCTTTTAATTACCCAATTTTCGTCCATCTAATTACCCAAGAATTCCAAAAGACCAAAATATCCCTTCGGGGAGTCATTATGGGCTAAAATGACCCGGACTTCAAATAAAATACCTTAATAGTGTTTTCTAACTATTTTGGCCCTTCCGGACACTCGGGTGCACTCAAAATAGTCATCCGAGTTATATAAAAATAATTTACCTTTCCAACTCGCAAATACATACTAGTGACGCGACTCATACGTGTCCCAAATATTTCAAACATAACTGTCGTGTATCTCATCACCGGTCATAATATTATTTCAATAACTACTAACTATCATTCCGCTAGTAATTATTACCATAAAATCGAATTAATTACAATTTAAATTTTCTCCCTTTTAATTAAATTAATTCCCATTTTCCATAATTTCATAAAAATAAATATGCAATAAAATATGGGGTATTACAATTAGAAAGACAAGGGTTCTTGAATTTGATATTTTCCTTGCTCAACGAAAATAATTTCTCAGGATTTTGGCACGATTTATGTGAGAACGCTGAGATAAAGGAAAAGAGACAGAGTTATCTAGAGAGAAAGAACAATCTAGAGAGACGACGATCTAGAGAGAGATATCTGATTTCAGCAAGGGTTGATTTTGGGTGAGAAGAATTTGATTCCCATTGAAATACCATCTCCCCATCTCTCTTTAATTCATGATTTTGGCACAATTTTGGCAGGGGTAATCTTTAAAGAATTTTGTCGGGGGGGGGGGGGGGGGGGATCTTGAAAGTGTAGTGGCGAACGAGGGCTGGTAAACTGTAGCACTTGGAATCTTTATGACTATTGCTGTTTAAACAGTCATAAAAATAATAATTATATATAATAGATATTTACAAAGGGTCATATAAAGTACTTTATCATATGATAATATTTATAAATGTCATAATAATATTTTTTATTACTTAACAGTTTATGAAAATACTGTCATTAAATTAATTAAATTATCTTTTTGTTATTTTTTTTAAACTATCATAATATAAATTTTTAAAAAAAATTCATAAAAATGATATTTTCTTGTAGTCAATCAACAATGTTTTTCCATGGATAAAGAACAAAAGGTTGATCTACCTCCTAAGAGTATCCACGATGATGGATGCTCATTATTGCCAAAGTTAAACATCCAAAATCCAGTTCACCGTTCTTCTAACAATACATCACAAAATGGGGGAAGTGTTAGAAATAGGTATATAAGTTCCTACGAACTTAAATTGTTCGTTGGAACTAGGGGTGTGCATTAACCTGAGTGGACCGAAATAACTTAATCGAACCGAACATACATTTGCGGGTTTTTATGAATGCGGTCTCAATGATGTCCAAAATTATAAAGGATCGAATAAATCGCTCTGATCTCGGTCTTGGGTCTTCAAAATCGGTTCTGGACTGGACCAGACCGCTTTTATTATATATATATATATATATATATATATATATATATATAATTTAGTAACTTAAAATGAGTTCACACACTTTGCTATCTAATTGTAGGTTTGTAACAAACCTAACCTCTTCTTCCCTCTCTCTCTCTACGGTACTCATTCTTATTTCCCTCATCAAACCCACTCTAAAGTGTTAACCTAACCCAATCGATCTCATCAGTTTTCATTTTGGCAGAGGCAGTGTTCATTCTGGTTCATTTGTTCAATGTTGAAATAAAGAGAAGAGAATGGGTAATTCATCGGCTATGAAGGATGATCAAGCACTCGTTTAGTCATTCCGTTGTACTTATGCTACCACTACCACTAACCTCAAGGTATTTTTCCTTTTCCCGTTTCTATCTCTATGTCATATTTGTTCAAATCTCATCACCCTAACAAAACTATCACTTCTAATAGATCATCGATCTCTACGTCATTTTCGTGGTATCCACTGGCCTCATCCAGGTCTTTTACTATCTCCATTCCTTTATCATGGATCTCAAATATTTTAACTCTAAACCTACTTCTCATTCTGATTCTGATTTGTCTTTTGTTTTTTATATTATCAATTGGGAATCATTTTATCAGATCCCTGTTTCACTTATATTTGATCATTTTAATGTTATGTTTGACTGATTCAATAAAATGATAAACTCTAACTGATATTACTTGGGTAAAGATTTTCTACAAATACACACTGGCTTGGTCTAGTGGTAAGGAGGGTTTCAATCTAGACCAAAGGTCACGAGTTCGATCCCTCCCCACAGATACCTGCCCTGAGGGTAAGGGCAGGCTCAGAGTCGTGCGGGTACCGTAAGGTGTATGAGTTCGATTACCCCAAGAATGCCAGATTTAAATTGGTGTGTGTGTTAGGGAGCCTCTGGCATATAAACCCCCTATTTTGCAAAAGCGAGGGAGTCCAAAGGGCTCGTTCGCGTGGAGGTTCAGGGCCTAAAAAAACATTGTAACTTGTAGTTGGAAAAATCAAGTGTTAAACAACCGTTTTCAACTAAAGAATTATTTTAATGGTGATTCCTTTCTTTTTTCTCAATACTTCCTTTGTATTTGCAAGAAGTTAATTTGAACTCATGTGAATCATCTTGAAGCTGATGTGCAAATTCATATCTTACTATTTTGGAACAAAAAAGAAAGTTGGTTATTTGTGTGAATTTTTTTTTTTTGTATAATTACATTCTTGTTTTTTATATAGACAACCCTATTTTTTTACTGCTTTCTATAAAACATGTTGTTTTTTTAATATAAAATCCGCTATTTCTTAAATTTTTTATTTTTTATATTAATTTTTTATGGACTGAATAGGATCAAGATCGAACACGGACCACTTGAAAATAGAATAGGAGCGAGATCGATTATTCCAGTCCGGTCTCGGTCTATAATTTTCAAGGACCGATTAATGTGATCCGGTCCCAAAAATACCTCAAAATCGGACTGGAAAGGACCACAAACACCCCTAGTTGGAACCAAATAAACTTTTGTTGCGAACAACATTTATTCATCGAAAATCTTATGGAGAAATATTGTTTGTAGGAACCCAAATATGTAATAAAAACTAATTATTTGTTTTTTATACGAGTTTCTACGAACTTTTTAAGTTCATAGGAATTCGCATGAACAAATAAAGTTCGTAGGAACATTTTCAAATTCAGTTGTTGTTCAATAAATTTAAAAAAACATTATTTATTTCTTTGCAAAATTTATACCATTTAACTCACCACAACCTTTAGAATTTATAAACTTAAAATTCCTATTGAATTTTAGCATACTCCTCATAGATGCTCTAACATAGCAGGTATGGAAAATAGTGGCAAGGCTTTTAATGATTGTGACTTACGGGTGTAACAGGGACCTTTCTACGGTAATTCTCGCAGCATCTTTGCAATCAATTGAACCTTCCTTAGCGAGCCAACCCTATGGACCTATCACCCTCCTCTTCTAATGTTTCTTTCAGGCCTATTCCTCATGTCACGGCAACGGTCACTGCTGCATCACCAAAGTTTTGTCACGTGTCATTTTTTGCGCCTTCAAACAACAACATGTATATTGTCTTGGCTGAAGGAAGTCACATTACCTAAAGATAGTCTACTGTACCTAATATAAGTATTGTTCTAATTAACCCCACTTACCCAAACAATGCCGCTGAAACTGCTTATGGAAAGTCAAAGACCATACTAAGCCCAGGTGAATCTGTTAAAGCTCCCAGTATGTCTTCTCTATGCCTTGCTACTTTAGTGATTCACACAAGTTTGTGATACCTACAACCTGAGATGGTAATTCTACATGCGATGCGACCCCCAAAGCTCTGTTGTAATGCTAATAAGTCCAATTTTTGTCCAGTGCAATTTTCTTTGGTCATATTGGAGGCCAAAATGGTTAAGGGATCAAACGTGGTGTTGCGTTAAAATAGTCCTATGTCAAGCAACCAAGACCATAAAACTCACATAGAAATTTTACCAAACACTTGGTGTGCGAAAAACACCCAAGACCGTGATCCTAATGAAAACCAAGTGTGTAAACTCAAAACGAATCCAACCAACAATCAACAAGTATGATAATAAGAACACACAAGCAATGAAAGCAAAGAAACAACAGCAATATAACGTGTCTCACCCAAACAAGGTTTACATCGACAATGGTAGTATTTCTTCATTCTTTGATAAATAGAGGACTCACAAGGTTACACACTGACACTCTTTATTTCTCCAAGAAAGTCACTCACAACCAAACACAAGAACTAATCTTAAACAAGAAGCTCTCACTCACTTTTCTCTATGAAAAACTCACAAAATGTTCACTCTAAAGCTGGAGAAACTGCACACCCTTAAAAACTCAAAATAAGCTTCTATTTATAGATTTTTCCTTAAAGTGTCAATTCTGTAAATATCGAGAAAAAACTATTTTTCTCCCAAAACAGTCGTGAACCAATGGGAAGCCACCGGAGAGCCAAAATACATCATAAACTCCACCTTGGCGATCCGAATGATCCAACAAAAAACTCGAAATGAAAACCATTGAACCCGCTTGAAGATCACCCCGAAATCTACCAAGCTCATGACGCTTCACCTAACTGAGGATCCTCTCCTCGAACTTCAACAAGAAGTGAGATTTAGAAGCTTTAGGCAATGCCTAAACTTCTCCATAGTCACATGTTTGGTGAGGAAATCTGCTGTATTCTCATCCGTGTGCATCTTCTCAATCAAAACCTCGCTGGAATTAACCCAATCCCGAACTCTATGATACCGCACATCAATATGCTTTGTGCGGGCATGATACACTTGATTCTTAGCCAAATGCATAGTACTTTGACTATCACAATGAAGACGAACACTCTTTTGCTTCATCCCTAATTCACTCACCAAACTCTTTAACCAAATCGCCTCCTTTGATGCTTCTGTAAGTTCCATAAACTCCTCCTCCGTGGTTGACAAAGCACTTGTCGCTTCTTGTAACATGGATCTCCAAGATACCGGCCCGCTAGTAATAGTGAATACATACCCTGATGTAGATCTTCGCTTAGGAAGATCCGTCGCATAATCCGAATCCACATACCCCACAACAAAAGCGGCCCCTTTCTTCCGCTCAAACACAATACCTATAGACTTGGTTCCGTTTAGATACTGAAGAATCCATTTCACCACTTTCCAATGCTCTTTTCCAGGATTCGACATGTACTTACTAACCACACCCACGACTTGGGTGATATCCGGCCTTGTGGAAACCATAGCATACATAAGGCACCTCACGACACACACATATGGCGTTGAAGCCATCTCCTCTAACTCATCATCCGTAGAGGTACATTGCTTTGCAGACAAAGCGAAATGTGAAGCTAACGGGGTAGAAGTGGCCTTGGCATCTAACATGACAAATTTCCCGATGACATGCGAAATATAATTTTTCTGAGATAACCAAAACTTGTCAACTTTTCTATCTCGTATAATCTCCATATCAAGAATCTTTTGCACTGCACCAAGATCCTTCATGTCAAACTCCCAGCTCAATTCCACCTTGAGCTCCGTTATCCGTGACATGTCCCGACATGCAATGAGCATGTCATCCACACAGAGAATTAACAAAACAAATGAACCATCATCAAGAACCCGAAAATATGCATAATGGTCATGATCACATCTAGTGTAACCAACCCACAACATGAAGGTATCGAACCGTAGGTACCCTTATCGTGGCGACTTTTTAAGCCCATACAATGACTTCTTAAGTTGGCACACATGCTCTTCCTTTCCCACGTCCTTGAACCTCACCGGTTGCACCATGTAACTAAGCTCCTTGAAATCACCACAAAGAAAAGTCATTTTCACATCCATTTGCTCCAATTCCATAGTGAATTGAGCAACCATTGCCAACAACACCCATATCGAAGTATGACTCACCACCGGGGAAAGATATCATCATATTTAATCCCCCTCCTTTTGTAAAAACCCCTTCGCTACTAGCCTTGCCTTGTACTTCGGTTCTTCTATTTTGTTAATTTCCTCTTTCTTCCTATACACCCACTTAAAGCCAACAATGTGTCACCCCTTAGGATTAGGAACCAACTCCCACACAGAGTTCTTTGGTAGAGCTTCCATCTCTTCCGACATAACACCCATATAACTCACCTTGACATCACAATTAATGGCATCTTTGTATGTCATTCGATCACCCTCACTAGAAATGAGAGGGTAATTAAACTCTTACCAACCAAGCTTAGATTCTGGCTTGATCTCCCTACGCTCTCTGTCACATGCGATGGATGGCACTTCCTCCACCCATTGAGTGTCCTCCACCTCAACCTACTCCTCTCCCAAATCAACCGCATTCGTCTCCACCTTAACCGTGTCATCACCCGATTGAGAATCAGTTGAACCACTAGTAGATGCACTATCACTATCGATGGTTGATGATCTCGAAAATACTAAAGGAATCTCGACGGTTCTAACAAAACCGTTATCAAAACTTGCATGAACTCCTTGGACTTCAACATGGACATCTCGTCAAACCTCACATCCCGGATAACAACTAGCTTCATTATAGATGGATCCCAAATCTTGAACCCCTTTACCCCTTTTCTATAGCCTAGGAAAATACACCAGCGAGTTCTCGGGTCATTTTTATCCCTCTCGTCACTAGGAATGTGAGCGTACCCCGGACATCCGAACACCCTCAAAGTAGAGTAGTCGACCTCGTTCCCTGACCATACTTCCTCCGGACACTTCAAACCAAGAGTCGAATTTGGTGACCGATTCACCAAATACACGGCGTGATCAATAGCCGCTGCCCAAAATGATTTCGGTAACCCGACATGAAACCTCATGCACCTTGCCCATTTACATAATGGTGCGGTTCATCCTCTCTGCCACCGCATTTTGTTGTGGAGTCTTCTTAAAGGCAAAGTGCCTTGTGATGCCCACATCTTTACAATACTTGAGAAACCCACCATCTCTATACTCACCCCCATTGTCGCTCCTCAAATACTTGATATTTTTCCCCGTTTGATTCTCCACCACAGATTTCCACTCCTTGAACTTCTCGAAAACCTCCGATTTTTCCTTCAAGTAATAGACCCACACTTTTGTGAATAATCATCTATGAAAGTCACAAAGTATCTAAAGCTGCCTATGGAAATAATGTCCGAAGGCCCACACACGTCGGAATGAATATAGTCAAGAGTCCCTTTAGTCTTGTTCGTAGATATAGTGAATTACACTCGAGTTTTCTTCCCCATCACACAATAGTTGCAAAAACCGAGTTGTATCCATGCACCCCTTTCAACAACTTTCACCGATGAAGTTCTTCCATGCCCCGTTAGCTCATGTGACCAAGTCTCATGTGCCACAATTGTAGCTCGTCGATTTCAAGCTCCGTGGAGACTGCCGCTCCACCCACTACCGTATTTCCCTTCAATCTATAAAGATTATTCGGTATCTTTGTGCCTTGTAAAATCACCATTGATCCCCTTTTGACCTTCAAATCCCCAACCTCGTCTTGAATCACACACCCCTTTGAATCGAGTACGCCTAAGGAAATCAAGTTCTTTTTAAGTGTCGAAACATGCCTCACTTAACTTAAGGTTCGGATAAACCCATTCCACATCTTTATGTGCACCAACCCTATTCCCACTAATTTACACGTAGCATTGTTTCCCATGAGAATCTCGCCACCAGTATTGGACATGTAATCCTCAAACCATTCCCTATTCGGACACATGTGATATGAACATCCGGAATCTAGAATCCAACCATCAACGTGATCGGCAAAAAAACAAGTAAGAACCTCTTCGCCTTCCTCTAAAGTAGCAACACCGGCCATATCCTTAATAGAATATTATTTCTTATCATCTTTCTTCCACTCTGGACAGTTATGTTTAAAGTGACACTTTTTATGGCACTTGAAACACTCAACCGTGCTAATGTCTCAAGATTGAGACCTTTGGAAGTCCCGATTATTTGCACCCTGAGACTTCGACCTTCCTCTTCGTCCACCACCACCAACCTTGGCTACCAAGCCTTCACCTTGAGAATATGAACTACCTCCACCTCTACCATTTTTCTTCTTTATGGCCACGTGATAAATGATGTCCTGCATTAGATCACTAAACTTGAGAGTAGTCTTCCCAACATAAGTGTGGTGATAAAGTGCTCATATGAATCAGGAAATTAAGCAAGCAACAATAACGCTCGATCGCCCTCGCTATATTGAACATCAATTCGGTTCAAATCATTGATCAAAGCATTGAAGATATTTATATGCTTCATCATATCACCGTCGTCCTTCATTTCTAACTTGAAGAGCATTTTCTTTAGAAATAATTTATTTGATAAAGACTTTCCCCAATAAATCTCCTCCAATTGATCCCACATTCCCTTAGTCGTAGTTTCTGATATCACGTGATTGAGCACATCATCCGTGATATACATTTCAATTGAAAAAATCACCCTTTGATCAATAACGCTACATTCGGCTTCGGTAATATCCACCGGATGCTTCTCTATACCCAACAATGCTATAACCAACCGTTGTTGAACAAGAAAACCCCGCATCCTTGTTTGCCATAAGCCAAAATTAATTTTATCATCAAAAGGTTTTATCTCAAACATCATTGAGCATCCAGATCCATAACTAGGATCCCACTTCTTAGAGCCTCTGCTTGTAGAAGTTGATTCGAGAGTACGCGACACCTCCTCCACCATTTGGAGCAAATTCTAGAACTTATGCCAATATCACTCAAATTAATTCAAGCCGAACCAAAATACTGAGCAAACCTAGCAACCGAAGCTCTGATACCACTTGTTGCGCTAAAGCAGTCCTATGTTAAGCAACCAAGACCATAAAACTCACTTTGGAATTTTACCAGACACTTGGTGTGCGAAAAAACACCCAAGACCTTGTTCCTAATGAAAACCAAGTGTGCACACTCAAAGAGAATCCAACCAACAATCAAAAAGTAGGATAACAAGAACACACAGAAAATCAAAGAAAATAAACAACAACAGTATAATGTGGTTCACCCAAACAAGGGTTACATGCACAATAGTAGGATTTCTTCTTTCTTTGCTAAATGGACGAACCACAAGGTTACACACTCACACTCTTTATCTCTCGAAGAAAGTCACTCATAACCAAGTACAATAACTAATCTTAAACAAGAAGATCTCACTCATTTTTCTCTTTGAAAAACTCACAAAATGTTCACTCTAAAGCTGGAAAAACAACACACCCTTAGAAATAGAAAATAGGCTTCTATTTATAGATTTTTCCTTAAAGTTGCAATTTTATAAATATCAAGAAAAACAATTTTTCTTCCAAAACAGTCGTGAACCAACGGGAAGCCACCAGAGAGCCGAAATACACCACACGTGGCTGGGATGGGAATGCTATTTCTAGTTCTCCATGCAATGTTTCTTCTTAGCAGCAATTTGCTACAAACAAGGGTTGTACAAATGTGGGGGCTACATTATCGAATCCTTTTTTCACTACAAACAACTTTGACAATTCATAAGTTGATTGTGTAATTAATAATTTAAATGATTTCACTTTAAATCATCAATTGTAGGGGTGGAAATTTACGACACGACCCGTTAACCCGACACGAAATTGACACGCTTTAAGCGGGTTTGGGTATAGCCTTAATGGGTTCGAGTCATAAACGGGTGGACCCGCTAGACCCGTTAAGAAAACAAATCAGGTTCGTGTATATTAGCGAGCCCCGTTAGTGACCCGTCACCCGTTTATAACCCGTGTGACCCGCTACCCATTTACAACTCGTCACCTATTTATAACCCTTCACCTGTTTAGAATCCGTCACCCATTTAGAACCCGTGACCTGTTTGCAACCCATTAACTCATTTACAACCCATTAACCCATTCACAACTCGTTATCCAAACATCCCACATCGATTTGTTATGAAATTTATCCATTCTTGAAAAACCCCTATTTTAATTATCTTAATGAAAATATTATTTCCTTTTCATGATGCGGAAGAGTAAAGATGTGTGATAGTTAACAAAACAAAAGAATTACCAAATTTTAATTTCTATTTCAAATTAAAATTAAACACAAGTGAAAATTAATGAAACACACCCAAATATTAATTTCACTTAAACGAATTAATTAAAGTCCTAGAATTTGCCTAAGTCTTATTTTTCATTTAAACATATTAGGCCAAACCAATTTTAATAATTAAATTAAATGACGTGAATTACTTAACTACACATTACCCAAATTAAATTATCACCAAATTAAACACGTAGAGATTAAATTAAACCAATTTTATCTTTTTACCTAAGCAAGCGTTCTAGGTGATTTTACAAAAGATAAAAATAAACAGTTAATCAACTATGCCGCGATGTACGAGGAAAAACCCAAGACAGGAAACAACCTCGGACAGCCCTAGCCATAAATCCACTAGATACGGAATTTACAAAAACAAGATAGAAAGGCTTATAACACACGACTCGATCCCTCTCAAGCCTCGATGCTTCTTCTTGTAGATACCACCTCCTAGCGGATAACCACGAATCTAAACCGCGGTCTAGGAGTCCACCGATCGGAGTTTATATGGTCACCGTTACCCGTACAAGGATCCTTTCTCCAAGTGGGTAATGCCGTAACAAAAACTCTTCTTCTTTCTTTATGGGATATAGAAGAAAACCCGAAACTTATCTTTGAACATAAGAGATGAACCCGGTGCCAAAATCCAAGCAAGATATATGAATATGGGAACTTGGAAGAAAATAATTTGGGTGTAAACTAGAGTGGTGTACATTTTTCTCTTTGATAAAAACACACTCAAAACATGATATTTTTCCCTCTTTGATTTTACTCTCAAAACACTCTCTAGGAGTTTGTAGGATATGAAAAATATTGTTTGGAAAATGTTATTCCCACACATAATTATGTCTAAGAAAAGTTAATTAAGAAAAAAGTGGGGAAGTGGGAGAAAAACTGCGTAAAAGTGCCAAAAATTGTTCCCGCCTGGCATCTCGTTCGAACGACATTTCATTCGAACAACATTCTTGTTCGAACGAGTCTTGTAATGAAGTTCCAATATGAACTCGTTAGAAGATCGTTAGAAATCTCGTTCGAACGACATTTCGAACGAAGTTCTAGTATGCCATAATGGGAAGTCGTTGGCAATATCGTTCGAAAGACTTGTGGTTCGAACGACAATCTCGTTCGAACGACACTTCGAACGAACTTACAGAATGCTCAAAAATTCTTTTTAAGCCCATAAACTTTTATATACTTCATATATAAGTTTTATTAAAAAACATTGTGAAAATAAAACACAATTTTAAAACTTAACACCCAATATAAACAGTTCCAAGCTCCTATATATATATAAATATATATATATATATATATATATATATATATATATATATATATATATATATATATATATATATATATATATATATATATGTAATGCATTCATACCTTGGGAGCATGGAACCAATGTTAATGACGTTGAAACGAGGCACATAAAGCACGACAATTTGATGAGGCTTTTATAAACTTGGCTGCTACATCTTCAACAAACACGTCATCGGGTTGAAAGATGTTCAATATACTCTATCCTATGACTCAAACGTTTTTGTACGAAATTTAGCCAAAACTCCAAAGGACTCAATTGGAAATTTGTGTCCTTACAAATCTCCCCCTTTGGCTATTCCGGGACAAAAACTAAATAAAAATACTAAAGGGCCGTCAAGCTCACTAGACTCAAAACATAGCCCACCCAAACTTGTCTCAACCCAATGATCAAACGCTTTGCCATTGAAAGATGCCGCTTTAGAAGAATTCTTGCACACTTAAGCAAACTCACCAAATGTGTAGGGAATATCAAAGTATTTAAAGAAATTAAAATAAATACTCCCCCAAAATTAATTCTCCCCTTTATCAAAATGGTTAACCCAAGAAGTTAGCTACGCCCCCTAAGTTATTAACCCAAGAAGTTAACTACTCCCCCTAAGTTAAATCTCCTAAACTTAGATAAGATTATAATATGATTAGATACCATTTCTCCGCCTATCATTCTCCCGCTTTTTGTTCAGGAATAGGCAAAGGAAAAAGAACAAATATAGAAGCATGTTGAAGCTTAAAGTCATAAGACATGAAAGAATATGGGCAACAAAATCATAACTAATCCAGGATAGATACCAAAACTAAAGTATAAGCATAGAAGGACTAGAAAGAAAGGCAAAGGCAAAACAAAATATCATATCTATATGTACTAGAAATATATCAAGAATGCACATGAACATATATATAGATATAAACACACACATGACACAAAATACAATAAGTTTTCGCACCTGTATGGAAAAAATGTGTCATATGGAAATGGAAGTGTAGGGGTGTGAACTAGCAACAATTAAATTTAGACCCAAACACTTAATAAAAGTTCACGGAGTTCTCATTTGATTGAAAACTTCATCACATTTAAATATAACCTCATGTGACAATATAGATTGAACTCAATGAACAAACGTACACAATGCATACAAACCTACCATATTGATGATTCTACAAACCAATAGAGTCATGCCATGATATATGCAACTAGGATAAACAAACATTATGCAAACTGTTGATATACCATCCAATCTCCCTCAATAAGCATTTCTATTAATTTTGAATGAATATATCAATCAAACATAGGACTTGGCAATTATTTTTCTTTTTGATGCCATATTTTATGTTTTTAGGCCTTTGGACCACGTATTTATTTTAGGTCCTTTCCAAATGGTGGCTTACAAACGTAAAGGATCACTTAGTCATTTCGGAGCCCTTCCCCATGCACATTTTTATTTATCATGTTTTCATTTTTCACACAAATCTCACGTGCAATGGATTTTGACATGCACTAGTCCTCCTAAGTCACAAATATGTAGATGACAAGATTGGAAGGAGAACACCTCACATAGCTCAAATATACATATAAGGTTAAAAATTCAGAAGATCCCATGCATGTGTGAATAGAGGCATATAAAAATAGAATCCATTTAAACAACACAAAAATAGAACATATTAAGGATTGACAATCTAAACCAAAAGGTCTAGCTACATGGGAGCATTAACGAAGGTATTCAAACACAAGTATATGCCACTTAAAGTGTGTCAAACCAAAATACACACAAAAATAAAATCTTTTTGAGTTTTTGACATTATTAATCAAAAATAAAATTATATACTGAAAAGACAAATAAAAATCATTTGAACTTTTCATTAAGCTTAAATTATCACGAGATAAAAACCCAAATGATAAACAAACATTATTTTTGTAATTTTCATTTAATGCAAACAAAATGAATAAAATAAAATACAAAAGATAAACAAAAATCATTATTCTAGCATGTGATTAACCATGCGGCATAAACTAGAAAATGATTTAAACAAGCATACGTTTAGCATGTGAATATAGCATGAAGTACAAACGCTAAAGTATGCGAAAGACTAACACATTCATCCTTTAGACTTAACAAGGGAGGAGGCATGTGATAGTAAATGAGAATCAAAAACCCTATTATGCAAGGCAAACAAGTCGGATTTCCTAACCTAATTTAATGAAGAATGACTATCTTGGGGTGCAGGAATTTTAAATACATTGGTTGCTTTACGTTGGGATTTTATGGGAATTCGTTTAGGATCAAAACAAAATTTCCTAAGATGACCTTTTCGACCACAATGGGTACACGTAAAAACATGTCGAAAAGATTTACCTACGGAGTGATCTCTAAAATCTTTCCTAGTAGATTCTCCTAAAATGTTGGTTTTGGTTTTAAGAGTAGATTCATTACAAGTATTGAAGCCTAAACCACACATGTCATTTTTAATTTGGACCGTTCCTAAGATTTTATCTAATTTTTCCGAAAGATACTCCAAATCAAATTTGACATTACTAGAGTCTTTTAATTTATTTTGCAATTCTTAAATGTTAGACTCTAATAAAACATTTCGCTCTTCAAAAGCAAGAAGCTCCTTTTTTAAGGATTCCATTAAAAAAATAAGGCTATCTCTCTCGCCTTATATATATTCAAGATTCTCTATAAGAGCTTTCTCTCATGTCCTAAGGTCTTCAACCAACATACTATCATCAACGACCTTGACACTTTCTCTTAAACTAGCTTCTAACTTGAAATTGGATCTTTTCAATTTAATAGATTCTTTATAAAGTTCTTGAAAAGCATTTTGAAGTTCACTCACATTAAACTCTTCTTCATTTTCGCTCTCTCTTTCTTCTCTACTCTCACTATCATAAAAAACAAGGGAATAAAAAACTTTGACCTCAGAAGTGTCATGAGTTTGAGTATCTTTATGAGAAGATTCAGTGTCGGTGCTCACATAACTAGCCATTAAAGGCACAAAATTTGGCTTAGTGGGGGAATCGGGTCCCTCTTCCTTATCACTATCACTAAGGGTAGCATTATATGAAATGGGTCATTTACCCTCTTTCCTTAGTTAAGTGGGGGCACTCAGAAGCCCTATGGCCATAACCCTTATAACCAAAACACCTACTAGACTCGTCCCTATTTAAATTTTCATTAATAGGTTTAGGGATCTTCTCGGCTTTGTCATACTTAGAGGTTTCAAATTTCTTAAAATCATTTTTAAATTTGTCTTTGTTAAATTTAAGAAATTTTCTAAATTTACGAGCAAACAAAGCCATGTCTTTCGAGTCACTATCACTCTCACTCTCTACTACTTATTTGACCTCTTTTTGAGCTTTTAAAGCAATGCCCTTTTAAATTTTCTCTTTTCGAGCTTTTAAAGAAATTCCCTTTTCAATTTTCTTTTCAGTTTTAGAGGGAAACATGTCTAGTTCATAGGTTTGTAAATCACCTACGAGCTCTTCTAATTTCGTAAAGGCTAAAGATGGTAAATAATTTAAAACGACCACTTTTGGAATAAATCAATCGGGAAGGGACCTTAAAATTTTCTTTACCACTTGGTTGTCGGGTATCTTCTCTCCCAAGTTAAAAGATGAATTGACAATATCGAAAAGTCTAGCATAAAATTCATCAAAAGTTTCATTATCGTTCATTTTGATGGTTTCAAATTGAGTGGTGAGGTTTTGGAGTTTTGAAGATTTAATGACACTTGTACCTGCGTGAGTGAGTTGTAAAATACCCCAAGCTTCTTTATAGGTTTCATACGTCATAATGCGTCGAAATTCATCCGATGTGACCACGCTAAACAAGGCATTTAAACCACGGGAATTAAAATTTTGAAAGTTTAAATTCATTCTCACTCCATCTATCGACGGGTTTGGGAACACGTTCATTGTCTACTAAATGTGTAGGCGGGGACCACCCATTAACCATAGACAACCAAACTCTCTCGTCGATAGATTTTAGTGCCGATTTCATTCACGCTTTTCAATACGCGTAATTAGAACCATCGAAAATAGGAAATTTTTAAAATGGGGAAAATTCCATTTTAGCCAAAAATTATTTAAAAGATTTTTAACGAAATAATTTATCGCTTTGGCTTTGATACAAATTTCAAAAACACCGATTTTAATTATCTTAATTAAAATATTATTTCCTTTTTAGATGCGGAAGAGTAAAGATTTGTGATGGTTCACAAAACAAACGAATTACGAAATTTTTGTTTCTATTTCAAATTAAAATTAAACACAAGTGAAAATTAATGAAACACACACAAATATTAATTCCACTTAAACCAATTAATTAAAGTCCTAGAATTTGCCTATGTCTTATTTTTCATTTAAACAAATTAGGTCAAACCAATTTTAACAATTAAATTAAATGACGAATAAATTAACTGCACATTACCCAAATTTAATTATCACCAAATTAAACACGTGGAGATTAAATTTAACCAATTTTATCTTTTTACCTAAGCAAGAGTTCTAGGTGATTTTAGAAAAGATAAAATAAACAGTTAATCCACTATGCCGCGATGTACGAGGAAAAACCCATGACGGGAAACAACCTCAGACGGCCCTGGCCACAAATCCACTACATACGGAATTTACAAAAATAAGACAGAAAGGCTTACAACACACGAATCGATCCCTTTCAAACCCCGACACTTCTTCTTGTAGATACCTTTTCCTAGAGGATAACCATGGAGCTCCACCGCTGTCTTGGAGTCCACCGATCGGACTTTATATGGTTACCGTCACCCGTACAAGGAGCCTTTCTCCAAGTGGGTAATGCCGCAACAAAAACTCTTCTTCTTTCTTTATGGGATGTAGAGAAAAACCATAAACTTCTCTTTCAACGGAAGAGATGAACCCGGTGCCAAACTCCAAGGAAGATATATGAATATGGGAACTTGGAAGCAACTAATTTGGGTGTAAACTAGAGTGGTGTATATTTTTATCTTTGATAAAAACACATTCAAAACATGATCTTTTTCACGCTTTGATTTTACTCTCAAAACACTCTCTAGGAGTTAGTAGGATATGAAAAATATTGTTTGGAAAATGTTATTCCCCCACATAATAAAGTTTGAGAAAAGTTGGTTAGGAAACAAGTGGGGAAGTGGGAGAAAAACTGCGTAAAACTACCAAAAATTGTTCCCGCCTGGCATCTTGTTCGAACGACATTCTCGTTCGAACGATTCTTCTAACGAAGTTTCAGTATGAACTCGTTAGAAGCTCATTAGAAATCTCGTTAGGATGACAATCTCATTCGAACGACATTTTGAACAATGTTCCAGTATTCCATAATGGGAAGTCGTTGGTAATCTCGTTCGAACGACTTGTGGTTCGAACGACACTTCGAACGAACTTACCTGTGACACTCCGCCTAATAAAATACCAAGTGATCAGTCCTACACCAAATTAAAATAGGAATCCCAGTTGGATCATCCTTAGCATCACTGTCGAAAACTTTTTAAAACTTACTAACCACCTAGTATTCCAAAAATTGGTGCCAATTTTCACTTTTTAATTACACAAAAACCGTACATGCGAAAATTAAAATATAAACGATTCACACAACTGAATGAGAATATACTGAATCATAATTAAACAACTTGTCGAATAAATCACCAGCCACCAAAGAAATAATCCAATATAAATATTCAACACCTGAATAGATTACACATGAAAACTGTAGCGAGAAGTCTGGGCGACAAGACCTAAATAAAACTGAAACTGATACAAGATTCCTACTCTAGGAATGAATGAATGATTTGTCTAATCCAAACTCCTGCTAGCATCCACATATGCCGCAGCTCCGTGTCCCTGGAATAGAATTTCAATCCTGGCGTCCCTGTGGCTGTACACCTAAAAGGTTTTGAAAATAGTTTTATAGCAAGGGTTAGAACCCAAAACATTTTGAAAATATTTAACAAGTGAATTAAATGCAGTAATTTAAAATCCATGAATGCGTTTCATGTTTAAGTTAGTGTCGCACTCCCTTGTGGACATTCTCACCCCTCCACTATTGTTCACACCTACTGGTTATCTTAGCCCCACCTAGTTGTGCTACCCCATCCAAATAGTCCTGGTATAACCTTCCCTTGACATACTACTCTAAATCCAGTATAATGATCTCGTGAATTATAAGCTATTTCACAATTAACTTAATTGATTACTCTTAAATAGTAACATATAACCGTATCACAAGTTATATAAAATAAATACATCACACTGTATTATTCCCACAAATGATTAACCTAATTAATCTCTCATTATTTAACAACATATAACTGTAACCCGAGTTATATAAGGTAAATACATCACACACTGTATTATCACCTACATATAATATTTACTACCATATTATACGTACCTTTACTAACATCCACACATATATCATATGTGTATCCATCCTTCTGAGTATACCCTCACCAGATGATTCCCTCTAAAATGCTATCTCACTAGGTGTGCTCACAAGACCTAGTTCCCCAAGTTGGAATCACTCACCAACCTGGCCCAAAATATAAACGTAGTGGAGGCGGTCATATTCTTTCCCTGAAAGTGAGATAAATCCTTCACCCATTTATACCGGACGCTATGACCTGGGATATACTCGCCCTACTCCTCAAGCTAGGGGATTCAGCCACATCGCGCAACCTCCCTTGATAACATTAGAGTATATAAATTTAATGAATATCTAATCGCTGATATTTAATATCACACACAATATATACACGTATATATATACTATCACTACACCATATATATATAATATAAACCCCGGCTTTACCATGTACTCAAAATCCCCTACACCGCCTATAATTTAATATCACACACAATGTGTATGAAAGTGCGGAGCTTTTCTGAATCAAAGCTCTGATACCACTTTCAAAAACTAAAATGATCCTTTTATATAAAAACAAACACGATGCGGAAGCGTAAGATAATTCAACCTTTTTAATTCTCTTTAAACAAAATAAACTTAAACCAAGTGAAATTAAATCAAGCGAACAAATATTATTTTCACTTAAACCAATTAAATCGTTAATCCAAGCCCTAGAATTTGCCTAAGTCATATTTTTCATTTCAACAAAGTTAGGCCAAACCAATTTTAGCAAATGACTTGAATTAAACAACTTTACCCAATATTTAATTAAAGTCCAAATTAAATTGAGTGTGATAATTTAAACCAAATTTTATCTTGAATTATCCTAAACATGCGTTCTAAATTATAATGCAAGATAAAAATAAATCAATAACACTACGCCGCAATGTACGAGGAAAAACCCAAGACGGGAAAAAATCTCGGATGGCCCTAGCCACAAATCCACTAGATACGGAATTACATGTACAAGACAAAAGACTTACAACACATGACTCGATCCCTCTCAAGCCTCGACGCTTCTTCTTGTAGACACCTATTCTTAGCGGATAACCTTGGAACACCACCGCGGTCTCGGAATCCATTGATAGGACTTTATATGGTTAGCGTCACCCGAACATGGAGCCTTTCTCCGTGTGGGTAAAACAACATAAAAAACACTTCTTCCTTCTTTGTGGGTGGTATAAGCAAAACTCGAAACTTCTCTTCAATTCGGTGTACAGAAAACTGGTGCCAAACTCCAAGGAATTGATATGTATATAAGGACTTGGATAAACAATATGGGTGTAAAACTAGAGTGATAACATATTTTCTCTTGAAAAATAGCACTCAAAACTTGATCTTTTTCTCTCTTTGTTTTTGCTCTCAAAACACTCTCTAAGAGTTTGTATGATATAAAAAAGATGGATTATCAAAAGTGATTCCCGAACATATTAAAATCTGAGAAAGTTGGTTACAAACATAGTGGGAAAGTGGGTGCAAAACTGCCCAAAAACTGCGAAAAACTGTTCCCGTCTGGCATCTCGTTCGAACGACATTTCATTCGAACGAAATCTCGTTCGAACGAGACTTCTAACGACGTTCCCGATTGAACTCGTTAGAACCTCGTTGGAAATCTCGTTAGAACGAAAAATCTCGTTCGAACGACATTTCGAACGACGGACCAGTATAGCTTGGTGGGAACTCATTGGCAAAACTCTTTCGAATGGCATCTGGTTCGAACGAAAAAACTCGTTGGAACGACATATCGAACGACTTTCAGAAATTTTATAAAATTCGATTTTGGCCCAGAAACTTTATATATTTTATTTTAAAGTTCTAATTAAAGTTTTTGTGAAAATAGAACACAATTTTTATTAAACCTAACACCAAATAAACATTGTTCCAAGCTCCCATATATATATATATATATATATATATATAATTGCATTCATACCTTGGGAGCATGGAACTATGATTGATGACGTAGAAATGAGGCACGCAAACCAGCATATTTGATGAAGCTTTATACTCTTTGTCGCTACGTCTTCAACAAACACTTTATTGGCTTGAGATCATTACAATAACATACTATCTTATGAATAAATGTTTTTGTCCGGAATTGAGCCAACACTATACATGTACTCAATTGGAAATTTGTGTCCTTACAAATCTCTCCCTTTGGCTATTTCGGGACAAAAACCAAAACAAAAATCCTAAAGGGCCATCAAGCTCAATAGACTCAAAACATAACATAATCCACACAAACTTGCCTCAACCCAAGGATTAAACACTTTGCCTTTTAAAGATGCTGCTTTAGTAGAATACCTGCACACTTAAGCAAACTATCAAACACATAGGGAATATCAAAATATTAAATGAGATTAATTAAATTACTCCCCCTAAGTTAATTCTCCCCTTTATCAAACACATGACCTACTTAGAAAGACGTCCCCCCCTAAGATAAATCTCCCCCAAACTAAGATACGATAATAATAGGATTAGATACCATTTCTCCCCCTTTTTGTTCAGGAATAGGCAAAGGATAAAGAACTAATAAACACGTGCAATCTTAAAGTGTTAAGACATTAAATCATGTGAGCAACAAAAGTACAACTAATCCAAGATAGATACCAATTATGAAGTATAAGCATGGATGGACTAGAAAGCAAGGCAAGGACAAACAAAATATCATATATATGTACTATAAATTTATCAAGAATGCACAAGGACAGATATATAGGTATAAACACACACATGACACACACAAAATATAATAGGAGTCTTTCACACTCGTATGACAAAAATGTGTCATATGGAAACGGAAGTGTACGGGTGTGAACTAGCAACAATTAAATTTAGACCCAAACACTTAATAAACGTTCACGGAGTTCTCATTTGATTGCAAACTTCATCACATTTGAATATATCCTCATGTGACAATATATATTGAACTCAATGAACAAACATACACAATGCATACAATCCTAGCATATTGATGATTCTACAAACCAATAGAGTCATGACATGAAATATGCAACTAGGATAAATAGACATTGTGCAAACCGTTGATATACCATCCAATCTCCCTCAATAAGCATATATATTCTTTTGCTTTTGAACGAATATAGCAAACAAACATAGGCCTTGGCAATTGTTTTCTTTTTAATGCCAAATATTCTATTTTTAGGCCTTTCGATCACGTATTTCTTTTAGATCCAATAAACGGTGGCTTACTATCGCAAATGATTTAATTCATCCTTTCGGAGCCCTTGCCCGTGCACATTTAGATACATAATTTTTTATCTCACAAAGCTCACGTGCAACGGATTTTGACATGCACTATTCCTCCTAGGTCATAGATATGTAGATGACTAGATTGGTAGGAGAACACCTCAAAAAGCTCAAATATAACATGTGACATTAAGATTTCAAAAGAGCTCGTGCATGTGTGAAAAGAGGCCTATAAAAATAGAATCCATTTTATCAATACAAAATCCAACTACTCCATAAAATATGATAAAGAACATTTTAAGGATTGACAGTCTAAACCAAAAGTGCTAGCCATATGGGAGCGTTAAAGGAAGGATGTAAACACAAGTATATGAAACTTAAAGTGTGTCAAACAAAAATACAAACAAAATAAAATCTTTTTGAGTTTTTAAAATTTTTAACCAAAAATAAAGATATATACTCAAAAGAATAAACAAAAATCATTTGTATTTTTCATTAAGCTTAAATGAAATAAATAAAACACAAATGATAAACAAAATCTTTTTATATTTTTCAATTAACTCAAACACAAAATATAATACAAAAAGATAAACAAGTCATAAGTTCTAGCATGTGATATGAAATAAGGCAATGACTATAAAATGACTAAACAAGCATACATCTAGCTATGATATATAATATGAAGCACAAAAGGCTAGAATATGCATAAAACACTAACACATTCAACCTTTAAATTTAGCAAGGAAGGTTTCATGTGATAGTAAATGAGAATCAACAAATCTTGTATCTAGCGCATTTAATAATGATTTCTTAACCCATATATATTTATATGTAACAAGATGGGGATTGGGAAATAATGAAATGCTAGATAAAGATTTCCTTGGACTTCTTTTAAGATCAAAACAAAATGACCTAAGGTGACCTTTCCTACCACAATGCCTGCATGTGTAAATAGGAGGAATGTTACCTAAGGTGTGACCCTTTTTAAAGACCTTGGACAAAGTTGACCCTATAAAACAAACAATGGTTTTAGCTTTAACAATGGAAGAATTTGAGCATAATGTGCTAGAACCATTAGAACTACTACTACAGTCTTGAGAATCATTTTTCAATTTTAAAATTTCGGACTCAAGTAATAAATTAGACTCCTCAAAATTACGGGACTCCTTCTTTAAATTTTCTATAATTCCTAGAAGGTTAACACGTTCTCCCTCAAAATGAGCCAACTTGTCCCTAAGAGTCTTCTCACGATATTCACTCTCTTTCTTGGACTTTTCTAAAATATCAAAATTTGAATGTAAGTCCATGAACTTTTCACGAAAAATATCTTTTTGAGATAAGGAGATTTACAAAGACTCAATGTGAGCTTGGAAACAAGAATTTTCATTTTCAAGAAATTTAATTCTTTTTACAAATCTCAAATTTAATTCCTTTAAATTTTCGTTACATTTGTTAAGCACATTTAATTCCTCTCGAAAATCAAAAATTTTATTTTCATTAAAATTGGACAAATTTTCATTAAGACTTCCATCGAGCGAAAAAATAAGAGTGATAAAAAAAATTGAACCACCTAAAAAGGTAACGAAATACAAAAAGCCAAAAAAACGGATGTTTAACGTGATAACTTAGCGCTCCGGCTCTGATACCAATTTTAAAGTGTGGAGAGCTTTTTCTCAATTCAAATTTCTGATACCAATCTGAAAACATGACCTTTTCTTAAATCAAAGCTCTGATACCAATTTGAAATTGCGAAGCTTTTCTGAATCAAAGCTCTGATACCACTTTGAAAAACTAAAATGATCATTTTATATAAAAATAAGCACGATGCGTAAGCGTAAGATGGTTCAACTTTTTTAACTTCTCTTTAAACAAAATAAACTTAAACCAAGTGAAATTAAATCAAGTGCACAAATATTATTTTCACTTAAACCAATTAACTCATTAATCCAAGCCCTAGAATTTGCCTAAGTCATATTTTTCATTTCAACAAAGTTAGGCGAAACCAATTTTAGCAAATGACTTGAATTAAACAACTTTACCCAATATTTAATTAAAGTCCAAATTAAATTGAGTGTCAAAATTTAAACCAAATTTTATCTTGAATTATCCTAAACATGCTATCTAAATTATAATGCAAGATAAAATAAACCAATCACACTACGCCGCGATGTACGAGGAAAAACCCAAGACGGGAAAAAACCTCGAACGGCCCTAGCCACAAATCCACTAGATACGGAATTATAAGTACAAGACAAAAGACTTACAACACACGACTCGATCCCTCTCAAGACTCGACGCTTCTTCTTGTAGGCACCTATTCTTAGCGGATAACCTTGGAACACCACCGCGGTCTCGGAATCAACCGATAGGACTTTATATGGTCACTGTCACCCGAACATGGAGCCTTTCTCCGTGTGGGTAAAACAACATAAAAAACACTTATTCCTTCTTTGTGGGTGGTATAAGCAAAACCCGAAACTTCTCTTCAATTCGGTGTAGAGAAAACCGGTGCCAAACTCCAAGCAATTGATATGAATATAAGAACTTGGATAAATAATATGGGTGTAAAACTAGAGTGATAACATATTTTCTCTTGAAAAATAACACTCAAAACTTGATCTTTTTCTCTCTTTGTTTTTGCTCTCAAAACACTCTCTAAGAGTTTGTATGATATGAAAAAGATGGATTATCAAAAGTGATTCCCGCACATATTAAAATCTGAGAAAGTTGGTTACAAACATAGTGGGAAAGTGGGTGCAAAACTTCGAAAAAACTGCCAAAAATTGTTCCCGCATAGCAACTCGTTCGAACGAGACTTCTAATGACGTTCCAGATTGAACTCGTTAGAACCTTGTTAGAAATCTCGTTAGAATGAAAAATCTCGTTCGAACGACATTTCGAACGACGAACCAGTATAGCTTGGGGGGAACTCGTTCGAACGACATCTGGTTCGAACGAAAAAACTCGTTCGAACGACATCTCGAACGACTTCCAGAAATTTTATAAAATTCGATTTTGGCCCGAAACATTTTATATTTTATTTTAAAGTTCTAAGTAAAGTTTTTGTGAAAATAGAACACAGTTTTTATTAAACCTAACACCCAATAAACATTGTTCCAAGCTCCTATATAAATATATATATAATTTCATTTATACCTTTGGAGCATGGAACTATGATTGATGACATAGAAACGAGGCACGCAAACCGGCATATTTGATGAACCTTTATACTCTTTGCCGCTACGTCTTCAACAAACACTTTATAGGCTTGAGATCATTACAATAACATACTATCCTATGAATAAATGTTTTTGTCCGGAATTGAGCCAACACTATACATGGACTCAATTGGAAATTTGTGTCCTTACAGTATACATGTATATGTATATACTATCACTATACCGTATATATATATTATAAACCCTGGCATTACCATGTACTAAATATCCCGTACACTGCCCGAAATTTCCTGAGTCTGTGGCCCGACTCAACGTAATTAATTTTCTCACTTAATAATTTATCGTCTTTTCAAGTCTATGATCCGACTTTAATATATTTAACTCATACCTCAATTTATATAATATTTTTCCCGAGTAAATGGTCTGAATCCAATTAAATTAATTAACACACTTGTTAATTTAATACCTCCCCGAGTCTATCATCCGACTCTAATTAAATTAATTCTTGCACCCATTAATTTAATACTTACCCGAGTCTACAATCCGAATCTGATTTAATTAATTTACACATTAATTAACACAAATCCGAGTCTGCAATCCGACTCTAATTAAATTAATTATAACATTTATTAATTTAATCCTACCCGAGTCTACAATCCGACTCTGATTAAATTAATTAACACACTTCTTAATTTAATACCTCCCCGAGTTTACCGTCCTACTCTAATTAAATTAATTAATACACCTATTAATTTAGTCCTACCCAAGTCTATAATCCGACTCTAATTAAATTAAATATCACACCCATTAATTTAATAACTTGTTGTCACCCAACCATTATCCCCGGACTCGCTCACTTGGCCTGTACCTGAATATTTCCAGAGTCAATGTTTCGACTCCAAATTAATTACTTTCTCTCAATTATAAATTTACTAACTTTGATGCCAGTTAACCAATATCCCCGGACTCGCTCACTTGGTCCATTTTACATCTCATAATTTCATTCACACATTTTCACCTACAATGTGTCATGCATATATTTCCATATTTTCCCCAATTATATTTACCCATAATTGTTAGCACACCCGGACTCACTCACTTGGTCAATAATTAAATATTTCACCTAAATTCCTTTAATAATGTAGTGTCCCCTAACTACAATTCCGGAATATCATTCTTCGACCCAATATCAATAATTGAATTATTTCTCCAAATTCGTTCATCTCATGACATACCGTTCACACACTCATAAACCCAATTATATCACCCTATAATTGATAAAGAAACATATGTCCCATATAAATTTATCACCAAATAAAAGTAAAGGAATTAAAAATTAAATTAAACCCTCATTAAAAACAAGCTGGCCAAACTGTCAGTTTCCTGGGACCCTCGATCGATCGAGCCCCCTGGGTCGATCAATCGATCGAGCATGTGGTTGTCTTCTTTAGCTTGCTGTTTCAGCCATGAACAAGTTTCCAAGGTTTTATCTCTCCATTTTCCAACCTTAAATGATGATTTTTAACCAATCAATTACTCCCAAAACAAGTCTTAATCATCTATAACTGTTTTAGCATTTTTGATTCATACGATACCTCACGGTATTTAAAGATGGGTTTTCCCATTAAAATTTATCAATCTTGTTCTACAAACCAATTTCCAAATCCTAATTTTCCCCTAGTTTATATTACAAATTCTTATTCCAATAAAATATCTATACTCATATATGTTCAACACAACAATTTTTACTATGAATCTCATTCAATAGTTTCATGAACAAAAAACCCCATTTTGTAACCATTTATCCCCAAAACGAATTTTGGTTTACACATTACTATGATATGAATTGATTATCATCAGTTTGAAAATTACAAAAGTTAACCACTTGCCTGTAAGTGTTCGTAGTGTCTAATTCATTGGCGTAGTCCCTCGATTGGCTCCAAAATCCCCGATTTGCTCTTGATTTTCTTTCCGCCAAAGCCCCTCTCAAACTCTAGGTTTAGAGTTATGTTGGGTGCTGATTTCTTAATCCCTCACTTAGATTAAAACCCTAAATCCCGTTTTTCACCCAATGGGCTTAATTAAAGTGGCCCAACTCACCCCGTGTGGGCCCGGTCATGCCCAAAAATAACCCGAGACCCAATTCCTACCCAGGGTACTCTTTTCTGACTATCTTGACCCATCCGAACTCACCCGCGCACTTAAAATTGGCATATGAATTAATTTATAAAAATCCTTATCCCACACCTAACTTAGTCTATACCGACTCCCGGGTGGTATAAGTGCATACCCCGTCATTAATACCCGAAATGACGTAATTAAATTATTACTATTCACTTAGTAAATAAATTTCCCTAAACATTAATCATTGACTCCCTTATTAATATTTAAATATATATATATATATATATATATATATATATATATATATATATATATATATATTTCCATAATTAATTCAATTAATATTACAACACACAAGTATTATGTACAAAAATACGAGGTGTTACATTACAGAATGCTTAAAAATTCTTTTTAAGCCCAGAAACTTTATTAGAAAACATTCTGAAAAGAAAACACAGTTTTAAAACCTAACACCCAATAAAAACTATTCCAAGCTCCTATATATATATACTAGCGAAATGCCTGTGCCTTAAGGCACGACAAAAATTTCAAAATTACATAATCGCGAAACAACGAAAATTTCGAAAGTACAGAATTGAAAAACGACGAAAATTTTCAAAGTACGTAATTCCAAAATGAAAAGAAAATTAATTCCCCAACAAAATAAAGTGTAATTTAAAAAAAATTAGCCATAATTTCCTATGTTCGTAGGACTATCCACTCCACTTAACAAATAACACATAGTCCAACAATATTGAAATAATATAAATTCTTCAAACAGGTTCACATATAACATGAAATTTAAAAAAACAAAGTACCAATTTTTAAAAAAAATTGAACACAACCTCCTTTATTTATTGAACTATCCACCCTCCTTAAGGGATAACAACAAATTAGTTAACGTTAATTATACAAACCTATAATGTAATTATACACAACTATGCATACTAAAAATGATGAAATCATAGTTTATTGTGTCCAACAATTTGAAATACAATTACCAAAAAAGAAGTAACCCCCTTTTTCAGAAAAAAAAAATATGGAACAACGCGGCCACGCAGCACCTCCATCTCGAACTCCTACCACTTTTGTGTTCGACCCACGACCTCAAACCTCTCAAACTCAAGTTGATCTACAAAGAAACAATTTGATTTATAACTATAAATAAAAAAGTTAATGTGAGAAATATGTATCGGACTTATGTCTTACCACATTTGCATTTGTAATGCTTGGTCTAAAATAAATAAAGAGACCTGCCAACATAAATAATAAGAAAATGTGAGAACTGAACCATTAGTATTCATGTAAAAGAAAATGAAAATTAACAATAGTGAAAATTATAAACTAAAGTACTTGTAAAAGAACGGATAAATAAATGTCTCACACCAAAATTCAAGTTTCTTCATATTTGGGTTGGGGAGCTGCTATAGGTGCAGGATCCACAGTTCACGCCACAATCTTTGAACTTAAAAATAGATAAGGGGAAAAAATTTGCAAACCTGTAGTAAAAAAAAATAGTGTGCTAGTGTGTACGTGTAATAAAGTGAGGGAGAGATGGAGGAAACATGGGGACCTAAGTTACCCACCCTGAAGAGATGAATAGAAAAGGGAATCAGTTGTACCGTGTCACGCTGTTGGAATTATTCGGAATGCTCGCTAAAGTTTTTACAAAAGCAGGGACTGCACATTAAAGTTTTATATATACTTATTATTTTTTATACTGAGTTGACAATCTTAGGGAAATAAGACTTGATCTCTATCATAAAAAAATATGACAAAATGAAAAGAAAAGAAAACAAATACTATTTAGCAAGAACATTTATTTGTTTAAAAAAAATAAAGTATCAAAGTTTTAAAAAAATTGGGCAAAATCTCCTTCGTTTATTGGTCTATCCACCCTTCTCAAGGGATAACAACAAATCCAACAATATAAAAAAACAAATTTGCCCAGCAAAAGCTTCAATGAAACAAACATCTTTAAAAAATATATATATATATATATATCAATGGAAGCCCAAATAATTATCTTCCACTATAATTATTGTCCGTTCTTTTCCAAATGCGACCTGGTACAAAAAAAATGTAGAGTTAGTAAATTGAAAAATCTAGTAAAATATTATATAAACAAAGTTAATTATTAATTGTACAGCAAATACACCGTGTCGCTAGCGAAATCAAACTTATGCAAATAAAAAATAAAAAAAAATAGTAGAGCCAAATCTAATTTTTTTTAACAGATTTATGTTACAAAACTGAAAATAGAAAATAGTAGATCTAAAATACCAAATCTGGTGGAGCGGTAGCAGCGGATCGTCGTGGTCGTCGTAGCGTCGTCGGAGTCTCACATATTGATAAAAAAAAAATTGACCCTGAAAAATTACATAATTCAAATATTATTACACACAATAATTGTAAACAAAATCAATATTTTTTGTAAATAATCATCTTTTAAAGAACCCCCGGTGTTGTAATTGCATTGAAGATATTTGGAAATGACCACTTTTAATGTTGCTATGATGGTTCAAGCCAAATGAAAAAAATATATGTTGGGTATTAGACATGAAAATAAAATAAAATTCGATAATACACATAAAAATCACTAAAAATCTACCAATAAAACCAACAAAGCTACATTATCCACTAAATATCCATTTAACAAAATAGTACAAAGGCAATTGTATGAATCCAAGCCAATAACTAAAAACACGACAAATAAATTAAATTAGAACATAAAAATAAAAAAAATAAAAAATTGAACCTGAAAAAAAACACAAACAACAAAATCCAAATCAATCTTATGCAAAAAAAACCCCAAAACCAAAATAAAATAGTATAGCCAAATCTAATTTTTTAATAGATTTAAGTTACAAAATTGAAAATAGAAAATAGTAGATCTAAAATACCAAATCTAGTGGGGCAGTAGCGGCGGATCATCGTGGTCGTGGTAGAGCCGTCGGAGTCTCACATATTGATAAAAAAAATTGACCCTGAAAAATAACAAAATCCAAATATTATTACACACAATAATTGTAAACAAAATCAATAATCTTTGCAAATAACCATCTTTCAAAGACCCCCGGTGTTGTAATTGCATTGAAGATATTTGGAAATCACCACTTCCAATGTCGCTGCGATGGTTCAAGCCAAATGAAAAAAATATATGTTGGGTATTAGACATGAAAAGTGTGCAAAAATCAGTCGAGACTCCTTTAAATTAAGAAAAAGGGCTGCTATTACAAAATTGCAAGATTTATGAAATAAAAAATAGTAAATAGAAATGATTAATTGCAACTAAACTCCCGAAGCACACCATTGTATGAGAACTCGATCTCTCCCAAATAGTCATGAGATTGTCCAACATAAAATTATCAACCACACGTGTACTAATGTCTAGCTATGTAAATTACCGAGGTACTAAAAAAACTCATCAACTACATACATTATCTTGTAACCAATAAAACTTGACTCTTGGTGTCAAAGACAAAGATTTAATTATCTCATGTGTGTCTCCCTAACAAATAAGAGTAATTTTCTCTCAAAGAATCTCAAAACAAAAAATTCAAAATATAAATCTTGAATAAGAGAGAATGTGTATACCTAATGTAAGTACCACATATCCAAATTACCACTAAGAGAGAACATGTGTTCTTAAATATGCAAACATAAAACATATTAGATGGATAAAAAAAAAATCATAAAATAAAAATAAATCCCAAAATGTGAAACTAAATTAAAAACCCTAATTTAGATCTGCAAAACAAAAAAAAAGCCCTAGCTTGGATTACCTGACCAATTTAGATCTGTAAAACAAAACAAAAAAATCAAAAACAAAAAATCCCTAGCTTGGATTACCTGTTCGGTAGCAGCGGGGAGAAGGACGACTGAATTACCTAATTTGAACAAAAAAAAAATGAATATGTATCTGCAAACAAAAGATTAATCAGATAGAACATTAATCATAAAACCAATGAGCGGGGGTGGGAGAAATAAGGTTGTGATGGAAAGCCACGAATAAGGGGGGTGGGGGCGGCGTTGAGCATGGGGGAGTGGGGGGAGGGGCGGGTAGGAGCGGAGGGGGAAGTTAGGGGGTAGCGGGGGAGGTAGGAGGCAGCGGGGTGGGGTGGGGGGGGGATGGGGCGGCGGCAGCTGAAAGCCAGGGGTAGCGGGGTGAGGGGGGAAGAGGCAGGTAGGAGCGGAGGGGGAAGTAAGGGCGTAGCGGGAGAGGGAGGAGACAGCGGGGTCGGGGGGTGGGGGGGGGGGGGGGAGAGGCGGCGGCTATTGAAAGTTTGGGTAGGGTTTTTTTTGTGCTGAGAGAGAATGAGATGAAGAGGAAGACGGGGTGTGTAGTGAGATAAAAGCCTTTTGTTTTCTTCATTTTCCATGTCACAATAGGGACAATCTTACATGGCATAATTACACACCATTAGATCGCTCCAAAAAATTCATTTTTAACCGTAGATTTTTTGGAACAATAAAACACTCCCCTCTCATATAATATATATATATATACTAGGGTGTACCCGTTACGATGGCACGGTGATAAATTTCTTCCCGTAGTATTTTGTACTCGTGCCAATGGCATGACATTAAATTTGTTCCCGTAATACTTTGTACTTGTGCCGATGGCACGATGATAAATTTGTTCACATGATAAATTAGTTCCTATAATATGTAATTCATTATTCCTAATGACAAGGTGAAGGCACAAGGAAAATTTTCCAAAGTATGTAATCGCAAAAATGAAAAAAAAAATCAAAGTAGGTAACTACATAAATTTCGTTCCCGAACAAAACAAAGTGTAATTTAAAAAAAAATGGTCAAAAATTCTGAACACAAAAATATCAATTTCGGTAATCTAAAAAAATTGTTTAAAACAATAATTGTTATAAAAACACTAGTAACGTGATTGCCTATAGTCATACAACACGTGTTCTTCAAAAGGTGTATACAATGATACTACGATATGAACATTAATTCAATCCTCCATCCCTATAGTTACAACTTTGCTAACTAAATAATTTTTATGAGTGCGTCAAATGTAGGAGATAAAAAAAATTTAAAAATGAAAATCTAATTATGTGTGTGTGTGTGTGTGTGTGTAATGCTTAATCCTAAAAAAGATGTATATTTTGCATTAAAGAACTTTTTTATGCTTGCAATAATTTTCATGAATAACAAAAAAATGAAATGTACAAAAAAAAAATAATACCACAACCCAATGAAAATATTTGATTTGAAAGGTCACTATTATTATTATTATTTAATTGCAATTGCATAAAAAGGTTGGTAAGATTAAGCTTGACGAACAACATATATATAAACTTTGGTTTTGAGTTTTTCATTTATATTTAGGTCATATAACAAATAAATTACTCTTACTGTAATTAGTTTCATTTCTTTGTTAAGGACCACGTATATTTTTATTTTGTAAAAAGACTGTTTGAATTAAGTGGTGGATTACTTTGAAAGATAAATTTTACTTACACAATTTCTATCAAAGTACATTGAGCCAAGTGCTATATTGATTTTTAGGTTTCCAACATCGAGCCTTGTGATTTTTAGGTTTCAAACATCGAACCAAGTGATGTCCTTTGACAGGTTATCAATTTACCTGGGCTCCATTCATTAAAGTTACTCTTTAGTAAAATATGTCAAACTATAATACCAAAAGTATCCAACTATTTAGTATCTCAAATACCAAAGTACCCAATTATTTAGTTACACCTGATTAAAAGAAACTATTATTAAGAGTTAAGATATAACAATAATCTCGCTATAAAATTTATTATTAAGAAAATAAAAAAGCCAATGACACGGTTAGAATTTTAATGTGGCATATTAAAAGTTATTATTAAAAAAATAATTTGTAAAATCAAATTAATAATTTGAGAAAATCTTACATGCTTATAAAAATTTGACTTTTCATATAATTATGCATGTCATACTTTGGCACTGCGCCTTGTCCTTTGAAATAAGTGTAAGTATGCTAGTTTTTTACCACTAACTGATAAGGTTATAGGCGTAGGCTTTTGTTAAATTAGTGTGTATAGGGTTATAGGCTTTTGTTAAAACGTAAAGAGAGAGAGAGAGAGATACATTTAGTTTCATATGCTTAGATATACATTTAGTTTCAAAACCCAATACCCAAAAAAAAATGTTTACCAAAAAAAAAGGATACAAAATATATAGAAGAAAGAAAAGATAAATAGTTAGATAAGAGATTCATACCCAATTATCAATTTTTTCAAAAGCCAAATTGCTTATTGAACTCGTAATATCTTCCAATAAAAAACAACAAACTCACCTCAAGAATATACCCTTTTCTAAACTGATATCCAAACAAACATACGTGATATCATCGAACAAAAAATCATACACAGTAGCTTAACACTTTACCAACCGTCATTAATATAGCCGAATACCTTTCTCAAATATTTACATTAAATAATATCAGATCTAAAAAAAACATTATCAAATCTACAAACGATGAAATATACATAGGATTGCATAGTAGGCATATATGAGATGCAACAACCCAAATGAGAACTCTGGAAACAACACAAGCCAAACACCCCCAGTATTATACATACGGTTGAAAAGTAGGCAAAAGAATCAGAAATACTCTGATTCTAAGAAATAATGAAACCAAAGCAATATCTAAAAAAACACTATGCCAAATAAATACTCCCAAATCGCAAGAATCAAAACCAAAGCAATATCTGGAAAAAAAATAATGAAACCCTACAATATCTGAAAAAACACTATGCCAAAGAAATACTCCCAAATCGCAAGAATCAAAACCAAAGCAATATCTGGAAAAAAAATAATGAAACCATACAACAACGCGTACACAGCAGTGGAATCATTCTTGAACAACACTGCCAAATCGCAAGATCCAACACCTGGCAGAGCGCGTACGAAAAATCGTAAATCAAACTACCCCACCATCAAATAGATCAGAGAGATGAAAAATAAGCTAGATTTACCGGAGAAAAGAGGGCTGGAGGTTCAGTGGAAGAACACCCTTGCAGTTTCTGGTTGTGTTGGAATCAGATAAAGTCGGGGTGTTCTGGTTGCGAGGAGAGAGAAGCGTAAAGTTGTTATGAAAATGGTTTTGTGGGTCGTACAATGGCACCGCCTGAATGTCCGGTGGCTGTAGGCTGGTAGCTGGTGGCTAATCTGAGTAACGATGGCATCGCCTGAGTGGTCGTCAGCTGTTGGTTGTTGGCTGATGGCTACTCCGGAGGCTGCAAGTAAAAGAGGTGTCTTGGTGGGATGGGAAGATGAGGATGAGAGAGAGGGAGACAAATTTTTTGGTGTATAAAGAGTGTAAGCAGTCTTCTAATGTGATGACAGTTTTTTTACTCAAGCCTTGTGCTTTGCCCTTATCAAGACGTGTGCAGAGCCACGATCAGTTTTATTGATGGTTCACGCAAGACATTTAATAGACTTATCATCCTCTAGATTTCTCCCTTCTGTACCATCTTGAACTTTATATAGGTTAAATCTGAGCCGTGAGTTGATAAACACCAAATTTATCAACTTTTGATCTGAGCCATCAATTGGGGAGGATAAAAAAACCCTCCTCCTTTATTTTATATATATATATATATATAATGCATTCATACCTTGGGAGCATGGAACCACTGTTGATGACGTTGAAATGAGGCACCTAAACCACGATAATTTGATGAGACTTTTATACACTTAGTCGCTGTTTTAAACAAACACATCATAGGCTTGAAAGATGATCAATATACTCTATCCTATGACTCAAACATTTTTGTCCGGAATTGAGCCAAAACTCCAAAGGACTCAATTGGAAATTTGCGTCCTTATAATTCCTAACTAATTATAAGTAAGTTATATCCTCTCTAGATTTTTAAAGTAATCGGGTAACAGGGTAAAACGGGTGAATCTTGTTAAACGGATGCACCGGGTTAAATGAATGAATCGAGTTAAACTAATGAACCAAGTTAAACGGGTGAACCAGGTTAAACTGATGAATCAAGTCAAAACCATTCGTTTATTTAACGAGTGTAAACGGGTCGTGTTGTGTCATTCGTCAAGTAAACAAATCGTGTATGAATTTTATTTTTCCACCCGTTTAATAAACGAATCGTGTTTGGGTGGATGAATTTTTGACACGATTCGTTTATCACCCGACACGAACTAGGCTTGACACGACCCATTGCCACCCCTCAATCGCAATCTCAAGGGCCTTGTGAAGTTGTGATTCATAAATTTATGAAGTTACAATTAGTTCTAAGGGTAATATTATTGGAGAGTTACTATCTAACGTGGATAAATGCAATTCTTCGGATGATTGAGAGGAAAGTGACGATTGTTATAATTATGAGGACAATAAGAACTTGCGTCCTCACGTCCATAAATCTAACCTTAAGGAACTTATTGTCAAAGTCCGGTTATACAAAAAACTTAATCTTATTTCCTTTTAACCAAGCCTCTTGGCCAGTAGTATAAGGCTTCCACTCAGACAGTCTTGGGGTAAATTCGGTTTGGTCCCCAGTTTGATCCTTGGAACTGTCAAAATAATTATTAGCTAGAGGAAGCCATGAATTGCGAATGTAGATTTGTCGAGGTGCGCGTAAGTTGATCCGGACACCTCTGTTGATTTGTAAACTTGTTTCTCAAGACCAAATCCATTAGAGAGAAGTCCAGCCTAGTTCTTCTGAGGCCCAACCCATAGAAGCTTCTAAGTTAGGGGAAGCACTCAATCATTTATGACTCATCATCAATTTCAGCAGAAAAATTAATGGGTGACTCCTCCTACAACTAGCTAGACTTTAAGTGTGTGGTTCCTGTTTAAATTGCCTTAATGTAATGTGTGGTGTTTGTTCATTTAATTTTAGTATAAATAGAGAAGTCTTGTAAGTGTTAGAAATCAAGCAAGAGAGTTATCAATAAAGAAACAAGTTTCTCTTCTTCTTGTGTGTGTGAATCAAAATTGCAACAAAATAGTGAGTTAATGAGTGTTTTCGTTGTATTAAATTTCCAACAAAGTGGTATCAGAGAGATTGGAAATTTGTTTTAATGTATATGCTATAAATATCAAATCGAATCTCTCAATGAGACGAATCCAATGCCACTAGATTCATTCCAATCGGAGGTCTGATGCGTCGCTACGTGTCAAGAGAACGTTGCTGCCAGAAAGTGAGTTAACTCACCGAGTTAGCCAAATCATCCGAGTTCGAGCCGTGAAGCCTGTTGATAATGCTATTTGAGCTGCTTGATCGAGCTATTGACCGTTGACCAAAGGTTGACCATTGACTTTGACTATTAACTATTGACTTTGACAAAACAATTGGGTCTGCATTGTTCATAAGGTTTTTGGACGTTCCTGATCCATCCGCGCAATCAAAATTTCCAAATTCTCACTAGAAATATGGAAAATGGTGGTATGTCATCCTTTTATGTCCCGATACTCAACAACAACAACTATGATAATTGAAGTATTAAGATGACGACACTTTTGGGTGCACATGATGTTTTGGAAGTCGTGGAGAGAGGTTAGAGTGTGCCAAAAAATGAAGTTTTACTAAACCAAACCCAGAAGGAGAGTTTGAAAGACTCAAGAAAGAGAGATAAGAAAGATCTTTATTTCATCTATCAATCATTAGGTGATGATGGTTTCGATAAGATTTCAAGTGCAATCTCCTCTAAGGAAGCGTGGGAGAAACTGGAAACTTCTTACAAAGGAGCCGATTTTGAATCTCTACATATGAAAGGGTCTGAGTGTATCTCTGACTACTTTTCAAGACTCTTAGCTGTTTCAAATCAATTAAAATGAAAGGGTGAGAAGTTAGAAGATGTGATGATCATGGAGAAGATACTTCGCTAATTAAATCCAAAATTCGAGTACGTCATTATGACGATCAAAGAAAATGAAGACTTAAATGATTTGATAATCGAACAACTAATAGGATCATTACAAGCATACGAAGAGAAGAAGAAGAAGAAGCAAGAGATTTTGGAACAACTTCTTAAGACGCAACTCTATTCGACAAAGAAAGAGGAAAGTTTCAACAACGATAGAAGCCAATGTGGAAGAGGTCGTGGCCGAGGACCAGGTTGTGGATATGCAGGAGGTTGGAATTATAACAACTACAATTCCCACAACTACAATTCAAATAATATCTCCAAGAGAGGGGAAAGCTCAACACGAGGTTATGGAAAAGGTAATCCAAACTCGAGGTATGACAAATATAAGGTTCGATGTTATAATTGTCAGAAGTCTGGTGATTATGAGTCAAAATGTAGAGCACACGATAATAGAGTTGACGAGAAGGCCAATTATGAGGAGTAGAAGATAAGTGTGAAAGAAAGTCTTCTTCTTCTAGCATGGAATGAGACTGATGTTAGCTAACAAAATTCTCGGTTTCTTAACAGCGGTGCAAGCAATCACATGCGTGGATGAAAAGACATGTTCATGAAGTTAGACGAGTCGGTAAGTGAAAATGTCTAATTTGGAGATGATTCCACAATATCGGTGAAAGGAAAAGGTAACATCCTTATTCGTGCAAAAGATGGTAGTCACCAATTAATTTCAAATATCTACTATGTGCCTAATATGAAAAGAAACATCTTGAGTTTGGGTCAACTCTTAGAAAAAGGCTATGATATCCATATAAAAAATTATAGTCTTTTTATAAGAGATGACAAAGGAGATTTAATTGCCAAGTTAAAAATGTCAAAGAATAGAATGTTCTTTTTTAATATTCAAAACGATGTTGCAAAGTGTCTAAAGGTATGTTAAAAAGATGCATCATGGCTATATCATCTTCGATTTGGGCACCTCAACATTGGAGGATTGGAGATATTATCGAAGAAGGAACTGGTGAGAGGCTTACATTGCATTAATCACCCATACCAGCTGTGCGAAGGATGTTTACTTAGGAAGCAATTCAGAAAAAGCATTCCAAAGGAGTCAGACTCAAGAGCTAAGAATCCACTAGAGCTAATCCATACCGATGTATGCGGTCCGATCAAGCCAAGCTCTCTCGGTAAAAGTAATTATTTCCTTCTATTCATTGATGATTTTTTAAGAAATATCTGGGTATATTTCTTCAAGGAGAAATCAGAAGTTTTTGAAATTTTCAAGAAGTTCAAAACTGTCGTAAAAAAGGAGAGTGGCCGTAAGATCAAGGAAATGAGATCTGACCGAGGAGGAGAAATTACTTATAGTGAATTTAAAGAATTTTATGAAGAAAATGGAATTCGTTGACCAATGACAGTTCCTCGATCCCCTCAGCAAAATGGATAGAAAAAGAAAGAATCGAATTATCCTCAACATAGCTTTACCAATGATTTGTAAACTTGTTTTTCAAAGCCAAATCCATTAGAGAGAAGTCAATCCTAGTTCTTTGGAGGCCGAACCCATAAAAGGTTCTAAGTTAGCTAAAAGAACTCAATCATGAAACTGACTCATCATCCATTTCAGCGGAAAAAATAATGCGTGACTCCTCCTACAACTAGCTGGACTTTAAGTGTGTGGTCCATGTTTAAATTGCCTTAATATAATGTGTGGTGTTTGTTCATTGCATTTTATTATAAATAGAGAATCCTTGTAACTATAAGAAATCAAGAAAGAGATTTATCAATAAAGAAAGAAATTTCTCTTCTTCTTGTGCATGTGAATCAAAGTTGCAGCAAACTAGTGTGTTAAATAGTGTTTTTATTTTTAATAAATTTCCAACAACCTCATAGTATGCTACCAAAAAAAAATCTTATGCCCTTTTCTATGAGTAGGACGCAAAAGCATGCTAATACTATTTAAGGCAAGGAATATATCTGCCTCCATGATGGGTAGGATGATAATTTTCTCCAAAAATTCGAGTCCCTACGGATACCCGAAAAAAAATCCCAAAGAATTCTTAGAGATTTCGAGGATCGGGTCGGGTTCAAGGAGTAAAAAAAATCCCCGACAAATTTCGGATCGGTTTCGGGTATACCTTCGGGTCTCCACCGGAATACCCGAATTATTTAAATATAATAATATATATATATAATTATATAAGTATAAAAACATCTAAATAAAAATAATAAACCCTAGATCCCCGCTCTCCCTCACTCCACGTCCCTCTGTTGTCCTCTGCCTCATCTTCCACGCCGTCCTCTGCCTCACGTCCCTTCGTCGTCCTCGTCACGCAGTCCCTGCGTCATCCCTGCCTCAGGACGTCCTCTGAATCATGACGACAACTTACGGTATATTCCATTACCTTATAGGTCAAAGGTGCTATTTAAATGATTGTTATGCTATTTTAGTTGTTTGTTAAAGCAGCTCGCGATTTTGATGCTATATCAATCAAAGTGGGTTATGTATCATTTCACTTTAACGTCTCTATGCGCTTTGAGTAGCGAGCTTAATGACCCCATCTCTTCACTAAATTGGTAGGTTTATTCTATTCTCAGAATTAATGTTCCTTCGTTAGATCTTGTTACCTTGTTTCTTCATTATCTGTACGTAGATTTTCTTTTTCTTTTTAAGATTGAACATTATATTTTCAGAGATCATGTCATGAATGTCATTTATATGGTTGTTAAAAAGTAGGTGTTGTTAGGTTCAGGTAGCAATCAAGAACTCTACATATTATATCATTCTGGGCCCTGGGCAGTTCATTGTACTTGTTTGATGGTTGAAAATAAATATAGGGAGCAACATTGATAAATGTTTTAACGGTGCTTGTTGGTCTGAAATTAACCAACACAGGGTCCGAAAACTTTCAATGCATTTTTATTTTTTATGTTTTGTTTTATACCAGGAACTCTACCCAACTCATTGCTAATTACTCCCTTCTGGTTCAAGGCACATACTTTGTAGGAAAATTAAATTCTTTGTTAAATTGTTACATTTTATTTTTTGTCCTTTCCTTTGTTTTTTTATTGTGTTCTCTTTATTACATTGTAGCTTTCAGTTCTTTTCAGCACTGACAAAAGAGAGAAGTGAAAAATAGGATAATGTACATTAGATCTCTTTGCAATAAACTCAATCTTACAATTCATTTATGCCTTAGTCCTGTCTTTATCAGGATTGTTTACATTAGATTGTTTTTATCAAGTTACAGATGTTCAAATCTAATTACAGATTATTTAAATAGTTCAAATGGTAAACTGATTGTTAATCTTCATTGTTGTACATTTCTAGCTAGTATATGATTAGTATTTAAATAGTGTTGATTACAGATTGTTTAAGACTACTGATTGTTTAGAAAAACTGATTAATATTTGACAGTTTAAATAGTATTTTTTCAGATATGATTACAAATTGTTTAAGATTATCTATTTTTTTTAGATTCAACAGATAATATAATAAAAGTTATTAAATTTGTACGTAATTATAATTTTTGATTGAGATGTATATTTTGAGTTGCACTTTAATTGTCTTTAATCATTTTTAATTGAGATGCAATTTAAAAGTAATTTTTACCTACGTGATTAAAGAGGGGAAAAAATCAAAATGGGTTCCCACTCGATACCCATTTTAAATGGGGACGGGGATCCCTGAACCCGTTATAACGGGGAATGGGGTAGGGACAGGGATAGGTAATGGTTTTTTTAATGGGGATGGGGATGGGGACGGGGAGTTAAAAATCGATCCCGACCCGACCCGTTTCCATCCCTAATGATGGGACCAAAGCTAAAACTAGAATTGGCGTAGGAAGACATTGTAAGGTTAAGGAAGGTTTAAAAAATCTGCTCACTCAAGGTCTTAATCAATTGTTTGATTTTGGATCCCAAAAAAGTTGAGGAAGAAGTAATCGAGATAATTTCAACAACTGATGCAATGCGTGAGGCCAAGATTCGGCATATCGAGAAAGCTTTTGAAGAAACACTTTATTTTTTTTCTTTCTTGTTTACGTCTTTTTTCTTCATTTATATTTGATTGTATGTGAGGCTAGTCCCTTATGGTCTTCCTCCCTAGGTCTTTCTCTTTTGGGTTTGGTTTGTTTTGTATTCCTTTGAGGTAAGATCACTCATCCTCCCCCTTTTTTGGTTTTAAATTAAAAGCTCATTAATAATATATATATAATAATAGTAATAACTCAGTTATTTATTAATTAACCGATACGAGCCCAACTTTTAATTAACTTAATTAAAGAATTGTCATGTCTTAAATTTGATTTCAAATCCAAATTAATTAATATACAAAATGTAAATAGTGACATCTCACATCACAATTAAGCACATGTAATTAATTTTCACAATTTTCCATAATAATATAATATACACAAAAATACGGGATACTGCCCTTTCTTTATTTTCAAGTATCCTCTAGTCTCTCATTTAAAAACGTCAAGATTATTATTCCAACACTTGTTATTCCTTTCATATTTGGATTTTTCTTTTTTACCCTTGAGATAACATTGTATCTAAAAATACCATTTATATGTTTAATAATTAGCTTTACATTCTCACATGTGTATCAACCCACTTTTACCTTATACATCAACACACTTCTATCTTATATAACTGAGAGTAAGTCTAATCATCGAATGTTTACATATCTTCAAATACAACATTACCTCGTTCGTAAAAAATATAAATAAACAAAAAAAGTTCATATTTTATATAAAATTTTTGTAACATGTAATCATTAAAGGATCTCTATGTAATAGAGTTGTGTTTGATTGTAATGAGTAGAAAAAAATACCCAAAACAATATGTTAAGGACTAAAATGTTCAGTATGAAATATGACACCGTCTTTCAGGATAAATATTGACAAATAAGGTTCATCTTTTCTTTCAAAGGATAAGAAGGTCAATAAATCCTAAATGTGCATAATATCCATATATATGGGCCGTAAAATACAAATGTGCATGACTACAAAATCTTAAAATCGAAATATCAACAAGTACAATAATGTAATAAAAAAAACTTAGTCTTGGAAATTTTTCGCACAATGGGAAAAAATGACACGATCTAATATGAAATTGACACAAAATAACATAACATGTCGTGCTTGTTTAGTGTTTGTGATTGGATATTTTATCCCAATAGCGGTTTGTGTCCTGTTCGTGCTGTAATTATGACACAAAATCTGTAAGTTTTGGCCCAATTATAACATGAAAAGAAATCCAATTTTGGCATGATTACCACACTTATATAATAGATATATTACATTAAATTATAACACCCCGTATTTCTGAGCATTTGGAATTTAATTAATCCGGTTATGTTAAATTACACATGTGTCGTGATTTAATTGAATTCAATTTTATGTCTTTATTTGAAATTTTAATCGGGAAAGATAACGGTTAATATGTATGGAATAAAATTACTAAGTGAATAGTAAATGATTATTTTACGGCACAGCGAGTGATGGTGACATGACAGTACTATTTGGGGTTGAGATAGAAATATTATGGTACAGTGACTCAAATTGCGATTTTAAGGTCACGGTTCGATCCGAATGGGTCGATATAGTCGGGTTGGTGAACCCGGGTGTAGTAATTGGGTATCAGGTCCTTTTTAGTCATAATCAAGCCCACACGGGGGTGTTCATGTCATTTGGGATTAAGGATAATAAACCTAAGCCTAATTAGTTGGGGTAGCATCCAAAAAAATTCTAAGCCCTAGGAAATTAAGAGGATCCTATTAGAGAGGAGAAAGAGAAATTTCTTTAAGATTTAACACTTTATTGCATCACCTTTACTGTCAGAGTGCAATCAGAAGGAAATTAAGGCATCCTCAACATACAGAACACGAAATCAGACCTACTAGTGTAAAGGAAAGTGTTTATCTTGCATGTTTTTAAATAGGCTATAATTTCCATGGTAGAATTAATGACATCTAGGGCGAACATGTATTCTTTTGTGATAAACTAATGGAACTAATTCATGTATTAATTTGAATAAAAATTAGGGTTTGATTTCTGGGCTTAAGAAGTACAAAATCTAATAATTGAGATGGTATGAGAAAATTATTTCTCGATTTTATGAAGAACATGCATGACAAAGAAAACTGGAATTTTTGTAGAAAACCTTGGATGAATTATTGAAAATTATGAATTTAATGATGTGTTACTGATAGAATTTCATTATAACTTGTTTATATACTTATATTTGATGCTTGGATAAATTATATGGGTGCTTTAGTACAATTTATAGGAGTGGTGTTGGTCAAAAATGGTTGAAATCCGTAACAGTGAAGAACAGGAACTGTCAGGGTCTTCAAATTGGTTTGGTTACCCCCCAAGAACCGGTTCGGCCCCATATAAGATCCGGTTTGGATGACCTGTTATACCCTGAATTGTTTTTGTCTGAATTATTAAAGAATTAATTAGGGTGAAATTTTTGGGTATGTTGAATCATTGTACAAAGACTAGGGGAGGTCAGTAGGTACATAATCTAGACACGATTATTCTTAATGACGGTAAATCGGTACTTGAACTGACAATACTTAATTGATTGAGGGACGTATCGAAAATTAATGATTTAGGATAAGAGAAGAGTGAACGATAATCTAAGACTTAAATTAGTAGTATAGAGATGTATAACTATTGAATTGACGTAAGAGATGGATGTAACCTTTGGGTAGTGAGCGATGCTCGAAAAATATGGAATAAAAATTAAGTGAGAATTATTATTACATTGAGTATTTGAGAGAGATAAATACTCCCTATAGTATATATAAAAGGGCATGTGTATACCTAGGTTGATGATGTATATGTATAGGTTATGTGAATAATTATTGTTATGATTCGATATGTGTGAACACGCCTACACTGCCTGTTATCATCGGAGGTTCGGCGTAGAGGGCAATCCCATCTTGGCGATTCGAGTGAGGTCTGTATGTGTGCCCCAGAAAATAGAACTTAGGGACGGCCACTATGTACAGCGTATTAATAGGACAAGCCCGTCATCTGGGTACGTTATGTATGTGTGTATCCCAAAGACGTAGAACTATGTTTGCCTCCATTGTATGATGTTTGATTTATGATTCGAAGAGACATTCTGAATCGATAGGTGGTGGGAGAGGTATGTGGACTTGATAGAATAATATGCCACATCCCAGTGGCCATTCTAGGGGATGTTGTAGTTGTATATATTATAGTGTGATATATATATATATATATATATATATATATATACATACACACAAAAATTTGATTATTCTACTTATGTGTGATGGTACAACTAATAGATTATATGTATCTAACATTATGTAGAGAAACTTAAATAACTATTAAAGAATAATATGAGATTAATATTAATTATCGGGAGTACCCTAATGTATTGTGGTTAGTTAGATACGTTATCTGGTTAGGCTGGATAGTATAACTAGGTAGGAGACGTTAGGTGTGCATTTTAGGTTAGAGGTGGGGAACTCAAGGGAGTGTACATGAAGCTAACTTATGTATCTAATAAATGATTTAAACTTTAGTTTAAACACCTGCAAAAAAATTTCAAAAGGTTTTTGTCTCTGACCCTTATCAAATCTATTTTTTAAAATATTTTATGTGTCTAGCCACAGGGACACCATGCTTTATGATTCATTATGGGAATGCGTAGCTACAACATTTGTGGACACTTCAGTTATTCATTCCTTATTTGGTCGTTTCATTTAGTATTTCATTTGATAGTGTTGGCCCTTTAGACTATTTAGTACTTCAGTTTATTTATTAGACTTTGTGGATTCAGTTTATTATTTCAGGCTTGTATCTCGATTTTTCGGGAACCAATGGTTTATTTGGTATTTTTCATTCAGTTATTTATCGTGTGTTGGATTCAAATATTTATATTATGGATGGTTTGTTACTTTATTTATTTCCCAACGTTGTCATTATAATGAAAGATAAAACTTGGCACCGATTTAATTTGACCTAGGTGATTAGTAATTTAAAAAAATTTCGACAGTAATGTTAAGAATGAACCAAATGAGCCGAACTTTCTATTTTTATAAAGGATTGATCACTTGTGGTTAAAATAGGGGTGGGGGGTGTCACAACAATATAAATTAAATTTATTTATATATTAGATATAAGCGGGTGATTTGTGTTGGGCGTGTTGAATCTTGTCCACTCAGGATGGCATTGATTTATTGTGCTATTCGCGTATCATATTTTTAACTGGTTATTTTTTATTTAGAGAAAAAAATACGACATCATGCCATGTCGTGTTCGTATTGGGTAAAATTAAATTTGTCCAATAGAACCATCCTCAAACAAAATCCATTAATTTGAATTGACTCCCCTAATCAAAACTATACAATCTAAGTTATATATTATCATTATAACCATGACATGTCCAAATAAGAATAAGAGTGAGACTAACATCCTTTTAACCCTAACTAGCTTAAATCTGTAACCAGTTCTTTGTTAGAAAATGGGTAATGAACAACATGGTTTCAAGAAAATTTGAGCTCAAATTTAGATGGGACCGACATCACGATATTTGTGGGAGCATATACAAATGCATTCTCCTTCGCAAGGATATTAACATGATATATTCACATACCCAATTCCATTAAGTTATAAATCATAAATATGTCTTCAAATTGACTTATAAAGCGATGAAAGTTAATGAATTGGGTATGCATTACTTCTGTCCCACATAGGAAGAATAGTTGGGATTTGAATAGTGAATAAAACTCCAAATGTTAACTAAGACTTGGATTCCGTTGCGATATTTAAACTCTTTGAAAGGGAGATGGACTACACTATCCAATTGTCGGGATTGGGCCTAAAGCCCACGCGCATATCATGTGATCGGTTGGCTTAGATTGGGCTTGGGTTTATAAAAATTCCTTTCTTTTTTTTGCAGAATTGAACTAACTCTCTAGGCTGAAATTAATCAATTCTGAAATTATTTAATTAATATTTAAATCAAAATTAACTCTTAATTGTTTGAGAGTTACAAATAGTTTTTCCTAACAGTCAACTCCATCTCCTATATAAACCTGTTCTACCTCTAGTTTTGACTAATGAAAAAATATCCCTCCAATTCTGTCCAACTCAAAAATGTCGTTCCAGTTTCAGAAAAACCTTTCCTCCATTAGTGAATTCATTTTTTCCGTATTATTTATGTTGATTAGTTTGGTAGAAAACATAAAATTGCGTTTTGGGGATTAGTCATTGTTGTGTTGATTGATTAATTCGAAAATGCATTTTATCTTGGTAGACAATTAGTCAATTACCTTCAAGCACATTTGATAGAATAAATTTGTTTTAAGGAGATTCTTCTAAATAGGGATCAATTTTATATTTCGTTTACGATTATTCTTATAATCTGCAAATTGAGTCTACTTCGGGTAAGTTTCTAAATTTTATTTATCTCTTCAATTTCTATAATTACTGAATTTTAATATTGTGTTTTCAATTTTGAATTTATAATATCAGTGAATAACAATCTTAAGTCAATTTTACAGTTTTACTGTTTTTTAAATTCATACAAAAATATTATTTTACTCTTACAGAAAATAAATTTCTATGATGTTTATAATCTGTATAATGTTTCAGAAAACAAAATTTCATTTCTAAAATTTTTTAGGAAATCTATTTTGTCCATTTTTTTGTAAACTCTTAGTATCTCACAAATCTATTTTGTGGAGATTTTTTAACAGTTTTATATAGATTTTTTTACTATTTTACACGAGTAAAAAATATTATCTAATATTTTACTCTAATTATGAGTTATATGATTCAGAATATTGTTTAGAATTCATTTAGTGTTGTTTAGAATTGAGAAAATTGGTGTGCAGAATTTTGTATTCTATTTTGATAAATTCATTACAAAATAAACATAATCATGGGTAAAAGTTCTATTTTTGCAATAGAAATGGACTCAAAAAGTACGAACATAGTCCCACCAACAGTGAATGTGACGCATGCGAATATTGTTGTCCTCGTGAACATGGACGGGGGAAGAAGCTGAAAAAGTTGAAAGAGGCCGATTTCAATGCTAGCAAGAACAAATGTACTTCTATCTCACGACCTTTCAATTTTCAAGGTTTGTATATGAATATTGGCCCCCTTTCCAAGAGGGAGATGAAACTGAGAAAGTTACCACTATTGAAGGATGAAAATATTCTAACTTTCTGTGCTGAATCTACATCATGATATACTTGGACAAGACGTTTTACCATGTCCTCAACACCATGACAACCAGTAAGTAATCATGGAATTTTTTGGAGAAGATATACGAGATGAAAGGTGCGGGCTGTGACACCCCGCCTAATAAGATACCGGACGATCACTCCAATATTAAATTAAAACAGGAGTCTCATATGGATCATTGTTAGCATCACTGTCGAAAATCCATTTAATTACTAATAACCTATTAGGCCGGTGTCAAAATTTTAACTTTACTACTCTTTTTATCAACAATAAATAAAACATCCACACAGTTTATGCATAAATGAAACTGAAATGAATTAAAATAATCGAACACTCGGTCAAAATATACAACCATATCGAATGATGTACTGAAAGAATAACTAAATTAAATTGAGCCATTGGCTCGAATGTTTATATAGTATCTCCTATCTAGAGTACACCGATGGAAGCGGCTATCAAAACATGCACTCATCCACAGCTGCTGCAGCTGACGTCTGACTCGAAAGAATTTCCATCCAGGCGTCCCTGTGTCTGGACACCCATATATATATAATATATAGAAAGAAAGGAGAGTAGATAAACGGGTTAGAGCCCGAATTTTGAAAATATTTTGCAAGTGCATAAATGCTTTATTTTAAGAAAAATAGTTTTATCTCATATTTAAATTGGCATCGCAATCCAACGAGATACCCCTCACCTGTCCTCTAACAGTGAACTCCTAGCACATCCCTCTAAACATCCTAGTCAAGCTACCCTGCTAAACTAGTCTATCACCCAACCAGTATCTACCCTAGATAGTCCAACAGATGTACTAAGGGCTAAACTTCACTCTAATCTCGACGCTATGCCATGATCGTGCGTGGGGTGTCTCGCGAAGCGAAATCCAAACAAGGAACCCCCCCGATACACTACTATACGGCAAGGTCGATCGTCGAGATCCGCTAGTCCCTCAGTACAGAAAGATATATATATATATATATATATATATATATATATATATATATATATACCATAAACATTAATAATATTAGAGCACTAAGGATTAAATTTCTCCCCAGTCTCAACACAATGCCATATTCGTGCGTGGGGTGTCTCGCAAAGCGAAATCCAAACAAGGAACCCCCCTATACACTACTATGCGGCAAGGTCGATCGTCGGGATCCATTAGACCCTCAGCACTCAATTTATTAATTTATATATACATATACATATTTTACCATAACCATCCGGATCTATCTCCCGGAATGAGAATCCATATACAAAGTATTTATCAATACCTGTCATTTTTATCTCAAAACCTTCCATTTCCCTTCTCATATCCAGGAAATGTATTTAAAAGCCAATTCATTATCATGAATTGCTTTAACAAATCATAACTCTTTTTAAAGCCAGTTTTATTATCATAAAAATGCTTTACCTTTTTAAATCATCCCATTTCCCTTTTTATACTCAGGAAGTGTATTCAAAGCCATTTTCATTATCATAAAAATGCTTTGATCATATCATATGCTTCCACATCCCTTCTTCCATCCGGGAAGTGTTACCGAAGCCAAAACCTTTATCCCATTTCCCTTCCTATATCCAGGAAATGTAATTAAAGCCAATCCATTATCATGAATTACTTTAATATTTAGCATTCTAAGACCGCCTGTCCGGATTTCTCCACTGTGCACGCCCCTAAATGGCTATCATCTTCCAGGGTCAATCATAAGACAACATGGGATCCTACATCGCAAGACGTCGGGAAGCGGCCATGTGCCTACGGGATAGTCAAGACCACACCCGGAATCTCCTAACCAGCTCAAAAAAATATATATCAACAAACGCTCACATGGCCTATAGGACGATATCCACTTTGCATTAATTTGTCAGGGGGCTTCACCATACGCACGCAACTTCCCTTATGATAGCTATTTAGAGAGGTGTGTAATCCATATTTTATTAATTATGAAAAACATTTCTCTTTCCATTTTGAAAACATTCATTTTTATATTTTCAAAATCATTTCCATCATAACATGTATATATACCTAAATCACACAGTTTATACATATCCTATATATTCTTCCTAGAATATATAAAAACGGCCATAGTGTCCTATAACATCTAGCGATGACCAATAATCCCAAAGATTCCCTCCAGGAATCATAATCATGCATTCATATAAGCATGATACTAAACCCAAATATTTCTTACTTTAAGAATCACTATATACATCACTCCCATCTAAGGATTTATTGGATATCTCCAATGATACCCTTCACTCTAAGTGAAATCAACATATATCTATACTCCAAAATCATCATAATTATCTCCTATGATACACTTAATGATAATCGATATAATTATGCTTTCTATAAGCATAATTATATAGGCCTCTATGCCTACAAGAAATATCCTCGGGATTTATCTCACCCGAACCACCTTAAATTCGACGAGTCAAGGATTTCATTTCCTTGAACCCGGAAGACTATAGCTAGTCCAATTAATCATTTAGAAGTCCCCAATATAATTTAGGAAACCTAACCCATCAATTTCTACAATTATTCTATTTTCTTCGAAAATATATATTAAGGGTTATGTACTTAAAACCCTTACTATACCCTCCTAATTTACCTTAATTTACGGACCATAAAGTCATAAAAGGTCCTTTAGGTTATCACCTAATTAACCTCAAAGCAAGATGAAATGGAATCTATCCCATCCAAATAATCCTAAGAAAATTATCAACTTTCAGCAGGGGTCAATCGACCATCCCATGGCCGTCGATCGATCGAAGGCTTCGATCGATCGAGCCCCATGATCGATCGATCGATCAAGTCGGGCAACTTCTTCTCCGAGAAGCTGTTTCTGCCATGGAAGCTTCTTCCAAGCTTCCATCTCTTCACCCAATGGCCTACAACTTCTACCAACAACAAATACACCTATAATATGGGTCCTAAAATCCTAGAACCCGGAATCACCCAATATTTTTGGTTAATTTCTAAATTTCTCCATTTTATAAATTTTAGGGGTTTATCCGTTTTATCTCCCAAAAACCCGTTTTATCCACGAATACCCAACCCAAAATCATTAGGGTTTGTTATACCAACAATTATATGAGATTCTTATGCTCAAAAATAAATAAAGCAAGTAAACACTTGCCTCGTGGATAAAACTTGACGTCCTCGAGCCGAATCCTGCGGAGGCCGGCCGGAATCTCCCCCTTTTTCTTCTTTTCTTCCCTCTCTCTCTCTCTTCCCTCCCTTCTTTCTTATTTTTCTTCTTTATTCTCCCCCTCTCCCTCCTTTTATAAGGAGAAAAGGGTTAAATACCTTTAAAACCCCAAAACGACTCGTTTACCCAATTACGAGCCTATTTAACTCAAAAATTACCCGGAACTCAATTTCGACAATTGGACACTCTTTCCCGACTTTCTCGGACATTCCGAGACTCACGGCGCAGTTGAAATTTCCATCCGTGGTACTTGACCGCAAAGCACTATTCTAACCCAAATTAATTAAATGTGGTATTCTACTCAAAATCTTACCTCTTTTGTTGGTATACTCCATGGCGACATATAATTAAAATATTTCGACCTATACAGTCCCAAAATATTCACAACATCCTTAGAAACTCATTTAATCCTCGAAAATCTCAAAAATTACTATTTCGAGAAATTCTCCAAATTCCAAATTATACTTAATTATGGAACTTACACATCTCCAAAAAGGGCGGGTTATTACATACTCCCCACCTTACAACGGAATTTCGTCCTCAAAATTTAGATACAAATTACACCCTCTAACTAGGATTACTACAAATCCTAAAACCTCAAGGGAAAGATACTAACCTACTGGTTCCTAACCATACACTATGCGGCTACCGCAGTCATAAAGTGACTCTAATACGTCACTTAATACCCATCCTCTAAAAGGCCTCTTGGCATGGATTTCAACCTTATATACTATGCCCATTCTATTCCAGGCGGTATATAAGACTATCTTACCAAGGTGCCCATACACCTTTCTAACCTGTGCATATCTGCACATCCATAGCGAACGTCTGACACGTAACAGTCTCTCCCAATAAGGGTCTCCTTTCCTCGGTGTAATATTCACCTATGGGTCCTCCCAACCCGCGAAAATCAATTCTCCTAACCTCGACACTGCTAACTCTAGCGAACCTACATCCTAAAAATGCTACGATCTATGCGTTACCCTGCCTACGCGAAACTAATATAATCCTAAGTATGTCCCTAGTGACCAAGGCCTCTCTCAACTCCCGACAATTGCTTGGTGTCATGCGTGGGACGTCTCGCCAAGGTGAAATCCAAACAAGGAACCCTCCCGTTACAATACTCCCTCGCGTAGTTGGTCATCGAGATATAGTGACCCAAGGCACATAAGCGGGACGTCCTAAATCCTACTAGGCTAGCCTATGGACGCATTCTTACTATCTTATCCTTCCGCCCATACAGAAGTAAACCTAATCAATCGAAGTTCCCACTTTCTGTAGAAAGTGTCACAAACATAATACCAAAAATTTATCTTCTCAAAATCTGCCTTTTCATTAAGGCTGGTTATTATCCTCAAACCAATTTCTCTATGTCCAACCTCACCCGCCCAATTGTGGCGAGGGGTCCACTTTAGTGCTTTTCCATAGCACAATATCTCCATATGTATATCAATATCATGTGGCTCATAGCCTATAGTGGTTCATCCACACTATAAGACCTTTCCACAAAATCAACATACTTGCATCCCATAACAGCTCCTTACTCCCAACGCCGTTAAGAGTCATGTGTGGAGTGTCTCGAAAAGCGAAATCCAAATAAGGAACCCCTCCACACATCAACCCTTGACTTCGTTGGTTATGGAGTTTTGTCATTTCAACATGCAACCGGGATATCCCTATCCCCTAATCCAACAAAAAGGTGATTTGAACTCCTATCTCTAACTAAGAGTCATACCACCATGCGCTCGCACTCATATGTAAGTCCTTGCGCAAACAATAATCAGCTTTATCTTACACCTCAACACAAATCCTGCGGCCTTAAATCATATACATAAGGTCGCCATATACCCAAATCACGATAAGGAAACCTCTTATCATTGAAGTTCCATTAACCCATAACAAATAAGGTGAAATCAACCTCTATCTAGGTGAGACACCGCAACCATAACCTGTTCCCTCCAGGAACCATGGATACGATGGACTTGTCATTTTTAGCCTGCTATCGCTTCGAAAATATACTATAATGTATTATACTCATCATAACACCATACTCGTATAGACATATAAAATGAGTATCCCAAACCAGATATATATATATATATAGACACAATATATCAACACCCACCTTTATGACGAGTGAAGGAAACAAAACTCCGCTACTGCGGACAACACATAGGCATACATGATATTATGTTATCGTGACCGCCATAACTCAAATTACACACACGAGTCTAGGGCTAACTAATACAGTGACTTTATCTAGTCACGCTAAATATACCTCCTCAATTGAGGTAAAACTCATAACAACAACTTCATTTTAACAAATTCCCCGAGTGTATGTCCAACCACGGGGTCCTCGAACATACCCATTCTTCAATGAGCCCATCCTTCATGGAAAGGACTCAACATTCATTGAACCTAACTTACTTAGGTACAAGGTTCACTTCTCCATAATACTCTTTATTCACCGTCGGCCTCTGGTTGAAACTTAGGCGAATAATTCCCAAAACAACATTCTTCTCATTCTGCTGATTCATGGGGACTCACGGTTAGAACTATCCGTAAGATCCCTCTCGAACCCTTATCTCCACGGGGTAATTCAATCTTAAGTACCACTTTCTACCACAGTAGTACTTGGTTGCTCATAACTACTATACTTTAGTAGTCGTTGCAACAATCCTTAATAGTTGCCGTAAGGAGACTGGCCTCTACGAAGGTCTTCGTCCCCACTTCTACCAGCTTCCCCAGCTAAGCTTCACCTCCTACTGCCATCCAAGCTCCACACACGATTCTCAAACGAGTGCGCAAAAGATTTCTATAATCTCATAATATGGCAGGAGAAAGAAGTCTCACAATAGAAATCAGCAATCCTAGTCCTGAGGCTTTATAACAAATGAGAGCAACGCCGAAAGCGTAGTACATCCGCACAAATTTCTAAGGACACTAGAACCTGATGCTCTGATACCATCTGTGACACCCCGCCTAATAAGATACCAGGCGATCACTCCAATATTAAATTAAAACAGGAGTCTCGTATGGATAATTCTTAGCATCACTGTCAAAAATCCATTTAATTACTAATAACCTATTAGGCCGGTGTCAAAATTTTAACTTTACTACTCTTTTTAGCAACAATAACTAAAACATCCACACAGTTTATGCATAAATGAAACTGAAATGAAATAAAATAACCGAACACTCGGTCAAAATATACAACCATATCGAATGATGTAGTGAAAGAATAACTAAATGAAATTGAGCCATTGGCTCGAATGTTTATACAGTACCTCCTATCTAGAGTACAACGATGGAAGCGGCTATCAAAACTTGAATGCATCCACAGCTGCTGCAGTTGACGTCTGACTCGAAAGAATTTCCATCCAGGCGTCCCTGTGTCTGGACACCAATATATATATATATGTATAATATAAAAAGAAAGGAGGGTAGATAAACGGGTCAGAGCCCGAATTTTGAAAATATTTTGCGAGTGCATAAATGCTTTATTTTTAGAAAAATAGTTTTATCTCATACTTAAATTTGTATCGCACTCCCATGAGATACCCTTCACCTGTCCTCTAACAGTGCACTCCTAGCGCATACCTCTAAACATCGTAGTCAAGCTACCCTGCTAAACTAGTCTATCACCCAACCACTATCTACCCTAGATAGTCCAACAAATGTACTAAGGGCTAAACTTCACTCTAATCTCGACGCTATGCCATGATCGTGCGTGGGGTGTCTCGCGAAGCGAAATCCAAACAAGGAACCCCCCCCAACGATACACTACTATGTGGCAAGGTCGATCGTCGAGATCCGACAGTCCCTCAGTACAGATATATATATATATATATACCATAAACATTTATAATATTAGAGCACTAAGGATTAAACTTCTCCCCAGTCTCAACACAGTGCCATATTCGTGCGTGGGGTGTCTCGCAAAGCGAAATACAAACAAGGAACCCCCCGATACACTACTATGCGACAAGGTCGATCGTTGGTATCCATTAGACCCTCAGCACTCGATTTATCCATTTATATATACATATAGATATTTTACCATAACCATCGGGATCTATCTCCCGGAATGAGAATCCATATACAAAGTATTTATCAATACTTATCATTTTTATCTCAAAACCTTCCATTTCCCTTCTCATATCCAGGAAATGTATTTAAAAGCCAATTCATTATCATGAATTGCTTTAACAAATCATAACTCTTTTTAAAGCCAGTTTTATTATCAAAAAAATGCTTTACGTTTTTAAATCATCCCATTTCCCTTTTTATACTCCGGAAGTGTATTCAAAGACATTTTCATTATCATAAAAATGCTTTGATCATATCATATGCTTCCATATCCGTTCTTCCATCCGGGAAGTGTTACCGAAGACAAAACCTTTATCCCATTTCCCTTCCTATATCAAGGAAATGTAATTAAAGCCAATCCATTATCATGAATTTCTTTAATATAACGCGTTCTAAGACCGCCCGTCCGGATTTCTCCATTGTGCGCGCACCTAAATGGCTATCATCTTCCAGGGCCTATCATAAGACAACATGGAATCCTACATCGCACGATGTCAGGAAGCGGCCATGTGCCTGCGGGATAGTCAAGACCACACCCGGAATCTCCTAACCAACGCAGAAAAATATATATCAACAAACTCTCACATGGCCTATAGGACTATATCCACCCTGCGTTAATTTGTCAGGGGGCTTCACCATACGCACGCAACTTCCCTTATGATAGCGATTTAGAGAGGTGTGTAATCCATATTTTATTAATTATGAAAAACATTTCTCTTTCCATTTTGAAAATATTCATTTTTATATTTTCAAAATCATTTCCATCATAACATATATATATACCTTAATCACACAGTATATACATATCCTATATATTTTTCCTTGAATATACATAAACGGCCATAGTGGCCTATAGCATCTAGCGATGACCAATAATCCCAAAGATTCCATCCAGGAATCATAATCATGCATTCATATAAGCATGATACTAAAGCCAAATATTTCTTACTTTAATAACGACTATATACATCAATCCCATCTAAGGATATATTGGATATCTCCAATGATACCCTTCACTCTATGTGAAATCAACACATATCTATACTCCCAAATTATCCTAATTATCTCCAAGGATACACTTAACGATAATCGATATAATTATGCTTTCTATAAGCATAATTATATAGGCCTCTATGCCTACAAGAAATATCCTCGAGATTTATCTCACCCGAACCACCTTAAATTCGACAAGTCAAGGATTTCATTTCCTTGAACCCCAAAGACTATACCTAGTCCAATTAATCATTTAGAAGTCCCCAATATAATTTAGGAACCCTAACCCATCAATTTCTACAATTATTCTATTTTCCTCAAAAATACAGATTAAGGGTTATATACTTAAAACCCTCACTGTACCCTCCTAATTTACCTTAATTTATGGACCATAAAGTCCTAAAAGGTCCTTTAGGTTATCACATAATTAACCTCAAAGCAAGATGAAATGGAATCTATCCCATCCAAATAATCCTAAGAAAATTATCAACTTTCAACAGGGGTCGATCGACCGACCCATGGCCGTCAATAGATCGAAGGCTTCGATCGATCGAGCCACATGATCGATCGATCGATCAAGTCGGGCAGCTTCTTCTCCGAGAAGCTGTTTCGGCCATGGAAGCGTCCTCCAAGCTTCCATCTCTTCACCCAACGGCCTACAACTTCTACCAACAACAAATACACCTATAATACGGGTCCTAAACATCCTTGAACCCGGAATCATCCAATATTTTTTGTTAATTTCTAAATTTCTCCCATTTACCAATTTTAGCGGTGTATCCGTTTTATCTCCCGAAAACCCATTTTATCCATGAATACCCAACCCAAAATCATTAGGGTTTGTTATACCAATAATGATATGAGATATTTATGCTCAAATATAAATAAAGCAAGTAAACACTTGCCTCGTGGATAAAATCCGACGTCCTCCAGCCGAATCCCTCAGAAGCCGGCCGGAATCTCCCCCATTTTCTTCTTTTCTTCCCTCTCTCTCTCTTCCCTCTCTTCTTTCTTATTTTTCTTCTTTCTTCTCCCCCTCTCCCTCCTTTTTTAAGGAGAAAAGGGTTAAATCCCTTTAAAACCCAAAAACGACTCGTTTACCCAATTACGAGCCTATTTAACTCCAAAATTACCCAGAACTCAATTTTGACAATCGGACACTCTTTCCCGACTATCTCGGACATTCCGAGACTCACGGCACAGTCGAAATTTCCATCTGAGGTACTTGACCGCAAATCACTATTCTAACCCGAAATAATTAAATGCGGTATTCTACTCAAAATCTTACCTCTTTTGTCGCTATACTCCATGGCGACATATAATTAAAATATTTTGACCTATACAGTCCCAAAATAATCACATAATCCTTCAAAACTCATTTAATCCTCGAAAATCTCAAAAATTACTATTTTGAGAAATTCTCCAAATTCCAAATTATACTTAATTATGGAACTTACTCATCTCCAAAAAGGGCGGGTTATTACACGGGCATGATGAAATTCATAGTGGGATGTTTTCTAGACTTCAAAATGGTTTACCCCATGTCAGTTATTGCATAAGTTTAGTGTAATACCACTTATTATCGTGTATTTATATTTTTATATTAAATTATCGGGTATCGATGATTTAATATAATTGAGAATGAAAACGGGGATTTATCATACACATTAATTTTGGTAGGATAGTTAATATTTATACAAATTGTACATTTACTTTTATGATATGGTAAATATAAACTTGTTGTATACAATTAAGTTGTATGCGGTTATTAGTTGCGGGAATTAGTTATTTCTCAACCGGGGGCATATTTGAGTGAGTTATATGAGATTTGTAGATGATTTCTATATTCGGAGTTCATATGGAAATTTGGAGTACACGATTAATTCCAAAAGGGGCGAGAAAGTCAAGGCGACTTCCCATGGTCTTTATTTGGGTTTCGAGGTATTTTTATTTAGTTTGACTCGAATTGGGGTATACGAGTCATTTTATGTGTGTATTATCATTTAAATTTTGGATTAATAATAGTATGGGTTATTAGGCCTAGGAGACAGCTAATTAATCTCATTTAGAGAGATAACCCATTTATGAAAGAAATATGGGAAGACGAGAAAAAGAAGAGAAATCTGTGGACTTTGTAAATCTTGAACAATCCGCGACTTTAAGTAGGAATCAGACCCTAAATATTTGAGGTAAGTTGATTAACTTGCTAAATGCTTATTTGTGTGATTAATTTCATAATTTGTGGAAAGATTATGGTAGTGTTGGATATAAATGATAAACCGTAGATTTTTGTGTTGAAGTCTTGCATGTGATGTGTGTATATGGGTTTAAAGGTGTAAAAATGGTGGAGTTCCTATTTTGGAGGATTTATGATGTTAAATTTTTGTAGAACGAGGTTTTGTGTGGGGTGTAGGAAATTTTCGTAAGAACAAGAACTGAATAGGCTGGACTGGTTCATTTTTAAGGGCCATTAGTTCAGTCCGATCATAAAAAGTTTTATGTTATTCTTAAGGAATCGGACGAGTTAATTTTCAGGGAATCTCGGTTCGGTCTTGTCACTACAGTTTGTTAACTCTTTTTTTACTCCTCTCCAGTTGGTTTTAATACGTAGGAACCCTCTAATATCATGTGGTAAATAAGTTTATGGAATATAATGTGTGTATGGTAGGACACAATGGAGGGGCTAATTTGAGGCTATAATAGAGGTATATTTGAGAAAATATTATGTTGTTTCCTTTTTATAAATCCTCCAAGGAGTGGGTATTCTTTTGAGAAGGGTTATGGGATAATGAGTGAGAGTTAGTGGGTTCTTCATGATGGCAAATTTGAGTAAAAACCATACGTGTGATTGATTATCAATATTCAAGTAAACGATTGAATTATAAAAAGGATTTAAAATGATCCTGTGGATTATTAGCTAGTGCATAGTGCGATATATACATGTAGCTGGGATTATTAATATATACATTCTAATATGTGATGGATTGTATATATGATGTGCATATATATCTGCTATGTATGATATATATTATGTGGTATATACCCTTTTAGTGATATCATGGAAAGTTGGGAGATGTGGGTGAATCCGCTGGCTTGAGGAGGAGTGAGTGTATAGTCCCGAGGTTATAGCATCCAGTATTTTATTGTGCGTGTGGTGGGGTTAAGACATCTTGGGTATGATTCTTCTTGCCTTTAGGTTAGTATCTAAGGACATTTCCCATATTCTTGTGAATTGTTTCAAAACCAATTTGGTGTGAGAGTCTAACTGCTCATAACCCAGGCTGATATGTGAGAAATTCTGTGGAAGATGATAGCATTGTAGAGACTGCTAGTATACTTGTATGATGTGTGTTATGTATTGACCTTTTTATCTTGAGGGTGGATAAGTATACTTTTAGAATTGTAGAGACTATAGTATACTTATATGATGCGTGCTAGGTGTCACCCTTTTTAGCATGAGGGTGGATAAGTATACTTTTATGACAGTAGATGGGAATTTAATAGTACGTGCTATGGACTCAGGGCCTAACAGATTTCCATGACTGATAATGGTAGGTAGTAGTGTATTAGGAGGGTTCCTTGTTTGGATTTCACTTGCGAGACATCCCACGCACGATACCTAGCGCAATTTTCAAAGTCGGGAGATATTTTGTCATCAGTACATGGGGTCATGTACAACGATGAGGAAATATTATACAAGCACTAAAGATGATGTGTGATATATTAACTTATAATTAGAGAACGATATTATATATGAATTTGTATAATCAAGGAGCATGACATTTAACAACGACATTATGTTATAGATATGCTATTGGTAGTTATACGTAGGTTTGAGGGGGTATTATCCATAGATTGAGTGGGGTAGCTTAACTAAAGATTTATTGCATATGTTTAGGTGCGCTTCGTAGCTGAGAGGTGAGGTTGAGTATTAAGAGAGTGCGACTCCACTTCAATTATTAAATTTTTCCTTTATAATTATTATGCATTTAATTCACTTTCTATAACTATTTTCAAACCTAGGGCTCTGACCCGTTTATATCTTTTATCGTTCAATATATAAAATTTAATATGCCGATAGACAATCATTGGTGTCAAAAGAGTACCAAATGCAAAAAGGCAGGGTCCCACTAACATATTTGATGATATGTTTAATAGCAAGTAAATGAGACTCTTTTGGTGCGACTTGATAACGAGCACAAACTCCTACGCTAAATGAAATATCTGGACGACTCATAGTTAGGTAAAGTAAACTACCTCTCATACTTCTAAAAAGAGTATGCTCTACATCCTTTTCGTCGAAATCTTTACTAAGTTTAATAGAGGAGCTCATAGGAGTACGAGCATGTTTAGCGGATTCGAGGTTAAATTTCTTCACGAGGTCTTTAGCATACTTAGTTTGGGACAAAAATATCCCACTTTTGAGTTGACGAACTTGAAGACCTAGAAAGAAAGTAAGTTCACCTACCATACTCATCTCAAATTCATTGTGCATTTCTTTTGAAAAAATTTGAGTATGTTTATCACATGTAGACCCAAACACAATGTCGTCGACATAAACTTGAGCAACAAGAATACCTTTTTCATCACGCCGAATGAAAAGTATCATATCTACTCCCCCTCTCAAAAAGCCATGAGAAAGGAGATAAGAGGTGAGTCTTTCATACCAAGCACGGGGAGCTTGTTTTAAACCATATAAAGCTTTCTTTAGAAAGAAGACATGAGTAGGATGTTTTGGGTCCTCAAACCCTTTTGGTTGTTCAATGTATACTTCCTCTTGAATAATACCATTTAAAAAGGCACTTTTGACATCCATTTGATATAATTTAAATTGAAGGTGACATGCTATGGCTAGTAAAAGACGAACCGATTCTAACCTAGCAACAGGAGCAAAAGTTTCTTCAAAGTCAACACCTTCTATTTGGGTATATCCTTGAGCAACTAATCTAGACTTATTTCGAACAATGACACCATTTTCATCCATTTTATTTTTAAAAATCCATTTAGTGCTAATGACATTAGTATTAGAAGGCCTAGGGACTAATTCCCAAACATCATTTTTCTTAAATTGAAATAGTTCTTCTTGCATAGCATTAACCCAATGTTCATCTTTTAATGCTTCTTTATAGTTTTTGGCTTCAATTGTAGAAGTATAGCATAGATAGGTAACTTCATTTTCTAATTGAGCCCTAGTCTTGACACCTACCTCGGGATCTCCTATAATTTGTGAAGTGTCATGATTTTTACGCACCGGAGGAGTAACTTCCTTTTTATCAGTAGATGGTACACCCAAATCATTTAGAGCGTCAATACTTTCAACATTTGACACAACATCACACTCACATGACAAATCTTCCTCATTATTAATTTGAGTGGCTGGAGCATCATCTTTTATGACAACATTAATGGATTCCATTACTTTAGAGTTACTTAAGTTAAAAACTCTAAATGCTCTACTATTTTGAGAATATCGAAGGAAAATACCTTCATCACTCCTTGAGTCAAATTTCCCTAGAAGTTCTCTATCTCTAAGAATATAGCACGGACTTCCCAACACTCTAAAATAGGACAAATTGGGTTTCTTACCCGTCCATAATTCATAAGGAGTTTTATTAGTGTTAGGACGCAAATACACTCTATTTACGGTGTGACATGTAGTGTTAACCGCTTCGGCCCAAAACCTACGAGCCACATTTCTTCAAAGGAGCATAGATCTTGCCATTTCTTGGATCGTTCGATTTTTACGTTCAACTATACCATTTTTTTTAGGGATTCGAACGACCGAGAATTCATGTTTTATTTCTATTTCATCACAAAAGGAATTCACACCGGAATCCTTGAAGTCAGTTCCATTATCACTCCTAAAGAAGTTTATAGTAACACCGTGAAGATTTTGAAGAGCTCTACATTTAACAGTGAGAAAGTCAACTGTTTCAGATTTTTCTCTTAAAAAGCCTACAATATAGTATCTAGATAAATCATCCACCATGACCAAGATGTATCTTTTTCCACCTATGCTCTCGGTACGAGTCGGACCCATAAGGTCCATGTGTATGAATTCTAAGACACGAGATGTTGTTATTGAGTTTAACTTTTTATGAGGACTTTTAATTTGTTTTCCAAATTGACACGGTCCGCAAATGGTGGTTGTTGGCTTTTCTAGTGGCGGTAAGCCTCGAACAAGGTCTTTTCTCACAAGTCTGTCAAGATCTCTAAAGTTAACATGGCCTAATCTTTGATGCCAAAGATCGGTAGAAGAGGTTTTTACATTATTACAGACTAAAGATGATTTTGGAATGATTCCATAGCAATTGTCACTAGTTCTAACACCATGTAAAATCGATTCACTCGACTTATCATAAACGATGCACTCCGATTGACTAAATTTCACATCAAGATTATCATCACATAGTTGGCTAATACTTATCAAATTTGCCTTTAGACCATCAACATAAAGAACATTTTCTAGTTTAGGGAATCCTGAGATTTCAATAGAACCTCTACCAATGATTTGGGACTTGTTGCCATCCCCAAAAGTGACTTTACCATATTTATGGTTTTCGAGAGTGGTAAATAGAGATTTATCGCCAGTCATATGTCTAGAACAACCACTATCAAAATACCATTGAGAGGTATTTTGTGCCTTTAGCGCAACGTGAGCGACAAAAGCTTTCTTGGTTTGATTTTTTTTCACCCAAGTTTGAGTAGTTTTCTTCCCTAGATTGGCACTAGTCTTACAATTTGAGTTATTTCCTTGGACTTTAGAAAACCTAAGAAACTCTTCCATTATACTTTTAGAAGTATTGACTAGATACTCAACTTGACTCTTAAGATTAGCTAAGGAGCTATAGGGTTGTTTTGAATTTGTAAATTGAGGGTTCTTTCCAAGTTTGTAGCAAAAGTCTTTAAGATGACACTGTTTGTGACAATATGAGCGTACATAGGGTTGCTTTGGGCCGGCTTTTGAAGGTTGCTTAGAGGGATTAACTTTAGGAACTTTAGGTTTAGTAACAAACTTAGCAACATGTTCAGTTTTGACATTTGAAGAATTTCCTTCTTCATATCCTATACCCTTTCTCTCTGGATAACCTTTCTCCTTATATCCTAAAACAGGACCTAGAAATAATTTTCCCATTCTTCCTGAATTGTCCTCGAGCGTGACTTTAACTTCACGAGAGGACTCAAGATCTTTTTCAAGTTGGGCTATTTTAGCTTCTAGAGATGTTCTAATTTCTATATACTCATTAAGATCTTTGTTAACACTTTCTAAGGAGATAATCAAGTCACATTTTTCTTTACCAATCACGATAAACTTTTCAGAAAGAGATATTTTAATAGCTTCGAGTTAACTAACTAAAGCCTCCTTCTCCTTCAGGCCTTTCAACTCTTTTTCTAAAGTTATGACTTTCAAGGTTAATCTTTTGTTGACTTTTTGAATCCGAAGAGATTCATTGTAGAGTTCGGAATAAGAAGATTGTAGTTCACTCTCATCTATATCACTATCACTCTCTTTTTCATCACTACTCGTAGAATGAGTGGAAATAACCTCTAGATTTTATTCAGAATTGTTAACATTAAGGTAGGACTCAGACGAATTACTAGCAAGGATCGCCATAAAGGTAGTGATGTTATTTCTAGATGGATTAGAGTCATCAGAGTCTTCAGACTCATTATCACTGTCATTTAGAGTAGCATTGTAAACAGCTTTTTCTTTTCCTTGTCATTTAAGTTTTGTGGGGCACTCGAAAGCTCTATGGCCACATCCCTAACATTCAAAGCATCTCTCCAAATCATCCTTCTTAAAGTTGTCTTTATTGAACTTCTTTGAATCCTGATTAGTGAATTTTTTATTTCCTCCTTTGTTTTTATTCTCAAATTTAGGTTTTTCAAATTTAGAGTTTTGTTTTTTAAACTTGAGAAATTTTTTAATTTTTTTAGCAAATAAGGCTATATCATCATAATCAAATTCAGACTCATCAGAATCAGACACATCGACTTTCTTAATTTTTAAAGAAAATCCTTTATCTTTCCCTTTGTTATCTTTAGGAAACATATCAAGTTCATAAGTTTGCAAATCACCAACAAGTTCTTCAAGTTTTAAAGTATTTAGGTTTCCTAAATAATTAAGAACAGTGACTTTAGGAATGAATCGCTTAGGAAGACATCTAAGTATTTTCTTAACAACACGATTTTCAAGTATCTTTTCACCTAAGTTAAAGAAAGAGTTAACTATGTCAGATAAACGAGCATAAAACTCATCAAAGGTTTCAGTTTCTCTCATGGTGACCGTTTCAAATTGTGTAGTTAAATTTTGAAGTTTTGATGCTTTAACAACACTAGTTCCCTCATGAGTAACTTGGAGAATGTTCCACGCTTCCTTTGACGTTTCGCACGTCATTATACGATGAAATTCATCGGGAGACACGGCACAAAATAAGGCATTTAATCCTTTAGAGTTAAAGTTACACCATTTTAAATCTTCCTCACTCCACTGTTCAACAGGAGTCAAAATACGTTCATCATTAACAACCATAGTAGGAGGGGACCATCCTCTTTCAACAGTGACCCAAACACGTTCATCAATAGATTTAAGAGCGGATTTCATACGTGCTTTCCAATATGTATAATTTGTTCCATCAAACAAAGGTAGTCTATTCGACGAAAAACTATCCATATAACCTCCGGGATTCATCTAAATAACTTATAGAAACAAGCTCTGATGCCAATTTGAAGTTGCAGGGTTATATGATATGTGTTTAATTCGTAGAATACACACACACACACAATCCAATTTTAATATAAGATATAAAGCGGTATTTTCCAATCTCAATTTAAATGCAGTTTCACAAGTTTGCAAGAACAAATTCCAATTATATTCATTTTATCCTACGCATGCATCTAGGTGATTTAATAAAATGAAATGCTAAAATCCCAACCACAACACGCCGATGTACGAGGAAAACCCAAATGGGAAAAACGTCGGACGGCTGGGCCTAGAAAAAATCCACTACAACAATAGGTTTTACAAGAGACTCAAAAGACTTACAGACATTGACTCACTCATGACTCGCTTATGCCTTCCTCGACCTCTGAAGTTGTAGACCGCAAAGATCCAACGCGTTGCTCAACACTCCTCGTGTTACGGTATCCACCGAAGCCCAAAACCACCGTCTCCTCAAAGCTTGAATGCAGAGATCCACTGCAAACTTGCTTCTTGAAAGTGAATTTGAATGGAGGGGTTTTGTTTGAAAACATGATAAAAATGTTGGAGTTGATTTTTATCAAAAAGAGGGAAGTTGTGGAAAAAGTTCTCCAATGAAAAATGAACTTCCTTAACATATAAAACTGATTTTCGTCCATATGAAAATAACGGAACAAGTAGTGGGAAAAAAATAGTTATGGAAAAAACTGCACAAAAATTATGTTTAAAAAATCAAATCTGGCAAAACTCGTTCGTACGAGTTCATTCGAACGACTTCTCGTTCGAACGAGATATCTAACGGCGTTCCAATATAGAATGATCGTTAGAAACCTCGTTCGAATGAGGTCGTTCGAACGACCTTTCTAACGAACTTCTAACGAGGCACCAGTATAGGCTGGCTAAGGTCGTTAGATCCAGGTCGTTCGAACGACTTGGATTTCACTTCGAACGAGATATTAAATTTTGCCCCAAATTGTTCAAAATTACTTCAAGGATTTTTCAATATTATTTTTGCTTATTTATGAACATTTTGTTATATGAAAAATTCTTTATTAGTGAAAATACTCCAACACATTAAATTGTATTTTGGTCATATACCTTTGTGGAATAGATAGCATGGCTTGAATATTGATAGCGCATGAACTTTGGATGCAATGCTTGAAACTTTGCGATGAATGTAGCTTGATGCAGTATGACCCAAAAATGTTTTGTCCAACGGAATATAGCCAATATAACAAATGACTCGATTGGAAATTTGTCCTTACATGATTGTACAAAATATTGATATGTATGTTTATTACGTAGTAGGGATAAGGCTATTGATGCGTTTAAGCAAAACAAGAATGAAGTTGAGAGTCAAATAAGCGAAAAGATAAAGGCTATTAGGAGTGATAGAGGAGGTGAATATTAATCTCCTTTTGAGGAATTTTTTTTAAACATGGAATGATCCATCTAACCACATCTCCTTATTATCCTCAATCGAATGGTATTGTTGAACGCAAAAATCATACATTGAAGGAGATTATGAACTATGTGTTAATGAATTCAGGAGATCCACATAACTTATGGGGGAAAGCCATACTATCTGCTAATTACATTCTTTACAAAGTACCACAAAATAAAACTCCCAAGACACATGCTGAGCTGTGAAAAGGTCGAAGACCTTGCTATAAATATTTACGAGTGTGGTGGTGCTTAGCCAAGATAATGGTTCGTAAACCTAAAAATGTAAAAATAGTTACAAAATTTGTTGACTATATGTTCATCGGTTCTGCTATTAAAAGTAGTGCGTATCGTTTCATAGTTTTTAAACCCAAGATTCCGGATATTCATATAAATACGGTTATTAAAACGAGGGACGATTCATTTTGTGAAAATGAATTTCCATATAACATGATCCGAGAATCTGGTTCATCTAAAACGACAAATGAGGAGACTACAAGTGGAACTTTTCATCCTATTGACCCCTAATCAATAGAGGATGAATCAATATGTAATAGAAGGGCAAAAACATTGACTTCATTTAGTCCAAATTTATTAATATATCTTCTACGAATTAATCCTCAATCGTATGAAGAAGCGATATCCTCACCCTACACCTCTAATTGGAAAGAAGTAATTAAAACCAAAATTGAATCAATTTTGAAAATTTATGCATGGGAACTAGTGGATTTTCCACCTTGGGCTACAAATGGATATTAAAAAAGAAGTTGAAGGCGGATGGATCAATTAATAAATATAAAGCAAGACTTGTAGAAAAAGTCTATAGGAAAAAGGAAGGGTTGGATTATTTCTATACATACTCACCGATAATGAGAATTACGTCCATTCAAATGTCAATAGCAATAGTTTCCATGAATGGAATTGAAATACATAAAATGGATGTAAAAACCTATTTTTAAATGGTGAACTAGATGAGGAAATTTAGATGGAGTAGCCTGAAAGGTTCAAGGCTCCGGGACATGAAGGGAAACTGTATAAGCTTGTTAAATCACTTTATGGATTAAAACAAGAACCTAATCAATGGAATGACAAATTTGATAATGTAATGTTATCAAATGGTTTCAAAATTAATGAGTGCAATAAATGTGTTTATTCTAAAAAGCATTCAAAATGGATATTTTATCGTATGTATTTATATTTATGATATGCCAATCATGGGTAATGGCCTAGAATTTGTAAAAACTATAAACCATATATTGAGTAGTCGATTTGACATGAAAGATTTAGGTATCGCCCATGTTATATTAGGAATTAAAATTTTTTAAACATCAGATGGACTTGTATCATCTCAGTACCATTACATCGAGAAAGTACTTGAAAAATTCAAAAAATGTGATTTTAGTCTGACCAAGACACAGTAAATGTAAATTTACATCTAGCAAGAAATAGTGGTGATTGCATATCTCAACTAGAGTACTCTCGTATTATTGGCAGTTTAATGTATTGCATGAAATGTACATGATCGGACATAGCATACTTGATAAGAGAAAGGTAAGTCAAAATAGGTGTAATCCAGGGACAGATCACCGAAAGTCGATATTAAGAGTTTTGGGTTATTTAAAATATACTCAAAACTATGGACGACACTAATCAAGATATATGACTGTACCTGATGGACATTGTGATGCAAACTGGATATCCAATACAATGGACACTAAGTATATGAGTGGGTATATGTTTACCCTTGGAGGTGCAGCCGTATTATTAAAATACTAAAAACAAACATGCAATGATATATCAATAATAGAATCTGAATTCATTGCACTACACAAATCTGGAGAAGAAACTGAATGGCTTCAAAATTTCATAGAGGATGTTCTAAATTGGTCAAAAAAATTTCCCACAATATGTATACATTGTGATAGTCAATTGGCGACTAGAAGGGCACATAATCACATGTATAACTGAAAGTCACGACATATTCGTCGTCGACATAATACCGTCAGACAACTTCTCTCAAACGAAATTATTTCAATTAACTATGTAAAGTCAAAAGCCAATATAGCGGATCCACTAACAGAATGTTTAAACCTAGAGAGGGTTGAAAGATCATCGAGAGTAATGTGTCTAAAGCCTATAAATAAATAAGAATCAATATAGTGACAATCCAACCTAATTGAATGGAGACCCCAAGATCTAGGTTCAATGGGAAAAATGAGTTATATTGTATTCAGTAAGCACTAGGGGATATTCAATCTTATCGATTCCAAAGATGAGATATTTAACATCTATCGCTAAATTAGGATAAATCATGCTTTTAATGACATCCATATTTTAGTATGTCAAAGTGGTGTATTGCAGGATACTCTTTATGGAAGTCACCTATGTGAGTAAGAAGGGGGAAACTTCCATAAGAATAACGAAAGCCAAATTCTAAATAATACTCACGGAACCAAGTGGTGTTGATGGAGAAAATGAACACAAATGTGAGAACTAAATGTGTTGAAAAAGTATGGTGTGAATACTATTTTTTCGGTTTATAGAAACAGTTGACAGTTCAAAGACATGAAGTCTACCAGTTAACTAAGTAAATCCCATAGTATATCGCTAAGGAAAGTTGAAGGCCACTAGGCTGCCTCTCTCGATGCAATAAATTTTCAATTTTACTCAAACCGCGTCTACATATTCATCTTGTATATCTTTATATATAGATATATCATTCATGTGGGGGATTGTTAGAAAATGGGTATTGGACAACATAATTTTGAGCAACTTTGATCTCAAAAAAATATGGGACCCACATCACGATATTTCTGGGACCATATACGACCATGTTCTCCTTCGCAAGGCGATTAACGTGATATTTTCACATGTCAAATTCCATGAAGCTATGAATGATAAATATGTCTTCAAAGTGACTCAAAAACAATGAAAGTTAATGTATTGGGTATGTATTACTCTTTTCCCACATAGGAAGAATAGTGGGAATTTGAAGAGTTAATAAAACTCCAAATGTGCACTACGACTTAATTATCTTTGTGCTATCCCAAATTTTCAAAGGGGAGATGGACTACACTATGTAAGTGTTGGGATTGGGCTCAAAGACTACATGCGCGCATTGTGCGGCCGACGGGCTTGGATTAGGCTCGGGCTTGCACAAATTCCTTTCCTTTTGGGACGAATTTAATTAACTTTCTGGGATAAAATTAATTAATTTCGAAATTAACAAATTAAAGATTAAACAAAAATTAATTTTTAAGTGTTTGACAGTTACAAAAAAATTATCCCACCAACTATATAAACCTACTCCCCCTCTTGTTTTGACTAAGGAAAAAGTCTCCCTCCAATTTTCTCCAACCCGAAAATGCTATTCTAGTTTCAGAAAAATATTTCCTTCATTATTGTATTCATTTAATCCATATTATTTATGTTTTATGTTGAGTAAAAAATAAAGAATTGTGTTCGTTGGGATTCATCATTGTTGTGATAACTCATTAATTAGAAAGTATGTTCTATCTTAGGAGACAATTGTTCAATAACCTTGAAGCACATTGGAGGGAATCAATTTTTCTTAAGGATACTATTCTAAACAGGGCTTGGGTTTTTTTTATAAGTAAGTGATATACTAAACTAAACCCGCCTAAGAAGGAGGAATCCCATATATATGAAGTATACAAAGAAAAAGGCAAAGGGATAAGGCCCAAACAAACTAACTAGACACTTAGAACTCTTTCGAAAACTCAAGAAAGTGAGACAATAAAAAAACATGTCTTTTCCTATACCAAGTTAGGATAAGACTCAAAAAATTGTACCAAAGTTGAGAAGGATTAAGGTCAACCCCCTTGACGCATCTCCTATTCCTCTCCCACTTAATGGTCCAAAAGATACAATGAGGGACCATCATCCAGACCATCTGCGGACCCGACCAACCCCTAGGTCTCCTCCAAGTGTAATACCCCGTGATTTTTAATGATATTTAAAATGGTTATATTTTAAATTAATGGATATATTTGATTTTAATTATTAATCAATTCATTTATGTTTTATCCGAACTGTGGATATTAAAATTGATGATTCTGAATATTACTTGAGGATATTTAGGTAATATATGAATATGAAGCTATTGATATAGCTGTGTGAATTAAATTCAGTAATTTGGATTTTTAGTCGGACATAGTATGGGACGTGTCGGGACTAAATTATGAAATTAAAAAGGTAACTTATTTTTACATCAACCTTATAGTCGTTTCGACTGCGTCGTTGCATCTGGAAGGGTTGAAATAGTGAAAAAAAGTCTATTTGGATGTTGGATTTGGGTCTCGGGTCATTTGGAAATGAAAAAACAACCCAAAAGGGCATTTTGGTCATTTTTATAAGGGGATTAATAGTGATTTCGGATTTTGTCCTATTATAAGTATTTGGAGATTAAGTGTGCGTGGGTTATTCATCTCCTCTATACAAAATAGAGAAGTCATCTTCCTAGAGAGAGTGAAAGGTTGCTTGGGAAGAGAAGAGTTTACTTGGGAAAGACCAAAGGTCACCACCACCGGAGGTTGACTGGAAAAAGGAGAACCACCTGTGATATACTACACCAACGGATCAGTCCTTCATTAGAGGCAAGTGTTTGATATTTCCAATTTAAGTTTGTATAAAGTCCACGTTAGAGTAGTCGTAAGAATAGATGATTTTTCATGTTTGGAAGATGAAAAGATGAAGTTTTAAATGGATTTATGGAAACCGAAAATATATAGGAATCGACCTCATGTTGTAGGGAGATAGTAATCCGTGAAATAATCATAAAAATGTTGAAGAAAATCTATAAACCATTGATATGTTCTTGAAGATATTAGGTTGATAATTTTCTGTAAAAATGAGGAGATAAATATGCTTTTAATTCAATCTCTTGACGATTCTAGGATGTTTTGATCATTAGAAATCATTTATATATGTTGATATATCATGTAGTAAGGATTATAAGTCATTTGGGTTGTTAATATGAAGGTTTGAATGAACAAAGTGGTGAAACCCGTTGTAGAAGAAATGTAGAAAAAACTGGACGGTTACCTGAGTGATCGATCGACCCCTTGCCTTCGATCGATCGACCTCCCCATGATTGTTAAATTTGTTTCTTTTTAATGTTGATTCTTATCCCAAATCTTTTGTAGATCTTTTGTTATTACTAATTGGATATTATGGGACTTTGAAAAGATCATTAGACCCTTGATAAGATTTGAATTAAAGTGATTGGGATGAATGATGATAATTAAATTGAAAGATATTTCGGTTCCTAGATTTACGTGTTGGATTATTATTGGTATGCATGAGGATTAAGGATAGGTATAGTAGGGCGGATTTAATATAAGTGAGGGTAGACTTAGGATTATAATTTGAACATCAAGGACTGAGTTTAATCTCATTATTGATTTCGCAAGGATTGAGTGTAGTACAAGAGCGTAGTGGTATGGCTCCTGGATAGAGATGGGAGTTTAGAACACATTTGTTTGAAAGAGGGATGAGGTTATTCTGATCGCGTATTTGAAGTTGACGGACCTCATCGATCGACAAAGTTATGTAGTAGTGTATTGGAGGGGTTCCTTGTTTGGATTTCGCTTTGCGAGATGCTCCGCGCATGAACCTTAACGACGTCGGGAGTGGTGAGATGCTATAGGATGTGAGGATAATTAAATTATGAAGTAAAGATATGATATTTTAATACGTGAGATTTAAAAGAGATATAATGCTACGTATGGGAATTATCTAAGGGTAATGTGAGTACCTTGTTGATATTATATTATAGGTATGATAATTCCTATTTGATTGATTGATGAGTTATGTGCATGACATACCTAAATTACTTGTTATCGACGGGACGTTTGTGCGTGAGGGTCGTCATATCCTGATGAATCCATGGGATCTTTGATTTTTTGGTCGAGAACATAGATCTATCAAAGACTCATCGGGGCGTTGATAAGTCCACTAACTGTGGGTATGTAGGTATGTGCGTGACCCATTGATACGAGAACTATGTTCGCCTCCAACTTGTATGTTGTTGTTTTTGGTTCGAGGAATCCTTATTGAACCTTTAGTCCCCTATTCAGCGACCAACGATATTGGGACATGATAGGAGAGTAATGCATTACACCGCAGCTGTGACCCGGGGTGCCATATTATATATGGATATATATATATATATATATAATGAATTAACTGAATGAATGGATATTTATTGTGGTTAAATCTATCTACGGTGATAATTGTAGATAACGGTGAATAGAGAAAGATAATGGAATTAAGTTAATGAATATTTATTCTTATAGAATTGAAAATCTTAATTCATATTAAAAAGAAACGATTCATATAAATGAGAAATGTATAAGAAAGATTGTATAACATATGGTATGGGACATACGGGGTTATGATAAGGGAATGGAAATCATAATATGGAAACTACTGAAGAGGAACCATTAACTAGGAGGTTAATAGGAAACGTTAATTGTGCACTCCAGTAGAGAGGTGATATTAGCAAGTGAGTGTGGGATGCTAACATGTACATAATAAATGCTTTATTCCACTTGTTAAATACTTGCTGTTTTAAGAATCATTTTCACAATCGGGCTTTGACCCATTTCCTTGCATATTTTCTTTTCTATTGCATCTTCTATATCAGGTGTCCAGTAGCAGGGATGCCAACCTTAGTTGATTTTGACGTGCTAGGGAGCTACGGAGTATTGCTTAGATGCTTATCTTTAATTGATTCACAGTCTTATCTTAGTTAGGGAATGTCGTCCGAAGGATTCAATTATCTCTTTTCTATCGGGGTCAAATACTCTTGTAATCGTGTTGTTTTAATACATTTACTATTGATGGATTACTGTATTGAATTATTACATGGGAATGTTTATTCCAAACGCATTTAAATTCTTTTGTGTTATCTATTCGGTTATCAGTGTTGTACAATAAAATGTGTTGTGTTATTCTTAAAAAAATGGATTTTGTTGAATTAAAAATTTGGAATGTTTTTAACGCCGACTTAATTGGGTATTGGCTGAGTTGTAAATGTTTTTGACAGTGATGCTAAGAAAGAGCCAACTGTATATTCTATTTTAATTTGGTATGGAACTGGCCACCCGGTATTTAATTAGGCGGGGTGTTACACCAAGCCACCAACAACTCACACACCATTCGAGGCATAACCCAAAGAAATTGGCTTAAAAAGAAGATCAAATCCCAAAGGCCCCCGATTACCCGATAATGAAGAATAAGGTGATTGGATGTCTCTTCATCCTCCTTAGATAACCAACATTTGTTGGCCATCCTCCTAAATCTATGGTGACGCCCCGTAATAGTCAAGATGGCCTTTCTCGCAACAGTGCGCACAAAGAAGAAAACCTTGGAAGGCACATGTCTTTTCAAAATAATCTTTCACATAAACAAACACCCCCACTACCCCTCAACACATTATAAAATTTCTTAACTAAAAAAAGACCATCCCGAGAGCTCGACCACCTTTACCCATCAGCCTCAAGAGGCGGAACTGACACCAAACTCACCCACTCAAAGAACTCCTTCGCTTCCTATAACTCCCAATCCCGAAGATCCCTCCTACATTTCGGGTCCCAAACTTTAAGATCCCCTATGATTCGCCTATGAACCCTAATTGACCCCTCTTTGTCTCACCCAATCCTAAACATCCCCGAGAAGGGGTCTTCCAAAGTCCCCCCCGCACCCCATTTATCCCTCCAAAACCTAATCCTATTCCCATTCCTGAGCCAGAATAAAGTGAGCAAAGAGAACTCACCCCACCCAAAAGGAATATACCTCCACCACCAAACCCCAGGAGCAGAGAGCCCCACAGTAGGTCCCCACTCGTACCGATCAACCCCGTTCCTAGCTAACACCACTTTCCTCCACAATCTGTCTCCTTCCCTATTAAATCATCACAACCACTTACCCATTAAATCCTTATTAAAATGGAAAAATATCCTCAACCCAACCCCACCCGCATTCAGTGGATTGGACACCTCATCCCAACTCACCAAACATAATTTGAAATGATCATCATGTTCTCTCCGTAGAAAGTCCCTCATCAACTTGTCGAGCCTTTTACCGATGAAACCAGGTAAAGGGAGAATAAACATAAAATATATTGGAAGGCTCTATAACACACTTTTGATCAATATTAACCTACCCACTTTGGAAATCTATCTATGCTTCCATCGCGCTAGCCTTCTCTGCACACTTTCAAGAATCAGAACCCACATTGAAGAAGACTTAAATTTAGACCCTAACAAGAGGCTGAGATAATTAGATGGGAGAGAGGCTACCCTACATACAAGAACAGTAGCCAAATAGCCCACGTTACCCACCTCTCCCATGCTAATCATGTCACTCTTCCTAAAATTTATAGGCAAACCCGATACAGCCTCAAAACACACTAGCAACATCCTTAAAGTTCTAACATCCTCCACCGTCACCCCACAAAAAATAATACTATCATCTGCAAACATAAGGTGAGAAATTTCAAATGGATAGGGAACATAGCTCCCGATTAAAAACCCTAAGACCAAACCACCCTCCACCACCTGCCTCAGCATCCGAGTGAATGTCTCCATGACCAAGATAAAAAGAAAAGTGGATAATATGCTACCCTATCGAAGGCCATGAGAGCTCGAGAAGAAACCGTTAGGGACCTCCTTCATGTGAACAGATAATTTGACTGAGGAGATTCACATCTTCATCCACTTGTACCACTGCTCCCCACACCCCATCCTCCTAAGAAGATATAAAAAGAAATTCTAGCTCACATAGTCGTAGGCCTTCTCAATATCCAGCTTGCAGATAATGCCAGAACCTGACCTCTTAACCTGGATTAGATGCACTCATTCTCCACTAAAGTCACATCAAGGATCTGACTAACACCCACAAAGGAGATTTTCACATAAAAAACAAGAGTATCAATCACTTTTTTAAGCCTAACTGACAAGACATTAGAGATGATCTTACACGCGCTGCCGATAAGACCAATGGGCTTGAAATCTCTCATATTAGACGATCCCCCTTTATTTAGAACCAAAGGAATGAATATGGCATTAAGACTTCTTAGAAAGTAACCCCTATCATAAAACTCGCTGAACACCGCCAACATGTCCATCCTGAGAACCGACATACAATGTTGATAAAATGACATAGTGAACCCATCCCTTATCACCGCACATCGACCTCAAAATTTGAACCACCTTATACTTTATGAACACCTTTTACAATTGATCCACCGTAACCCCTGAAATTCTTTCCACTAGAAGTCCGTCCATTTTAGGTCACTAGGGCTCATCCTCTGTATACAATCTCTCATAAAACTGACTGTTTAGTATTTATAACAGCTAAGTGGAGACTGTTATTGCCCAAACGAATTTCCTCACAAGTGACATCATTCCTTCAACTTCTTATTCCCTCTAAGGTCCACCTCATGAGACACATGACCTATCATAAGCTCACTATTAGACACCAGAAGCTGAGATCCATATATGTTGTCAACATCAAAATGGGTCTCCATTACCTTATTTCTTCACATAACCCTACAATTATGTTCCAAACACGTCATATAGCACATGTGGCCACTCATTTTGTTTTGTCAGAGTGAAGAGAAAATAAAACATAGACACGATTATCGTGTCCTTTCAATGGTCAAACCCTATGCATCCTACCTTAAAAACAGGGTGATTTTGTTCGGGGCTTCTTCAAACTCAATAAAATGGTCGTGTTGATTTCTTCCTTTCTTTGTGAGCCAGTCCACACATCAGTTGCATTCTATGTGAATGTGTCCAATTTTAGCGCAGGTGATCTTCCTAAGATCAGTATAAAGTTCAATAATATTATAAAGAGGGTGGTTTATATCCTCCTCTTTGTTGATGAGATCCACAACATCCTTGGAGTCCGCATGAAGGAGGAGATGGTTTCAACCTTTCTCATGGGACAAATTATGTGACCCTAGCTGTGTTTCTCATATTCATTGACATATGCCCCTGATTATTGTCTTATTAAGATTTGTGTACACATACCTACATTTTTTGCACATTTCCTTGACTGTGTTACTCATAATGAGTTTATATGAATGTGCAGAGAACCCAGTGAAAGGATTTTGTGAATTTTTTTCAGACCATCAACATGTCTAAATGGGAATCCATTGTAAGTAAAAATATCTTCTTAATGTAACTCGCGTTTACTTCAAAGTAGATTGTCTATGCACCTCTACTTCTATATGTGGATTATTCAGAGTGGGGGATGGGTAGACTGGGTTACAGACTTAATATAGTGAAGCATTTGTTTTTGGCTTTGATCTATGTGGAATAAAAGATGTTATGAATTTTTTTATCTTATATACCTCTATATTTTTCATTCATATGTATATCCTTACATGTATGGATGAATTCTTTCTTTAAATGATAGAAAAAGATCAGGTATCTATTTTATTTTTCACCTAATTATATCTCCTATTTCCATTTTTTACGGTATTAAATCGGTATTATCATGCAGTCATAAGCGTTACACCCTCAATGTTGAAACCATACAACCATCATATCGGCTACAAACGTGGACCTAGTCAGCCAATGCAGGTCTTATCCTCGATGAATTCTACATTAAATAAATACATGTCGCGAATTCAGTAATGTAGAAAAGTTTGAGTTTCAGGCCGAGGTTCTCCGCCTTATGGACATTATCATCTACTCCTTCTGATGTAAGTTTCCCCTATTTCTTAATATTCGATTTCCTGGGGGTCACTGATCTTCAAGGTTTGATCTTCAAGGTCACTAATCTTCAAGGTTTAATACTTTGTATGGCTTCATGTGTTGCGATGTTGAAATGTCGAGTGAATGTGGCTGCAAATGCCACTTTTGAATTGTTGCGGCAGTGAATGTGGCTGCAAATGCCACTTTTGTATGGTTGTTGCAGTGAATGTGGCTGCAATAATGCCGATTTTCTCGCGAATATTGAACAAGGCTGCTTGACTGCCACCACCAATCCGACATTCTTAGGATCAATGTTCCTTAGTTTTATATATTTTTTAAGTAGTATTAGTTACTTATGTATTGAAATGTTATTGGCTATTTGCATTGGGACGATTAATATTCATTTTCTTATGGATTTAAATGTTTATATGTGTACTGTAACTAATGAATTTCAAGTTAAGTTTTTAGATCTCCCTCTTTCAGTTGGTGCTTAATAGTTTGTGAAGTTTATTTTTACCTCCAACAGTTTGTGAAGTTTCTTTTTATGCCAGGAAAAGTGTCATTCTAGCTATCCAAGTTGATCTTATGGATTAAATTGATGATAGATGTGGCATGAGTAGTGATAGGGGTGAGCTCATATGCTGTGATAGTTATCCATAAACATTCCATTACCTACAAATTTTTCATGAGGTAATACCATGATTCTAACTATTAATTTTAACTTTCAAAACTTTGGAAGTCACGCTACATCTTCCCAATAATTTATTAATGATATATGTGGCATGTTATTTGTGGAATTAGTAATTGTCAAAAAAAAATTTCCCTAAATTCTAATTTTTTTGTTTATCTATTTGATTATTGCCAATATATATTTATTATATTGCCATTATCTATTTGATAAAGTTATAAAATTCAGGAAGTATCGGGCAAGGCAGTTATGTGTGTAATGGGAAATCTAGCAGTAGCAGGTCGTTAGTAGTAGAGACAGTAGCGGGGTAATGGTAATTGCATATATGCATATTGCATATCTGCAGACTGCATATATGGAGATGTATATCTACAATCTGCATATATTCGGCCTGCATATATGAATGCATATATGTTGCTGCCTCCCTCCATCCTTTGCCTCCCTCCGCTCCTTGACTCTGCTTTTCTGTATGTTTTTTTACATTTTGTAGTTACAACGAGGTATTTATAAACTAACCTCGGTAGGGAAATAACTGCTCACTAAGTGCGATAAAGTGTATGGATATTTAATTTCAGTACCAAAGTCCTATTAGAGTGAATGAAACATCATATTATGCATCCATATTCGTGATTATCATGAATAGTTTACCTTGGTTAATGTAATTTTTTCTCTAATTTTGTGTGTTAAAGTTACATTGTATTTTCTTTACTAATTTTCACTTAAATATATGATTTGTCAAGCATAACTATGAATGAACATCGCATGTTTCTTGCGTTGTCTTTATTTCATATAAATAATTTTAGAAGCAAGCTTACTTTATGTCCCAAAATGTCTGCATTTTTCGAGGTACGGAACACCCTATAAGGTAAATAAGTTTTCATCACAAAGTTGTGTATCATAGTTTTTAATCAGTATTCAGTTCGATCTAAACTAATATATTCACGTGATTGAATCTATAGGTGCGCTAACAAACATTCACACATGAAACCGCGTTAGAAGATCTATTTTAGAAACTGTCATTATAAGACTTTCATTACTGATGTGATTCCATACTACGTTTATTAATGGTGTGTTTGAAATACTTTTGATGTGGTACTACGTTTATGTGGAGGTGGATACTATAGATGCATTATCAACAAGCTGTGAAAAAAAGTTGTTTATTGGACGTTTTCCAAGTGAAGCTACACCTGATGATCTTGATGGTTATTTTAGTCAGTTTGGATGGGTTGTTGAATTATAATGCCTTTCATTATCATTGGTTTGCTTTAACACTAAATACAAATAAAAATATCAATATTTGATTGTTACGGATTATTTTTGAGATTAGACTAACATAATTCTCTTTGTTTATGGCTAAGGACATTTTGGCATGGAGGAGAGGTTTCGGGATTTTGTTGTTATGGACAACAGATACCACTAGAAATTGAATAAGGCTAAGATTGAAATTGTGTTGGTGTGGAATCCAAAGGGCAAGATCCAAAAGAAGAAATATGAAGCCATAACATCCAAAGAGAATGTTGATAAGAGAGACTGAGAAATTCAATATGACAAGGTATGGGGTTGGTAGTATGATGTTGGTTTCTTTTAGATATCAATTAATATTAGGATGGAAAAGGCTTATGATTAATCTTCTTTTCCTTGGATGAAGCTTAAGTTAAAGAAAAGATTACTATAAATCTTCTTTTCCTTGGACGGAAAAAAGATTAGGATGAAAAAAAGCTCATGTATGTTACTAACTGTATATTTACTCATGTGATTGTATCTTTGTTCGAGAAACTAATTAATTATGTTTATTGTTTGTCAAATCGTACATAAAATCGAGACAGTGAGAGTGATAATGGCGGGAGGTGGGAAGAAGGATGGGAAGACAGCAGTAGTAGCACCTAATGTAGAACCAGATGAGTGCAAAAGACTTAAAAGAATTGAAATTTCCAAAAACATGCTATCCGATGCTCCCGCAAAGGCCTGCTCAGCTTCTCTCACCCCATCCAAGATGGTGGTCAAACACCACGGCACAAACATTTCGAGGAAGTCCCACAGAAAGAATAAATTCATATTCTCCTTACCCGGCCTTCTAGCTCCCGTCTTTGAATTTATGAGTTCTTTTATATTGTTGGATTTGTTGTTACCCCTTAAATAGGGTCGATAGTCCAATAAACAAAGGAGACTCTGTCCATTTTTTTTTTTTTAAATTGACACTTTATTTTTTTGAGACAGTGAATTTGGTTGATGAATATTGTATATTTCATTTTATATGTGAATTTAGACAATTTGGATTTTGGACTATTTGTTATTTGTTAAGCAGTGTGAATAGCTCCATAAACAAAAGATACTATGCCCAATTTTTTTTTGAAAATTTGACACTTTGTTTTTTGGAGACTCAATGTGAATTCGATGGATTACTATTGTATATTTCGTATTATATGTGAATTTATTTGATGAATTTAGACTATTTGAATGTTTTGGACTATTTGTTGTTTGTTAACCATGGTGAATAGTCCTATAAATAAAGTATATTATGGCCAATTTCTTTAAAATTACACATCGAAAATTTTGCGTTTCGCTATTACGTACTTTGAAAAATTGTTGCCATTTCGTGATTACGTACTTTCGAAAATTAAAGGCAGGGGCATAAGCTAGTGTATATATATACATATTATTTGGTTATAAATATATTTTTATATGAATTATATCTTTATCTATACATATATCTCTAGTTCTATCCAAGGAGGTTGCGCGATGTGGGTGAATCCCCTGGCTAGCGAAGTAGGGAGAGTATATCCCCAGGTCATATCGTCCCGCATATGGGTGCGATAATGATTCAACTTTCATGAGGGAATATGACCACCTCCACAATTTATATTTCCTACCATGACCATGAGTATGTCTGACTTGGTACCTAGGTTAAGTATAGCATACCCGAAAGATGATAGTACTTTGAGACTGCATCCACGAGTTATAGCTTGGTGGGATGGTTATTATACTTATGATTGTTATATAGGTGTAAATATAATTTCTATGTATAGTATATTGCTCGTATATGAAGATGAGATATCATATAACTTCGACTTGTGTAAAGTGTAAAAGGAATACAGGTTTATTCTTCTTTTGGGAGATTTATATCCGAATTTATGCAATTGTGAATCGTATATTAAAATGCTAAATACATTTACGGGAATTTCATAAGCTCAAATGAAATTGGTATTTTAAACTAGTGAATGTTTTGGAAAATGAACGGTATATATATATATATATATATATATAAAGCTGGATGGTTTTTTTGCCACATCATGAAACTTTCGATACAAAACCTATATAAACTTTTTTTTTTTATCTATATAATAAAAAGAGTCCAACCGACTCACTACTCAGATTAAATCTTACCAGTTTGTATCCAACGGTTCTCACTACTTGAGAAGATGCTTTGATTAAAGAAATTAACATAGCATGAGGACATCATTTCAACAGAGCACACGTTTCGAGTCCCCCTTCATTTCCAACCTAGTTCAACAAAGCAGAAGGCTCGAGAGAGTTACAATCTACGACTCTATCCATTATTACATTATCTTTCCCCCTTTTTCTAATTTCCCCTTCATCTAATTTACAGACCTACCTTTTCTCTGTCCTCCCCTCACCCTCCATTACACACCTACTCCTTCTCCTTTCACACTCAAACTTTCTCAAGGTTGGTACAACATTGATTCTGAGGTGTTCCAACTCACAACCAAACATGCTGCTAGGAATTTTTGTCTCTGCAAATTAGCTATACTAACTGATGGTGATGGTCGTGATTTATTTTTATGGTGATTTTTTTTTTTGGTTTCGATTGAAGTTTTTTTTGGTGGTTCATCTGTTAAAGAAATAGATAGGGATTTGTTTTTTGTAATTAACTTTTTTTCTTGGGTTTCATCATTAACATTTTTTTTGTGATTTTGGTTGTAGTTGAGAATTTACAGGGTTAAATATTATAGATATGGATCTCTTGCACGAGGAATCACAAAAGCTTTGGCTGAAGATGCAAGCTGTTGTTGACGCATATCAAACTTTTGGCTGAACATGCAAACCAAAAATCTCATGTCAACACGCAAGCTATTGTTAAGTCATATCAAGCAACAAGGACATTCTCTTAGCTCCACTCCCCTTCCCAGCGTCAATCTATATTCGTCTTATATATTTTTTTGTTTTTGTATGTTTGTTTTGCACTGGGTGTGTGATATTACTGTTTAGACAGTAAAACCCTTAACAATGAGACAGTGTAAAACTCTTAGCCTGAGTTATTGGGGATCAGAATGGGTTTTCTTAATTCTCACCCTTCGACATCCACCAAGGTTACATCTCTCTCTTTTAGTTTCTGACTTTTATTTAGTTATATGGGTGTTTGATTTTGCATATTTTTAAACTCTAGCAGTTATGGCTTAAGAAACCACTTTATTTGTTGTGAACCCATTTATGTTGTAAGGCCCATTATTCTATTGCTTTTTTGGTTTTCTCGATTGTGCTATTTGAAGGATTTAATTTTGGTAAGTGCATGCTGTTGAAGATGGATTATCGTATTTAAAGATTTCTATGTTAGACCCATGGGATTGAAAGTTTCTTTTGTGATTTCTCTCTCATACCCACACGCACTTAATCATCTATATACAATCGATGATTATCTGCTCTAACATTTCATCTCTATCATGTATATAAGATGATGTACAAACACACGCCATTAACAGATGATGTACAAACAGTTAGTTATGGTAATAATCGAGCGCATTGGTTTTGGTACATGTTCGTATCCTACTTATAAGAGAAATAGAGACGGGGATTTTGGGCTTTCTGGTTCACGAAGATCGTAATGGATCTGGTTGATTTTATTTTACCAGATATCTCAGTTGTCATTCTAGAATCAAAATAATAGTTTTGTGTATCTATTATAAATTTATAATCACTAGATTTGTTATTATTAGAATGCAATATCTGATTTTAACTCTAAATTTATGTTTGTTGTTCTAACTTATGTTCATACACTTGTGAGTAGAAAATAGGTGTGTAAGTAAATTGTATCTAACCGTTCCAATGGCATACGTTACACTTTAATCAAATGAGAATATATTTATATAAATGAGTCATTTTATGCCAATTTGGATATTATTTAATGATCTTATAATATATATGGTTGGTTTGGTTTTATCAACCCGCATGTTAATTTTAATTTCATATTTTACCAAATTTCATTTCAAGAGATGAGTAAATTTAGTTGTGTAGATTATGAATTTCAAATATCAAAAGATGTGGTTTTCTCAATTCTTTCTTCCTTTGATGTTTGTCCTAAACCATTAAAATTTCAAAAGATTAGGTTTTCTCATTCTTCTTTCCTGGATACTGTGTCTAATAATTAGCCTTCTACTAATCAAGCTTATCCTATGAGAAATTTCTCCCTTACATTGAAGTCGATCAAACATCTCTTGAAGAATTGGAACAAAGAAACATTTAAAAACATTTTTAAAAATGTTATGGAACTTGAAGAAGATGTTATCAAGATGGAATATGAGTTTGAGAGGGGCCCTTCAACAAATAATCGGATGGAGCTGCAACTCTCAAAATCAAAGCTTAACAAAGCATTTGATATTGAAGAAATCTACTTGAAGCAAAAGGCCAATATTAAGTGGATAAAAGAGGGAGATAGAAATACCCAGTTTTTTCATTCTACTGTGAAGTCTAAGATTGATAGAGCTCCTATATCCAAGATTAAAAATAAGGATGATACCTTTAAAAATGATAAAGGAGACTTAAAAAAGATCTTTGTAGACCATTTCATGGAGATATGGCATGCTGCAAACACTGCTACCCAGGATGATTTGATTCAGGTGATCCCTTCACTAGTTACTCAAGAAATGAATGAGAGTCTTAGTAGAGTTTCCACATGAAAATAAAATTTTCTATGCTGTACATGGTTTGAATGTAGATATTTGTCCAGGTCTAGATGGTTTTGGTGGTTTCTTCTATGTGAAATGTTGGAACATCATTAAAAATGACTTGTGTGTTGTTATTCAGTCATGCTTTTTGGGAGGCAAAATTCCAAAATGTTGGACTAGCACTACGGTTGTTCTGATTCTTGAAATTTCTAATTCAACTTTGTGCTCTCATTTCAGACCTATCAGTTTAAGAAATTTCAATGTCAAGATTATTTCAAAGGTGTTAAATGGTAGACATGATAAATTTGTCCCGAATTCGGTTTCTCCCACTCATAGTGGCTGCATTAGAGGAAGGAGTATGCATTATAACATTCTCCTGGCTCATGAGATGGCTTGTATGCTAAATAAAAAGTGTCATGCTTCTAATGTTCTCATAAAATTGGATATGGTTCAATCTTATGACATGGTGGATTGGATATTCCTTATCAAAGTGCTTACACAGTTTGGATTCTATGAAATGGTTATAGATCTAATTTTGAGGATAGTATAGTCAAATTGGTTCTCAATAAGTATTAATGGGAATATTATTGGCTTCTTTTCTTGTCAAAAAGGTCTAAAGCAAGGAGATCCGATTTCTCCTTCTCTTTTAGTCCTTATGGTTTAAGTGTTGAGCAGTTGAATTCAAAAGATTATTGAGTCTATCAAATATTTTCCCTTTTCTCATCCCCCTAATAGCCCCCTTATTTCTAACCTCTATTTTGCAGATGATACTTTGATATTCTCTAATCACAGTAGAAGATGTATTAAAGCTCAAATGCAGTTCTTAGAATACTATGAACATTCTTTGGGTCAGAAGATCAATAGAAGAAAAATCTCCTTTTCCGTTAATCTGAAAGGTGCTTTGTCAAAAAGATCTTCAATTGCTCAAGCCTTAGGCCTGCCATAGAAGTATCTTCCTATTAAATACTTGGGATGTCCTTTTTATATAGGTAGATGCAGAATTAGAGATTTTGAAGATTTACTGGCCACTGTCATATCCAAATTGAAGGGGTTGAGGTTATATTCCTTTCAGCTATTGGGAGGTTGTGCCTCAAAAGGTATGTGCTATCCTCTATTCCCATTTTTACTCTAGCTTCATTAAAGCCTCCAAAAATCATCTTCAAAAGGATCAATAAGTTTTTTAGTAGATTCTTTTAGGGTTCAAATGATCAAGGAGGATTTAAACATCAGTGGGTTAATTGGCATGATATTAGTAAACCTTCTGATGAGGGAGGCCTTGGTGTTCATAATATGGAGTCAACAGTGAATCCTTTGATTTGAAAATTGCTTGGAGGTTTTTTAATTCAAAATGGATTTGGGCTCCTTTTATGAGAATCAAGTATAAATCCTTTCAAAGATTGAGTGGATCAATGATCTTTAAAAGGATAAAGAAGGCTCAAAACATTATTCAAGAGAATTCTATTGTTGTTGCAAATGAGCTTATCTGGAAGCCTAATTTCTCAGAAAACTTCTCTCTAGATTCAGCTTATAAGATCTTCTCTCATCCAAACTTTAAAAGTTTCATATCTTCTAATTTGTGGTCTAAAAAGGTCCCTTAAAAAATCTCTCTTTTCTGATGGAAGCTGATTCATAATGTTGTTCGAGTGGACTCTAATATTAAAGATCTAAAGATTCCTTTGGTTTCAAGATGTCATTGCTGTATGGTTCACGAAGAAAATGCCAATCATATTTTTAGTTAAGGTCCTATTGAATCTCAAGTTTGGAAGCATTTTTCTAACATGTTTGACGTCAATATCTCCTATTATTATGTCTCCTCTATTTTAATGTCATGGTGGATAAGGGGTCCTATGAAAGATTATTTGAAAATTTTCATAAAAATTATCCCTATGTCGGTTTTGTGGGAGATATGGAAAGCAAGATGCAAATCTTATTATAAAGGAGTAACTATGCAAGTTCAGACTATAATCAGAAATGTTATAGAAGTGGTTTCTTAACAAGATTCGAGTCTCAAGTTTGCAGGCAATATTGATAGAGATCATCAGAATTTGATTCAATTATTCAATATCAAGGTAAGCCTAAAGCAGTATTCATTTATTATCACCAAATGGTTACCTCCTCCAATACTTAAATAAAGTTGAATGTACATGGTTCAAGTAAAGGCAACACAGGTGAAAGTAGGATTGGAATTATTGGTAGAGGTCATTATAGTGATTTAATTCAAGCCCCTCAAGCATATATTGGAATATCTTCAAGCTTAGAAGCAAAAATGTCAGCTATTCTTCATGGCATCAAAAGTTGTAGAGGATTAGTTTTTAATAAGCTCATTATTGATACTGATTATTTACCATCTCTGAATATGATACAAGATAGATGGAAAGTCCCTTGGTTCTTAAAAGATTTGGTTAATGAAATTAGAGGGTTGATTTCCTCTCCAATTTTTATTATCCAACATACTTGGCGGAATAATAACTGTGGTACAGATGGTTTAGCTAATTTAGCTTCTTCATCTAAAGAAACAAGGATCTTTCAAAAATTCAGTGAGTTACCAAAGGTGATTAGGGAATTGTTGAATTTAGATAGATGGGGAATGCCAAATGCAAGAATTTTGTAATTTTTTGGAAGTTTTCTTTTTCTTGTAAGGCCACCTTTAACAGGCTTTTTCTCCAATTTATATTAATAATGTAGGGATCCTTGCCCTTTCCAAAAAAAAGGTTTGAAAAGGCTACGATATGACTGATCACATCAAACACTTATTTATAAACTCTTGGGTGAATAAATTATTAATTAAAAAAACATCTTGGTAGATAATGGTGCTACCATTAATATAATGTCATATTCACTACTTAATATAATAAATAACCAAATAATAATCTCTAGTTTTACCAGGGATAAAAATTCAACTAAAGGGGTATTACTAGTCGATATTGAAGTTAGCATTTAAAACGACCTTCTTTATAATTTATGGAAAACTAAGCTTTAGTTCACAACTTGGAAGAGTTGGATTCATTTTCACAAGCGTATCCCCTACTCCATGCATCAGGAATTATTTTTTATGAACGATGATAGGAATGTGCAGGAAGTGGAAGCCTAATCAATGCCATTTCTTATTGGATCCAACTATGTCAAAGAAGATCTTTACCAGAAGAACGTGGTACCAGTAAAAGTAGATGTATTAATACATGAGACATCAAGAACTAAGGTCTTAAAGGAATCATAGGTAGAGTTGGCTTTTGGTTTGATGGGACCCAATGAAAAAGATAAAATGGATATTTAATGGGTGTAACACCCTTCGAACTAGAAAAGTCTAATTAAACCTTGGGCTTAGTGTTAGACAAATTCATAGTGATGAAGTTAAGAAAAAAATCACAAAGGAAAGGACCATTAATTGGGTCGATTATGTATTCGAAGAAGATAAGTAGGAAGAAAAGCTTCAAGGCATTGGTCATACAGAAAGTTAACCAATAGAATATGAAGACCTCATAGTTAACTAATCGGATTCTTTGGTGGTGTTAAACATAGGAACCGAACAAAACTAACATACATCAGTGCTAACCTTGGCAAAGAAGACCACTAATTAGATGTGCACATTTTATGTTAGTATAAGCACTTTTTCTTAGCAATATGATGAACTACCTGACTTAAAAAAATTAATGGTGGAGAATAAAATTTTAATCAATAAAGGATACAAGCCTGTGAAGTAGATACCCTTCTAGATGACTGTAACAACCCTCGCTTTTGAGATACTATTTTATATTTGATCTACTAATTATAGTGATTAGATAAAGATGTTGATTTTTGGAGTAGGTATTAATTTAAGAAAGATAAGTTAATATCTACTATGATGTTGCATATTTACCGTATGTAGAGGTGAATTTTGCTATGTTATGTTTTATTATGTCATAAGAATTTAAAATGACATTGGGCTTAAAATGAAATCGGAACCTAAACTGAATTATAAAATCTCCAAATGATAATTTGGAGGGTCCCATTAGTTCCGGGTGGTTTGAGATAGTCAAATTGTGTGCCATATTGTATTTCTAGCTTCCGGGCACTTTTGACTAGTTGTAGTTTATATGAGTAGATGAGTATTATTTTACCGCACATTAATCACTTAAGTTGGAATTTTAAGCAAGCCACGATTTATGTCTTCAACTAAGTTACTATTCCTTTAATTAAATTGGTAAACGTAGAGAGAAGAAGAAGGAACCTAAGGAGAGAAAGAGAGGTTGAAATTGGGTGTTGATCTTGCCTACAATCCTCACCAAATCTGAAGTTACAACCTTGAGGCAGGTTTTCTACTTGCTAGTGTATGGTTTAAGTAGAGTAATTTGCATTGATAGTTATGGTTATGTATGGTTTATGGATATTAGGGCTTTTTAGTGGATTTGGGGGTTTTTAATCCTTAGAGGTTGCTTTTAATTGTTATTGGTATAGATTTTGGGTGTTGGAATAATTTAAAATCTTTTGGTAGCAAAATATGGTGTTTAGACTTGTTGTTGAAGAAGAAAGGTTTTTGGGTCTGCTATGACCGATCGAACGTGTGTCCAGGACCGGTCGATTGGGCCTTCGGGGGAGGGCACTCTGCTTTCTCACTAAGGCCTGATTTTGGCATGCGGTCGACCGCGGTCCATGACCGGTCGACCGGCCCCCTCTTCCTGGACCTTTTGCTTTCCTACGAAGGCAAAAGATTTGATACGCGGTGGACCGCGGCCTTAGGACCGGTCGACCGGTCCCTTATTTTTGCACTCTTAAACTTTATTTTCTTTTATTTCCTAGGTTTTCCTTTTCATATGGAATAGGGGCCTTCTTGCACGAAGTAAGCTTAGAGTTTGAGTCGAGTTTGGTCGTTACCCTATAGTTGAATGGGATCACTTGGGGTTTATTCAGGGGTACTTGAAGTGATGCTTAGGTATCACTTCTCTTTTCGGGTAGTTAGTTAAGATTAGAGTTCTAAGCCCATATGGGGAGATGTTAGAAGCCCTTTGGTGGAATATAAAACCTTGGGTCTTATGAGAATTCGAGAAATGGTTTAGAAAATGCTTTGGGACCTAATGATTTGATGAAATTGAATAAGAAATATTCAAAGATAAATGTTTCAAATAAAATGAAATACATGAGATTCATGATAATGAAAATGGGATAAATTGGTAATTGTTAAATTACTTAAACACAGCTCTCTAAATGCTATCATAAGGGAAGCTCGTGCATTAGGTGATGTCCCCTGGCTATTGAATGCAGGCTGACTATAGTCCTCGGTCATATGCGGGTTTTGTGTATGTTTTTATGCGCTAGTGAGGTAATTCCGGGTGTGGTTATGACTCACTCGAAGGCATATGGACACTTCCCGACGTGCGTTAGGAGCCCGGCGTGTTCTTGTATAGATAGGCTCTGGAAGATGATAGTCATTTAGGAGCGCGCCCAGTGGGGAAACTCGGAGGGGCGGTCTTAGAAACGTTATATGTATATGAATATAACCTTTCTAACTCAAGTGGGACTTGAGGTATGTAAATTTCCATAAGTTAGGTGATGGTAATTATATTCCTGTTAAGGAATGGAAAATGATAAGATATGGGAAGAAATGAGAATTTATTTAATCTATTACCAAATTTCATAATTGTTAGAAACTTATATAATTGCAATATTACATTTTATGATTAGGTTGTTATATTTTCATTCACATGATTTTATAATTCATTCTATGTATCTATCATGCTTCTTACTCTTCTGCGAATCATATACAAGTCGGGCCCCGACCCGTTCATCTTTCTATGTTGTGGATATTGTGGTATCCACTTAGGTGCTCCTCCGCAAGGGCACCCGTTATGAATTTCCATTCTTATGCTTGTGACGAGCTGTATGACTTTGTGGATTAATACATGATGTTGTTAGACGCCCTCTTTTTTTGGAATCTTGTTATGATCGGGTCTTACATTCGGGCTAGTGGCCCATATTTTGTAATTGTTAATGGATGTGTATGTAGCATATATTAGATTGTGAAACTCTGTGATGTATCTGTGGACCGACAGATTATTCGGTTCTTTTATCGTATATTGTTTTGGTTAACTATAAATATGTTCCATGGAAATTCCACTTTTTCAGATTTGGGTTGTTTAATTTATTTCTTAAATCTTTTTAAATCAACATTTTGACAACCTGCTTTCTGATTTATGGAGTGGCTTAACCGTATACCTAATTATTGTTGTGATGCTGAGGATGTTATCGATCCATGATTCCGTTATGTCGAGGTATCGGGCTGGCCACCCCTTATTTCGGAGGGCGGGTTGTCACAATGACCATAAAGGTCATTATGCAAATAAAGGTGGGAAACAAAATACTGTTAAAGTCTAGATTTATTCGAACCTCAAGGTATGTGTAAACACCCGATAACTTAGTTAAGGATGATCTAAACAAAAAAGTCTATTTTCATCTCTTTCAAAATTAATGAATAAAACTATAAACAGATTAACCCAATAAAAAATTGCGCACCAATTTTTAACCGACTTCTAGCGATAAACCAATTTTCTCAATTTTATCTTTTTATCCTAAAACATGTATCTGGGTGATTAGTATATAAAATAAGTAAAACAATCACGCAACATGATGTTGTATAGGGAAAATCCACAAATAAAAAAAAACAAATAGCCCAACCAAACAGATCACTATGATAAGGGTTTACAAAAGACAAACAATAGACTTAAATAATAACTCGCCCCCCTCACAAGCTTTAACTCTCTTTTATCTTCAACCTCTCCTCCATGGTGCAACATAGGAGTCTACCCACTATAGATGCCATCATGTGTGAGTCCAACATGCCTCCGTATCTACGATAAGGTTCAACAACCTTCTACAAAGTTGGAACACAAAATCACTGCTTGTTCATCACAACACAACAAATACAGTACAGGGTCCAATGCACGAAACCTTTTCTCTATCAATATGATAAGGTATAAACTATGGATACCTCAAATAAAATCTCAATGATTAAGAACTATGAAACTTGGATCTTTCAACTCTTGGGGTGAAACAAGGGTTTTCAAACTTTGGTAAAGAGATAAAGAAACATTTTTCACCAAAAGTTCTTCTAAAATCTGAAGCCAAAAGCCTATAAAAAGTAAGACACGAATTTTAAGGTGGCAAGTTCGTTTGAAAAAAATCATGGGGTTCATTCGAATGAAATTCTTATCTCATTCAAATGAAACCTACTCTCTCTCTAACAAATAAGAAATATCGTTAAAACAACCTTCTAATGAGCTTATAACGGGTAGGATAGTGTTACATAGAAACTCCTTGTTGGATATTCACTTAAAGTCAATTCTAACGATGCCCTTAATTTGTTCAAATGGTAATTTCGACCCATGAAAAGGAAGATGACATTTTTTATGATGGTTTAAATCTCGTTCTAACGAACCAAGCCAAAATAATATTTTTCCCTAACAAACATTTAATAAAATAGTTCTAAACATTTTGTTTAAAAACAAATCACCTAAAACTAAATTTCCAAGGAACCTAATTCAAATGCATCCATACCCATGAGATCCTCAAAAACGCGAAGAGAAACATGGTACTAAACACGACATGCTACGTAATCTCTAAAGATTGGCCACTACGTCTTCATCAAACACATCATGAACTTACGACTTTAACAATATAAAGCCTAACCTATAACTCAAATTGTTTCGTCTAGAATGAAGACAATTACAAAAAAATTGATTCAATTAGAAATTTGTCCTTACGAATCTCCCCTTTTGGATATTCTGGGACAAAACCAAAATAAAAAACATATGGTTGGTCAAGCTCTCTAAAAGGCTCAATCCCACAACTCTAAAATAAAAAAGTACAGACTCTCAAAAGACACATATGTTGAGTATCTTTTCTCTCTTGAAAACATTGCCTCATGTTATGAACCTGCACACTTAAACACACCTTCAAATGTGAAGAGAATATAACAAATAGAAAATCTCCACAAGAATTAAATTTTTCCTATGTCAAGCAATCTCAACCTAAGTAAGATGTATCCCCCTAACATAAAGATATCTTCATCATTAAAAGGAAATATACCATTTCTCCCCCCTTTTTTTCCAGGAATGGACAAAGTAATAATGCATAAACTATTTTTCCCCCATAAACTAAGTCTCCCCTAAATGTATGAACATATAAGATCAAGAGAAATTACGAGAGACGTAATAATGTCATGCAATGGTGTAGAGTATAAAAAAAACACAACTTGGTAACCAAAGCACAAATAATCCATGTAATGATCAAATGATATCAATATTGATGCGTATAAGAAACCAACTTCAATACACAAGAAATCATGAGATATCAATGTAAAAAATATAATCTAGAGATAAAGCATGTGGAAAACATGGATTATGTGCAAGTCTAAAGACTCAAAACAAAATGATACCATATATAAATATGAAAAAAATACACCAATGACTCACCGACCCATATATATAGGTATAAACAACCACAAAACATAACACAAACACATAAGCTTTACACATAAGCGTAGTATCAATGTGTCTAAACATATGGGATTGAATGAATGGTGTGAAATAGATGCAAATAAATTATGACCTAATTACTCAAATGTTTTAAGGAGTTCTATTTTACTGTAAAACTTTGTTAAACTATGACTTAGCCTCAAGTGAAAAGATAAAGTGAACTCTATGAACAAACAAGAACAATGCACACAAGAGAAAAATATTAATGATTCTACAAATCAATAGCGTCGTGACATGATAAACATAACTAGAATTCATTTTTCATACCCATTGATCTTCATTTACAACACCCTGAAAAGATAAACATATATCATATTTTCTTTTCACTCAATTATTTTGAAACTATAACTTTGGAAAATCAAAAAAATAAACTTATTGTCCTTGGCAATTTTTTTATTTTTATTGCCTCTAATTTTTTATATATAGTCTCTTGTTAATGGTGGATTTCTAGCAAAAAAGATTTTCTTCTTTCGTAGCTCTTTCCCATGCACCCTCGTATTGTCAATACAAATTAAACAATCTCATGTGCAACTATTATTACATGCACAAATCTCCAATGGGCATGAAATATGTAGATGACAAGATTTATGGGATAACATCTCATGAAGCTCAAACATAATATGTGATGTTAAAATTCAAAAGAGCTCGTTCATGTGTGTGCAGAGGCATATACAAAGGGAATCCATTAAGCTAATCAAAGTCGAATAACTTCATGTAAGCATGAATAACAATAATATAAGCATCAAAAATCATAATCAAATGTCCTAGTCACTTAAAAAATGGAATGAATTAGATTCAAACACACCAATATGCCACACAAAATGTGTAAGATTAAACTACACATAAATCGATAATTTTTTCAATTTTTCAAAAAAGTGCCAATTTATAAAAACAAACTAAAAAAAAAACTATTTTTATTTTTTTAATAAGACCCAATAAATGAAAATTAAAAATACAAAAGACTCAAACTACATACAACTATCAATCACATATATCATGAAGTACAAACGCTAGTGTATGTAAACATGAAAGTAATCGACCATAAGATATGGCATGTGAGAGTCATGTTCAAACGCATGAGAATCAACATGTCTAACTTTTAGCACCTCGAAAATCGATTTCCTAACCCAAATAAATGAATACTTAATGTGTCAAATTTTGGGAACCATATGGGCACTAGACTTCAAATTCCTAGGGTATTTTCTAAGATCGTAGCAAAAACTCCTAGGTTGACCTTTCCTACCATAGTGTGTGCACGTGCAGACGCGAGGAGGAATAGGACCATTGAGTTGACCTTTTCCAACACCCTGGATATCGTTAACCCTCTAAAACAAATAATGGTCTTAGCTTTAGCAACAAAAGCATTAGAATCTTGGAAGCCAATACTATCACTACCAATACTAATTGAGTCCTTCGATCATCTTTTAACTTTAAGAACGTAGACTCGAGCAAAAAGTTTGACTCCTCAATTATTAGGGACTCCTTATTCAAAATTTTAATTATTCCTAGAAGGTTATCTCACTCCCCCCTCAATGCAACTGAACTTGTTCTTAAGATTCTTCTCACTTGCCCTCAACTCATTAATCAATTTAACATTATCCTCAATGGCACATTCATTAACCCTAAAATTTTAGAGTCCTCAAATTCTTTCTCTTAAAATCGGACTATATCATCACTCTCTTTCTTAGACACTTCTAAAGTTTTAAAATCAAGGTTCATGTTCCTAAGCTTCCCATGAAGGATGTCTCTTTGAGTTTGAATGTTTAGAAAAAAATCAATCTCAGCATTAAAATAAAAATTCTCTTTCTTTAAAAATTTATTTTTGTTTTGAAAAATTCAAATTCATAAGAACAAATGTTTCAGCACAATTATGAAGCTTATTATACTCATATCGAATAACAAAGTCATCGTCGTCACTTTAGACATCGAAAAACTTATCACAATGATCACTCATAGAGAGAAAAACAAAAATGTGTGTGAGAGAGAGAGAGAGACCACCCTAAACGACACGAAATAAGGATCTACATGATAACTTAGTGTCACTGCTCTGATTATCCCAGTAGCTTAGGCAAGGATGATCTAGCCTATTAAAAGACAATTTTATATTTTTTCAAAATTAATGAATAAAAATTAAAATTGATTATCCCAACAAAAATGTGTGATAATTTTATCTTTTTAACCTGAAACACACATATAAGTTATTAGAAGATAATATAAGTAAAATAATTTCTCAACACATCGATGTACGAGGAAAACCCATAATGAGAAAAATATCGGACGACCCAACCAAACAGATCACTATAATATAGTTTTACAAAAGCGGGACATTAGAATTACATAAACACTCGTTGCCCTCGCAAGTACTGATGATTTTCTATCTTCGACCTCTCCACCGCAGTTCAATGTAGGAGTCCACTATAATACCCTGTATTTTTATGGATTTTAATTTTGACTTTAATTAAATAAAAATTTCTTTTAGTTATGGGATTAATTAAATTAAATGGGAATTAATTGGTACATAATCCGGATTTAAATACTAGCGAGACATCAGTTTGAATTTGATGATGATGATAATATTGAGTAGTGCTGAATATATAGGGTAATATATGATTATTGAATTTATTGAAATAGTGAGGAGTCATAAATACGACAATTCGGGAAATTTAGTAGGGACGCGCGTGTCAGTCGCGTCAGGAATCAATTTAATTATATTAAAAAGTAAATTATAATTTTATCATCCATGTGGTCATTTTGAGTGCTCCAACGTATTCATAGGGGTCGAAATAGTCAGAAAACCCTATTTGGGGGTTTAGTTTGGGTCCCGGGGAACTTTTAGGCCAAACCGGTAACACGGGAGGGTATTTTGGTCATTTTAAAATTTAAGGAAATAAGACCCACGAATTTGAGGGGTTTTTTAATTGTTATTGAGAATGAAAATAGGCCCATTATCAACCAAAAAGGAAATAGTGGGCTACGTGAGTTAGAGGAGAAGTTGCAGGAGGTTTCCAAACCCTAGCCACCACCCACCACCCACCACCACCACTTTCGACGGAATTGTGACAAGAAAGAAGGAAATAACCGACCCTTGGACACCATCAACGATTCTAAACATCAAAATTAAGGCAAGTGATTTGATTTCATTAATTTTCAACGAATACTTCTTCCATGCTAGTGTAGGATTTGATATTAGCCTTGAAAGATGATGAAAACCCTCTAAATTTGATGTAGAACACTAAATCTTGGTTAGGAGTTGCATGTAGATTAAGTCTGGATGAAATTCAGTGACCAAAACATAACCCTTGATGAAGTAAAAATGGATTTAAGAATAGAAATATTATGGTTGTTGAAGAAAATAGAAAACTAGGGTTTTTATGAAGATTTTATCCATGTAAGGCTAATTATTGATGATTAAATGGTTTTGGAAAGTTAAAAATAATGCATTTAGGTTGCATAACGATCCTTTATCCTTAGTTAAGAATTTCATACCTTGTAATGTTGTTTTGGGACAAATATGGGACGGAAAAACGAAGTAGTCCATAGCCCCATATGGTGCGATCGATCGATTAACATTCATAGGTCGATCGATTGACCTTCCTAGAAATCACCAGATTTTCTCCCTTGTTGAAAATTAACAAATTCAACCCTAGAAAATTATTGGTGGGGACTTTTTTAACACTCTTAGATTAAAGGAAGACCAGTAGGCATGCTTATGAGATCGAATTATTATTAGAATTAAATTTGTGATTTATGTTAAACCTAATAAGGTACGACGAGTGAGGTACTATTAGAGATTGAGATTAAATGAGTTAATTCAATATAGTTTGATAATATAAGGTTAGTGGCAGAACTATGGACTTTAAGAATAATGGATTGAAATGTGGGAATAATAGGAGACTTTGTAACCTTTATGGGTTAGGTGTTAAGTACTTGAAACTACGACGTGAGATGTGTCGGGGAACTATATCATATATTATACGGAGGCTAAAAAATATACTAATTGGAGTAACGGTATAGTGTTTGACAACATACCTTTAAGAATATTATAAGTTATGTAAGTGGTGTGAATTCTTAGTATATGGATTCATATGTGCATAACATACCTATCATACTTGCTATCACGTGAGGTCGGACTTTGGAACATGGACATCTAATATTTGCGTGCCTATGGGGGGATTTAGAGTGGTACCTTAAGGACATAGGGCTGTGAATAACTTATTTGTGAGTTGATACCTCAGCTGACCATGGGATAATAGGTATGTGTGTGAGCGATGGGTATGCGAACTATGTTCGCCTCCAATTTGTGTGATTTTGCTTATTTAAACGGTTCCTGAGAGATTCGATACATGTGGTCCTTATTTACATGTTGTACTGGGATTCGATAGCAGACTATACGTGCACCGCAGCTTAGCCTAGGGGTGCCCTTATTTTATATTTATGTTGAGGTTAATATACTGGTAGTTATAACAAACTCTTAGTTAAAGTGTGACTGTGAGTACTTATGACATCTTGAGTAGGGTTAAAAATGAGAATTCCTTATAATAATTATTATAAATAAATCTGAGAAATAAATAGGAAGTTACACACAAGTTATACTCTAATGTCTTGAATAGACCCTTAAATTATAACGTGAAAACAGGTTGTGTTTTAAACTATTTAGTTAGCGGCATAACTAGGACGGGTTACGAATACGTTAGGCGTGCACATTAGTTGAGAGGTGAAAAACTCATGTGAGAACACATAACTAACATGTATTTTATACTCACTGTTTAATGAAATTAAACACTTGCTATATTTCAAAAAGTTTTCGCATCGGGCTCTGACCCGTTTTCTTTCAAATCTATTTTTTCTATAAAACCTTTTAGGTGCCCATCCACAAGGACGCAAAGGTTATGAGTTCCATCCTAGTGACGTGATGTAGTTGTTGTGGAAGTTACAAGATATCGATAGTAAACGCCTCCACATTCTACATTGACTCTATTTCTGATTCACTCATCAGTTAGGGCATGTTACCCCTTTTCTTTTACAGACAACTTTGTCATACTCATTTTAATTTTAGTTTTGGAGTTAATTAATTAATTATTCAGACTTTGTATTTGGTTTCATTCAGTATTTGGATTATTCACAGGAGTGTTACTCCAAAATCATTTTTATTCCATTATTATTCTATTTTGACTGTGATGTGATTGTTATATCTTTAGATAATAATTTAATTGGTTGCATGTTAATTTAATTTAATTAAAATTCACAACTCCCTTTTTAAATATTAGGTGGCTAGTAATTGTTTAAAAATGTTTTCGACAGTGATGATATGAATTGAACCAACTTGCCATTTTGTATTAATTTGAATACAGGAGTAGCTACCCGATATTTAATTAGATGGGGTGTCATAGGTGGTATCGGATCATAAGGTTCTAGTGTCCTTAGGATCTGTACGTCTTGTTATGTTTCCACGTAGTATTTAATGATATAGAGCCCTATTTTTAGGATTGTTCCGCTCCTTGATTACGCTTTGTAGACTACGTTCTTCTGCTAGAATGATTTGTACGGTCGGACTTATTTAATTATTTTGAAATTCAGATGTCGCTCTTATGGGAGGTACAAACTAAAGACGGTGAGGGAAGAAATGCGGGACAAGACCAACAAGTACCTTAGGTACATCAAAAAAGAGGAGAAATAACTGAGATAACAAATATTGTGGCACAGGCAGTGACTACCGCAATATTGCAATACCAGAATAATAGTGTGCAGCTTACTGGGGGCAAAAGAATGAGAGAAGTTGATCAATATGACATTGCTAAAGTTAGCAACAAAGGTAAAACACCATCGTAGCAGCGAAAAGTGCCTTAGAGTCGTCAAGGACAGAAGGGCAATAGAAATGCTAGGAAAAGATAAACTCTCTAGAACCAACGGTGCCAGGAGAAGAGGAATACCACCAAGAGGTGTTTTAAATGTGGGAGAACTGACCATACCCATTGGGACGGCCCTAGTTCGGCTAGAGAGAAACATCGTCCCACTCAGCAAGGACAAGTAGGCCTAAGAAGGAAAGGCCTTCGGGGTCAGTGTTGTAAGTTTGAACAACAGGGTCACAAATGGAGGGACTAACTACAACCAGAGAGAGTACCAGGAGAGAGTGCCCAACATGAGGAAGCCTGAATAGTTACCCCAATATCGGAGGCACCATAACTACAACAAGTAGTACAATATGGACGCATATATAATGCTCGATATGCCGTTATGCCACTGCTACTGCAACTACCGCCCATGTTTGGAGGTACGTTATTTTATCATTTATAGAGTTTTCTTTTTAGGTATAATGGAGAAGAGGGTTTTAAAGTGGGGAAATTAACTCATAAAAAGAGTTTCTAGCACCTATAGGGAATTATGCTTGGACGAGCAATGCAGATGATAACAATGTCATGTTTTGTCAACATGGATGTTAACACTTCATTGTGAGGGAAGCTTCAAGAATAGGAGAATTTAGAGAGTAGGACTGGGGAAAGGGTGTTAGTGAAGCACACTAAAAGGGAGACCCATCTGGGGGAACCATTTAAACAATTTGGATAGCTAAATTTTTACTAAGAAATGATGAATTTAGTAAGGGATGTCAAAGCCAGTCACATATTCCATAGGGCTAACAAAGCTAAGGGAACAATGCGGGTATCCATCAAAGTCGAGACTACCAAGTTCGAGAGAAGGACAACCCTAACATGGTCAGTTTGATCGGAGATAAGTGGAGTATGTGTAGAGGTATTTTATGGGGAGTAAAACTCACGCGTTAAAATTTTTTCGAAGCTAGTATAGGGATAAGGGCATGGTTCCTAGTAAGGGCATGGTTCCTAGTAAGGGCAATAGTTAATGAAATTTTCTGTTTGGTACAGATGGGTGTGTTGAGTCCAGAAATAATTTGAGCAACCAAGAAGATTGGCAAGGTAGAAGTATGAGTTATATGCTCAGATGTTGATGCGTGTTGTATGTGACAGGAACGAGATACTACATTTTTTATGGCTATATTCGCATGAGAGATGAGTTTAGTACGTATCTCGGCACCATTACTATTTATGTGAATTTTTTCCCCTGTATAGTGGGGTTAGCTTTAGCGTTATCCACGGAGGATGAATGGGTGTATCGATAATTGTAAATACTTTATTTGAATTACTTAATTTTAGGCTATGTTGTACGAGTATAATATTATCATGATTATGATTTTATAATAATGATTAAACCAATAGTGTGTGGATATTGCAAGTCTATCTAGGTGACTGCCTTAGTGTAGAATATTTTGTTTTGGTGAGACCCCATCTGCGAGAGGGTCGAGCTCACATTTATACATTTACATATGTGTGTGTATATATACATATATGAGATACTTCGAAGGTATAATGGTTTAGAGATATTCGATACCGGTATGTGTAGAGACTTCATCAATATGATTCAAAATGTATTTGATTTACTATTTAGCAGAAAGATTTGGTTGGTTATTATAACTAAAGCTCAGGGCATGGTTAGGAAGAGTGCATCGTTATATCACCCTTTAGACATGTGGAAGTAAATACTCATAGTTGTATGTTTAGGGACGGGATTTCGAGAGCCCCGATTATATTTGCATGATGTTTATGGAATGTGATTACCATCAATGTTAAAAGACAGTGCCTTTCGGAAGAGGTTCCTTATTTAAGTGTAATTGCGGAAGGAGATGCAACAATGTTGTCAAGGGATGGGATCATAGGGGTCTAAGTTATGGACTGAGTGCCTAACGGATTTCGATGACCCACAATGCTAGGTAGTAGTGTATCGACGGGTCCTTGTTTGGATTTCACTTTGCGAGACATCTCACGCATGAAACTTCGCGTAAGGTTGGTAGTAGGGAGATTTTTGGCCATACGTCCATAAGTACGGTACCTCAGTCGTTATGGAAGTATGTGGTCATAACTAAAAGTTATAAAGTAAACTATAGTATAAGACCAGTAGAGTTGGTTGTTGGGTGAGAAAATACTAAAAATTTTGTTTTATTATGGCGGGTCGAAGAGTGCAATGATGTTAATAAGGACTTAGGATTTCAAATTTTGGGGAAATCTAGAATGCCCAAGTAAGACAGCCACATAGAAAATACTTGGGCAATTTAGCGTATGTATGAAGCGTATATAACGTTTAGACCCGTATGCACGGTTTATAGGGGGTATGGACACCTAGTTTGCTAGTGTATTGATCGCCGAAAAAAGAAACATGGAAATAGATGGGTGAAAATTTGGTGAGACTGGTATTAAAAAATGGTAGTGGTAGAATGGATTAAACATCATAAGAGAAGGATGATAATCAGTATATTCGTGTGTAATTAGAATAGAACATCCTAACTTGGTGGAAAGGCAGTGGGAAGACGTTTAAATCGGGGTATCCCTTGAGAAGACAAATTTTAACCATTATGGACAATTTAGAGAGAATTCCACTCAAATGAATGTTGAGAGTAACTTGCGCGTAAATAGAATGATGATGTCAATATGGTATAACGATTCCAGAAGTGCACACCATGGAGAAAAGTGCAGGGATTTGATGCTTTGAATATACGCCGAAGGAAGAAGAGAATTATTAAGTACCACTGAATGGAAGAAATTATAAGTGAAAGTCGGTGTTAAAAGGGCTATAGTAATTAGTAGATCGGTTAGAGTGATATAGTCAGCTATAATTTTTTTTTGTATCAGGTCGACGATTCCAGTGATGGAAGGGTCAAGTTGGCAAAATTTTGTTGATGGGTTGCCAACCTAAAGAGAAGTAACGAATTCCTTCAAATGTGTGGAACATGTCATCCAAAAGGAAAGTAATTATTGTAGCCTTGAATGATTTATACTATTAGATGGTTATTGCGCTGGTACATGGTCCTACCCAGCATTATTATGAGTTAGGATGAGATCCCTGAAATCCACCTGTAACATGGGGTATGAAGAAGTAGTGAAGATAACATTTTGTTTTGAGAAGGGTGTCTGACCTATAGCCAGAGGAGTACGCGCAAGGTGATTGACGATTGGTGGAGCTGTAAGGAAGTAGTTTTGTACTTATTGCGATCACTTCATTTCCACAGGAGTATAGCTAGTAAGTGTAGTATGATATGTAATAGGGAGAGGATATTACCCAATGGTAGAGTGGGTGAAAGCACTCATCCTTATTTGTATTTTACAAGGTGCTAACTGAGGTTTTGCGTGCTTAAACCTTGTTATTCTTCCTCTGGATGTTTAGAGGTAATATTATCACATATTATATTGTGATAATACATCAAACGATGTGTAAGATATTCTTATTCGAATGTGACATAGTAAGAAAACAACATGAGGTGCATCTATTGAGGTGTGACCCGATAACTGATAAAGTGCCGATAGTGTTTAACAAACTTATTGAGAAGTGGGGGCTATAGTGAGCGAACCATACTTTGAATCTTGTTTGGGGTACTCTAGAATACCAAATTTTTCCACGTATGTCTTACTTTTCCAAATTTTTGGGATGAAATTCCGTTATTACTGGGGAAGTACGTAACACGCCGTATTTTTATGGCTTTTCATTACGAGTTTAATTAAATAAAAATTTCTTTTAGTTATGGGATTAATTAAATTAAATGGGAATTAATTGGAAATTAATCCGGATTTAAATACTAGCGAGACATGAGTTGGTGTTTGACTATGATGATAATATTGAGTAGTGATGAATATATCAGGTAATATATGATTATTTAATTTATTGAAATTGTCACGAGTCATAAATACGAAAATTCGGGAAATTCAGTTGGGACGCGCGTGTCAGTCGCGTCAAGAATAAATTTAATTATATTAAAAAGTAAATTATAATTTTATCATCCGTATGGTCATTTTGAGTGCGCCAACGTATCCGTAGGGGTAGAAATAGTCACAAAACAGTAGCTGAGGGTTTAGTTTGGGTCTCGGGCCACTTTTCCGCCAAATCGGCAACTCGAGAGGGTATTTTGCTCATTTTAAAATTTAATGAAATAAGACCCACGAATTTGAGGGTTTATTTAATTGTTATTGGGAATGCAAATAGGGCCATTATCATCCAAAAAGGAAATAGTGGTCTACGTGAGTTAGAGGAGAAGTTGCAGAAGGTTTCCAAACCCTAGCCACCACCCACCACCACCACTTTCGATGGAATTGTGACCAGAAAGAAGGAAAGAACCAACCCTTGGACACCATCAACGATTCTAAACATCAAACTTAAGGCAATTGATTTGATTTCATTAACTTTCAGCGAATACTTCTTCTACGCTAGAGTAGGAATTGATATTAGCCTTGAAAGATGATGAAAACCCACTAAATTTGGTGTAGAAGTCTAAATTTTGGTTTGGAATTGCATGTAGATTAGTTCTGGATGAAATTCAGTGACCAAAACATAACCCTTGATGAAGTAAAAACTGATTTAAGAAGAGAAATATCACGGTTCTTGAAGAAAATAGAAAACTAGGGTTTTTATGAAGATTTGATCCATGTAAGGCTAATTATTGATGATTAAATGGTTTTGGAAAGTTAAAAATAATGCATTTAGGTTGCATAACGATCCTTTATCCTTAGTTAAGAATTTCATACCTTGTAATGTTGTTTTGGGACAAATATGGGACGGAAAAACGAAGTAGTCCATAGCCTCATATGGTGCGATCGATCGATTAACATTCATAGGTCGATCGATCGACCAGCATTGATGGATCGACATTCATAGGTCGATCGAACTACCTTCCCAGAAATTGTTATATTTTTTCCCTTATTGAACTTTAACAAATTTGACCCTAGAAAATTATTGGTGGGGACTTTGTTAACACTCCTAGATTTAAGGAAGACCAATAGGCATGTTTATGAGACCGAATTATTATTAGAATTAAATTTGGGATTTATGTTAAAACTAATAAGGTACGACGAGTGAGGTACTATTAGAGACTGAGATTAAACGACCTAATTCTATATAGTTTGATAATATAAGGTTAGTGGAAGAAATATGGACTTTAAGAATAATTTATTGAAATGTGGGAATAAGAGGAGACTTGGAAACCGTTCTGAGTTAGGTGTTAAGTACTTGAAACTACGACGTGAGATGTGTCGAGGGACTGTATTATATATTATACGGAGGCTTAAAATTGTACTAATTGGAGTAACATAATAGTGTTTGAGAACATACCTTTAAGAATGTTATAAGTTATGTAAGTGGTGTGAATGCTTAGTATATGGATTCATATGTGTATGAAATACCTACCATAGTTCCTATCACTGGTGGTCGGCTTTCGGAACTGGGCCATCTAAACATTGTGTGCCTACAGGGGGATTTAGAGTGGTACCTTAAGGACATAGGGCTGTGATTGACTTATTTGTGAGTTGATAAGTCAGCTGACCATGGGAGCGTATGTATGTGCGTGACACATGGGTATATGAACTATGTTCGCCTCCAATATGTGTGATTTTGATTATTTAAACGGTTCCTTAGAGATTCGGAACATGTGGTCCTTATGTACGTGATGTACTAAGATTCGATAGCAGAGTATGAGTGCACTGCAGCTTAGCCTAGGGGTACCCTAGTTGTATATTTATGTTAAGGTTAATATACTGGTAGTTATAACAGACTCTTTATTAAAATGTGAATGTGAATACTTGTGACGTTTTGAGTATAGTTAAGAATGAGAAGTCCTTATAATAATTATTATAAAT